>OZ017739.1:463262646-464462646 GCA_963969285.1 Odontomyia ornata
GCGGTGCCAAATTACTTTCCCCATTTCAACATAAATAGTTCCAACATTTGCACCATCTCGAAAAAATCGGGGGAAAAATGATATGGCACCGTTTCCAGAAAATTTATTTCATCCTTTTTAGGGCATTCCGAAGTCGGTTTTCTTTTTTTTTCTAAAAGTTTTTTATTATTTTTCTTCTCAGAATCGATTTTCGACCGTAATCGAACGATTATGGAAGCTGTTTTTTCAATTTTCAGTTGCATTCTTTGCCGTAGATTGAGAGCGCAAAAAATGTTATCATAAAAAGTTGAACTATTATTAATATCCCGTATCTTGTTCAAATTCTCCAAAAAATAGTGAAGTTAAAACATTTAAATATGGTTGAAACGAAATAAACTTCAGCGAAGCAAGCTCGAAAAAATGTTTCTTTTTTGTTTTTATAACCTTACCCGGATAAAATCCATAGCCCTCACAATCGAATTCGGGAGGAGCGGAAATTTCAGTAGTTATGAAGACCGGTGCTGGTGAAGTAGTTGTCGTAATAGTAGGTAAGTCTTCAGTGCAACCACAAGATTCGATTTCGTTATTCCTCCCCTTTCCATTCTTTCTCTCATACAGTTCATCATACATGGCATAATCTGAGTCTCGAGCGATCCTCGGCGGTTTCTGCGTTGTAAGTAGTGGATCGACGGGAGTACAAAAGGCAGGATTGTCTTCATCGCAAACCATCCCTTCCCTGCATTCATGAACTTCCTCGGGAGCCTCATCTTCTTCTGGAGTAATTGAGCATACTTGATAACTTTTATTATCCACACATCGAAATCCATACTGTCCGCATGGAGCCTGTGTTGGGGGATTGGAAGTTCTAGTTCCTTGCGCTTCAGTTCTAATAACTAACATCAACATTATTCCGACTATTAATAAGTAAAACGAGTCCAGTGACATTTAGGTCCTTGGATGCTGCAATATCATGCAATAGGGTGAATACAAGCAACCGTTTTATTGCGTAACAAAACTCACCATATCAAATATATCTTCATTCAGTTGTTTCTTTGAATATTGGCTTGAAGCTTAAAAACATTAAAAATAAATAAATGGTTATTTGACAATGCAAAATGAAAGGGAAATTTCTCGCGTTCGACACTTAATGCATAGCAATCTGCTGCTGACAAAAACATATTGTGCATATATCAAGCGATTACGTGGCTTTCCGCCAACTTCCAGCGACGCGACGGTTCTACTCTTTCATACCTAATTATGTGCAGTTTGTTAGTTTAAGCGTCTTATTTCCCGATTCAGTATTCCATTTGTGTGTCAACTTTTTAACGCGTGTGCCCACATAAATTGTAATCACCTGTTACACATGCAGGTACGATATCGTTCGAGAAAAATTACCGACAAAAGATGCAAAATACACGAAATGCTCCTACAGCTGGTAAGCATTATCAAGTAAATTCCACCCGCGGTTTTTGCGACATTAAGTATTGATGAATCGGTCTTCTTTAAAAAATGAAGAGTTGCCATCTTTAAGTTGATGCTGATTTCATTTCATTTGTATTTAGTAAAGCAAAATATGATTCAAACCCCATTTGTTAGTTCTGTAATCAACTTAGAATTGATCAAAAGAAAATAACATTTTTAGGGCTTTGTAAATTAATCTTACAAGACCCTACAGAAATTGGCACAGGATGTCCTTTTGTTACAAGAAATTTACTGGCAAAACAAAAAGACAGAAAGATGAAATTTTGTTGGTAATAGTAAAATGGTGCGCTCTTTAAAATTTCAATACAAAAAAAATTTCATTAGGGTCTCCCTATAGAAGCGGGTGGCCCTTTAACACTTTTTTACCAAAGATGGTTGATACGCTACCAAAGGAAAGGTCTTGATAACTACCCAAACGCGCATAAGCTAGTTTTTAAATTAACTTCCTGATTGCCTTCTATCGGGTCGAAAAAAAATCCCCGGTGGCAGCACCAGCCGGAAAGGTAAATTTCTCCTATCTAGGCCAAATATTTTGCTAATTAAACTGAGTTGGAGTATGGATCACGTATTGAAAATCGGCGGGTAATAAATTGTTATAAACATATAAATACTGGTTTCACCCTTCTCACATTCGCTGTTTACACATTTCACAGTGGTTACCACACAAGGGTGAAAACCTTTTTGGCTTAAATAGCTCAAATAGTTAATTTCAAAAGATTTCCATAGAAGTTTAATCAGCACTTGCGTTGCCATTAATATATACATTTTCGATGCTTTTCTGAACCATCTTGGGCCGTCATTTTGAATTTTTATTGAAAACGGCTGCTCAAAATATTAAGCTGTAAATTTTCGAATTTTTTATTTGTCATCCGATTCGCATAATTAAATTAAATTAACTTGCCTTAATAACTTATATTTTCAAGTTTTATCGGAATCTGTTGAGAAACTTGGCTGCTAGAGGGCTACTGAAATAGAAAAAATGTTTATGTCACCCCCGTGTATGTGGAGACCCCCTTAAACACTTTAAAATATTTTCTTACACTGCAAATTTCAAGAGGCACCACTTTTGACCTACGTAGAAAATTTCCTCATTCTAGCTTATGTGGTTAGCCAGAAAATTTGTTGTGGCACACGAACAAACGGACGGACAGACAGACAAGTTGCGATTTTATAATTTTTTAGGGTATTGTTAAAAATATTTTACAATATTTAGAAAAAAATCTGATTTATAAATACTTTAAAGTTAAGTCATTTAAAACGTTTCCATGAAAAAAATTCATTATATCAGTTGCTACTAAAAAAGCGAATTGCGCTTGCCTTCTGACCTTTGGGGGCCGCCATTTTGAATGCATGGATTTGATTTTGGACTATTTTAAATCTTTGCGGGCTAGGATCTCATCAACCAATGTGCCAAATCTCGTTCAAATCGGAGTTTTACTCTAGACAGGGCAAAATAATTCAATTGTTAGTGACAATGGCAGCTAAAAATATTAGGTTTTAAATTTTCGACTTTTTCATTCAATTTTAATATTTACATAATACAAGAACATAGTACAGAGATCCATAATTTCAAGTTTCATCAAAATCCGTTTGAAAATGTGACCGCTAGAGGGCCACAAAAACCTGAAAAAACGCATGTTTAAACCACCGCCATTTTGGAATTCGCGCATGCATGGTCACCAAAATATAAAAATCTGTAGACCTAAGTAATGTCTATCTTGAAACCAAGTTTCATATATATTGCGACTTTCAGAAGCCTTTGAAGTTTTGAGTTTCAACTAGCCGCCATTTTGTTTTTTGCGACCTGACCTCCAGTTATTTTACGTGATTCTTTAGATAATTATAATTTTCACCTAACTGCCAAATTTCATGAACATCCGTTGAAAGCTTTGACCACTATTACAACAACAAAATTTTATAGGTTTTTTGACTTTTGAGCTGCCGCCATTTTGCTTCTGCCATACCGACTTTGGATTTTTTCTTGTGAAATTCATCTTATACATTAGTGAACCTCTGTACCAAATTGCATCCAAATCGGAGCTATACTTTGGTCAGAACAGAAATCACGATTTTTCGTCTAAAATGGCCGCCATTTTTTTTGCCCGGCCGATATAGCTGGTTCACAAATATAACCGATATATTTACCCAATACACCTTTCATGAAATTTTGGTGAAAATCGGAGCGAAATTGCAACCTCTAGCGTGGTCACAAATTTCGTGATATCCCATATATATATATATATATATATATATATATATATATATATATATATATATATATATATATATATATATATATATATATATATATATATATATATATACTCGTATATATATATATATATATATATATATATATATATATATACTCGTATATATATATATATATATATATATATATATATATATATATATACTTGTATATATATATATATATATATATATATATATATATATATATATATGTATATATATATATATATATATATAGAAGATACTCTTCGCAATAGGTAAAATTCTCTCGAGAAATTTACCTAAAATGTTCCATATGTTTTTATAGGTGACGGAGCCTTTGTTTTAGGCAATAATGTGATGAAACCATATCTAGGGAATCAAGAGCCTAACTCAATCAAACCGAAATGTAAACAATAGTTATCAAGTGCTCGAGGTTTAGTGAAAAATTTATTTAGAATACTGTCGTCCGCATTTAGAGTGTGTAAAAAACCAATAGCTATTGTTGTTGAAAATGTTCGTGTCATAATAATGACTTGTTTACTTTTACATAATTAATTTTTTCTTTAAAAGCCGTAGGGCCTTGCTTTGCTGTGTGAGCAGACGCGTTTCGACTCCTTTGAATTACTTCCAGTGTCTGTTGTCTTTCCTATGTATTCCATGTCGCAGTCCTTGATGTTAGTTTGTATATGTCGATGTTCTCATATATTGATGTGTCATTCAGTTTTGGTTTCAGTTTATTTCCAATGTTTTGGATACAGTTTGCAGATTGTATTACCTCAGGAACTTTGATAGTTTTAATGTCTCTTTGCCTACGAAATTTACTGTTGGTCGTTCTTATGAGTTTCACTCAGTTGGTGCTGCTGTTTTTGTTTGTACTGTGTAACAAGTTTATCAATGTCACGTTGCTTGTATCCATTATTACTAGCTATTGTTTAGTTCGGTGGAGTAGTTAGTAGGAGTCATGGAGATGGCGTGAAGTCTCTGCACCATTGATTTGTACGCTGCTTTTGTTGGTTTTTTATATATTTTGTAGTCTAAGCTCTTTTCTATATATTTTATAGACTAATTTTTTCTATATATTTTGTAGTCTAATCGTGTTTGTTCGCGTGTCCCGGCTAGGTCCATATAGTTGAGTTGTTCGTTTGTTTCTTTTTCAATAGGGAAATTTATATTACGGTGTATTTCATTCATATACGTAAGTAGTTCATCTTGTTTATTTTCTTGTGAGTCAATAACGATGAAACAGTTATCCACAAATCGTCTGTAAAATATCACATCAAATCTTTTGACAATTTTAGGTATGAAGACTTTTTCCAAAGATTATAAGAATATTTTTGACACTATTGAGGACATTGGATGTCCCATGCCCAAACCTTCCTTGGCAATATATGTGTTGTTATTGAACTTACAATAGTTCTGTTTGATTGTGGTCTTTATGAGATTGAGCAGTAGATCCAATCGCCGGCTGTTGTTGAATGCAAGTTTTTCTTTTAACATGGTCAGCGTTTCATCGACGGATATAGACTTAGAGAGGTTGGTGATGTCTAATAATCAAAGTCGAATAGTATCAGCCAATGTTAAAGACGTGGTGGAGCTCGCTAGATTATGACTGTTCTTGAATGTGTATTTGTCGTCAAGGTGCATGACGTCAACCATTATAGTTGCAAAGTACCGGACTAATTAGTATGCAGGAACTGGGTGGTAATTGGCGACAGGCCGGATATAGATATTGGGTTTGTAGAGCGTATGTTGTGATTTAAGGGTAAGTGCGGACTGATTTGGTTTTATGTAACGGTGTTTATTAATAGGTGGAATGATTAGTGGGGATTGTGTAATAGCAGTAAGTAAGTCTGCTTGGAACTTATTAGCGGGGTTTTTATTTACCAGTTTGTATCCATTGGCGTTAATGTAGTCAATTACCACATACCTCCAGCATATCAATTGGCACGGTAAAGATAGAGGATTTCTATTGTGAGCACATAACAGCCGATATTTTTTTCCAGTTAAAATAATTTTTCTGAGTCTTTGGCCAATTAAACATAGTCAAATTAGACACTATTCTTAACAAGCTAATTTAATTTAATTTAAAATATATATTAGCCGTCGACACGTCTTATTGCTGTTGTTATTACATACAGTTGAAATGGCTATATCTCTCCTGATTATTATTTGATTTCAATGAAATGCTATCGGCACAAGGGTCTTACGTTGATCTACATAAATGAACAAGTTTCAGGGTTTCATTTTGGTTTTATGGGGTACAACATAAAATTAATTTTTCTTTTTTCCTCTCTGCCCAGCATGATTTGTCTAGCCATTATTTAATCTTTATTTAAATGGTAAAAACGTTTCCACTGGCTAAAATATTTCTTTATTGTTCCAGACACTAGTATTTTGGAAGCAACACGCTTTCTTCTTCAATAGAATATTTATTTGAGGAACTTGTTGCGCTTATACTCATAAGGATCTACCTCCGAGATTTTTCCAAAATTGTTTGCTCCAAAAATGGCCAAACGCGAGGAGAGGAACACTTA
The DNA here is from genome assembly GCA_963969285.1 of Odontomyia ornata. Taxonomy (NCBI): domain Eukaryota; kingdom Metazoa; phylum Arthropoda; class Insecta; order Diptera; family Stratiomyidae; genus Odontomyia; species Odontomyia ornata. The sequence goes on from OZ017739.1 coordinate 463,268,877, forward strand.
TTATTCATACATTTTGACTTCTTTGTTTCAGATTCTAAAAATTCTAATCAATGCCTTACATTTAATACTCCACTTTGATTAAAAAAATACCACATCGACATCAACGGGTACGCCCTTAAAGACTCCTGACATTTTTGATAAGGCTCAAACTTTTGAAAGATCATCACTTCTTAGTTTTCCACCGAAATTCCTCTTTAAAGTTTTTATAGAGAGATCGCTGCTGCATTATCCTGGAAAATTTCTTCTGACCCTCCTCCATGTAAAAGACTGTACTTGATTTTGAATTACCCACAGCGTTATGACTTCTGGTTAGCTAGAGTCAATTATCTTATCACATTATATTTTTCTATCGGGCCTTGCTTATCTTTTTCAATATGCTTTTCGGCTTTATATAACCATGATCAGCTCCTTTCCATGAATAATTTCGCAGATGATCTGTGAGTAAGGTGAATATGGTCAGTTAGGTAGGATTTGATTAACTCCGCCGTAGATGGTCCCAAGCTTCCATGATTCCTTATCCTAAAGCATATGAACAGATGGTAGTAGATGGACTCGGAGTCGCACTATGGGTTTACTGGTTCTTAAAAGATGGGACACTAAATGCCAAGAAATTCCAATCATCGCAAATACACCTGCAGCCCTGCTACTAAATCCTACTTACACCTCCTTTGTGGTGACGTAGGAGAAACATTCTGCAATCACCTGGAAAGACTTCTCGACTCATTGCCTACAAACGACACAAAAATAATTCTGGCTGATTTCAACGCAGAAGTTGGCAATGAGCTATCTCATCAGAGAGCAGGTGGAGGATATAGCCTTCACGATGAAATAAACGACAACGGCCAGCGCCTGATTAACTTTGCGTGCAGCAGTAATATGGTCCAACGTTCGATTTGCTTCCCACATCGATGCATATATAAAATGACCTGGGTACCACCGGGTGACAACACACAAAACCAAATCGATCATGTTCTACTCCAACAAGGTTGGGCCTCGAGTATACTTGACGTCCGTTTATTCCGAGAGCCCAATTGTAGTCCATGTTGAGCTGTGGGTTAGAGCACACTCGACTTGTGCAGCAGCTCCCAAGTTGACAATTGAAAAATTATGCAATAATCACATGGTTGAGCGTGATATTGACCATATCACCTAGAACTCCGTTACGGTCATGGAATAAGATACCCTAACAATAAATTTCAACGCCAAGATTCAGATTTGGACCGTTGTGCGATGGATTATTATTATTATTAATTGTATTTCAGATCATTACTTGATCAAATTAACCTATCGATGTCGCATGTCAAACGTATGTTCAGTGAGGACCAGCAACATATAGAAATCGAATATCAAAATGCTCCAAAGGGCATCTGTGGCGAAAAATTTCAGGGAGAACTGGCACAACTAGCTAGCTCCTGTTAGACACATAGCTGAAAACACGAACAGAACTCTGGGTGAAAGTTAAAGTGCCAATTAAGACCGTATCAGAACAGACAATCAGACAAAAAGTTCGACGCAAAAGGAATGATTGATTCGATGATAAATGTCAGGATGCGTTAGACAAAAAGATCAGGCGTACCGAAGATATGTAGGTAGGAAAACCAGGACAAAGCGAAAACACTATGGAGATCTCAAAAAAGTAGTGAATAAGATAATCAGAACTAAGAAAAGAAAATACTATGACAGCCAACTAAGAAGCATCGATGTAAGTCTAGCGAGCAACAACACATAATAAGCATACAAAGCAGTGAAAAGCTTGAAACGAGGTTATCATTCAAAGACCAAGATGAGCATCATATTTCAAGAGGCTCTTAAACGCTCCGCACAGTTCCAGAACATCAGAGCTTAAAATTATTCCCGGAAAGCTTCAATTAGCCCCAACAACTCTGAATGAAGTTTGTTCCAGCAAGGCCCCAAAGAATAATTAAGCACCCGGCATCGATGATATTCCAGTGGAGCTCATAATATATGGTGGCAGCATTGTTCACAAAGCCACACACAAAATAATTCAGCACATTTCGCAACAAGAACATATGCTGAATGAGTGAAGCTAATCAATTATATTCACTATCCACAAAAAAGGTGACAAACTACAGTGTGAAAACTATAGAGGCATATCACTACTTTATACGGCGTACAAGATACTTTCAAACATCTTAGAGAATAAAATCAGTTCATACACCAATTGTATTCTTGGGGAGTATCAAAGTGATTTTAGAGCAGGTAGATAGCCGACAAACCAATTATTTTCAGTCAAACAGGTACTTGGGAAACGCTGGAAGCCAACATACATAGATGTACACCGAATTTTCGTTGTTTTTAAGCAAGCATACGACAGCATTGATTTTAACATTTTTTATCGAAGAATGCTTTGCTTAGGTATCCCAGCAATATGAGTCCGTCTTACCAAAATAGCAATGACGTTACATATCTCCAAAGTTCGTATCAATAACCAACTCACCGATGCAATTCCTTCTCCTTCCAGATGTCACATTTTTAGGGTATTGTAAAATCATTTTACAATACCCTACTAAAATCGCGTCCTGTCTGTCCGTCCGTGTGCCACACCACTTTTTCTCGCAAACCACATAAGCTAGAAACACATGATTTAGAAAGTAGGTGCAAAGTGATGCCCTCTTCAAAAATTTCATCACGAAAAAAAATTTATAAATAAGGGGGGTCTCCCCATATAGGGGAGTGGCCCCGGTAGAAAAAAGTTTCATCGCATGTAGGCAATCTGGGTATCAAATGAAAGGTCTTGATGAGAACTTTCCAAAACTCTTGCAATGACGAGTTTTGCTTTGAGGGGTGCAGGGGAAGGGGAAATGTACGAAAATTTTGTGTCCCCCCCATCTTTGACCCGAAAAATCAGAAAAAAAATCACAGGGGTGTGACTTTAAGAGTACAAGGGCAACAAATACCTTAGAAGTCGAAATTCGATCAACTTTGTTAATAATAGTACATTTTATAAATTTTACATTTTTGCCTATAAAATCAAAATGGAACCCTTAAATTTCACAAAAACTAACAGTTATGTTTTTTGAAAGCAATTGTATGTGTTTTGAAAATTTCACAATAATCGAACAATAAACAGCTAAGTTATAACCGATTGAATATTCAACAATTACAACAAAATTAACACGTGATACTAGGGAGATACACGTTTGCAACGGACCTAGACAGTATAAATATGTAAGAATTTTAATAAAAATTTTAGAAATGGTTTGTAATATTGATGGATTATCATGACTAATTAAGCGACGGGGTCAAAACACTTGAAACAAAATGGAGGCGAATATAAAAATATAATAACCATAATAATTCTTCGAACTCAGTTTATGGAATCTGTATATTAGTCAAGTTTTGATATGCAGAATATATTGTTTGATTTACTAATTGTTTTTCAATACCCTTCTGGCAGGAGCACTCTCCTGCTACTTCAACTTGTTAATATTGTATTCGCCACGAGTGATATTTTTTGTATTTGGGATATTTTTCCTTGATTGCGTCATAAGCTTTGTTATATTATCATTGATATGTAGCATAATCAATTGTTTTTTCTAAAAATCCGAGTAAGACACGGATGAGCTCCGTTGACTAGCATCACTTGACGACCGCGAACAAAGCTCCAAGTATACAAATCTATGATAAGACCTGCGCTATGCTATGGGTGTGAAACACCGACCCTACCCCAACCATCTGCAAATACATATATTGAACGCCCTTGAAAGACGGATCCTGAGGCGAATAATCGAAGCCAAGCTAGACGGGGACTAATGGTGAATTCGAAACAATCATGAGCTGCATGGAATTTTTGACGAGGCAGATGTTTCAACGATTGGAAGATAGTGAAAGCTACAATGCACTGATGATGTGAACCGTTTGGATAAACTACTGATACCCAAGAAGGTATTCGTTGAGAGAACTGAAGCCCGGAGACCAGTAGGAAAACCGAGGAAGCGCAAATCTGACTTGGTTGACGAAGATAGTTCATCGCTGCTTGGATTTCTAAATTGGAGGACGCGGTCAATGAACCGAGACAGTTGGAGGCGCTATTTGCAAGAAGCAAAGGCCCGAGGGGGCTGTAGCGCTAGTGAGAAGAAGAAGAAGATATCGTATGTTGCGTGAAAACCCCTTCTGACATGAGTGTTGTTCTATCTACGCAACTTGTTTTATATACTTATACTGTAGTGGATACATGTTTTGAAAAAAATAAATTTAAAGAAAAAAGGGTGCATTTACCCTTGTAAATAATTGTTTTTATTTGTAGTATTTAAGTAATTGTAGAGAGATTTTAAGACGTAAGCAGGGTAAAAGTAAAATTTGGTTCAAATAAAATTTAGTAAAATTTCACGTATATTAAATTATTGATTTGATAAATAACAGTATCCCTTTGAATATGTTTTTGTTCATCAAAGTTAACTTAATATGAGCAATCACAAAGTATAGGAAAAAATCAAGATATTGTTATCTTAATTTTTTGCAAATTTTGCTACTGTCTTGATTTTTCGACCAATGATTGCAAATTTAATTCGCACCTCTCACCACAGACGACACCACGCGCCAATTTTAAACAATTTTGCGTTGCGCTGGAAGCTGGTGCTTTGGGGAAACATTGATAACCTTCAAATCGCAATCATTGGAATACAACTAACTTTGTTCGTATAATATGAAACGGCTAGAAGTTTGAACGGGGACATGCTGGAATCTTGGCAGTGTGATAATGGGAAGGTAGAAGTAAATGAGTTGATCTACAAGGATAGTCAGTTTATATCTACTCAGACATATGGATGTTTAAAAATATATAGTTTGACTTTCAAATTCATATTTAATTAAGAAATAGTTAGGCACAAGTAGATTTGATTTATGCGGCGAACTTATTAAATAACTTTTTTTCAACAATTGGTGGAAGAATCACTAAAGAAATCGTTGCCAGTTCAGCAAGCAATTTAAATACTACAAATTCCATCCTTCACATTCATCAAACAAATAAGAGGGAAGTCTTAAATATCATCAATGAATTGAAAAAGAATACGGCGCCACAAATCGATAGCATCACGATGAATGAGATTGGTATAATAAAGGAGGACATAGCCCAGATTATGGCAAATTTTATAAACGTGCATATTAGGAAGGGGACTTTTCCGGAAGAAGAAAAACTTGCAAAAATAGTTTTTATATTTAAGGGTAGTGATCATCTCGACCCGAATAACTATCGCCCGATTGCGCTGCTGACGGGATCTAGTAAGATATTTGAAAAAATACTAAACAATCGATTAACATCATTCTTAGTTGAAAACTCTATCATAAGCCAACATCAGTTTGGTTTTCAAAAGAACAAGAGTACTTTCGATGCCCTACATTCTGTCACACGTTTCATCAATCAAGAACTTGACAGAGGTGATTATGTCATCGCGATTTTTGTGGATTTGAATAAAGCATTTGATACAGTTGATCATGACCTTTTGCTTCGTAAACTTGAATCGTACGGTATTCAGGGTAGTCCTAAGCAGATGTTTAATAGTTACTTGGAGGGAAGATCGCAGAGAACTTTAATCAACAATGTCCTGAGCGATCATGCACCTACGAAAACAGGAGCTCCTCAAGGCTCAATACTTGGCCCAACTTTGTTCCTGCTGTACACAAATAATCTAAATACAGGGTGGGCCATAAGGGTGTTGGCGGTTTAAATATTCGTTTTAAAAAAAACTACGAAACATAACACAAATATATTTGTATTGTTAAAAAGAAGAAGCATAGGAATTTTTAAGACTTAAAAATAATGTCTTCCAAATGGCTTCCCTCGGCTGCTTGGCACTCTTGGAACCGAAGTCGCAAATTTTGGAAAACTCGTTGAAAAGTTGTTCTCGGTATTTTGTTACTTTCCTAAATAATATTCCTCTTCAGCTGCTCTAAATTGGTCGGATTATTCTCGTAAACTACCGATTTGTGGTAGCCCCATAGAAAATAATCGCATGAAGAGAGATCGGGGCTACGTGGGGGCCATTCAATATCTCCCCTTTTCGAGATGAGTTTTCCTGGAAAAACATTTTTCAGTAGCTCTATGGATACCCTAGCCGTATGACATGTGGCCCCATCCTGTTGAAACCACATCCTCGAGGTATTGCCTTGAAGTTCTTGCAAAGCTGGCACCAAAAAGTCTGTTATCATGTTGCAATAACACACTGATATGGCCCACCCTGTACATGTGGGCTGACGGGATATCACACATTATATGCTGATGACACACTTCTACTTTATTCAGGACGAGACAAAACTGCCATTGAGAACACTATCAACGAGGATCTAGGAAAATTTCATCAGTGGTTAATTGGAAACAAACTAGTATTGAACACATCAAAGACAAATTATATTGTTTTTAAGCAAAAGAACAAAGGAGACATAGATGTCGAACTAAATATTAACGGCGAAAAATTGCAAAGAGTGCTAGAAATAAAATATCTTGGTCTTATCATAGACCATCGTAGGACCTGGTTACCACACATAAATAGCTTAAGAAGGCAATTAGCCCCAATAATAGGATTGTTAAGAAGATATGAGGATTTTCCAATGCACATCAAGAAACTTGTTCTAAATTTGTTTGTCCTGGCGAAATTGCATTATGGAGTACTTATTTGGAGTCAATCAGCAAAGCAACATTTAAACAGTATATCCAGGCTGCTGACCAAAGCGTATAAAAACTTTCTGAAGCTGCTAATGCTTACTCAAACTAGTTTGGTTTACCAATTGGCAAAATCATTAACCTTTAGTCAAATTATTATTATGGAGAAAGCGAAGTTTATCTACAGAAATTTAATAACTAATGGATCGGAACGAGCGCCATTAATTAAGGTATCACAGATCAACCCATATAATGCGAGGAATGCAAATCAATTCGTAATACCTTTTGCCAGAACGGATCGACTGAAGAACGATGCTCTGCGTATACGAGTATATAAGTATAACAATCTACCAGAAACTGTTAAGGAAGCAAACTCACTTTTTGTATTTAAGAAAAGACTAAGGGAGCATTTAATGAGTACTGATTGAAGCGTGGACCTGTAATTCTGCTTTTATGAGCCCAGTATCTTAGAGCGATCTTTTTTGACCCTATCGGCGAGATACTGAAGTGACAGTTACTCAGAGTTTTTTTTTTTTGAATGCGTCGTATTCTATGAATTTTTTTTATCTCTGAGAGCTGATCATGATTTTTTGGACTAGATGTTCACGAAAAGGACTAGTTCACATTATATTGTGTACCCCCTTATACCGATGTGTTAAACATTGTCTGGGTGGCACAAAGGACCAAGCGACGTAATGTGAATGCAGATCGCACGAGCGTTGTGCGACGAAGAAAGAGTAATAGAGAGAGTGGTAGGGAATGGAGGTATTTAAAAAAAAAAAAAATACGTAGATGATACAGAGTAGTGGGGCGACGTCTTTGTGATGCGTTACCTGTCCATTTTCACAGTTCCATAGACATGATCGAGGCGCGTATGTCAAGATTTACGATTTAGTTGGAGCGCGAACAACTTTCGTAAATATTCCGTAGATCACTTCATCCCATCACACATTTTTAGGGTTTTGTAAAATAATTTTACAAAACCCTACTAGTTTCGCGACCAGTCTGTCCGTCCGTCCGTCCGTCCGTCCGTGTGTCACAGCAGTTTTTCTCGGAAACTACTTAAGCTAGAAACATCAAATTTTGTGTGTAGGTGTAAAGTGGTGATTTCTTCAAATTTCAACTACAAAAAAATTTTATAAGGTATTTAAGGGGGGTCTCCCCATATAGGACCATAGTGACCCCCCGAAAAAAAAATTTCATTGAAGGTAGCCGATATGGGTATCAAATGAAAGGTCTTGATGAGAACTTTTCAAAACAGGTCTTAGTTTGGCAAAATTTGCTTCGAGGGGCGCACAGGGAGGAGAAATACACGAAAAATTTGTGTCCCCCCTCCTCGCGATTGGACACCTGTGATCCGATAAATCTGAAAAAAATCAGGAATGTAGGCCTTGGTGAGTACAACAACAACAAATACGTGAGAAGTCGCAATTCACTCAACTTTGTTAGTAATAGTATGATTTATCGATTTTATGTTTTCTTGAATAAAATTTTAACGGTACCTTTAAATTCAATGAAGTTCAGTATGTAGATGTCTATTTATAAGATTGATCTATCCTGAAAGTTTCATAAAGATTGAATCATATTTAGCGAAGTTATAGCGATTTGAATTTTCCTGTATTACTATGGAACAATATGCGCTGTATTTATTACTATGGCAACATATGGCTATGGAACAACATGCGCTTTCTACCGACTCAGACACTACAGTCTTGCTAGGATTTGCATGAAAATTTCAGGAATGATAGGTGCCATGTATATCTTTTAGAATCGGTTCAGCTCGTGGTATCAGTAATCGTAAGAGAAAATAGTGGCTGTTTTAAATGCGAAGATTGAATAATTTTGAGTTATTTTTTCCCAACTTCAACGTTTAAGGTGCATGCTTTGAACACTTAATTCAATTTAATGAATGACTGAAGATGAGTACCTACAATTAGTGCTCATAAGTGAAATAAGCCAAGGAGGTGGGAGAGAGCTCCTAGCAAAAGGGTTTTGTAACTCTGGCTTTATTATTCATTTTATAGTTTATAAAGATCATTGGTAAGTGTAATGATTTTTATAAACTTTGTAATGATTTTAAATCTATGTCCGAACGAGGAACCGACCTCTCATCGGTTCTAGACGTTAAGTCTGAGTAGTGCCAACGAATGGTACCAACCGGTCAACCAATCCGTGCACCGTAATCCATTTTCGCGGTGGCTGCTTGTCGGCCAGCTAGATCGGAGTGGATTTCGGTGCGGGTCTCCAAATGGATAACGCTCATCTACAATTTTCAGCCACCAATAAACGCCCGTTTCCAAACGCGTCACAAAACACAATCATACGGAGAAGAAACCTACGGCGCAATCCAGGTATTGGTGGCTGAATGACAATGTCTAAATTTTTCGTGTTTGTTTTCAGTTTTGGTGTTTTTCGTTATTTAGTTTTTGAGTTTCAGCTCATTATTGCTACATTTAGTATTGTTATATATTTTTGTTAAAATCAGGTATAGGTTAGGTATATGTAATGTTTACTATATTCCGTTAGAGATAAGATTAAACACTTAGGTTAGGAACATTGTTATAGTATTTTTAGTATAAGATAAAGTTTTTTTGATTGTATTTTATTAGAAATAAGTTACAACATATTAGGTGTAGGATCAAAGTTTCACTGTTGTGTATTAATTATAAATAATTTTTGGACAGTGTTGGTTGGTTTTTTCTCCTTTTTCCAATTGAATTGTAAAAATATGTAATAATCGTAATTAATTGCATTTGCTATAGTTTTTTTTTTTGATGAAATGAGTTAATGATAACGTACAAATTTAGAGAGCCATTTGGGCCATTAAGTTTTTTGATTGTTATTATTTGGAATTTGCTTTATATTCTTTTAAAATTTATAACGATGAGTATTAAATAAAGCGCTTTTGACTTTGACTTTGACTTTCCGTATTTCTTCATCCAACCAGTCAAAGAACAAAAATCTAATCGTTACTTCGCGTTCCCGAATTCCCGACGCGGTACCGAAAAACAAACTACGCTAATTCAAACTCGACGAAAGCTGCGCTAATAAAAAGGTAAAACCAACAAAGATACCGCGTACCGCGCGCGACGCGAAACCGACCTCAGCGGATTTTGTCAAACCCTACCCTCGCGACGGCATACCTACCATGCACTCTACTTCCCGCTGAAAGAAAGGACCACTGGAAAGGAAAGTCGTTTTTAGTTTAGTAAATCATAATATTTTTGTCTATTTCTGTCGCGATGCTTTTCATTATTTGTGTTATTTCATTAGATCAGTCGTCTTCTATTTATACGCACAGGCTCTAGCATTCTATTTTCTACGATTTATTGTAATTGTTTAATTTTGTATTATTTTTTTTAAAGGGTTTTGTAAAATAATTTTACAAAACCCTACTAGTTTTGCGACCAGTCTGTCCGTCTGTCCGTCCGTCGGTCCGTGTGTCACAGCAGTTTTTCTCGGAAACTACTTAAGGTAGAAACATCAAATTTTGTGTGTAGGTGTAAAGTGGTGATCTCTTCAAATTTCAACTACGAAAAAATTTTATAAGGTATTCAAGGGGGGTCTCCCCATATAGGAGAGTGACCCCCCGAAAAAAAAATTTCATTGAAGGTAGCCGATATGGGTATCAAATGAAAGGTCTTGTCAGGTCTTAGTTTGGCAAAATTTGCTTCAAAGGGCGCACAGGGAGGGGAAATACACGAAAAATTTGTGTCCCCCCCCCCCTCGCGATTGGACACCTGTAATCCGAAAAATCTGAAAAAAATCAGGAATGTAGGCCTTGGCGAGTACAATAACAACAAATAAGTGAGAAGTCAAAATTCACTAAACTTTGTTAGTAATAGTATGATTTGTCGATTTTATGTTTTCTTGAATAAAATCTTAACGGTACCATTAAATTCAATGTAAATGTATATTTATGAGATTAATCTATCCTGAAAGTTTCATAAGGATTGAATCATATTTAGCGAAGTTATAGTGGTTTAAATTTTCCTGTATTACTATGGAACAATATGCGCTGCATTTATTACCATGGCAACATATGGCTATGGAACAATATGCGCTTTTTACCGACTCAGACACTACAGTTTTGCTAGGATTTGCATGAAAATTTCAGGAATGATTGGTGTCATGTATATCTTTGAGGATCAGTTCAGCTAGTGGTATCAGTAATCGTAAAACAAAATGGTGGCTGTTTTAAATGCGAAGGTTGAATAATTTTGAGTTATTTTCTCCCAATTTCAACGTTTAAGGTGAATGCTTTGAACACTTGATTCAATTTACTGAGTGACTGAAGATGAGTACCTACAATTAATGCTCATAAGTGAAATAAGTCAAGAAGGTGGGAGAGAGCTCCTAGCAAAAGGGTTTTGTAACCATTCTAGGATTCGAAAAAATTGGCCATTAATCGATGATGACAGTACAGGAGAGTGGCCCCTGAAAAAAAGATTCATCAAACGTGGCCGATATGAGTATGAAATAAAAGTTTTCATGGGAGTTTTTCGAAACAGTTGTTAAACTGTCAGTTTTATCTTCAGTGGGGGCACAGAGGGGAACTACATGAAAAATGTGTTTCCTCCGTCGCGGATGGTCATCTGAAATAATTATCAAGGGAGATATTTATGAGTATAACAATAACAAATACCTCAGAAGTCGAAATTCGTTCAACTTTGTTAATAATAGTATGATCTTCGAATTTCATATTTTCTCCAATAAATTCGTCTTTGACATGTTTCTTGATTTGATTCGATCTGGTGACTGCATTTTGTAAATTGAATACAAAACCCTTCTGACATGAGCGTAGGTCTGTTTACCCAACTTGTTTTTGTTCTAAACTAATAAGTTTAAATTTATATTACAAAGCGCATATCTATTTTCATCGCAATATTAAATTTGTGACTTGTTCAATTTATAATTAATCGAGCAAATTCTTTACCGGTTTCTACTAAAAATTATTTACAATCTTATATAAACAATAATAGTGTAGAATTATCAATGCATCATGTAGATAATCGAACATATTTTAATTTTTAAATGGATTGTCATATTTAGCAACTAAGTTCGTTTAACCGCCTCTTTCAATGTAGGAAATCATTTCATGTGAGTTCATATACATGTCTTTATTCTTTGCTTTGCTTATCTATATTTTGTAATTTTTAAGATATTCTAAAGAGGCGAGAGCCCGTAAACTATCATGCGCTCCAAATGAAGTGCTTGACTGATTGGATATGTCAATGTAGTTTGAGTAAAGGTTCTTTCAGTTCCAAAATTCAATAATTTTTTTTTTTTTTATATAAGGCGTGCACAACTCATAAATACCCAATAAGGCTTATTATTTAAAAAAAACAATCAAGAAAAGAAGAAGAGAAATAAAATACGGAGTACATATTACTTCACTCAAACTTATAGGTGACTGACTCCCAATTCACCTGGCATGTTAGGTTTATATTTTTGACTGTTTTTATGAGTTTTAATTAACTTTAGCTAGATAGTGAATATTAATTTATTTTCTTCCGATTACTGCTAACTAAACTCTGCTATAAACGAATTTCGACTAATCAAACATCTAATAATAAGCTTTAACCTTACATCACCCAATTACGAGATTCAAACCGAGATTTTTCGTGTGTCTTTGCATTGATTTTAAAATCAAAACGGAAAAAAATGAGGCATTACCATCAGTAAGTAATCAAAGTTGATTTCTTTAAAATATAATGGTTTGACCGGGAATTGAAGAAAATCACTACCCCTCTTAATAAATGATACCTTGTTTTTTCTCGTTGATTGTTCCTACTTTATCGTGTTGCGAAGTTCCCGTTGAGTTATCAATGTGGGTCGTCGCTGCATTGGCGCTATTCAGGCAATGCGACTGGTGACTGGATGAGGTGAGTGCGATTCTGCGATGAATTTTTGTTGATGATGGGGTTTATTCGTAGTGTGACGAATTTTGATTGCGCTGCGCTAGCGCTTCAACCATCAAGGGTAATGTTCCGCTGCCCAGCGTTGAAGCAGCTGTCACCATGTTACTCGGAGAATTGTAATGGGTATGTGGGAACTTGTGCTGGGTACATTTTTAATGCTGTTGATTATGGTTGTGTTGGCAGGCAAGTACGTTACGTTCCCACTTTGTTAGGCGTTCTACACCAAGTACCTATTGAATTGATTTATATGATTGACTTGATTGTTGAATTGAATGTGACTGTTTTTACTTAGGTCTGTTAAAAGATTCGTATCTAAATCTTCGCCGTCCAATAGATCTGTAGTAACATAACCATGCATTAGATTACCACTGCAGTCGTAGATGCCTTTAACACGGCAAACTCTCTCCCCTTTTTGCTCCGAAATTGGCCGTTTTTCCACACTTGATTCGGGTATGGACCTGGAAATTTCAGGTTGCGTCGAATTCAAATTCACATTTGCAGGGTTTTTAGATGATGAGTTAGTACACTCACCTGTCATGAATTAAGGCACCCACAATTCCACTTTTGTTTAATGATCTTTGGGTGGGTTATTGTTCAACTGGGATTTAATTAGGTTTAATATTCGCTACACAATGCAAACGAAAAACAGTTCTTCTTCCACACTCTCTTCTCATGTGGCTGTCAGTTTCAATATGACATCCCACGACAAAATTCACGTGGGATGTGCGAACGTCACAACCACCATGGGATGACAAGCCACATAGCAGCAAGGTGTGTTGGTAGTGGTCACCCAGCGGCGTCGCCCGATTCACTACAACTTTCTCATACGCTTCGAGATTTCCTGAAGGAAATCATCGGTTTTAAACGTAAAGTCTTGGGACGTGTCAACGTACTGTACCCAATAGGTCAACAAGTCCGGACACCCTTAATCTACTCCGAGGTGGCTGCTAGTTCGGAGAGGAATTTCGTTCACAGGTCTAAGCAGACTGAGTCCAAAATACAATTATCAGCCACCGATTCTAATGCCTAATTTCAAAAACGTCAATCAACTTCTAACAACTCGACTTTACTTTACCTTACTTTATTACAGAGAAATCCCAAAAAGACAAACTCAATCAAACCCCAAAAAGACAAACTCAATCAAATTCACGCGACCCTGAATATTCAACGGTGCCCCGAATAGCCTACTCCAATCTGAAATCGAAAAAGCCTACTCTAATTAAAAACGCAAAGCCAAACTACGGCACCGAACCAAAACACGAAATCGACTATTCGCCGATTATCTAAACCCTACTCCCTCGTGAGCATACTCACCTTCGCCATCACTTCCCTCTGAAAAAGAACGAGTTTACTGAAAAGGAAAGAGTTAGCTTGTTTAGCAATTCATCGTATATGTCATCTTCATTGGCACTCTAGTTATCAATATTACAAAAAGAACGAAATTGAGGTTTCTATTACACAAAACAACAAAAAAATCTGCAACGTGAACGATCTATGCTGGGTACCTTTCCTTATCTGGCTTCATATTTTTTGTCTCAGTATTAATTTTTTAACTACGACATTGTTTCGTGTAGGCGTGATCCTCACCAAGAGGGCTATATATGTATGTTATACTCTATGAATTTTTAACTTTTGTATTTTGCTCTAGGTGCTTAATAAAAATGAGTTTATATTTGTTGTATCTAACGATCGTGTCAGACAGTTTGAGCTCATTCCATAAAAATATTACTTGTAAGCGACTCTTAATCAAATATCCTATTTTGTCGTAATCTGTTCGAGCATTTTATACAATAAATCATTCGTGGATACTATTAGGGTTAGTGATTATTGCAATAAGGTTAATAGCCATTTTACTAGTCCTTGTTCAAATTGTAGAAATTGATTTTCTCCTTAGTAATTCACAGGATTGCATGAAAATAATGTAACGTACTGGACGAAAATAAAGCGACTAATATAATGCAAGTTTTCGTGTTGTGGTTGGTCGGTTAGTGGTCATGTGTTGATATACGAGTGGTCATGTGTTGATGACGAGTTGACATTATGGACAGAATGTGTGGAGCATATGATGTGACTCGCAATATGAGATGATGGCCCAATGTAATTTTTTTACAATGTTGAACATTACTTCAGTAAACTCGCAAATCATTTATGTTGGCAATGGACATGCGGACCTAAAAAGAAGACTTTTCATAAAACAGCTAGCTAATGGGCTTGTTCTTAGTCTACTAGTTTAATGAAGTACAGTCATTGGAATCCCAGTAAATCTTCAACAAAAATTGAAAAAAAATTACTAATACCAATAAACAGAAAAATGATGATGACAACCAGGTACATGCAAAAGAACGCAGATGTGATACGTGTACTTTATAGACACGCAAAAGAAGATTGAGTCAGTATGAATGCAAAAAGTGCCACACTGTTACTTACTCCTCTCATGTTGTTTTCATGTGTCCTCCCTATAATAAAAAAAGAGGTAAAAATATTTATTTATTTACATATTTATTTAAATCCATTTAACAGACAAAAATCCAATTACAAAATAGACTTAGACAATTAAATATTGTTAAACATAGTTTAAAGTAAGACAGATTCCACATCCGCGTGGCTTAGTGGTTAGAGCACTAAGCCCGTAAGCCGAAGGTCTCTGGTTCAAGTTTCGTTGTCGTCAACGAGATTTAGTTCGAGTGGTTCTTCGGACGGACTATAAGCCGGTTCATTTATGATATGTGCTGGCTTAAAATCAGAACGTATCGCAGCTGTGTGGACGTACACACGGCCAAAGCGTGATAATGATCATATCACCTTGAGGAGTGCCGATACATTAGATGGATCATGACAATGAGATACTCTAACTATCTCTAAGCGAAGGCCTGAAAGGGGCTGTAGGGCTACGAAGAAGAAGAAGAAGACAGATTAATACAACAAAATCAAGCAGAAAAAAGTTAATTAAAACATGTAAGAAATGAAGTTAGAGTCTAGAAGAAAGTTTGAAAAAATTGAGTGATAAGGAAACATTAATCACTATTCGCAAAAAGTAACGTTTTTAGTTTATTTTTAAAAATAAATTAGGACATGGATAGAGAACCAAGCTCGAGGCTGTTATGCTTTCTGATGATTCGTGGCATGATTGACTGAAAATGTAAATCCGTCCGGGCGTACGGAACCTCGAGAGTGTTATAAGACTGACTAGGACGCGCATACAGTCTGTAGTGCAAGTCTTCGCTTAGAGCGGGAGCAATTTGTTGGTGGTACAACTTATAAAGGAAACATTGATCTAAGTAGATTCTACGGGACAACAGAGAAGGGAGATGAAGTATGGATTAACGACACATAAGCTAAGTTGAATTTGAAGAACACAATATGGGTAAACTTACGCTGAACAGCTTCTATTGAGTTCACAAGATATAAATGTCTAGGAGATCACACTACTGAACAGTACTCAAGAAGCGGATGGACAAGACATGTGAACAAGGGAACAGCGGTAGCAATATTTGCAAGCTTGTGCAAATGCCGCATAATAAACCCGAAACTTTTGAAGCCGTGGTAATTATGCTAAGAATATGGGCATCCAATTTAAGCTTGGGGTGAAATATAACACCAAGATCTTTACATGAGACTGCAGAGAAGAAAACAACATCACATAGGGCATAATTAAAACTTAAAGGAACAAATTTCAATGTAAAAGTCATTTTAAAACATTTGGAAACATTGATGCGAAGGAAGTTTACATTACACCAGCTATAGAGGTTAAAAAGATCAATTTGGAGTTGCTGACAATCTTCAAGGGATCTAATTATCCGGAATACCTTGAAATTATCAGCATACAGGAGACAAGAAGAGGAAATTACAGTGGGAAGGTCATTGATAAATAGTACGAAAAGAAGAGGTCCAAGGATTGATCCTTGAGGGACACCAGATGTAGGATTGAATGGAAAGGAGATTGTGCCATAGAGAAACACACGACATGAACGGGAGGATAGATATGATGAAATCCAAGAATGAAGGGAACCGGATATGCCAAGCAAAGCTAACTTTTGACAGAGGAGAACATGGTTCATGGAGTCAAAAGCTTTGGAGAGGCCCTTGAATATTGCATCAACTTGAAGCTGTTTATCTAAAGCTCTTGCAATATAATCTTTGAACCCAGCCAAGTTCGAAGAAGTTGAACGACCCTTCAAGAATCCATGTTGCTATGGTGTGACAAATGAACTCAATGACTCAAGATGCCTGTTGTGTACAAGTCGTTCCTGCAGCTTAGAGAAACAGGAGAGGAGTGATATGGGACGATAGTTTGAGGCAGATGAGGCAGATATTCCTTCTGATGCATCTGATTAATGAGATGAGAAGCATTTAAAAGTAAATATATTCTTGTTTTTATTCAGTTTAATTTTCACTCGTTTCAACAATAAGATAAGGTAATTTTGTATACCCTGTCATGCATACAATAAAGATTTATTTCGTTTGAAAAATATATAAAACTGTTTTTTTTTTTGTTTCTTGAGTGTTTGCGGAACTTGAGGGTGTAAAATGATAGTAGTTAACCTATTGTTTTTTTATGAAAAAGTTTGTATATTTACAAAAGATTAGCAGTGCGTAAGGTTCTCAATGCGCCCGACGCCGTTTCAAAACATATTGCGCCCGACGGAGTGTTAATGATTTCCTTATTTACTCAAAACTATCTGTGATTGAGGTAAATAGAAATCATAAATAAGGGCAGAAAACTTTGGTGCTACTGGAGTCAAAATAATAATTGCAAATTAATAGAATTAATAGAAGTTTTAGCTACAGCCTTTCAAACATTGAACATTACCTTCAAACATTTAGTGCAATCACTTTATGGAATGGAGAACAAACTTGTAAGCTTATCTGTTGAAATACATAGGTACTTTAATTTTCTATTCATTTCGCGCAAAGATCATTACGATACCAATTCCCTTTTACTTAATAATATGAGCAATCACCAAAGAAATAATAATAAGTACACAATAAGTAACAAGCTTATATAGTAATTATATCCACCAAACGCAAAAGGAAAAAAAAAACTAATATAATTCCATTTGGGATTGCGATAGGCACGATGGTGATTGGTAGAGTGTAATTGAAAACGCGCAGCATGCATACACATATCAGGTGTGTTCATACCCGATGCTTGTAGGGAGCGATTTTCGATTATGATATGTTACACTGAGACTAAATATACGAGTATAATTGACAAATTCGTTCTATTTGTTTGTACCCCAACTGACGTAGCACCGTCGCCGTATCACAAAGAAAGGTCTAGATGATCAGTCTTGTAATAAGACAACTGACCTCACATGGCGGTGGCCCTGCTAAATAATAATTTTGAGGAACTAAAAGCGAATAAATAAATTTTAGCTATTAACTTCGCACATTTTCACGCTTGCCACGTCTTCTGATGAAGAAGCTTCGCGTTAGGTAGATCTAGAAAAGCTCCACGTAAGCTCCAAAGGGTGCTGGCCACCACAACGCCGATAACTTAGGCAAGGCCGACCATGGCAGCAAACATGCTTCGAATATACTCGTAAATAATTGGCACTTTTTACGCACGATTTTATCGTGATGATGGCCAAACTGACAACAATATAAGTCTGATAAAACTCCGCGACCTAAACCTGCGGAAGGCGACAGGAACAAACGATAGAAAGGGGCACACGTTGCTTGAGGACTACACAGCCAAGGCGCATCGGGATGGAAAACTATACAATTTCCCCATTTTTTACTCGCCCGATGAGTAGCAGTTCAGTTACAAAGATCTGTCATCTAAGACTTGTCAGCTAGTCAGGAAATTGTGTAGGGATGAAAGATTTCTGTCTGGTACCGCTCTGATATATCGGAGGTTATTACACAAGTTTATTTTTTAACCGATTGACGTTGTCAACAAATAGCCCGAAATAAACAGCATCTTAATTCTAAATAATGATACTACGATGACATATACTCGTAATTAGAATCGGTCTATAAAGATATGGCTTGATTGGGAGAGCATTCACCAGGCCTTGTTCGAAAATTGTTTGAATGTGATCCATAAAAATGAAAGCGACCATATAAATATTTATAATAGTATTAGCCTTGTTGAAATATCAGTAGTAGTAGTCCACGTGGTGTAGTGATTAGAGTACTCATTCCAGAGCCAAAAGGTCTCTGGTTTGACTCTTGTTGGTGGCAATGAGGGTCAAAACGTGACAACGTTTTTGTGGCACAGTAAATTTTCTCAGAAAGTATATAAGGTAGAATGCTCAAACTTTGTAGGAAGGTCAGAAGTGGCGGTCTCTTGAAAATCTAACTCTGTTCAAAAATTTTTTTTAGGATGGCTCCCCTTATGCTGAAGTGACCTTAACATTTTTTGTTGTCAAATGTAGTTCAGTTGGATATCAAATGAAAGGTCTTGACTATAACTTTTAGAATCTGAAACAGAAAAGTCATTATATCCAACAGAGGGTTCAAGGGAGGTCAAATGTACGAAAAATGTGCCTCCTTCTGCCTTACGTCTACATGATTATAAGGGGAGCAATTACTTGAGAAATAAAAATTCACTCAACTTTGTTAACAATAGTGGGATATGTCAATTTTACGCTTACTTTCATAAAATCAAAACGGTATCCTTAAATTACTTGAAATTTTACAGCTATTTAGATTAATAAAAGATCTTTACGCTTGCAATATTTTATAGAAATTAGATCATAGTCAAGTGAGTTAGAGCCACTTCTACTTTATAGAAGTACAACAACATTATCACATATTGATGGTTGATACATATATCAAATCGACATAATCACTCATTTTTTCTTCAGATTTTCATGGAAATTTGAGGAAAAGTGTTTGATTTGAAAATGTTTAATTGGCAGACCATTTAGAAAAAATTATCACTGAATGACAGCATTTTTGTTAAACAAAATCGAGTCGTTTTTTTAAACACTACTGCTCACTCGCATATAAACTTCAGAATTAGTTTTGTTCAATCACTCCCAGTTTTCGTTAAACATAAACTGAATTGATTACGCAAATTTCGCTTACCGACGTTTCCGATAAATTAATATTAAATTATTGAAATTAAAATGGTTTTCTTTATGATTGTCGTTTCTGTACATCGTAATAAGATGCCCCGAGTGTATGTGTAAAGCATCCTTATAACTTTTGTTACATTTGCGGTCAACTTACTATTAAAAGTCAACGCCGTAGTTTGACACCATTAGTTAAAACTTTTATTTTAATTATTCTGGCTTTCCTGGACTCCTAGTCTTTGTTGTGCACAGTGTGTTGCTTGATTAATATTATGGGCTAAAGGATCTCGTCATATACCGTTTGCAGTTCCAATGATATGGTCTGAACAGAAAGAACATGTATCAGATTTTTATTTCTGCCAAACTTGTATCAAAAGTATTAATCACAAATCTAGACACACATCATCACTGTGTGGGATAGGTCTTTGAGCAGATTGCAAATTCGGACAGTTCACAGGTCCGAATTTGCAATCTGCTCAAAGACCTATCCCACACAGTGATGATCTGCCTGTTCCTTAGCCTCCAGTAAACATGGATGACGAGACTGCTGAAGAAAATGTATCTGAGAATTTTGATTCCAATCTGGCTTTTGAGCCCAGCACTTCTAATACGGCACCTCATTTTGTGACTCAAAACGATCTCAATGACCTTGTACGTGATTTGGATCTCAGTAAAATACAGGCAGACACCTTGGCTTCCCGACTTCACGATTGGAATTTACTAGAAAAAAATACCAGAATATCAGTATAAAGACTACGAAACACGCACTTCTCAAGTTTTTTTTTCTCAAGGTGGAAAATCAGTGTTTTGTAGTGACATTACCTCAGTTATGGCTGAGCTGACGATTGAATATAAAACATCCGACACGTGATTCTTTATAGATTCTTCAAAGGTTAGCTGGAAAGCTGTACGGTTACATAATGGGAATAAATACCCCTTCGTGCCGGTCGCTCATGCTACTGATATGGAAGAATGTTATGAGAATATAAAATCACTGCTTGAATACATTAAATATGATCAATGCTCCTGGAAAATATATGGAGATCGAAAAGTAATTGCTATTTTACTATTGTTTACAACTTGGATATACGAAACTTTTTTTGTTTATCTGTGAGTGGGATAGTCGAGATAAAAGAAATCACTATGTTGAAAAGGAGTGGCCTAAATGAGCCGCTTTTATACCAGGTCATCGAAATGTTCTGCACCCTCCGTTAATAAATCCTGAAGATATACAGGTATTGCTACCTTTATTGCACATCAAACTTGGACTTATAAAAAACTTTGTCTAAGCTATGGACAGAAATGGTAAAGGTTTTTGTTACTTGAAACAGGAATTCCCAAAAATCAGAAATGCCAAAATAAAAGAGGGAATATTGGTAGGACCACAAATTAGCGATCTATTATCTGATAAAGAATTTGAACAAAAACTTAATCCGATCGAAAAATCCGTATGGTACTGTTTTTGAAATATTGTTTGTAATTTTCTTAGAAACCCCAGGGCCGAAAACTATGAAGAGTTGGTCAACAGCTTCTTATCAACTTAAAAGAATATGGGATGTAATATGTCGCTCAATATACACTTTTTACACTCTCATCTGGATTTTTTTCCTCAAAATTTGGGAGCCGTTAGCGATGAACACGGCGAGCGATTCCATCAGGATGTATCCAAAATGGAAAAACGGTACCACGGTAAGCAGAGTCCAAACAAATTGGCTGATTAGTATTGGACACTCAAAAGAGATGTATCCGACACAAAATATTCCCAAAAATCCTAAATAAAAGTTAAATATAAGTAAAAGTAGATATAAGTTTTTTAATTAGATTCAATTTTAATTGTATTTACTTCAAAAAAAAAGCACTGCGATTGCAAAAAAACTGAGGGTGACTGAAACTTTTTAAAAATGCAGATTATTAACAGGCTAGTTGTAAATACAAAATAACCCATTCAAATTAATTTAGCTTTCATTAAGGTCATTTTTGTCTATCAGTATTATTTAAGCTGGAATAAACTGGCGGCTGTTATGTATTTACGAAACAAAATCTGCATATTATAGATAAATTTGATCAATTTTTTATAGAACTATTTTTTGTGGTAGGGAGGTGAATGCCATACGCACAGAGCGCGGGACTCCCATACTCGCAAGAAAGCGACTGGACTACCCACTAAACACCTCCCCTGTCAACCTGAGAACCCAGCCTGGAACCGTTTGACACATTACTTCGGGCCAGGTCTCCTTTTGTTACGCCGTGAGGCGCCTTCAATCTGGGGGAGTCCTATCCTAGCGAGAGAGGAAGAGGAAGTGCCAGAAATACAATCCCCCAGCCCGAATGCCCCCGGCTGCTGTGAGTCCCTCTTATATTTTAAGACTGCCCGAGCATAATGTGCCATCTAGTTCCATTTGTCAACCGCTTCGAGCATCTATATTATCCGGAGTGAGCTCTCCCGTCTCCCTGTAGAGTTCGTTTCACAGTCTGACCCATTTTGTGCACGCAAAAAATGTGTAGCAGGCATTTTCCTCCTCTCCTGGGAAAAACCGATAATCGGGAGACCGTGACTTACCAATCTTGTGCAGGTAAGACTGAAGACAACCATGCCTGATCAAAAGCTGGGTCAGATAGAAGTCAGCCTCACCATGCCTTCGATTGAGCCACGGTCTCACATCCGGGATGAGGCGCGCAGTCCACCTTCACTTCGTGCAACTGACCTAAGACTGCTGCCAAGCGTTGAGCGAGCGCTGTCTCTCCTCGCGGACAACCGTCTCCCTCGCATCCTCGTTTCGGCGCAGGTAAATAGCGGTGCTCTCTAGCAAGGAGGGCGACAGGCATCACGCCTGCAATAACTCTCACCGCCGAATCAGAGACTGTCAGATACGAAGATGCAATCTTCAGTGCTCCTCTTCTCTGTACCTGTGCCAAACGTTTTCGGTATACGGACAAGGTATACAAAAATATGTGCAGTTATTCTGTTAATAATCTCAGAAATAAAAAAAAAAATGTAATTCGACGATGTAAAAAAAATCTTCAGAGTTTATAAGTATCTCAACGATAAGGCTAAAAATACTATAAGATGCTATGCTGAAATTTAAGCTTAATAATATCACTTTGAAACTAGATTAGGTTTTTTTCACAATTCTTCAAATTTAGGAAGCTTTTGCGAAAACTAACGCTGAGCTGGCTGGCCGGCAAAGTAAAAATAAGATGCTTGCTGCAAAAAATGCAGAGCCAATCCAATTATCGCTCAAATATAAGCCTAAGCCGAGTCAGAAGTTGGTATGGACACTGGCCACACAGGCATGGAGACCAAAACCTACCATGAAATTCCCACAAATGCCTATAAATCTACAACCACGTCTACATAAGCCCCAATAAACATAAATGAATAGAAAATTATGCCAGTCCTACTAGGGAAGCCTTGGCACACTAATGGCATTAAATACGGTATCATGCATGTATTCTCCCAAAATACAGACAGCTAAATGCTGTCATCATTTTTCTACGAATGACATAAATGAAGACCTAAAGTTCCATGGCTTCTACCCAATTAAAGTATACTTTATCAAGATAAGAGACGGTCCTCCCAAGGTAGTCAAGGTTCTTTTCCCTAAATAAGAAATAAAATAGACAACATGAAAATCGTTTGCTATCTTATGTGCACCACGATGGCAGAGCTTCTCATACGGCTTAAGGTATGCGCTACCAGACAGCCTCGATCATGTGAGAAGGCAATTTGCGAAAGTTGTTGCAGTGCAAACAGCGCAACTGACTTAAAGACAAATAACTCAGACAAACATACCTACATCTAATCAAAACCAAGCGTAAAACACCGAATCACACCACATGGGTTATATGTTTACTAAAATCTAAACGCAATTTTGAACCCTGATGCAAGAGATGTATGTAGCTGGTCTTCAAGATCGTCAAGACTGAATAAAAAGTGTTATTTATGAGCTGTATTCTTCGGCGTACTTCGTCTTTTTCATTGCCTGTTTTCAATTTTTTGGCACCTAAATATACAAATTCGCCCACATTTTCCACATTTTATTAGCCAAATGGGATATTTTGGGCATTTGAGGTATTCATTCTTGACTGTGTCATGAACTTTGTTTTATTCCCATTTATTTGTAGCCCTACTAGTTTTGCTTCGCTGTTGAGTTTAAGGAAAAGTATTTTGGCAGTTGTTAACAACCGTGCCAAAGTGTTGATGTCGCACGCATAGGCTACCACTTGGCTTGACTTGTATAGTAACGTACCTCTTGTATCGACATGTAGCGTTCTTATGACATATTCCAGAGCCAAATTGAATAGCAATGGAAACATCTCATCTCCCTGCTTTAGTCCGATATTTGTGTCAAAGGAGTTGGTGAGTTGATTACGAATGCGGTCGACGTCATTGTCATTTTGGTAAGATGGTCGAATTTAGTTGGGATAGCAAAGCAAAGCATTATTTGGTACAATACATTACGAGCAATATTGTCGTATCCTTGCTTGAAGTCAATAAAAATTTGGTATACGTCTATTTTGAGCTCCCAGTATTTCTTAAGTACCTGCTTGACTGTAAATTATTGGTGCATCGTCGATTTACCTGCTCTAAAGCCAATTTAATTGTCCAAGATCTTTGAAAAAAATTTTTACGCCCAATAAAGTAGTGATATGCCTGTATAGCTTTCGCACTGTAGCTTGTCACCTTTTTTTGTGGATAGGGAATATGAATGATTGGCTCCACTTGCTCGACATATGTTCTTGTTGCCAAATGCGCTGGATTACTTTATGAATGGCTTTCTGAATACCGCTGTCATCATATTTAATTATCTTGCTGGAATCTCATCGATGCCCGGCACTTTATTATTCTTTTGGGCGCTTATGGTGGAACAAACTTCATCCGAAGTTGGTAGGGCCAATAGAAGCTCTTTGGGAATGTCTATAGCATTAACGAGTCACCATCGATGCATGGCCAGAATGGTACGCAATTCTACAATGCGGGTGAGGCCGGAGCATTCGCAGACTCTCTGAAAATGCAGTTTCGAAACAATCCTTTGGACAAAAAGGACTTTGAAACTTTACAGATGACATTCAGCTTGAAGGCAGCATCTAATCAACATTATACAGACACTAAAAAATATAAAGTGCCTGGGCACAATACTTTCACAAAAACTTTATTTTCTATGTTTCCCGATAATATTTTACAAATACTTACGAACATTATTATCGCAATATTCCGTTTGCAAAAGGATCTCAAACAATGAAAATCAGCGGTTATTATTGTTTTTCCAAAATCTCAAAATAACCACAATTTACACAAAACTGAAGACATGTCACTCATAATCCAAGGACATACAATTTTATAAGTACGCCGAAAGTTCTATAAGGTTTTTAAGGGGGTGCCTTAATATAGAAGGGTGACCTATAAACGATTTTCTTGCCGAAGTTAGCTAATATGGGTGTGAAATGAAATGTGTTGATTAAAACTTTGCAACACAGATCTTAAATTGAGACTTTTTGCTTTGACTGCAGAAGGAGGGAAATGTACGAAAAATTTGTGTCCCCCCTTGCAGTTGGACTAGGCTAGATACTTTACTACACATAGTGTTGGAAATGATAGCCAATAGACGCTCTAGCCTTCTTTTTAGCTCGCAAATGGTTGCTTATGATTGATTGATCTTCAACCTGATGACGTGCGCAAACCATTTGGCTCTAATGTTGATCGCTGACTTTGGCCGATTGTGTTCCAACATATTTGGATTTACTAGTGATAATCCAACAAGTAACATATATTTGACTAGTTAAATTACTTTATTGGATATGTCATGGCATCAGATAGGATTATTATAAGCAATGTGCCAGTGTTATATCAGAGCTTGTCGTTAACGTATATTTTGTTGATATCAAATGTCACCGCGGACTATGCTACAATGCAATAATCTAGTGAACCAGCATTGGTTGAGCAAATTTTGATTTTCGATTACAGTAATCTCGATTTATTTATCAAAAGCGTACAATCAGCAACCAGTGGAAAATTTCACCGGATTTGATTAGGATTAGGTGATTGGGAGACTTCACTTGTAATCATTGTGACTTGAGACTTTAAATTAGGAAATACCATCCGTATAATTGCTTGCTTCCTGACAATCCTAATAACTAAATCTACTCATGCTACAGCCAAACCAGTGATAATGGTTTCAACATGTCAAAATACCTAAATATGTATTCACTCCTATCATATTGCTTGTGGCATTGTACTTCAATAGTAAATAAATCAATTCCAATTCATGCCAATTTTTTGCGGTCGTACCGAAAATTGATTTGAAAGACCTTATCACCAATGGGGCACGTCATTTAATATCCAAATAAATACTAAATTGAAATCAGTTTTCTTATCATAATTAGAAAAATTCAATAATGTCCAATATTCCATTTTCTTTTTAAAAAGATAATCTATTGAATAATTTCATATATAAATGCACATGAAATTTAGCAAACGAAAAATAGTCTTAATTTAAGAGTGAATCAAGCAAGGTTTGGCATAGTAGAAAGTGTTAAAACAACTTTTCGGTAGTATGAAATATTTCTTTCTTTGTGTTGCCCTAGCAACATTTGCTATTGGGCTGGATGTCAGTCCTATACCTGTAACAACAATTGAGCCCGGCACAACAGAAACTGAGACGGTGCCAAAAGAAACTGCTACAGAAGGACCAACTACAACCGAAGCCGCAACAGAAACAACCACATCAACCCCTGATTTTGAATGCCCAGGACTGGGGCCTTATCCGAACCCCGTAAGCAATAAAAGTTATTACTATTGCATCTCGAATGATGCAGGTGGATATATTGCAATCAAACTAGCTTGTGGCAAAGGTACGGAATATATACCTGAAATGGGCACGTGTGGGGTTCCAGGGGAAATTGGGTCTACAACCCCTAATCCAGGAACTGAAGGCACTACGGTCGAGCCTGAACCTTTTGTCTGTCCAGGTCCAGGATTATATCCAAATCCAGTTGATAAAACGAAATTCTACTACTGCTTGTCTGATGGTGAAGGAGGTTACATTCCGATTCCTCTCGAATGTGGCGCTGGAAGTGAATTCAATCCTGAAAAAGAAGAATGCGAAAAACCTGAAGAGACCACGACATCGACTGCTAGTACCGATACAACGCCAAGTCAAGAAACAACATCAAGCACTACGACATCAAGTACTACAACATCAAGCACTACTGAACAAACGAGTACTACAACGACAACTACTGAGCTGCCAGAATCAACGACTACTACGTCTGTGTCTTCAACCACGGAATCACCAACTACTCCCGGACAATTCAAATGCACTACCGAAGGAATATTTGCTGACCCCATGGATCAAACTAGATATTATTATTGTCTCCCTGACGCAAACGGCGGCTATCGAGAAGTTGTTAACACTTGCCCACTAGGTTTAGTTTTCAACTCAGAAAAGAAGTACTGCAGCTTTCCGGATAAACCCTTCATAACAAGTACATCAGCCCCCATCACCACCACCACTCCTACTGCATTTGCGTGTACTCGCAACGGAATGTTCCCAGATCCAAAAGACAATAGAAGTTTCTACATGTGCATATTTGACGGGTTTGGATTCATATCTGTTACAATGCAATGCCACCAAGGATTAGTATTCATCCCGGCTTTGTATCGATGTGCGCTGCCAGATACTCCACTGCCGCCTCCTTCTTCCATTCAGTGCAACGAAGTCGGTTACTACCCAGACCCAAGCAGCTGCCGAGACTATTACTATTGTTACCCTACTTTCGACGGAGGGTATATAGCAATGAAAATGAAGTGTCCTCCAGGCACCAACTTTTTTGCTAATATGCAAATCTGTGTGAGCGACAAAGTCCTTGAGTGTGGCACCGATAACGGTGAAGGATCCGGTGAGCACCACGATGACTTCCAATGCACGGGAGAAGGAGATTTCCCGATTTTAGGAAACGATCGCCGATACTACAGCTGCGACCGTGCTGCCGATGGGACATACACTCTAAGGGTGAAGCAGTGCCCCATCCGATTTTCAATCTTTCTATTACGATGCGTTAACGAGCTTGGCTTGTAAGAAGTCCCGAGAGTGATTTTGAATTTTGACTGTTAAATGTTTAATCTCAGATATTAAGTTCAATTTGGTGTATTTAGGGTAAGACTTTTTTTTATGATATCTGCAATGTAACGGCCGTGCATTAAGATAAAAAACTACAATCGAACAAATCAAACTGAATTTCATTTTCCATTTAGCCGCAAAGTGATTATGCAATCTGAATGGAATTTGTTAGTAACATAGTTCAAACTGAACCTATAAAATTGGCATAATATTATCTTAATTTGAAATTGCAATTGAAGTGTGACGATGCTTTGAATAGCCATTGTCTTTTCCTTTCAACGATAACAGAAAGAATGGAATTGATGATTTGGCGTATGTGATTCTTGGAATTGATAATGAAGATTCGAGATATGTGTATATAGAACTAATATTAAATTGGTGATTATACTCCTGAGAATACGTTTAAGATACTAATTTACGATTTTCTCTATACTTTTTAAGTCATAGGTTTCCAATCGCAAGCTGGTGGTGGGACGGGGCTTTCGTATCCTTTTCCTTGCCCTACACATATTTTAAGGTACGATCTAAAACAAACTCATTAATTCCTTTCTTCTGATACGTGACTCAATATTCTTGGAGAAAACTTAATCTTTAAAATAATATTAAGTTTTTTTAATACAAAATCTTCATCTGAAAATTTTCAGACCTTCTCACAAAGTTTGAAGATTCTAGTTTCTGCTGTTTCTAAGAAAACCAGTCGCGACACCTGTACAGATGAACAGAAAGGTATCTACCAATTTCAATGAATTCATGCCGAACGCTTTTCAGAAAATTTTCCTTGCATATTTTTCTGATTTAAGGACTATATGCGGAGTTATTTACAAATCTCTGCTTAAACTCCGCCCTATCTGTCCAAGTGTCTGCCTGTACAAATGTTTTCAAAACTAAATTAACTAAAACCAGCCAATTTCGTGAAAAACTCAAAAAAGTGACTTCTCGAAAGTCTTGACTCCCATTATGAAGTTTTATAAATGAGAGTTTTCACTCTATTAGGATTTTTCACTACTTAGAAAGCCCTATTCAAACCGGCTGTCTATCTGTCGTTCCGCCCGTCCGTTTGCTTGTATATTGGACCAGGATTTCTCCAAAACTATAGCAACCTTAGAGATCAAACTAGGTAGGTCAAACGTGATGACCCCTTGAAAATTTAGGTACCAATAAATTCTTTAATGTTTTTTCAGGGGGGTTCCCCCATATTGGAAGGGGACCACTAAACATTTTAAAACTAAAGGTAACCTTGTGTGGCGTTAAATCGAAAGCCTTGATGAGAGCTTGCCAAAACAGGTCTTCAAGCAGTGATACCAGCTTTGTAGGTGCTGGAGGAGAAGAAATGTATGAAAAGTATTTGTCCCTCGTCTCTGGGCACCTGTTATATGAAAAATTTGAATCATGGAATCCTTATCAGTAAAGCAACAATTCACTGAATTTTTCATTAATAGTATGGTTTCTAAATTTCTCGTTTTCCCCAACGAAATCATAAATGTATCCTTAAATTCGACGAAATTTGATATTTGAATAGTATAAGGAAAGGTTGTTATCATCATATTTACGCGGGTTGTAGGTACTTGAATTTCCCTGATTAAGAAAACAACAAAAACAGCACATATGTTGCTATTCTATAGACTTTCTATGGAATCAAACTCTACAGATGTGATTTGAACTTCTTAAGTGTTCAAATAAGATGAACAACATAAATAGCTCTGAGAATTAATAATGTGGAAGATTTTTGTTACATTGTAACAAAATGGCGGCCGTTAAAAATGGAGTGACAGTAGTTGTTCTTGTGAGCATGAGGCAATGTTGAAGTGTTTCTTGTGTTTATTAATTGTTGGTGACTGCATGTCATAGATTGAGTGCTAAATCTTTCCGACAGGAGCGCAGTTCTGTCTATTCAACTTGTTTTTTTTAAATAATAGTGTAATTATGTGGTCTCCACCGTAGATGCGTACATTAGACAGAGATCTTTTATCCCCCAAGTGGCATCAGCTCAGCCGTATTGGAGTTCTTAAGGAAAGTGTAGTAATCAAGCAGTCCGCCTAGACAAACTGCTCGAGGTGGTGGTCACGAAAAGGGCTATGGGAGATAAATATCGTTGAGTAGTTCCCACCACTTCTACACTTCATTCCACCTGACCTCTAATATGGAGCGCTACAAAAATCTAGAGCTGTATACAATTCAGATAACCATATGACGACTACCGACAGTAAATGCAGATTATCATCGTTATCATCTATGTCTACAATATCAACGACAACAGCCATCACCGCCACAAAAAAGCAGCAAATACTGCAAGAATATCAATAAATGTTGCAACATCACCAGCAGCGAAAACGACAAGATCTATTTCACCAACATGAACAGACAATTTAACTTATGACAAAAAGAAAAAATTTCAGCTCCTCATCAAACCTGCTCGGCCCCGACATCTTATCAACGTGTTTCTTATCAACAAAAAAAACAAGTTGAAGGAGCAGGAGAGTGCTCCTGCCAGAAGGGTATTGTAAAAAAAATTAGTAAATCAAACAATATATTCTGCATATCCAAACTTGACTAATATACGGATTCCATAAATTCAGTTCGAAAAATGATTATGGTTATTACGATTTTAAGCTGGCCACCATTTTGTTTTGAGAGTTTTGACCCCACCGCTTGATAAGTCATGATAACACATCAATATGACAAATCATTTTTAAAATGTTTATCAAGATTTTTACATATTTGCAGTGGCTAGGTCTATTGCACACGTGTATCTCCCTAGTATCACGTTTTAATGTTGTTGTAATTGTTAAATATTCAATCAGCTGTAATTTAATTGTTTATTGTTCAATTATTATGAAATTTTCGGAACACATACAATACATACATACATAGTCCCATCTTGATTTTATAGGCAAAAATTTAAAATTTATAAAATGTACTATTATTAACAAAGTTGATCGAATTTCAACTTCTGAGGTATTTGTTGCCCTTGCACTCCTATAGTCACACCTCTGTGATTTTTTTCAGATTTTTCGGGTCAAAGGTGTCTAATCACGAGGGGGGACACAACATTGTCGTACATTTCCCCTTCCCCTACACCCCTCGAAGCAAAACTTGTTGGTTTAAGACCGGTTTTGAAAAGTTCTCATTAAGACCTTTCATTTGATACCTATATTGCCTACATGCGATGAAAACTTTTTTTTTGGGGGAAAGTCCTCTATACGGGGAGACCCCCCTTAAACACCTTATAAATTTCTTTTCGTGGTGAAATTTTGACAGGGGCGTCACTTCGCACCTACTTACAAAATTTAATGTTTCTAGCTTATGCAGTTTACAAGAAAAAGTGGTGTGACACACGGACTACGGACGAACAGACAGGACGCGATTTTAGTAGGGTATTGTAAAATGATTTTACAATACCCTAAAAAATGATGATGTAGGGATTCACTTGTTATTTTCATTTCGGACGGTGCATGAAGGGGTTCAAAAGCAATCTCTAGCAGATCAAGATGAACACCAACGAAGAAAAGAAATATCAACAAAATATTTAGTGAAGCAAAATATAAGCATCCTCTTTAAATGTTATTTCATTCTGCTTCATAAATCTTTAAAATTATCATTGTTAGAGGAAGCGGGTTATGTCAATGAAATATTTATCTTTGAAACGATTAACCAACTAAATGTTATTTGAGTATGATGAGCGTTTATAAAAAGATTTGCTTCGACTCGAAAAGTTATACATTTTGTTACAATTGAATTTAGTAAAATTACAGAAAAATTGCTGAAGACAATTAACCAGAAAACATTTATTTTGTTACAATATTTTCTATGTCAGTATTGAATTTTTGAAGCATCTATGGTTTATGTATTGTTTTTTTTTGGATCAAAAATTGTTGGCACGTTAACCATAAGATAATAGTATCTGCAATGAAATCAGTTTGTAATTACTTCTAAATAAGTTTGTAATATTTATTTTTTGCACGAAGCTTCAGCTAACTTGAAAATTGATAAAAATTTGCTAAGCTAATAACTAACCAATGTCAACTAACGTATCTTAACTTTTTTGACGCTAAATTAATTTTTAATTATTAATTAATTATTATTTTAATTATTAATTAAGCAGTATTTTAGCCACGCAAAAGTGTATACCTGGAAAGTCATAAAACATAAACAAATTGTACAAATAGTAAACACCAGTACTACGCAAAGCACCGAAGTAATTCCAATATACCAATTGGAACTCAATCCACCGTTACCGCAACGGCGCCGGATCCAGCAAGTATGCTGACATGAAGAGATAGCTCGTCTTGTGCGAATTCGGTATTGCACTTGGACGAGGTTTCGTCGACAACGATTAGCTGTGCGCTAGGTAACAATGAGGAGTTGAAATCGAGCAATCGAGTGAGGAAGTTAGGCTGATCGAGGCGTAAATTAGAACTTGAATAAGGAAACAGACCCTGCAGCATAAAAAGAAATTTTGGTTTTGTCAGTGTTAGTGTCATTGTGATTCCCCCCCTATGAGAAAAAAAATTCCACTGGCTGCGAAAATGTCGCTCCCGGAATGATACTCATAATAACGCAGTGAAAAGTCCACAAAACAGTTTTTTGGAGATTCACCGAGATATTTCTGTGATGAAATTACCGTTGATTGGCATTCTGCTTGAGAGAAAATATTTCTGCTTGAGAGAAAATATTTTCAGATTTTTCAATTGAAATACTTCGCTAATGGCGTAGTAATTTTATTTTTGAATGCGATATCGGTCGTCTGATACCGTTTTGTGGAGAAGTGGATGAGACTTCCTGTCTGCAAAGACTCAGAAGTGGAGGGAATTTTCAGCAAATGGATTCCCCGAGCTTGTGAATTTTCGGTGCGCTGCTCGAGTGTATACTCTCCCACCGACATTTTCTTTTGTGCAATGTTCGCTCGGTTTGAAGGGCCCAGTGCAAACTTGCGCATGTCTTGATGGAAGCAGAGCAAATCATGTTTGCTTAATAAAGATAGAATCTGAAGGAATTCCAATAAGATCCAGTGTAGAGTAACGGTCGAAAAATTCCAATGTGATAACAAAAAAGATTCTTATCGTGAGTGGTCGATGAGCTCGTAACTAAAACAATATTTTTATTGATACTTAGTGGTGTCACAGTTAAATAAATTACGCACTAGGAAACACCATTTGGTTTTGTACGTATCCAATGTTTAAAGGAACAACTTTTGACAAGGTTCCAATGAATTAAAAAAAATTACGGTGCTTGCTTTAATGTTTGGTTTTCGGAAAAGTTTCAAACGGATAATTTAATGTGCGCAATAATTCTCAAAGAGTACCAAGATCGTGTAAAAAAAGCTGTAAGAGCAACATTTTGAAGCCAAGGAAATTGATACCGACCTATCAATCAATTTATCGAACTATATAAATTAGTTAAAATAACATCTCATCCAATCAACTAAGATTAAAGATTGCAGGCACTATTACCCCACCCACCAACAAGCGCTCGTCGAATGGAGTGGGTAAGCATCCTTTCGTTTTTTCCTATCATAATTTGATATTATTATTTTATCTTAGACTTTTTTAAATTACAAACTATTATTGGTATACAAATTTTATACACTTTCTTTTTCTATAAAACACTATACTTTTAATAAAAATTTATCCCTCCAAAATATTGGGTAAATTCCCACATTTAAAAAGAAGCAATAACAAAAAACTGTAAAGAGAAATTACGTAACCATTTTTATAAACGGTTGATCGCAAGGAAAATTGCGATAATTTTTGTTATTTGAACGTAATAATAATCAGAATGAATAATTAATTGAAGCCAACAATTCGGTCTTGCTGTTTATGAACACGACCGGGTATGGGACCCGCCACGTTGGCTGGCCCCTCCACTCATGTGCTAGCCATCGGGTGAGCTCTCCTCCTTTTTCAGAGTTTTGTAAAATAATTGGACGAAACCCTACCAAAATCGCCACCTGACTGTCCGTGTGTCCTTCCGTGTGTCCGTCCGTGTGTCACAGCACTTTTTCTCGCAAACTAATATACTTAAGCTAGAAACATCAAATTTTGTAAGCAGGACTCTTCAAAATTCAACTACAAAAAAATTTTATAAGGTATTTAAGGGCGGTCTCCCCATATAGGGGAGTCGCCCCTGAATAAAAATTCATCAAAGGTAGCCGTTGTGGATATCAAATGAAAGGTCTTCATAATAAATTTTCAAAACAAGTCTTAATTTGACACTTTTTGCTTCGAAGGGTGCACAGGGAGGGGAAATACACGAAAAATTTGTGACCCCCTGGCAATTGGGCACCTGTGATCTGAAAAATCTGAAAAAAATTGTGCAGGAAGGTGTATACGAGTACAAAAAAAACGAACACCTTAGAAGTCCAAATTCGCTCAACTTTTTTAATAATAGTATGATATTCGAAATCGTATAGGTACCCTTAAACTGGGCGAAATTCAATATTTAAGTAGTCCCAAAAAAGGTCCTTTTACTCTATAAGTTTGATGAAAATCGAATGATATACAGGGACGTTAAAGCCATTTGAAATTTCTCCAAAAGCAACAAAAATAACACATGATTTTGGTATTTTATGAACTTTCCATCGAATCAGACACTGCAGTTTTGATTTGATCTTCACGAAATTTTCAAATACACCAATAATATTAATATTTTTCAGAATTCATGATTTGAGTGATTTTTGTTGGTTTGCAACAAAATGGCGACCGTCGAAAATAGAAAAATAATGGATTTTCTTCTAAACCTGCAAATCTCTTTGACATATTTCTTGACATTATTCGTTGCTGGTGACTGCATTTCTGAGATGTTGAGTACGAAGCTCTTCCGACATGAGCGTAGGTCTGTCTACCCAACTTGTTTTCTTTGTTGCAGGTGCTCTCGCAGGGCTGCATGGCCTTTCACACCCGATATCGGCCAAGGTAGCATTTTTAAGAGTTCGGTTGGCTTGGGAGGGGTGCGTGAGAGCACCACCACCACTTGGATGCCCCACTCTTGTTGGTGGGCCGTGAGGACGAAATCAACTTGAGTATCGCACGCGGTTAATAAATTATTTGTTGTCGTTTTCCGTTTGTAATCCCTTTCGGTGGGTTGCTTCCGCCATTGGCACTTCTAACACCAGCCAATCTGTTCTGCTTTTGACTTACGTCATCTTTTAATTCATGAATGTGAAAACAATATGTAGTGGATCTTTGCGCTGTGGAAAAAGAAGCCGCCCCACGACACCACGACGCTAGCTTCCCAGCGCATTCATGTGTTCCCAGGCAATCCAGCTGAGCACTGATCTTTCGCCCGCTGAGGAAGCAGAACACCGCTGCAGTCCTTAATAGACATGTCAACGTCCATGTAAATCACTACAGAAGACATATACCCATGCCTGGCCACTTTACCCACAAGTCCTTGTACAAATGTAAGAGAACGGGAGGTCATATAAAGAAATAAAAGGGTGATGGTAGTCAGGTATGACTGCTTTATTTGAAAACAAAGGAGACTAAAACAAGTTGAAGCAGCAGGAGAGTGCTCCTGCTAGAAGGGTTTTGTAAAACAATTAGTAAATCAAACAATGTATAATTGAGTTCGAAAAATTATTATGGTTATTATGTTTTTGAGTTCGCTGCCATTTTGTTTCAAGTATCCATATTACAAACCATTCCTAGCATTTTTACCAAAACTCCTACATATTTGTAGTATCTAGGTTCGTTGCAAACGTGTATCTCCCTACTATCACGAATTAATGTTGTTGGAATTGTTAAATATTCAATCGGCTTCAACTGAGCTGTTTATTGTTCCATTAATGTGAAATTTTCAGGATGCATACAATTGCTTTTAAAAAACTTAAATTGTAGCTTTTGGAAATTTAAGGGTCCCGTTTTGATTTTATAGGCAAAAATGTAAAATTTATAACAACTGTCTCGGTCTTGACCACATCTTCTTATTTTAAAATCCAACCAGCGATGAACTGCCTTTATTGGTCGAGTCAGGCCAGCGTTTCCTTGGTTTACCTTCTGGTCTCCACCCTTTGGTTCTCCCAATGAATACCTTTTTAGGTATCCGTTGTTTGACCATACGATTCGCGTGGAAAGCCCATTACAGCTTCCATAGTATAATAATCTTTGAGGCCTCCGTCTCGTGAAAAACTTATCTCTTGTATCTTATCCGCCGCAGACGGTCCCAGACCCATTTGAGAAAGGAAGAGAGAACCGCTTGCTTCCCCAACACACAGCTTCTATGATTCTTCATCCAAAACCCCACGATTAAATGGCAGTAAACGTTCTCGGGTTCGTATATTGGGTTCACTTGTCCCGCAATGATGGGAAATAAAATGCCGAGAAAATACATTTACAGATCTGCTACTAAATCCTACTTACACTTTCCTTGCGGGGACGTTAGAGGGTGAAGGCGAGTCTTCCGCGTCTGTTAATGGAATTGAAATAATAACCATGCCGTCTGAATTGAGCTAACTCCCCATCCCTGGACAATCCTACATTTGGAACCTGCAGGAGAGCCTCGGAGTGGGTTAAACCCACGGCAATGACCTCACAAACGACAAAAAATATGAGATTGGATCCTGAAATGTCAGGTCATTCAACTACCCCGGTGATCCTGACCTTTTCCAATAGGCCAATCAGTATGAATAAAATATACTTGTGTCAGAATACCGAAAACAAAACTAAGGATAGTATAGGGTGACGTCTATGGACTATATATGTTGAAACAAAAACATACTTTCGTACAGTAGCGCTTACAGATATCAATCGTCTTTATTTTTAAAGTTAAATTCACAAGCGGCAATTACTTATATCTATCGTAAACAGTGGCAGTCACAGCAACGAACGTTCCGATCGTCAGAAAGTCGACTAATAACTTCAATATAAAAACAAAATGACCTCCTTGGTCAGAAGAACAAGTATGTGTGTCTACGGCATTTGCCAGGCGGGATGATCTAAACTAACACTAGCAATCCAGGAAACGAATTGGACAAGAAGTGATATTCAAGATATGAGATCACTTACAATATTCAAAAGTGGGAAGCCTACTAGAAAATTAAAATTTGGAGTGGTGTTTATTGTGCATAGGGAGTTCAAATCACACGTTATTGATTTTAAGGCAATCAACAAACGGTTGTGTGCGCTCATATAAACGTGAAATTCTTCGAAATCTGGCCGATCAACGTACATCCCCGGATCGAAAAAACGGACGAAGAAGCGAAGGAAACGTTCTACTATCACCTAGAAAGACTAGCCAACTCATTGCCTGCAAACGACGCAAAAATAATTCTGGGTGATTTCAACGCTAAAGTTGGCACTGAGCTATCTCATCGGGGAACGATTGGCAACAGCTAGTGCCTGATTTGATCACACGCTCGACTTGCTTCCCATATCGATGCATTAATAAAATGACGCGGGTATCACCGGATGGCAACACACAAAAGCAGATCGAGCATACTTGACATCCGTACGTACCAAGGAGCCAATTATAGCTCGGATCAGTACTTGATCAAACTAACCTATCGAAGTCGTATGTCAAAGACGTATTCTGTGAAGACCAGCCACCTACCAAAAATTTGAGATCTATACTCGTATACTCCAAACAGCATCAGTGGCCAATGATTTCACGGAGACCCTCGACAACCAGCTAGGTCCCATCCTATTAGAAAGATCGCTGAAAACAAGCAACGTTCTATGCATGGGAATGAAAGTGGCTATTAGGACCGTGGCAGAACATACAATCGGACATCAAGCCCGGCGCAAGATAAACGATTGGTGCGATGCTGAATGCCAGAATGTGTTAAACAAAAAGAATGAGGCTTACAAAGAATATATACGTAGCAAAAACAGGACGAAGAGAATGTATTACGTTAATCTCAGAATAGTAGCGAATAAGATAATTAGTATTGAGAAAAGAAAATACTATGATAACTAATTGAGAAGTATCAATATGAGTCGAGTGAGCAACAAGCCAGTATACAAGCCAGTGAAAAGCCTGAAACGTGGCTATCAGCCAAAAACCACACTCTGTCATGATGGAATCGGAAATATCATCGCTGATGAAACCAGGGTTAAGTAAAAATGGGCATCATATTTCTAGAATCTCTTGAATGCTCGACACAGCTCCAGAACATCGGAGCCTATAGACGTTAACAAAGAGCTTACATTGGCCGCACCAACTCTAGGCGAAGTTTGCTCCATCATTAAAGCCCAAAAGAATAATAAATTGCCGGGTGTTCAGTGTTCAGAAAGCTATTCATAAGGTCATCCAGTACATTCGGCAGCAAGAACATATGCGGAAAGACTGGAGCCAATAAATTATATTCCCTAACAACAAAAAAAGTTAACAACCTACAGTGTGAAAACAATAGGGGCATATCACTGCTTTGTACGGCGTACAAAATATTTTCAAAAATATTAGAAACTTAAATCGAATCATACGCCAACAGTATTATTGGGGAGTATCAAAGTGATTTTATAGCGGGTAGACCGACAAAAGACCAATTGTTTACTGTCAGGTTGGTACTTGTAATATGCTGAGAGTTCGACATAGACGTACAAAATTTTGGTTGACTTTAAGCAAGTATGCGACAGTATTGATCGTTCTGTATTGTACCAAATAATGCTTTGCTTTGGCATCCCAGCCAAGTAAGTCCATCTTATTAAAATCACAACATTATCAACGACTTCCTAAGTTTTCATCAATAACCAATTCACCGATACCTTTGACACAAACATCGGACTAAAGCAGGGAGATGAACAGGCCCCATTGCTATTCAATTAAGCTCCAGAATACGTCATAAGAATACTACATGTCGATCCAAGAGGCACGTTACTATACAAGTCGAACCAAGTTGTAGCCTACGCGGACAATATAAACAATCAATCACGGTGATTAAGAACTGCCAAACAACTCTTCCTAAAATTTGACCGCGAATCAAAACTAGTGGGGCTACAAATCAATAAAAATAAAACAAAACTCATGACACAGTCGAGAACAGATGTCTCAAATACACAAAATATAACTCTTGGCCAATACAGTATGAAAATGTGGGCGGATTAATATATGTAGGCGCTAAAATAACGAGAACCAACAATAAAAGAGATGAAATACACCAAAGAATACAGCTCGCAAACAAAATATTTTATTCAATTTTGACGATCTTGAAGACTGGTTGCATACGTAACAAAAGTAAGCTCCACGTGTACAATCCTATTATAAAACCTGTGCAGTGCTATGGATGTGAATCGTGGACCCTAACCCAAGCATCTGCAAACATATTGAGCACATTCGAGCGTTGGATCCTCCTAGACGGAGCCCAATGGTGAATTCGACACAACCATGAGCTGCATGAAATTTTTGGCGAACCGGAGGTCTCAAGGACTGTAAGACTGCGGAAACTGCAATGGGCTTGCCACGTGAATCGTATGGGCGAGCAAGGGATACCCAAAAATGTATTCGTTGGGAAAACTGCGGGCCAGAAACCAGTAGGGAAACCGAGGAAACGTTGATATGACTCCGTCGACGAAGACAGTTCATCGCTGCTCGAATTTAAAAATTGGAGAATACGCTCAATGGAGCGAGACAGTTCAAGGTGCTATTTGCAGGAAGTGAAGGCCCGATAGGGGACTGTAGTACTGCGAAGAGTGTGAGAGATGGATAGAGAGAGAGCTTTTTTATAACGTATTCCAGAGCCAAATCAATCGCTTAAATTTCCGTGGCTACTCGTTTCTTTTCTATAAAGGGGTAACCTTATCAAGTATAGTTCACTTTGTATGAAATCAAGACTCTCTTTGAACAAAAAGCTTTTGAGCTTTATGTTAGACTTTCATTTTTCCGCAATGACATCCGCTCGGCTAATATAAATGGTTTTCCTGCATTACTGGTCCACAAGCTAGCCTCCATACAGCAACCGCCATCAACCACTATCACCAGAAATTAAACACAATCACACGCCTTTGTCAGTCATCCTCTAGAATCAGCTACCATTCGCTATCATCAACAATCGTCAACCATTATCAGAAATCATTCATCTTAACCATCAGCCGACTCTGGGAGGCTATAACCTTGAAAGTGTGTTCGTGTATCTTGGAGCTAACCTGAATAAAAGCAGTTAAAAAAGGTACGAGATTAGAGACCGAATAAAGCATATTATTCCGTAAGCTCAGACACTTTTCTCTAACAATTTAATTAGTTATATGTACTCTTTTGTGGCCGGTTTTGATTAAAATTTAATAGAATTTTCCGCACCCTTATTGACCTCAAATAATTGATTGTTACCCTTCCCTGGATGGCGCTCTAGTTGAGTGCTGTGCGGGCCCTGGTTTTGCTGCGAGTGGCGCCCTTGCCAGAGGCGGGCAAGGGTTCACAATGGCACTTTCCCCTAACTCACAAATCGAAAGGTTCAAATGGTTATACGAGTATGTAAATGTATTTTCAATATTGGTTCAATAACAATTTAGATTATATAATTCATTTACTAATAAGGTACTCATACGTACGTTGGGGGCCTCCGATAATTCCGCCGCAGATCCAAAATACTTTCTGCCCACCGCCGACTCTAAACTTTTTTCGATAATTTTGCCACAAATTTAAAATACTTGCTGGCTACCGTCGACTCAAAACTTTCCCCGATAACATCGTCAAAAATTCAAAATACTAGCTTGCCGCTGCCAACCCAAAACTTTCCACTATCGTCGATGGAGAAAAATCAGTAATCAGTCTCTTCCGGTTTTCCTAATGTTTTTCGCCCGTCGCCGCCAATGGTCGTCCTGCTAAAAAGACATATGGCTTTATTCCCGGATCCCTCATCAACTCGTTTCAAACGGGAAATCCTGAAATGTTCTCTCTAACTATTGTTGAATTGTTTTTATGCCACATTTAGAATTAATTTATTTGTTATTTCCGGTAGAAATGATTGACTGAAATGTACCATTTATGCAGAAAATTAAGGATACTGATCATTTTTATCATCCGTCACCAAAGGAATCGGTAACCCTATCAAATCCTTGAAGATACCAACTAATTGGCACTTTTTGTACGAAAAATCATTTAAATCCAATTTCTTGACATCAATGTATCATATTGAACTTTTAATATCTATAGAGTCCTTGGAAGGATTACAATTCTGTTCTGACACATTTTAGCTCAATATGTTGTCCTTCATTTGAAACCCCTACATTCAAAATCCTTACATGCGTCGATCTGTTATGCTGAAAAATCGGGGTGAATGTCGGAATTTTTTTAGTTTTAACGGTGAAAGTCCTTTAGCGTTACTTGAATTTATTATCCTTTGAACGGGACCTAACAGAAAGAAAGACGTATCATTTGCCAAAAACATGACCCTAATATCTATCTCCGTTTAAAAGTTATGCGTGGACATACATAAAAAAAGCAAAAAAAAATATACGTGATGAATTGAGAACCTTCTTTCCTTTGGAAGTCGGATGAAAAACCTTGAAGACTCCATTCAGTCGATAGTTGTAAGTGAAATTGCCACAAAATGTTCGCAGGTGGTTTTTCTTTTGAAGCGAGTATGTAATTGATGTCGATGTCGTTGAAGTTTTTCTTGAGTTTATTCATTATTGGTGTCTGCATATCGTATGTTGAATACCAAACCCTTCTGGCATGAGCGTAGTTCTACCTACCCAACTTGTTTGTTTTGGTGCTAAGTAGAGCCAAGAAGTGAGCCGAGCTTGCGGCTGTTATTGTGCACAATCCTAAGATTGGCTTCGCTGAATTCCCTGTTTAGAGAGTTGCAAATCTTTGGAACATACGCCATAGATACTGGCGATTCAACATTGTTTGCTGTGGAGTTTTGAAAGAAAATGATTGAAGCTCTCTCCTTTTTATTTTGTTCGTATATTTAGCAGTTCCAGCTTAAATAATTTTTTGAATGCTAGGCCAGTTAAACAGATTCAAATTAAACACTATTCCTGGAATATTCGTGAAAATTTGAAGAAAATTGTAGTGTCTAGGTCGATTCAAAATATGTATCAACCCGCAACACGTATTATTGTTCTTTTAACTCCATACAATGGAAATGACTATATCTCAGTTGATTTTGATTTGATTTCAATAAGAAACGTTGAAACAAGGATCTTACGTTATTCTACATAATTGTGAAATTTAAAAAAGTTTAAGAGTGCTGTCTCGCTTTTATGGGGGAACATAAAAATTTACAAACTATACTATTTTTCACGGAGCTGAGTATAATTTCTTAGGTATTTGCTACCCTTGTTCTCATAAAGATCTACCTCTGTGATTTTTTTCGGCTCAAAGGTGTCCAATCACGAGCACGAACCTGGTAGACCCGGTTATCCACAATCTGACTTCTTTGTTTCAAATTCTAAGCGTTCTTATAAAGACCTTCCATTTGATATCCCACTCGTCTAATTTTGATGAAAAAAATGTTTGAGGGTGATTTCAGTTGAAAGTTTTGATAAGACCTAAACTTCTAGAAAACCAGCAATTCTGGCATTACCGCAAAGTTTGAGCTTTGTACCTTTTACAGTTTCTGAGAAACCTGGCTATGACACACGAACTGACGGACAGGCAGGACGGGAAACTTGTAAATCTTTTTGAAATTCGTTTTACAAAGCCTTGGAAAATTTTAACACCTACCTCAAACTTTTGTTCTCAACTTTTACTTCTAAACTGTCTTCTTTCAAGTGAATAGCTACGAATATTGTGATGCGAGGTAATTCAAACTCTGCCTGAATATAATTTTGTCGTCATTCTTTTCTTTTCGTCAATTAGAATAGCTTTATCAGAATAGGACAAGTTAAGATCTGATAAAATTCAACGTGATTTGATTTCAAGGTGGACATAGTATTGTATATCCCTATTTTTTGTACCCCTCGCAATGGAACGGCCACCATTAGCCATTCTGTTAAGGCAATGATATCTTTTATGATGCATTTCCTTATTTTTTCTCTCCCCCAGAAATCATTAGTTGAATCTTGAGCACACACCCAAAGCTGATGAGCAACATTATTTCGAAGATTGAGGAAGACTTTTTTCGTGAATTTCTTGATAAAAGACAAGCTCGCCACTAAGAACAATCATGGCAGCTAGCACGACAAAAGTCGTGGAGCTCGAAGGAGAAAAAATTGGCTGTTTTGCGTCAAAAGAATGTAGCACGAAGAACAATAAGAAGTGAATCTTTCAGCAAATACCGCTAATTTAATCCTTGCAGGCGCGATAACATGCTGCGCACAGATAAGAGTTCCATAAGATCAGATTTGGCACGGTGCTGGGCAGTTGAGGTGGTAGAACAATTCTAGTGCTCCGCGCAGAACACCACAAGACAAGGTGTTGATAGTGTTCGGTAGAAACTAAATCGATCGAGCGATAGGCGAACATTTATTAAATAACTGATTAACTTATTATTTTCAAATTTTCTGCTAGTTTGATAATCAAGTTCGGTTC
The DNA here is from genome assembly GCA_963969285.1 of Odontomyia ornata. Lineage (NCBI taxonomy): Eukaryota > Metazoa > Arthropoda > Insecta > Diptera > Stratiomyidae > Odontomyia > Odontomyia ornata. The sequence goes on from OZ017739.1 coordinate 463,311,967, forward strand.
AGATAAAATTGTTTCCAATTTCCGGTCGAACGATAAAACATCTTGAAGAGTAAACAAAATTTCGAAATGCTGAGTCTGAATGTGTTTTGTTTGGATCCGAGCAATTATTAAGACACAATAACGGTCAGTTCCGAATCGATGCGCCAAATAATTAAGTCGCGACCGTCGCTTCCAAGAATTGTGCCCCTTAATCTTGAATATCCAAAATCAGTGGCTCGTATCATGTTTTGATCGCAACTATACCCAAATTCAATTCGAATATAGACCAATCGATAGCGCTTTATCAGTGTTGTTGGGTAATTCAGGGCTTAAGATAATTAAAGAATTTATTTTGATATAAAAAGCAAGATCTGTGTCCAGAGTAGAACAGTTTTAATTATTATTCAAGCCCGTTAAAATCTCTAGTACGACTAGAAAATTTTCCGCGTGATCGATCTTCCCCATGTGCTCAAAAGGATTAGACGAAATCGGTTAAACAAAGTCGAACAATGATGAGGTCCGTTTTACTCATTTGTGCTGTGCTCATTTCCCATGCGGATGCAAGGTCCTTAGAAAGAGCAACATGCGTCACTGAAGGCGATTTCCCAGACATTACATCATACCATAACCGGGGATATGTGCGATGTTTGCGAGACGACCACGGCCGGTTGAAGATGATGCATAAACTCTGCCCGAGGAAGGAGAGATATTATTCGAATGCTGGAAAGTGCATCCAAGATTTTGAGTGCCCTGGAAATGGTTCATATGTCGATGTTTATGCCCACGAATGTTCCACATATTACGAATGTCGGGTAAAGCGCGGCCAGCTTAGTGCTATTCGTTTGTATTGCCCGGAAAATCAATTGTTTAGAGCAGACTTGGGAGAATGTGTCTCAAGGGACTTATATGAGTGCTTGCCAGCAACGTCTTTGCGCATGGATTTAGCGAGAGCAGACGTTGTTTGCACTGAAAAAGGATTCTTAGAAGATTTTGATTCACCGGACTGTAGAACGTATTATGAGTGTGTTCCTAATGGTGACGGTACCTACTCTCCCAGAAAAAGAACATGTCCAGGCAACGAAGTCTTCATGCCCAACTATCAGTGTGTTGACCCTATGTATTATAGATGTGAAAGGGATACGACATCAGAAAGTACTACTACAAGCACAACTACCTCTTCGACCACTTCAAGTACACCCGAGATATCATCAAGCACAGTTCTGACTACAGAAACTGAAAAACCACCACCAATTACAGAATCTCCAGCGACATTGTCCACAACGGAAGGCGCCATATCCACCCCAATAACTGAATCAACTGCATCAGGAAGTACTATATCTGAATCAACTGTAATTACCGAAACTATAACACCAGACACACAATCTACATCAGGTAGCACATCAGCTGCTCTAACTTCTACTGATACTACAGCATCGGAGTTAACATCATCCAGTAAAATTCCAGAGCCATCAACTCCAACGGGATCTGAGTCAACATCAAAGATTACAGAAACTACGCTTGATAGCACAGGTACCTCACCCGGTGGAGAAACTTCTAGTGCTGCAAGCACTAGTGATAGTACTTCTGGTAGCAGCTCTTCTGGGGCAGTTGCCACAACCGAAGTAACTGCACCGCAAACATCATCAGCTGATACATCATCTATTGCCAGTAGTACAAGTGATATTACATCAGAACATACAGTAAGTGGAAGTCCTTCTTCACCTTTAACCACAACTGAAGTGGGAGGCTCTGAAACTACATCAATTGGTACTTCTTCTGATCCAGTAGCTTCTACTAAAACTACTGACTCAGAAACTGCAACAAGCAGCAGTTCTCCTATTCAAAGTACTACAACTGAAGTTTCTGGATCTGAAACTACAGGAAAGAGTAGTCCTACTGATGGGAGTACAACAACTGAAGTTACTGGATCAGAAACGACGACTTCTGAAGCAACTACAAGTGGAACGGGTGGAACAGAGTCTACAGGTACAAGCTCTTTGGCTACAATAACAACAACTGAGGTTGCAGGACCAGAAACCACAGTGGTTGATAGCTCTTCAACTTCCAAAAGTACAACTGAAGGGTCTGTTTCAGGAACAACTAGTGAAGCATCTACTCCTCAAAAAACTACAAGCATTGGAACTGATTCTCCAACAACTTCTTCTCAAGGGAGCACTGACGGAACTACATCTTCTGGATCTGGTACATCAAGCACACTAGATAGCTCTACAGGAACTAGTACAAGTGGTTCAGAATCCCCATCAACGCAATCATCATCAGCTGGTTCAGAAAGCACGCCCACATCACCACAGACAAGTACAACTGATGCAACATCGGGAAGCCCGTCCATTGGTACAGAAGTGACAGATCTGACAACGTCAGACACAAGTTCAACTGGTACAACCGCTGGTAGCACTTTGGAGACTACCTCAACAGGAACAGATTTAACTACCAGCGGAACTACAGTCGGTGGAGGAGAAACAACAGACCCAAATGATACAACATCAAAGTCTTCATCAACAACTTCTGAATCTACATCTGAAAGCAGTGGTGCATCTGGACCAACCACTGCTCCAAGTGATTCAACAACTTCTGCAGTGACCTCCGAGACGCCTTTACTTTCTTCATCGACACCTAGTATAATTACATCAACATCTACTGATGAATCAACACCTTCTACAGCATCGTCAACTTCAATTGATACATCAACCATTGGATCATCATCAACACCGGAAGTTTCAGTTTCACCTAGTTCTTCACCTTCTCCAACTGTCCCCCCAACAGATACCACAGAAAATGGCAGCAGCGAGTATACATCAGGGGAAGAATCAACCACCATTGCACCGACTACTCCACCAGATTTCGTTTGCACAGCTACTGGAAGTTTTGCAGATCCTTCCGATAATACTAAATTTTACCATTGTGAGTGGACCAGTTCGGGATTTATCCTTTCCCGTTGGAAATGCCGACAAGGATACATATTCAGTACTCAATATAAAGTTTGCCTTCCTAATGGAGGGACCACCACTTCTACTTCAACCTCAACTTCGAGCTCCACATCATTGCCTGTAACACCTCCATCGCCCAGCTCTTGCACGATGTATGAGCGTTTCCCTGATCCTCTAGACAATACCAGGTTCTACCAATGCGTCACCAATGACCAAGGAATTTTCTCTTTGGATCACAGATCTTGTAAGTCTGGCCTAATTTTCCTCCCAGACTACAGACTTTGCGCTAAGCCACCAATGACAATTCTGGAGCAAAGAGGGTTCGTCTGCCCATGGAGTGGATATTTCCCAGATCCTCAGGATGAGCGCATGTTCTATCGCTGTGAAAGGAGAAAATCTGGTTATTATGTTTTGCATCTACAATGCAGAGAAGATCTTAAATATTCAGAAAGATCGACAATTTGTAATTTTGCCAAGGATTGATAGCGTTTAGGCTTCATGTATGATTCATTAGATATTTATTGTTCACTGATAAAATATTGTTATTGCTGCTGTTTTGTAGATTAAGGTAGTGGTTATCGGGGTATATCAGAGGAAATAGTGTTAGCTGAACTTCGGATCAGTATCAAGAGATAAACTATGAGATTAGGCTGGTGCTTGTACGAATCTTAAAGATATTATTAAATCGAATAAATAAACGAATATTTGTTAACGATATGGAAAGTTTTTGATTCTGTATGTTAAAGGGATGAAGCGTAGTACGGAGAGAAATAATTTGAAGTTTATGAAACATGTTATGAAAATTTCATGAGGTTCACTTATTTATTACTTTTGAAAATTTGTGGAAAGACGATTCGTGAAAAAGTGTATTCAATTGAATGTAGAGTACTCCACACAGTATGGAACTAAAACGTGTGGTCCAATTGTAAATGACAATAAATGTTTGTATCTGAATTAAATAAAATTGAGCAGACCTATTTCTAGATGTAAGATGCATGCAAAAAGCTTTTCCAAACCTGTAGGCTAGCAATCCTCGAGTAAGCTTGAAAAAAAAATTTTGATCTAAAATTTGCCACTTACCACCTGGGTAGAGATAACAAGGGAGATAAGAAGATCATCCTAAGTGGTGCGCGTAGTGTAGTGGTTAGAGTACTCGCTGTGTAAGCCGAAGGTGCCTGGTTTGAATCTTGTTGGTCACAACGAGATTTGTTTTGAGTCATTCTTCGGATAGTCTATAGGCCTGTTTATTAATGATACGTACTGATTTTAATCAGAACATAAGCGAAGGCCCGAGATGGGATGTAAAATATAAGATGATCATCACTGCAACACGAGTTTTAATAGACAAATACACATATGGGTACTTTGCGAGAGTATCATAGAGCAAACTTTGCGAGATGTGGATGACAAAATACTAATGTTCATTAAAGGTTACACCTGATCATTGAAATATGCTACTGAGGAAAAGATTAGACAGTTAATCAAATACTTATAGCGAATGACATTAAGATGATACAAAGGGTATACTGGTATGAACTGGGAGCTCAATTCGATGTGTATCCTATATACATCATCAAAGCTCCCGGGGAGAGAACTTCCTGCATAACACTTACCTGCTACCATAACCATCCAAACTAGAACACCAAAGACGAGAGTTTACTTTGAAGGGTTTAACTTTATTTCACTGCTCATTTTTTTAAACATTTGGATTACAACCGTATTGATGAATTACATTTTCACTGATTTGATTATTGAAAACCTCCAACTATCAGTATTCAGTGAAGCGATATTCACTTTTACCTGGACTTGTCGTGCTTCACAGGTGAGCGGTAGCCTGTAGAGGGAATGAACTAGATGAGCTAATGGATCGAGGTGGCCACACAGCGTGGAATGCCATAAGGCCAATTGAGGATCGAGGCGCAAGCTAACACCTCACCCCTCACCATTTCGTTGAACACTAAACAACACTTCCATCTGAAACTTCAATCGCGGAATTAATCGTATGTCTAAACTGATGAATGGGTAGCAGAACGCTCCCTACTGGACTCAAACAAGACTACTGGCCTTAGCTTGCCAAAGAACTTTAAATATCGTTCTTTCGTGAGCTTTCTACGTCAGCTCTCTTAAAAAGTGCTGAGTAGCCGAACACGTTCTCGCTCTCGTTCCACGAAAGCTTTTCCTCTCCGCTCCGTCTCACTTGCTCGGATGATGAATATGCGAAACTGAGGAAATTGAGCGAAGAAGTGCTTTTCACTTAAACTTTCGGCGTTCTCACGATCTTTTGGCGCGAATCAGTGAAACTGGGGCCATTGAACAAAAGAGCGTTTTCGCTTGAACTTTCAGCTTAACTCTCTTGGAAGCACACCCAAAGCTTGTCGTTCACGATGTGATAGTTGTGTGAAGCGCATTGCGGGTTAATCTTTGAAATATACTTTTCCGCTCGCTTATTTACTTTTACGCTTGACCATTGGACGGACATGCTTCGATGACAGTGGGCGTATGTGCTTGCTTGCCTAATTTCATTGGCAAAGCGCGAGTACATACGCACTGTTTGCTTGCTCGCAACAATTTCAGTGATGAAGCATACTTATATTTGAGTGTGTTGGATTTGTTCACCCGCAACAGGTATTTAGCCAACCTGGGACCTTAAGTGCTAAACAGGTAGAATTTCTTTTGTTGAAATTGACTCTTCTTCTATGATGCTGTTAGGGATGGATCAGACTACGACTGTATAGTCGCACTACTGTCGCAAGCATAGATAAAGAGAGTACTGGATCCGCAACCGGTCACAAGCTGAAGCAATTAGCAACATTCGTTAAAGTTGCGTGAAGTTGAGGTTTGAGTGATATGTTTTATTTTTGCACTTAAGTTCAATTTTTAGTTTTGAAGATCGCGTGTACGAGATTGGCACTTAAGTTCTCTTTTTTTATTAAAAACTTACGTATTTTCCATTAGCTTTGACACATGAGTTTTCTAGCTTCTACGAATTTTCATCAACTTTGACGTAGAGTTTTCTGTGAGAGAACGTTTGTTGTGTTGTCCTCAAACTGTTCAACGGATGATAATGAAGGCGTGATCGTGTGCACGTGAAATGATATTTTGTAGGTGTACATGGGTGTCAGTGAGGGAAGTGCTTCTTTTACAGATTGGAAAGAAAAAGCTCTCGGGAAACAAAGGGGAAGGAAAAACAAAGGGAATCATATCGTTTCGAGAGCGTAAGATATTTATGTGTAATATTTGCTTCCCATATTGACGAGTACACGTCTATTAATAGCTCGTTGCTCCTCGTACAAATAGTCTTTGGTCGCAAGTTACATGTGTTTAAATAGAAGCGCGCACACTGCGATTTGCGACAATTCTGGCCAGGTCGGCAGTCGCAAAACTTTGAGATTTTTGCTAAAACCAGTTCAGTAGGAAGTTTTTATGATACTCGTGCAGACGCACATCATTTGGACGTTTGACACTGGCATGCATGGAAGTTTCTTGCATCGCCCACGAATGAGTTTGCACATGTATTCCTGGTAAATACATACCTTCAAATGAGCATATTAGTTCTGCGCATACCTGAAGTTCCTTTTGCAAATCTTGTCGCAGTGTATCCATATTTGCGTTTAGAAATCGCTTGATACGACAGTTGAATCACAACAAGGCCGAGCCCTTACTCTGTATTTATTTGTTTGCCCCAGGAACTTGTTTCCGAAATTAAGAGGTTTCAAACAGATGATACGCTCATTCATCAAGTGTACTCTTTTTGGGTTTCTCACTACCTCAAAAACTATTAAGCAAGCTCCCTTTTGTTTGCTAGCAGCTAACAGCCTACGAGGGTTGTCAATTAAGTAATAAGACTGCTTCCATGAAAACCGTATATTTAAAAATTATTCTACAACTCTGCCATCCCCTTCAAAGTTGTCCCCTTGGGCAGCTATACAACGATTCCAGCGCGTTTTCCATGCTTCGTAACATTTCTGGAACGCTTCGACTGGGATGTCCTCGAGTACCCTCGTCACGGCCGCCTGGATGTCCGATTTGTTCTTGGGAACGAAAAAAGTTACAGGGTGACATATCGGGTGAATAAGGCGGCTCTTGCAACATGGCGATCCCTTTAGAGGCCAAATACTGGGACACGCTGAGGGCGGTGTTGTTTTTTGGAACCAACTTCACGCACAACTTTTTCATCCCAAAATCGTCGGTTAAAATTTGTCTGACTGTCTCACGGTTCATACCCAGTTCCGAGGCCAACATTCCAACTGTTAAACGCCGATCTTCATGGATTAGAGTGCGCACACGCTGCGCATTAGCGTCAGCCCACATCTCGACTGGTCTCCCGCTCCGCATTTCGTCTTCCACGCTTTCACGCCCCTCCTTAAACTCTTTATGCCGTCGAAACACCTGGGCACGACTAAGAGCACTATCACCATGTAATTTTAGCGTACGTTTCTGAAGCTGTTTCGCCCAATCTGGCGCAACATTTTATCGCGACGCGTTGCTCTTGATTTCGTTTCTCCATTTTCGTGGCGCGCACCACCAACACACGTCTCATCAACACGACCCAGCAGGCGAACTAAACAAGCTAGAGCAATGATAAGCATACCAATGGAGAGGAAGGGAATTTCAAGGTTGCAGGTGTACCACAAGCACAGCAATAAAATCAGTCTCATTACTTAATTGTCACACCTCGTACTAGAATTGATTGCAATAGATGATTTCGGTCCTGCATATATTTCGGTCGAAGCTACTTTGTCCATTTGCAACAGAAGCTGATCAGACCAGATGACCGCAACCTCACCAAACTATGGCACGTGGGCTGCCATTTGGAACGTTGGCGTTTGCGTTTGCAATAGAAGAAGAGAAATTGCCATGTGGATGCTGTTATATATGGAATGTTCACCCTTATATGCAAGAAATAGAAGTTTCATACCTATTGATGGCATCATTCTAAAAACTAATATTTTAAGCAAGCTTTTATACTCGGGTTAAAATAAACTATTAGTTTATAAATATAAACATTAATTTTCTTGTCAACCGCCAAATTTTTTTTAAATATAACGGTGAAATCATACCCAATTACGAAGAAAACATAAGCAGCTATGAACAAGCTCAAAGTATAGACCAAATGAAATCAATCAAGATTACGAAATGACTTCTGATTATCAAAATTAAATGAAAGGAAAAGATAACATTTACCTGAAGTATTTTTATGGTATTCGAGACATTTTTCGATAAAATAATTTGTCTTAGTTTAAACTTTAATTCTGAATATACTATCTTTATAACTAAATCGGCAATTACCTTATCACGATTTTACTATTGTGTTACATTGTTTTGTCGTAAGAAGAGATTCGGTGATGATTTTTTCAATTGGCAATATTTTAGTTAAACTCTAAAGGTATGCAATTTACTTGGATTACAAGAAATATAAGTAAGTAGACATATGAGTCAAAAAAGGTTACATACACCTGAAACATTTAAACTATTTTGCCTGAATCTTATGAGCACTTTTAGTTGGAAAAAAATGCATTGTACTTGTCTATATTAGAAACCTACAAAATAAATAAATTCCAAAGTTATTCCGAAAAATGTGGTCAGCAAGAATTCTCCCTGTCAAAATAAAAGTCAGACGAAAATCACACCAAAAAAATTTATATACACTATAGTAAGATCATTTTTTTTTTGTCAATTTAAAATAATATATGGTTTGACCTCCTTTTGAGTTGAAAATACCTTTTACTGATTTGACATGCCTGCCATCAACATAGACTGTAATGTTTTGAATAGATGTACTTCGTACGTTAAGGGCAGCAACGATGGAATGCTAGTGAGTCAAATATCTGTGTACGGATCGAATGGCCTTGCCTAGTGACGTTCACGTGCGTTGGAAGCTAGATACTGCAGTATTTTGGGGCGAGTTTTTTTCTCAGCACACGGGCCTACCATAATACTTTTCATGCGCACAATTCTTACTCTAAGTAAAATGGAATTAAAAATAAAAAAGTCACAAACCAAGATTAAAGAACTTTTCCTTTCTTCACCACATGTGTGCGGGAGTACGAACTCATCCTTTACGAGGGTAGTTGCGGCCAAAAATAAGAGTTGGGGTAGCACGATAGGATTGGTGGCCCTTACATCCCTCCCAACTGGACCCAAGGTCCCGATGTTTAGAGTGAACGAGCGATGACTCCCCATCCTGACAAAAGCCCCTGCAATGTCAAATAAACTATAGTCCGATAGCTGGGTAAGTGAACGGTTAATCACCCATTGCTGTAGGTCACACACCCAAGCAGCAATTGAGAAATGAAACGACGATGGTATACAGATTAACCTGGCATTGCTTTATTCATTTATTCTTTTAACTCAAATGCAACTATATACATAAAGAAAAACGGTTTGTTCTATACAGCATTCAAATTATTCAAGAAATGTCTCTACCCAAAATCACGTAAAGATGACGGATATGTCAGAAGTTCTGAATGAAACTGCGGAACCATTTAAGCCCCTGCCGTTTGTTGCACACTTTCTCTGTTGAATAGAAATTTGTGTTTTTTTTTTTTTTTTTGAATGAGCATCAACCATAAGCGTCATCTAGGGCGCAGTCCTAGTCATATGTAGTAAATGACCTGAATTTCCAAAAACTCAAGGAATGCTCCAGTAGATGAACTAACGCTATGCGATATCTTCAAAACGCGAGAGCAATCAAAATTCTCCATTTAATACCTCACACCTGCAAGATTTTTCATATTGCATTTGAAATTTAATCTAAAAATACGCTCAGAATCCGTTAAAATCACTACAAAATGTTTTCAAATCGATCGGCATTCAAGTGCCTTCAATGAAATAATCATTGTTTTTTGAACGTGCTTTAATTTATCGCGATTGTAGTTTCAACTCCAATGAATATTGCAAGCTTTTCTTCCACTCGTTATTATTGTTCATGGCTTGGCAATGTCGATCGTTTCCGCTCGTATCTTCTTCCACTTTCAGCAGCCGCAACTTAAAGAGTCGGGACTTGGGTTACCATTAAAAATATATGTATAACAAAATATCGCCAAAATGCTCGCCATGGCTACAGTGGCATACTTCTATCCGATGGTCCATATTTTCAATGACTCTGAGACATAATTGAGGGTCAATGTCGTTAATGTACTGAATTATCTCATCCTTAAGCTCTTGAATCATTCTTGGCTAATTGACGTACACTTTTTTTTTTAAATATTAATATCCCCAGAGAAAGATGTCCAACGGTGTCAAATAACATGATCGTGGCGGCCAATCAGCATCGCCACAATATGAGATAACACGACCATTGAATTTCGCGCGCAAAAGAGTCATTGTTTCGTTGGTTGTGTGACAAGTGACAACATCCTGTTGGAACCACATATTGTCCAGGTCCATAACCTCAATTTCTCGCAATAGCGACCGCCATTCACGGTAACTGCTTGGCCGGCCTCATTTACGAAGAAGTACGGCCCGATGACACCGCACCAAACAGTCACTCTTTGGGAATGCATTGGCTTTTCAACAAACACTCGTGGATTCCCATTCGCCCAAATGTGACAATTCTACTTGTTGACGAATCCACTGAGGTGAAAGTGTGCCATGTCACTGAAGAAAGTCATCCTTTGTAAAGTCATCCTTCCATTCTATCTATTCAACCAACCATATTGCCGGCGCTCAAAATGGTCAGTAAGCTTCAGCTCTTGAGTTAATTGAACCTTGTAAGCGTGTTAATTCAAATCTTTATTCATAATCCGCTTCAGTGATGTTCGTAATATGTAAAATTGTTGGGCACGACGACGAGTCGAGGTTCACGGCTCTTCTGCCACAATATCACGAACAACAGCGATGTTTTCCACAGAACAAACTGGGCAAGCATGCACAGGTGATTTCACATTTCTTACAGACCCAGTTTGCTGAAACTTGCGCCCGATTCTCCTGATCGTGGACATATTTGGTCGATTATGCTGACAAAAAAAAAATCACGAAGTGTACGAAATGCATTTTGATTTGAGCGCCCATTTTCGTAATAGGCTTCAACAACCTTAATGTGCTGCTTAATTGTGTACCTCTCTATAATGAAATTTGTCAAACATTGAAGCAAAGAATTATCAAATTAAGTTGGGCGAAAAAATGGACGTTAAGGTGTGACTCACAATTAACATCGTGCATTATGATTGGACCACCCCCCTTTACATTTGTTTTTAACCTAGGTGAGTAGTCTGAAAGTCGTGAATTATTTGATGTGCATATGAAATCCAAAATTGTCAACCGATTCTAATTTAAATTGACTTAATATTTCAATATGAAACAAGTAGAGTAAGCAGGAGAGTGCTCCTACCAGAAAGTCTTCGTAATCATCCTACGGTTCGAAACAAGATAACTTGAATTACTCACCCAATACTTGGATGAGAAATCATACAAATTTATGTAAAAGATGCAGAGTTTCTTTCATAAAACATTCCGCTATTTAGATCCAGCTTAAACAATTTTTTCTGAATGCTCAGCCGATTGAAATTAAACACTATTCGTTAAATTTTGAGAAAATTGGAAGACAATGAAACTGCGTAGGTCAATTTCAAATATGTACCATCTATAAACACATGTTATTGTTGTTGGAATAGCATACAATTAAAATTGCTATAACTCACTTGATTATAATTCGATTCGCATGAAATTTTGTGAGCATAAAAGCCTTATACTATTCCATATAACTGATATCGAGAAGTTTAAAGGTACGGTTTTCATTTTATCGGCGAAAATGTAAAATCTTCAAATCGTACTATCAGTAATAAGTTGAATGGATTTCAATTTCTGAGGTATTTCCTACCCTTGTACTAATACCGACACACCTGCATGGCTTTTTTCAGATTTTTAGCCCAATCGTGAGGCGAGGGCGGATATTAAATTTTGGTACATTTTGCCTCCCCCTGGACCCCCTGATTCATAAAATGACTGTTTTCTTTCAGATTATAAAAGCTCTGATCATTTGATACCCCACTCGACTATATTTGTTTAAAAAAAAATTTTAAGGGCTACTTCGTTATTAGGGAGGGCTTCCCTAAAAAGGTTATGCCTAAACATTCGAGAAACTATCACTTCTAATTTTTTTACAAAGTTTGAGCATTTTAGCTTCTGTGGTTTCTGCAGAAACTTGCTGTAACGCACAGATAGACAGGTCCCGAAACTAATAGGTCTTTGTAAAAATTTCCTGACAAAGACATGAAAAACAAAAAAAAACTCGAATTACTGAATTAACATTCTTTTTTCTTCCAGTAGGTCAGTTTTGTTCAGCGGCGATGGCAGTGAAAGGTGAGTATATCGTCAAATGGGTGGATTTCGAACTTATTCACGACTGATTGATTCGGCTTTCGGTTCGGATATGCGGTGCCTGAGTTTGTGCGCGGTGTTTCTTATTAGCGTAGAATATTTAGATTAGAATAAGGGTAGCTTATATCTGGCAACACGTCGGTATTGAGATCGGGAGTGCAAGGATTTGACTTTGGTTGTTGTGGAGTGATGGAAAGCCTCACCAAGGCAGATTAAATGTATTGACAAACTTTTCCTCGCGAAATTTTTGGAGCATGTTTTAAATGGGCATTTGACTCGTTGGATGAGAAATTGTATCCAGACTGTCTACTTGCGTGAGACTTGTGACCGAAATTCCTCTCCAAACTAGCTAGCTTACAAGCAGCCATCTTGGAGTAGACTAAGGGTGCTCGGATGAGTTGACTTGTAGGGAATACTTGTTGCCACGTATCGGGACTTCACGTTTTCAACGAACGAGAGGTCGGCTTAGATTTCCTTCAGGAAATCTTGGGCAAGTGAGGAAGATCATTATATTGTACACAATTTTACTGTGGAGTAAGCGATGCAATGGTGGCGGGAGCTTGGATGCTGAAGTGGGAATGTTTGTCCATCAGTGTGGTGCCAATTAACGCAATGAGAAGGAGCTCATTAACCGTCGGTATTGAGATCGGGAGTGCAAGGATTTGACTTTGGTTGTTGTGGAGTGATGGAAAGCCTCACGAAGGCAGATTAAATGTATTGACAACCTTTTCCTCAGGAAATTTTTGGAGCATGTTTTAAATGGGCATTTGACTCGTTGGATGAGAAATTGTATCCAGACTGTCTACTTGCGTGAGACTTGTGACCGAAATTCCTCTCCAAACTAGCTAGCTTACAAGCAGCCATCTTGGAGTAGACTAAGGGCGCTCGGATGAGTTGACCTGTAGGGAACAGCTTGTTGCCACGTATCGGGACTTCACGTTTTTAACCAACGAGAGGTCGGCTTAGATTTCCTTCGGGAAATCTTGGGCGAGTGAAGAAGATCATTATATTGTACTCAATGTTACTGTGGAGTAAGCGGTGCAATGGTGGCGGGAGTTCGGATGCTGAAGTGGGAATGTTTGTCCATGAGTGTGGTGCCAATTAATGCAAAGAGAAGGAGCTCATTAACCTTTGTCAAGCTACGGCTAGAATTGTCCGGTAAAAGAAAAAAAAAAACAGTGAATAATTGAACAACACTGCTGCCGCGGATGCAATGATAGGAGTTTCACTATGAAATAATTCAAATATCTTCTAAATATGCATTCGTGGTGCTGGTTTCCCTTGTTTTAGACATTGACGAAGGTACAATTTTCAGTACAAAACAGGCAACCGTAAGTGCTAAGCATATTAATATAACTCGGTATTGAACCTACCGATAAACATCCGATCAGAAATTACGGTCAACATTTTCGGTTTCATTTTTTTTTTTTGCTGCTGACTACATATGACCTGCATATCTTTTTATCAGCTCTAGTCTTTGAATTTAGACATCTTCGTTCAAAACAGAAAAACACATGATTTCACTAAGAACAAATTTATTAACAGGTTGAATTCATCATGAAACTTATATTTACTAAGAACAAAAAAAATATTAAATAATTCAACTTATCATTGAGTTCTAAAAAGCTCCGCTTTAAAGCTTTTCTCTTTTGTGTGGACCTAGAATAATGGCACATCAAGAACCAGCAATAGTCAGACATCCCAAAAGACCTGATAACGTTCTTCGATGACACGCAAGCCCCGATGCATACGCTCTCCCTGTTCCTCACTTATATCTCCTTGGTTTTCCGGAAACCTCTCCAGGTGACTATAGAGAAAGTGGAGTTTACTGCTCATACACCCCATATTTTTTAATTGTAAAAGAAGATCTTCTACTAGTTCAGTATAATTGGCTGCCTTTCTAGTACCGAGAAAGTTTTGCATAACAGAGACGAAAGCTGTCCAAGCCTTTAATTCAAGTTCTGTCATTGAATTTCAAAATTGGGTATCTTTTGAAAGTTGCCTTATTTGTGGGCCGTCAAAAATGCTGGCTTTGATGTTTTCAATAGTGAGCTGAGGAAATTTTCGACAAATGTCGGAAAGCAGTTCTCGTTTTTTTCAACCGATTTGACAAACTGTTTCATGATTCCTAGTTTTATATGTAATGGCAGCAGAATAATTCTGTCATGGTCTATAAGTGAATCGTGTACTATATTTAGTTTCCCAGGCGTCATATTTTCGCTCTTTCGCTATTGTTTAGCTCTGCTGTTCCAAAGAAATAAAAAACAGGAAAACTTAGTGTAACCCCTTTTTTGACTGAGAAGAAAGTTCATTTTCAAATCAATGCAAATTTGCCACTTGTGATCATTATTTTTTATTTTATCTAAGATTAACGAGATGTTGCAGTATTCTTCCTTTAATTTTGTACTATGAGCGATAGGAACTCCTGCGTTTTGATTTCCGTTTTGCAACAGAATATATTTTAGGCTATTTTTTGGGCTGTCAATGAATAGACGCCATTCGGTTGGTTCATATTATTTGAAACCCATTTTCATCAACAAGTTTTTACTATCCGAGCAAATAGCAATATTGTCTTCTACTGAAAAATAACTCCATAATTCTTGTTCTCTTTCTCGATAAAAAGTGATTTTAGTGCCGGAGAAAGCAAATTTTTTTTCTTGCAAGCTGGATGATGATTTGGAAGCTTGTTTGGAAAAATTCAAATCTCTTTCAAAATCATCTCTCCTTTTGCGGAAAGCATTTTGGTGTGTTTGATCTATCTTCAAAATCAGTATCATTTTCTATTGATGTCTGCTCTTTGTTGTCATCTAATAAAGGTTCGAGTATATTTTAGGGCAATGGAGAGTCATGTGAATATTGTCCTGGATGTCGAACACAAGAAGTGCTTGGATACTGCCGCTTAGTTCGATTTTTAGCGTTCATACCTTTTATGTCAACATTACCGAAGTGGTTTCTTGGTTCTCGCCAAATAGTTGGTGTTCCAAATTTAAAAGCACTTATTTTTTCTCAATCTTAAAAACTCAACACACGATTTACAAACACAATCAAGGGCCCAAGGCTTGTCATTTTTACCTAAGATAATTCCAAAATACGGAAAATATCCATTTTTAACAAATTCTGATATACTTTTTCTATTCTTGGAAAACACATATTATCCACATATGTAGCGAAAATGACTTGGGTTATTAACACTACATCTCCTTGAACTACTCATGTCACGAAAAATTGCAATCTCAGTTTAAACACAATGAAATATGCACTTTGTTACCGAATAAACATGCATAAACTTTTAACATCAATAACAAATGAACTTGAGCTGCACAAAAATCTTTGACGTTAGATTCAAAGAAAACATGTCATAAGTGAACATTATCAACCAAAATATCCACGGCAACAGAAGAAAAGATCAATTTTGTAAACTAGTGTAATAGTTTCTGTCAACTTCAAACTTTTTATTTACCACAATAACATACGCAGAAAGTCTGCACTTTCCAGTGCGTTTATTTTGATAACTGAGTGGCAAATGTCAACCCTTTTAGCAGGTGCTTTAAAAATATAATTCGAATCGAAACGTGTCTGTTCACCCAATAAAGCAAAAGCCTGATGGATTTTCAACAGAAAAGAGAATCGGCCTACTGAAGTCAAATAAATAAAATTATTGACCATAAAAAACCATCGATTTTAAGGAATCTAGTGGTGAATGAGTCGTATAATGGGCTCGCTTGGATTCTGTGTGAATAAGTGGACAGAGAGGCTAAAATGTTATTCATAAAACTATACATCTATATATGTATGTATAGCCCAACTGTTGGTATAAGGTCCGAATCATGAGCTTGAAATAGTGAATCAATATGGAGAAGTCTTACTGAATGTTACAGAATGAGTTGTAAGTCCTCTTATCAAAAGAAGTTTCAAACCTGTAAACCCGCTGCATGATGCATCTGAAACCGAACTCTTACAGCAGTACCGCCATCAGCTTGTATACACTAGTTCCTTATTACCATTCAAAAGCTTCACCTAATAAAAAAAACATCTAAAAATATTGACTAGTGAAGTAGCGAAAACGTTGAGAAAACGCTGTAGAAGTTCCAAAAGCAATTTTTACTGGCTAACATAGTTATATAAAATGGAGCGAATTAAAAAA
This sequence comes from Odontomyia ornata, assembly GCA_963969285.1. Lineage (NCBI taxonomy): Eukaryota > Metazoa > Arthropoda > Insecta > Diptera > Stratiomyidae > Odontomyia > Odontomyia ornata. The sequence goes on from OZ017739.1 coordinate 463,328,359, forward strand.
TTAATTCAAATGAGTACATTTATAAAAAATAATAAATAGTATTAAAACTAGAGCAAGAGCTTAAATACTACAAATAAGACATCGAAATATGATCATCCTCTAGCACAAATGCTATATTCAGGATAAAAGATCAATCCAGGAAGGCATGACATTTCCTCAATATAATAAACTCCATTGCTGTCAGTTACACATTGGTAGTACTTAGTTTTGTCTGTGGGATGAGGAAACCTTTCGTATGCTGTACATTTATTAACAGGAGGCGTTATCACCGGGGGTGGCGATTGAGTGGTTGTAGTAGTTGTTGTGGACTTAGTTGTTGTAGTTGGAGTAGTCGTTGAGGTAGAGGGTGTTGTCGTTTCTTCTGTCGTTGAGGGTGTTGTTGTAGTCGTTGTTGGCGATGAGGTCGTTGTTGTAGTTGTTGTTGATGTCGATGTAGTGGTAGACGTTGAGGTAGTTGTTGAAGTAGATGAAGTTGTCGTTTCTTCTGTGGTAGAAGTTGTTGGAGTTGTGGTTGGCTCCTCAGTTGTTGGTGACGTAGTTTTTTCTTCTGTTGTAGTAGGTGGTTCAGTCGTTGTTTCTGGTGTAGTAGAGGATGATGTTGTTGTTGTTTCTTCTGTCGTAGTCGTTGAAGGTTTGGTGGTTTCTTCTGTTGTTGATGAAGCAGTAGTAGTTATTGTTGATTCCTCCGTTGTGGTAGATGATGTCGTTGGTTCTTCAGTTGTTGGCGAAACTGTTGTTTCCTGTGTTGTTGATGGTTCTTCAGTTGTCGATGTGGATGTAGTCTCTTCAGTTGTTGTAGTTTCCTCAGTTGTTGAAGGCGTGGTCGTTTCTAAAGTTGTAGAAGATGTTGTTGTTTCCTCCGTCGTGGTAGACCGCGTGGTTGTTTCTTCAGATGTTGTTGATACTGTTGTTTCTTCTGATGTCGTTGTTTCTTCAGTAGTCGACGTGGATATACTTTCTTCAGTTGTTGTGGATTCTGTAATTTCCTCAGTTGTTGAAGACGTAGTCGTATCTAAAGTTGCAGAAGATGTTGTAGTTGACTCTTCCGTTGATGTCGGCATTTCTTCAGTTGTTGATGAAATTGTGCTTTCTTTTGATGTGGTCGTTTCTTCTGTGGTTGAAGTAGATGTAATCTCATCGGTTGTTGTGTATTCTGTAGTTTCCTCAGTTGTCGAAGGCGTTGTTGTTTCTATAGTTGTAGAAGAGGTTGTTGTTTCCTCCGTTGTGGTAGTTGGCCAAGTTGTTGTATCTTCAGTAGTCGACGTGGACGTGATTTCTTCAGTTGTTGTAGAATCTGTAGTTTCCTCAGTTGTTGAAGTCGTCGTCGTTTCTATAGTCGTAGGAGATGTTGTAGTCGACTCTTGCGTTGATGTCGCTGTTTCCTCAGTTGTTGACGAAACAGTAGTTTCTTCAGATGTTGTTGTTTCTTGAGTAGTTGAAGTGGATGTGGTTTCTTCAGTTGTTGTGGATTCTGTAATCTCCTCAGTTGTTGAAGGTGTTGTAGTTTCTATAGTTGTAGAAGATGCTGTAGTTGACTCTTCTGTCGTGGTAGATGGCAAAGTTGTTTCTTCTGTAGTTGTTATTTCTTCAGTAGTCGACGTGGACGTGATTTCTTCAGTTGTTGTGGAATCTGTTGTCTCCTCAGTTGTTGAAATCGTCGTTGTTTCTATAGTCGTAGAGGATGTTGTAGTCGACTCTTCCGTTGATGTTGTTGTTTCCTCAGTTGTTGACGAAACGGTGGTTTCTTCAGGTGTTGTTGTTTCTTGAGTGGTTGAAGCGGATGTGGTTTCTTCAGTTGTTGTGGATTCTGTAATCTCCTCAGTTGTTGAAGGTGTTGTAGTTTCCATAGTTGTAGAAGATGCTGTAGTTGACTCTTCCGTCGTGGTAGATGGCAAAGTTGTTTTTTCTGTAGTTGTTATTTCTTCAGTAGTCGACGGGGACGTGGTTTCTTCAGTTGTTGTGGAATCTGTTGTTTCCTCAGTTGTTGAAATCGTCGTTGTTTCTATAGTCGTAGAGGATGTTGTAGTTGACTCCTCCGTTGATGTTGTTGTTTCCTCAGTCGTTGACGAAACGGTGGTTCCTTCAGACGTTGTTGTTTCTTGAGTGGTTGAAGTGGATGTGGTTTCTTCAGTTGTTGTGGATTCTGTAATCTCCTCAGTTGTTGAAGGTGTTGTAGTTTCTATAGTTGTAGAAGATACGGTAGTTGACTCTTCCGTCGTGGTAGATGGCAAAGTTGTTTCTTCTGAAGTTGTTGTTTCTTCAGTAGTCGATGTGGACGTGATTTCTTCAGTTGTTGTGTAATCTGTTGTTTCCTCAGTTGTTGAAATCGTCGTTGTTTCTATTGTCGTAGAAGGTGTTGTAGTTGATTCTTCCGTTGATGTCGTTGTTTCCTGAGTAGTTGATGAAATCGTTGTTTCTTCTGGTGTGGTTGTTTCTTTTGGAGTTGAAGTGGATGTGGTTTCTTCAGTTGTAGTAGACTCTGTAGTCTCCTCAGTTGTTGAAGCAGCCGTTGTTTCTATAGTTGTAGAAGATATTGTAGTTGACTCCTCCGTTGTGGTAGATGATGTCGTTATTTCTTCAGTTGTTGATGAAACTGTTGTTTCTTCAGTAGTAGAGGGCTCTGTGGTTTCTTCAGTTGTTGATGATATAGTTTCTATGGTTGTAGAACTTGTTGTTCCTTCTGTAGTTGTATATGGCGTGGTTACTTCTTCAGTTGTTGATGAAGTTATTGTTCCTTCTGTTGTTGTGGTTACTTCAGTTGACGTAGACGCATCTTCAGTCATGGTAGATGTTTCTTCAGGTGACGAAGTTTTTGTTGTTTCCTCAGTTGTTGGCAAAATTGTCGTTTCTAAAGATGAAGAGGATATTGTTGTGGTTTCCCCTGTTGATGATTCTGAAGTTTCCCCAGTCGTAAATGATGATGAAGTTGATTCTTCTGTAGCAGTGGATGATGAAGTTGAAGCTTCAGTTGTTGATGAGCCAATCGTTTCATCAGTTGAAGTTATTTCAGTAGTTGATTGAGATGTTGTCTCCTGGGTTGTTGAAGGTTCTGTGCCTTCTTCAGTTGCCGATGTTCCCTCAGTTGTTGATGACGACACTACTTCCTCAGTTGTTGTCGATTCAGTTGATGGATATGTGACTGGAACATCGGTTGTTGAAACCGTTGTAGTTTCTTCAGTAGTAGAAGAAGTTTCTGCAATATCTTCTGTTGATGAAGAAACAGTGATAGTATCCTCAGTTGTTGATGAAATAGTAGTTCCTTCTGATGTTGTAGTCTCCACAGTGGTTGACGCAGTAATAGTTTCTTCTGTCACCGAGGCAGTTATTGTTGATTCTGAAGAAGTTGTTTCAGTTATTTCTTCTGTTGTCGTTATTTCCTCAGTAGTTGAAGACGTCGTTGTTTCCCCAGTTATTGAGGATGTTTCCGTTACACCTTCAGTTGAAGGTGATGAAGTGGAAGTTTCTTCTGATGTTGAAGAAGGTAATGTTGTATCATCAGTTGTAGATGACTCATCAGTGGATGGCGACGCAGTTGTTGTTTCAAATGTAGTGGAAGGACCAGTTGTATTTTCAGTTGATGTTGAAGAAGCCACAGGGATTTCTTCAGTTGTTGACTCTTCTGTATTTGAGGAAGTTGTTATAGCTTCCTCAGTGAATGAAGGCGTAGTATCAAAATCTTCAGTTGATGAGGACAATGTAGACTGTCCCTCAGTTGAGGACGATATTATCGTTGTATCTTCTAGTGTTGACGATTCTTCTGTATCGGTTGAAGTTGTTGTTTGAATCGTTGAAGAGGATGCTTCTGTAATTTCCTCAGTCGTTGTAATTGTTGTTTCATCCGTAGTTGAGACGGTGGAAGTAACTTCTGATGAGGAAGTTACTTCTTCTGTAGTAGTGGGTGTCTCTTCTGTAGAGGAAGAAGTTGTTTCATATGAGGAAGTAGATGAGTCTGTTATTGTCGATACATCATCAGTAGTTGTTTCCTTTTCAGTGGTATCATCTGTCGTTGACGAAGAAGTAGCTATTGTGCTTGTTTCCTCTGTTGTTGAGTCCAAAGTTGTTGGTTCTTCTTCAGTTGTTGACGAAGATTCTTCTGTTATTGTTGAAGTAGGAACCGTTTCATCGGTTGTAGTAGTTGCATCCTGAGTAGACGTATCAACTGTTGGTGTTGGTGTCATCGCATCTGATGTTGATGTGTTCTCTTCAGTGGTGGATGAGGGTGTTAGTTCACCCTCTTCAGTTGTTGATGATATGGTTGTAGATTCTTCTGTTGTTATCACTCCTTCAGTCGTTGAGGCTTCAGACGATGAAATGGAAGACTCATCAGTAGTAGATGAGCTTACCGCTGATGAAGTTCCGATTGATGAACTTTCCGTTGTAATTGGTGTGGAATCTGTTACGATTTCTGTCGTAGTTGCTTCTGTTGTTGTCGTTTCAATGTCTGTTGATGTACTTGAGGTTGAACTGCTTTGCGCACCATCATCAGTTGTTGACTCTATTCCACTTGAATCAGTAGTTGTACTGAATTCCGTCGTTGTGCTGCTTAGACCAGATTCATCTGTTGTAGTGTCAGCACCATCAGTTGTTGAAACTGTTTCCCATGGATCTGTCTCTGTGGTACTTTCTACCCCTTCTTCCGTGGTTGATTGAACTGTGGAACTAGTTTCACTTTCAGTTGTAGGTAGGTCTGTAGTACTTTGTTGACCTTCAGAAGTCGTTTCTATTGAAGTAGTTGATGTCGATTCTGTACTTTCTTCCGTAGTGCTTGCTGATATATCTGTTGTTGTACTTGAACTCATTTGAGGTCCTTCATCTGTCGTTGACGTAGTTTCTTCTGTAGTTCTATCAGTCTCTGCCCCATCTTCTGTTGAACTTGATGTAGTTATTTCAATCTCATCAGTAGTAGAATCGGTGTCAGGCTGTGTGATTGTAGAGCTTTCAGGGTTTACTGGTGTTGTTATTTCAGTTTCAGCAGTATATCCACGATCTGTAGTTGATTCATTTTCGATTGTGGTCGAATCTGTTTCTGACGTTGAAAACGATGGGGATATATCTGTAGTAGATGATACATCAGGTTCACTTTCACTCGTTATATCTACTCCGTTATCGGTTGAGGTCGTTTCTATTTCTGATCCACTTGTACTTTCGGCAGTCCATGCAGTTGATTCAGGACTGGAAGGCTCAAGGGTTGTGGAGTCAGTGGTTGTTGGTTCAGTTTCAGGCTCAACAGTGGTAGATGGTTCAGTTGCTGTTTGTTCCACAGTTGAAGACTCTGTTGTTGTGGGCTCTGTGGTGGTCGTTGTTTCTGGAGCAGTTGTTGTTAATTCCGGGGTAGTGGACTCTGTCGTTGTAGATTCTGTTGTTGTAGTTGTAGGCTCCGTAGTTGTGGTTGTTGTTGTAGTGCTTGTAGTCGTTGTAGTGCTTGTTGTTGTTGTGGATTCCGTTGTGGTGGTTGGATCAACGGGTTCCTTTTTACACTTTTCAAAAGTGGATGTTACGCATCTACCACTTGCTGGTTGGAAGATTTTTCCCGGTGGACAATATTCACGTATAAGAGTAAATTTACCATCAGCACTGTTTCTATAACAGCGAAAATATGCAGTGCAATCTAATGACTCAGGGTCGTCGACAGTTTGCTGATCTTCCTTGCATACTTTATTGGCGTCAATTGATCGACCTACTTCTGAGCATTGGAAAATAAACTTGGAAACACAAAGACCGATCACGGGATGAAATATTTCTTCTTCGGGACATATTTCGCGTTGAAGAGAATATCCACTCATTGTTTCCTTACACTGATAATAAGATTTGCAGTCCTGTGATTCGACATCCGCGAAAATTCCATTGGCAACACATTTAAACGATGCACGATTCATTAAACAGGTTCCAATAGTTGGATCAAAAATTTGGTCGAGCTCACATTTCTTAAAGTCCACTCGCATCACACCGTCATAATCCTTGCGACAAAGAACATATCCTCGCTTGTCGGCTGATAACCAGTCCGGGAAGTTTCCCTCACCGGGACATATTCGCGGATCAATGCTACGGGAGGAAGCATATGCTAGGAGCGAGCTCACGATGAGCAGCGCAAACATTTCGATTTCGGGGCACCGCGTACACGTGAATTTCTATTGTTACTGCGCGCTTCGCACATCTGTGATCCGCTTTTTATATTTTTATGAGATTTTATCTTAAGCCTGGACTTTGCTAAAAATAATTGGAAATAAATCAATCAAATAAAATGCTGAATTAAATGGTTATCATATCCTCCTGATTTGATAATAACTGATTGATATAAATCAATAAGAAAAACGGTGAAATTTTTCTCCTATTTCTGAGAATTATCTAATGCTCGATTAGATTTATGACTAGTCTCGATTGGTTAAGATGCCGATCGAGATTCGCTTATCAGAAAAGTAACTTCACGCACAAGAAGATTTTTCTAGTAAATTGGAATCTGGGGAAAAACGTAAATTGTTTCGAAATCTTTTTAGCGGAAAATTTTACTTCTTTTGGAAAGCTTACTTCGAAGTTTAGCTCAAATATCTCGGGAGGTTAAGAAAGTTCACCACTTTCAATATCCTGGCAAAATTTAACGCTTTATGAGAAAAAAATTGAGAACTAGGATGCAATATTAAAATGAACAAAGGCAAATACTCTTCCAAAGTATGTATCGTACGAAAAAATATACATCCCTTTGAAGGTTTATAAGGATCATGAGAAAAAATGAATTCCTGTATGCACTGACGAGCCCTCTAATGTTAAATAACCACCAAATTTTTATTTTCGAGGAGAAGACATATACTCGATTTGGATTTGGGTAATATACATAGGTACTTGGACTACGGTGAGGGTAGCCGAGGTGATTTTAACCATGCTTCAAATGTAACATGATTATAACTATTCGGAGCAAAACTATAATTTCAAACAGAGGACAATCAAATAGGTATAAGGTGTGATTTCAATAGGGTTTTGTGCAATTATGCGCTTTCATAGCTTTTGATTTATATTTTTATTTATGCAATCCGTTTTGACAGGATAAGATCCCAATCATAAAAATGAGTCATCACGTCAAATAGTAAAAACTCAACATTTTTATTTTACGAGTAGTGGCCCCATGGCCACAACGTACGTTTGTTTGTTTTCTCCCACTATTTTCAATTAATTTGAGTTTTAATTGTGAAAGAATCTACAAGTTTAAATAACGCAATTTTTTCAATGCTAGGCCACACTCTCTGATGAAAATGGAAACAAGGTGAACCAGAACAAATGGATATCAAACAACCTAAGAAACAAACACCTAGTCTAACATAGAACATAATTGCTTAATTCATTCTTCAAGTACATTAAAGTCATTTCCTTCCGCATATTCTTTGGACACTAAAGAATACTCAAACGATTCGAAACGCGTCTGCTTACTCAAAAAGGCAAGGCCCGGTGGCTTTTCAAAAAAAAGAGTATACTTAGTTCTTTATAGGTGTAGCAATCAGCCGGAGAAAACTATTATGTGTGGAGCTCAGCTCACCACGAAGCGTAATTTTCTTATTTTACGCTGGAAAAGTTATCCCTGGCAACTTCCACGGGTTGTGGTAGTGGGAAAATTTTAGTGGCAACTAGTTTTCAAGGAAAGAGATTCTTTTCCTTTGAGGAACAAGATAAAACCGGAGTGGACATCCATGTGTACACGTTGTCGCAACTACCCCTGCGACCGCCTGCCTAACTACGTGTCTTTTTGCACCTACCCCTGCGACCGTGATTCTAAAGCTAGTTAAGGGGAACCCAATGGGTTGTCACAAGAAAGTAAACAAACGCTTATGCACTCGTAAATAAGGTTTTATTGCAAATAACACTTCACAGAACAAGAAAATAGCATTGAATACAAATAAAGCATTACGGCCACTTAGGATAGAAAACACTGTCGTATCGATAACCCATCGTTTTCTAGCAATAACGCACATTACCCTTTTAATTGAGTTCCTCGCTCCGATTTACAATGTAACTCCTTAAAATGTTGTTATCCCTAAACCAGGTGTAATATTACTTTCACTACAGTCAATATGTACCTCCGGACACGTTCTCGAACCGAAAAAACGACTAAATTCCGAATCGTATCTCACGCGCCAGGTAAATTTCGCGTCCATGTTTAGTCGTCAAACTGACAATCTGGCTCTCGAGAGGAGAAATTGTGGAAATTATTGGAAATGAAATGACAATCATGCTCAGAAGGTGGTCGCATCATTTTCTATGGAGCTTATATGAGCATAGCCTCTCCATTTGTTCCGTTCCTCAAAGTTCTTTTCCTATGCGTCTGATTTTACTAGTGGTTTTACTTGTGCTTAGTTTTTGTGGAAATTGGTTGTAGGGGAGATCTTTCTCCCGTAGAGTGTTTTCAGTACAGGTGGAATATTAAGGCAGATTGAAGACTCCGACTCAATAGTAATATGATCAGAATCTGATAATGTTTGATAAAAATGAAAATAGCACTACAGTGAAGCGTTCCCAGTTTTGATTTTCTCCTTCAAATGGAAGAATTTACTTTTTCTAGTGTAAGCTGCTAAGCAATCCATCATCACAGTTTAATGATGAGAGATATTAGGACCAAAAAAGTACAAATACACGTTTAGAAGAGTGTAGAAAACCACATAGAGTCGATTTATAAATTAACGAGATGTAGCTTAGTTGTTTGGCTCAATCAAAAACTATTGGATAAATGTATTGAAACGTGTAATTAGTGTCACAAAATTTTAAGTAGAAAGAAATATGCCTTTTAAAAAGGATAAGGAAATCATCGGTGCATCAATTAACGGTGACTTTTTGGGCCATATTAAAATATGAACTCAATGTGACGATTTCTTCAAAAGTTATTTGCTTAAGAATACAGGATCTGGAAATGAAACTTCTGGTGACATATCAACTAACATTTACGAAGAGCTTGCTTATATAATGAGCGAACGAGTAGAAGGCACTATTATTAGAAATATAGAAGTGTCAATGTATTCTGGTTTTTCAGTAGATTCAACGGCTGACAAAAGTCATAAGGATCAATTATCTTGGTTTTCCATTGTATTGAAAATGACAAGCCTGTTGAAAGATTTTTGACATTTTTAGGAAATTAAAACATGATGTATGTAAGGATTTTCGTGGACAGTCTCACGATAATGCTGAAGTAATGAGTGGAAAATATGATGCACTACAGTGGCGGACTGAGACTGTCAAAGGCTCGGGGCGGATAATCTATGTGAGGCCCCCCTTGGGGGCGTTCAAGTACTACGTAACGCAATTAGGGGGGGAGGGAGGATCTCGTAAAACGTTACGATGCGTTACAGGGGCGGGAGGAGGTCTTTCTTACAACACGTTACGTAACATTGTTTTTTTTTTAAATAAAAAATTAGGGAATAAAAACTCCCAAATTGGCAACCCTTTTCATTCATGTTTTACGGGGGATCCCTCGATTGTGTAGTCTGGTCGTCATCACGGGGAATCCCTAGATTGTGTTTTACGGCATTCAATGTTGTTTTCGTTGTCAGTATTTGTCAGTGTTTATGCGGAAGCACATTACTGTAGTCGGTGTTATTAGATTGTGTTGTACGGCATTTAATGTTGTTTGCGTTGTCAGTATTCGTCAGTGTTTATGCAGAAGCACATTGCTGTAGTCGGTGTTATTAAAGTTCATAGTGTTCATACTGTAATGAGTGAGTTCATAGTGTTCATACTGTCATGTCTTCAAAAGAGGGAGATTCGTATCATCAGCTGTTCTTGGCCTATAAAGGCTCTCATGCTGACTTGCCAGCGCAACTGTGTCAAAAAAATGCCGACGCAATTTGGAAAACGGCTGAAGAAAAACTTAAAAATAAAGAAAAGTTTAAAGAACATATGAATGATTTTATACGAGATTTGAAGGTGAAGGCCACGAAGAAGAAAGCAACAATGCTTAGTTATTTTACACAGGTAAGTTTACTGCTTAAATGTAGTAATGACATAAGTATTATAATATGTAACCCCAACCTTGATTTTTCATTAAAGAACTGGTCATAAGTATTATATATTTCTAGCTACCTATGAAAACATCAAGCACGCCAGCAACACTAAGCCCCAATGTTCCCTCGACTTCGCGTGCTCTTCAACAAAACCAGTTGCATCTGCTTGTATATGTTGTAGATTTTGTTCTTTTTTATCGCATGTGTCAATAACACCTATTCTTAATTTATTTTCTCTTGGTCTATACGACTCGGATGTTGTAGCTTCATCCAAGTGTTCATCTTTTAGGGAATCGATTGTCGCAGTCGCTGGACAAGTAAGCACTGCTGTCAAACGAAAGATGAGCGATACCCACGATGAGCAAAGTCAGAATACTGATGAGGAAACTGTGGAGACACTGTCTACGGAACCACACACGACTTTGATTGATTCAGGCATCACTAAAAATCTTCCCAGCGAACCGGCTCAAGAAACTCTTATGAAGAAAATTGGTCTACTGCAACAGAGAATAAATGTTCTTACTGAAGCAAGGGACACTGGTATAGTCAAAGATGATGTTCACGACGAAATAAAAAAGCTACACAAAGAGTTGAAGTAAGAAGAGAAATGTTTAAAGGAAAAAAGGGACTCTGCTAAGCGTGCAAAAAAATTCCGAGCCAAAGAAAAACTGGAGAAAACTGAACGTCAGAGAAACAATCCTGCTGCAACTCAACCTTGAACTGGCCCTGGACAGCCCCCTTTAGTTGATTCGCAACCTGCTCTCCTACAGACCATAGTTAATATTGCCATTCATGGCAGCACTGCTGATGAACGCCGCCGAACCTAGATGATTAGGAGTTGTCTCACTCTGTCTGACCTGCATGAAAGGCTGTTGCTAATGGGATTCCAAATTTCTCGAAGCAGCACATATCTTCATTTGCTCCCACGCGTTTCTTACACTCAAGAGGGAAGAAGGCACGTACGTACCGTACCCGTAAAGTCAGCAAGACCACAGACCGAGATACATAAAAAGCACGAGGACGGGGAATTTCGCACTGCTACAATCAGGTCATTAAAATCTCTCGCGTCGCTTCTGGGACCGCAGCAAGTATTCTTTCTCTCACAAGACGATAAAGCACGTGTACCAATAGGTTTACCAGCAGTGAAAAGTCAGAGCCCTCTTTTAATGCATATGGAATACAGACCTTCTGTATACGCCGGCGTCAACGTGGAACCTAAAAGTTTTGGTAAGGAAGAAGCTGTTGGGTACAGCGGGCCGACACGCATATCCATAAGGAGCGGGAAACACACATCCTCCACAGCGAACACCCATGCTTATGATTTCGAATCACTTTTATCAATACCGTCATTCAAACCCTCAATGATGACAGAATCGAACACCGTGAAGCCAGTGATCATCCTCTTTGTAGATGGTGGGCCGGACGAAAACCCGCGTTATCGCAAAGTCAAGAACTTTGCGATTGAACATTTTAAAAAATACAACCTGGACGCCCTGTTTATAGCGACTAATGCTCCTGGGCGGAGCGCATATAACCGAGTTGAGCGTCGGATGGCTCCCCTCAGCAAACGACTGGCAGGCGTTATTCTGCCTCATGAACATTTTGGTTCTCATCTCGACGGCAAAGGAATGACTACGGATGATGATTTGGAAAAACGCAATTTTCAGCACGCTGGAGAAACACTTGCAGAATTGTGGAGAGAAATGAAAATTGATAATTACGACCTTTTGGCGGAGTATGGACAGCCCGAAGATAGCATGCAAGATCCAGCAGAACCAAATCTGGCGTGGTATAGCGTTCACGTCCATGAATCGCAATATTTCTTACAGGTTATAAAATGCGCGGATGAATCCTACTGTTCATCACCAAGAAGTGCATTGAAATCTGTATTTGCGGATACTTTCATGCCGCCACCTTGCCCAATACTTCAAACCCCAAGCAAGCTCGTAGTACCCAGTTTGCTAGACAAAGGAAGATCCAAGTTTTCGCCACTTCTTGTGAGGTTGTCCGTTGATCTGTCACCTCCTCTAGAAGAGTTCAAGCAGATGCCTTACGATTTCTTTTGTCCATCTGTACAATCCGGCCTAAAGAAAAAAGTATGTCCAACCTGTGGGATCTATTTCACATCTCACAAAAGTGTTCAAATGCACTGTCGTTACGTGCATGGCAAGACTGTCCCAGACCATTGTGAAACTAGAGTACGGCCACAGTGCCTTGCTGCTATAGGGCAAATGAGCTTCTCTGCATTGTGCGTCGTTATGAAACATCGTCTGAGGATGCTGACTGGGTCGACGAAGACGAAGTTGATGCAAGTGGCTTAACAATTCCAGAACCGTCTTCGTCTGCACTCCAGGTGCCAGTGATGAAAGAATCTGAGCGGCTAGCAAACCCGTGGACATAGGAGCAGTAGTTTCGATCGAATTGTTTTTATAGACCTACTTAGATACTTGGTTAATAGTTGAATATTTTTTTATTTTTTTAAGAATACGATTTCATTTCGAGTAAAATGCTTAGTTGCAGTTGAATTTCTGTTTATAATTCCATTGCCAAAGGGTAAAATAAAAATGTTATTTTATTTTAAGAGTTTATTATTAAAAAAAGCTAAAATAGGAGAATGAAGGACGAAAACAATTGTGTGTAAAGCCAAAAATTTATAAAAAATTAACAAAATACGTTTTATTTAGTATTATTACCGCAAAGGCAATTAAAAGTATACCAAGGTTAAAAACCATAACATAATTTTTTGCGACTTTAGGGTAAAAATGGTCACTTGAGTGTTACGTCACGTTTAGAGAGGGGAGTGGGGGGTGCAGAAAAGCGTTACGGTGCGTTACAAGGGGAGGAGAGGGGGTCAAAAATTGCGTTACGTAATACTTGAACGCTCCCCTTCCAAAAAACTTTGATGTAGGTTTACAATTCATTTCGGAAAATGGAATAATATTGATGCTAAAATTTTGTTTTTATAATATATATAAATATATATATATATATATATATATATATATATATATATATATATATATATATATACTCGTATATATATGTTTTAATGAGGTCGGTTAATTTTTTCTCATTTTTTTAACTAACGTACAACATGTTGAAATTTTCATTTGATTTAGCACAATATTATTCCTAGTTTTTGATCGATATTATTGTAATATTGTTTAAATTTAGCCATTAAGCTTTTTGATTTTATAAAAATATAATTTTTTTTATGTTTTTATATGATTTGTAATGATTTCCAAAAAAATTAACTTTGAATTTAAATTTGAGATGAAACAACAAACAGTATTGTACAATACATCGTTTTTATTTTTTGCTAGTAATAATTTTACATGTTTTCTTGCCTTTATTTTATTAAACTCTTCAATAATTTCGGTGAAATGAATTTCCTTTGAAACTCTTCTTTCAATCGAAAGCATGGAAAGATTGACCAGTTGCTCTTGATGCATCGTATATCGAAGGTAAGTTTTAATTAGTTTGAGTTTGAAAAACTTCTCTCGCATGGTGCAAGTGAAACGCAAATGGTCAAGGAGTACTGAAGTATAACCGGTGTACTGGGTAGAGATTCACGAAAGTCCCATTTCATTAAGAATTGTAGGATTTCTTGGGCTGTCCAGCTGGCAGCAATGTCCACACGCATATTCGTGGCAAGTAGATGCCTTCGATAATGCTTCATTTCTTGCAGCACCTGCTCTTTATAGAACTCATCGTAATTTTGTACTAGATTGCCTGCTGCTACAGCCAGAGCATCGTCAAAAGCTTCCAGCATGAACCTAGTTTCAACAATTTTGAAAATTTTGCTGATATCGTTCATCACCACGTATCGTTGGGAAAATTCTTATATAGATCGATCAGTGCATTCGAATATTGATCGACGTACTTCATCTTGAATTGTCAAAGCAGCATCAAGAGCTAGTTCACCCGGCATTATTTTTCTTAACCTCCTCCTTCCTCTTCGCTCGATGTCAATGTCCATATCATTACATTTTTTTTATGCCAAATGCAACAGCGTTGTCTACAATGAGGATTCGTTCTGTCACTAAATAGTTGTTCAGGGCTTTTAGTTTAGTGAGTCCTTTATGCAAAGTTATTTTAGGAGACTGTAGGTATTGTTGCATTGAATTAACTTCTTCAAGTATTGCGTGCCAAAATTTAATATATGCTAAAAAGCTAAAGTCACAAATAGCTGTCAAAAGTAAGCGTGCCGCTGATCTAGTATCAAGATTGGATTTTGACGGGTCTTGCATATATTATAAAGTACTCACAATTATTTCCACGTTTTCTGTTACGACCTTTAACTGAGTCGTAATGAGTACTCCAGCGAGTATCAGACAAACGTTTCAAACTGTTTTCTCTTTGAGTAATTCCCACCTCTGTGTAGATGATGACAAGAATGAATATAGCCTTTCTCCAGGTGCAAAACATATGACGCTGGAAGAAACACATGAGTATGCATGTACTCCGCAAAGATTCAAGGAAGGAGCATAGCCTTTGGATTGGTTTCTTGAATTTTTTATTACAATCCTCCATGTACACCTGACATTGATGCGGCAATGTAATAATCTTGAGCTCTCTACAGCGCAATATCCAGGCCATTTTTTCAGGCTTCTGCTGAATATCTTTTGACATATCTTTTGCCATTTTTGCATATATCACAAAAAACCCTACGAATGATTCTCCAACTTGCACAATGTCATTTTCTATGTGTACATGCCTAATGATTTGACTCATTTGGTCTGTTTTGCTTTCGTCGGAAGTGCTGGCCAAAAATTATGACGTAATACTGAGCTTTTTTTAAATCTGCAATAATCTTTTGCTTAACAAATTCGCCCAAACAAGAAACAAACTCATTTTATATCGCTTTAGATAAATAAGAAGGTACTCTTTTTGACCCACCTGCGGACTCGTTAAGCTCTTTCAGTACTGGATCATATTTTGCTATTAGCTGCACCAATTCTAAGAAATTTTCCCTGTTTTCTGAAGAAACATTTTCACGATGACCGCGGAAAGCAATGTTTACTGGGCTAAAAATAGGGTTATATCGAAAAGGCGATGTAACATGTACCAAGTTATTGACGGTGAAACCAGATTTACTGGAGGCCTAGGGTGGACCACCCCTGCTACCCCTGCTGCCTCCTAAGTCCACCAGTAACTACAGGCTTTGGGTACCTTGTTTTGCTCATTCATTGAAACTTTTTGGTACAGTAGTGATGGAATGGTGTTTAGAATCAGAGATATATTCCATTTTTTAGATAATATGTATGCATATTTTAACAGATCAACTGAGCTAAATTATTTTTTCGAAATAAAGTTGAATTAAGTTGGAGCTGAGACTACTGTTCGTGTAATCGTTCCAAAAAGAGTCAATACGACTAGATGGGTATCAAGAGCTAAAGATGTATGCTAAGTTTACGTGGAGTTCGAATGGTCTCGAAGTATTTTGTTAGACTTATCTGAAAATGGCGATAAAATCTGTGGGCTGTAAAATAACCTAATGAGATTAGGAACCATCATTTATCAAGCCCTTTGAAATGAAACATTGATCTTAACACATCAATTACTATCCTAATTCTTTAAAGTCTTTGGTCGACCCATAAGGGGCTCGTTTTGAGAGAAGTGAAAAAGCCTTTCCGGCTTCCATAATAAACTTTAGTGGAAATCATCTATGGCGCGACAACCCAAGAGCCTCCAAGAGTAGTCTCCTCCAACTTGTCCGCCAGTTGTTTGGTCCCAACAAGATCTGCTGTCAGCTTCTATCGTGTCTTCCCATTAAGTCCTTGGTCTTCCCGCTGGAAGTCTACCTTGTGCTCTACCAGTTGATGTTCTTTTGGGTAGCCAGTCTTCTTCCATTTTATCCACATAGCCCGCATATTACACGTTACGTAACTTTACGCAAGAGCAAACAGGTGGATCTTCAAATAGTTCATAGAACTCATCGTTGTAACGTAGTCTCTACTCTGTTCCTTGTTTCACTAGGCTGTAGATTTTTCCGCGAGTTTTGCGTTCAAATACGTCCACTGCCTTTTTGGATTCCCTCTGTATAACAGCACAGATTTGATTTCTTCTTCTGCAAATAGCGCTTCCAACTATCTCGGTCCATTGACCGCGTCCTCCAATTTCGAAATTCAAGTAGTGATGAACGTTCTTCATCGACCAAGTTAGATCACCGTTTCCTCGGTTTCCCCGCTGGTCTCTGGCCTTCAGTTCTCCCAAAGAATTCATTTTTGGGTATCCGTTGATCATCCATACGATTCATGTGGCCAGCCCATTTAACGCCGGAATCTTACAATCGTTGGGAACTCTGGCTCATCAAAAAATTCATAAAGTTTCTGGTCGTATCGAATTCGCCATTGGCTCCATCTAGCTTCGCTCCGATTATTCGTCTCAGGACCCGTCGCTCAAAGGCATTCAATGAACTTGCAGATACTTGGGTTAGGGTGCATATTTCACACCCCTAGCATAACATAGATCTTATCACAGATTTATATACTTGGAGCTTTGTTTTCCTGTGTATGTGACTTGTTCTCGAGATTGTAATTCGTCTCTTTCATTAATGGTTGTCATTATTATGGCACCTTAATACACAAATTTGCCTAAATTTACGATAGTGTATTCGCTAAGTGAGATTACGTGATGAGCTTTGTTTTATTTTCATTGCTTTGTAGCCCTACCAGGTTTGCTTCGCTGTCAAATTTCCGGAAGAGCTCTTTGGCAGTGGTTAATAACCGTGACAAAATGTTGATATCATCCGCATAGGCTACTAATTGCCTCGAGTAATGTAACTCGTGTATCCACAAGCTTCCCTTTGACTTAATCCAGGTCCTAATAGAATAGCAATGGGACCAGCCCATCTCCTCATCGGTGAGTTGGTTATTAATGCGAATTTTGGAGGTCGTCACCGTTATTATCATTTTGGTAAGACGGACTTATTTGGCTGGGAAGCCAAACCAACATATTATTCGGTATGGTACGTTACGATCAATTGTGTCGAATGCTTGCTTAAAGTCAAAGAAAATTTTTTACTTCTATGTTGAACTCCCAGCGTTTTTCAAGTATCTGCTTGACTGTGAAAAACTGGCCTACCGTCAATCAACCTTCTCTAAAACCACTTTCATACTCCTCAATAATAAGTTTGATACGATTTTACTTTCTAAGATTTTCGGAAATATTTTGTACGCCGTACAAAGTCAGGATATGCCTCTATAATTTTCGCACTGTGACGTAGCTCATTTTTCGGATAGAAAATTTAATTGATTGGCTCCACTCTTTCGGCATATGTTCTTGTTGCCAAATTTGCTGGATAACTTTGTGAATAGCTTGATGAACACTGCTGTCACCATATTTGCTGAGCTCCACTGGAATCTCATCGCTGTCCTGAGCTCTATTATTCTTTTGGGCTTTGGTAGTAGAGTAAACTTCATCCAGAGTTGTTGGGGCCAATAGAAGCTCTCTAGAAACATATATCGGCTCCAATGTTCTAGAGCTCAGCGGAGGAATAAAAAGGTTCTTGAAATATGAAGCCCATCTTTCCTTAATCTTAGTTTCATCAGTGATGATATTACCGATGTAATCACGACAGAGTGTGGTTTTGGACTGATAACCTCGTTTCAGACTTTTCACTATGCGTCTCTTGTATTGTCGCTCGCTAAACTTACATCTATACTCCTTAATTGGTCGTCATAGTATTTTCTTTTCTTAATTCTCATTATCTTATTCGCTACTCCTCTGAGATTTTCATATTGTTCTCTCTTCGTCCTGATTTTCCCACCTACATTTCCTTTGTATACCTGATTCTTTTCATCTAACGCATTCTGACACTCATCATCAAAACCAATCATTTTTCTTGTGCCGGGCTTGATGCCCGATCATCTGTTCTGCCACGGTCTTAATAGCCGCATTCACTTCCATCTAGAGCTCCTTGCTCGTCTTTAACGATGCGTCTTACAAAATGGAAGTCAGCCGTTTATCGAGGACCTAAGTGAATTTTTTGGTTGCAGACACCGTTTGGAGCCTTTCGATGTCAAATTTTTGTAGCGGGCAGGTCTTTGCCGAATATCATTTTGACATACAACATCGAAAGGTTTATTTGATCAAGTAATGATCTGAGTTATAATTTGCTCCTCGATATGTTCGGACGTTAAGTATGCTCGAGGCCTAACGTTGTTGGATCAGAACTTAGTCGATCTGGTTTTATATGTTGCCATCCGGTGATACCCAGATCATTTTATAAATGCGTCGCTGTGGGAAGCAAGTCGAACATATGAATAGATTTCTGCTAAATGCAAAGTCAATCAGGCGCTGACCGTTGTCATTTGGTTAATCGTGGAGGCGATATCCTCCAGTCATTCTTCGATGAGATAGCTCATTGCCAATCTGAGCGTTGAAATCATCCAGAATTATGTTTGTGTCGTTTGTGGGCAATGAGTCGTTTAGTCTTTTCATGTGATTGTAGAATGTTTCCCTCATTTCTTCGTCCGTTTGTTTGGTTAGGGCGTGTTTTGAAGAATTTTTCTTTTATACTATCGCACTCAAGCGTTCACTAACCACCTGGAAATCAAAAACATGGGATTTGAACTCCCTATCCACAATGAATGCCACTCCGAATTCCCGTTTCCCAGTAGGGTTCCCTCTTTTAGGTAAATTTCTCGAGAGAAATTTACCTATTGCGGAGAGCATCATAATATATATATATATATATATATATATATATATATATATATATATATATATATATATATATATATATATATATATATATATATATATATATATATATATATGGGATATAACGAAATTTGTGACCACGCTAGAGGTTGCAATTTTGCTTCGATTTTCACCAAATTTTCAGGAATGGTGTATTGGGTAAATACCTCGGTTAAGTTCGTGAACCAGCTATATCGGCCGGGCAAAAACAAAATGGCGGCCATTTTAAACGAAAAATCGTGATTTCTGTTCTGTCCAAAGTATAGCTCCGATTTGGATGAAATTTGGTACAAAGGTTCACTGATGTACGTGATGAACCTCACAATAAAAAATCCAAAGTCGGTACGACAGAAACAGAATGGCGGCCGCTCAAAGGTCGAAAAACGTGCAAAATTTTGTTGTTGTAATAGTGGTCAAAGCTTTCAACAGATTTTCAAGAAATTTGGCAGTTAGATAGAAATTATAAGTATCTAAAGAACTACGTGAAAAAACTGGAGGTCAGGTCGCAAAAAACAAAATGGCGGCCAGCTAAAACTCAAAACTTCAAAGGCTTCTAAAAGTCGCAATTTTGATTCGACGTATACGAAACTTGGTTTCAGGATAGACTTTTTTCAGATCTACAGACTTAGATATTTTGGTGATCATGCATGTGCAAATTTCAAAATGGCGGCGGCTTAGATATGCGTTTTTTTCAGGTTTTTGTGGCCCTCTAGCGATCACATTTTTCAGCGGATTTAGATGAAACTTTAGATCATGGATCTCTGTAACATGTTTTAATATAATGCAAAAAATTATACAAATTGAATGAAAAATAAAAGAGTCGAAAATTTAAAACCCAATATTTTCAGCTGCATTTTTCACTAAAAATTGAATTATTTTGCCCTGTCTAGCGTAAAACTCCGATTTGAACGAGATTTGGTACATTCATTGATGAGGTCCTAGCACACAAAAATTTAAAATAGTCCAAAATCAAATGCATGCATTCAAAATGGCGGCCCCCAAAGGTCAGGAGGCAAG
This sequence comes from Odontomyia ornata, assembly GCA_963969285.1. Classification (NCBI taxonomy): domain Eukaryota; kingdom Metazoa; phylum Arthropoda; class Insecta; order Diptera; family Stratiomyidae; genus Odontomyia; species Odontomyia ornata. The sequence goes on from OZ017739.1 coordinate 463,348,059, forward strand.
CACAATTCGCTATTTTAATGAATTTTTTTCATGGAAACGTTTTAAATGACTTATCTTCAACGTATTTATAAATCAGACTATTTTTAAATATTGTAAAATATTTTTAACAATCCCCTTAAAAATTATAAAATTGCAACTTGTCTGACCGTCCGTCCGTTTGTTCGTGCGCCACAACAAGTTTTCTAGCAAACCACATAAGCTAGAATGAGGAAATTTTCTATGTAGGTCAAAAGTGGTGCCTCTTGAAATTTGCAGTGTAAGAAAATATTTTGAAGTGTTTAAGGGGGGCCTCCCAAAACAGGGGGGCGACTTAATTTTTTTTTTATTTCTGTAGCCCTCTAGCGGCCAAGTTTCTTAACAGATTCCGACAAAACTTGAAATTATAAGTTATCAAGGCAAGGTAATTTAATTTAACTATGCAAATCGGATGACAAATAAAAAATTCGTAAATATTCGTATATTTAGCAGCCGTTTTCATTAAAATTTCAAAATGATGGCCCCTGGTAGTTCAGAAAAGAATCGAAAATGTACATATTAATGGCTGATTAAACTTTTATGGAAATCTTTTGAAATTAACTATTTGAGCTATTTAAGCCGACAAGTTATCACCTTTGTGTGGTAGCCACTGTGGAATGTATAAACAGCAAATGTGAGAAGAGCGAAACGAGTATAAATATGTTTATAACAATTTATTAGCCGCCGATTTTCAATATGTGATCCATACGTGTGTAACTCAATTTAATTAGCAAAATATTTGCGCCTCTATGAAGTGTCTCCAAATACGAACGGCGGCAGATACTTTTTGTTAATAAAAACTCATGTAGTGCTACCGAAATTGCAGTAAGAAGTTAAGAAGTAGGCAAGCCAAATTCTTTTCCGAAACCTTACGCTACATACGAGAAATTTACCTTTCCGGCTGGTGCTGCCAACGGGGATTTTTGAATATTGTGTGCGATCTCATGTCCTGAATATTATTACCAGACCAGTTCGTTTCCTGGATTGCCAGTATTTTTAATTGATTTTGATTGGCCTGTTGTAAAAAGTCCTTAACAGCGCCAGGGTAACTGAGTGATCTGACATTCCAAGATCCAATGCCATAGTCCTTTTTTTCGATTGCGAGGTCGTTGCCGTGAGTCCAATCCATTCTAAGGCCCGTCTGCAGGTTTCGAAACATTTTAAGGTTTCCCAGGGACGGGTTGTTAGCCCGTCGTCCAACCTTCATTCCGGTGGCCTGTTTATTATATCGATTCCGTCGTCAGGCTGAATATTCGCCTTCACCCCCTTACGTCCCCACAACGCAGGTGTAAGTAGGAGTAAGTAGTGTGCTGTAGATGTATTTACAGTTATTAGCATTTCTCGGCATGTAGTGTTACATCGTTGGGGAACCAGTAAACCCAATATATTAAATAATTAATTCGACGCAGTAAAAAAAAACTCTGAGTTAAAAGAATGGCTGTTTCTTCAAGTATCTCGACGATAGGGTCAACAATGCCCTAAGATGCTATTTTGAAGTTACTGGACAGATAATAATAAATCATACGGCTAGCTGTGTCTTGAGGCATCTCGATGATAGGATAAAAAAAAATTGCCCTAAGATGCTATGTTGAAAGTTTCTGCGCTGAGATTCAATCGCTATTCATTAAATAGTTCCTGAGTCTTTTCTTGAAGATCATAAGTGAATTCACTTCTTTTACTGATTTCGGAAGATCATTGTATATACGAAGGGCATCATTTGTAGGATCGTTCTTTAGACGATCTGTTCTTGCAAATGGTATAACAAATTGGTCTGCGTTCCTAGCATTGTATTGATTCTTTTGTGATACCCTAACAAATGGCACTTGTGGGGACAAGTTGAGGTTTAAGCATTTGAAGATAAACTTAGCTTTCTCCATTATAATGATTTGGCTAAAGGTTAATGCGTTACACGATTGGTACACTAATCTTGTTGACGTGAGCCTTGGGAGATTATGCATATTTTTATATGCCTTAGTTAACATCCTGGAGATGATATTAATGTTTATCTTTGATGACTGACTCCAGATTACCACTCCGTAATGTAATTTCGACAATACGAATGCATTTAGAACCAGTTGTTTGATGTTCCTCGGGAATCCCTCGTACCTACGTAATAAGCCGATTATGGGGGCTAATTGCCTTCTTAAGCTGTTTATATGTGGGAACCAAGTTAAACGACGGTCAATGATTAGGCCAAGATATTTAAATTCAAATACCCTTTGCAGATTTTCGCCGTTAATTTTTATATCAATATCAATGTCTTCCTTGTTCTTTTGTTTAAAAATAACAAACTTAGTCTTTGTTACATTCAGCGCTAGTTTATTTTCGTTTAACCACAAACTATATGTTTTCAGATCCTCATTGATGGAGTCTTCAATGGCATTCTTGTTACATCCCGAGTACAGGAGTACTGTATCATCAGCATATAATGTGTAATGCCCATTTAGTCTACATGTAATCAAATTATTCGTGTATAATAGGAACAAAGTGGGGCCTAGTATGGAACCTTGTGGAACTCCTGATTTCATTGGTGCTGGGTCACTCAAAAAATTATTGACTTCTGTTATCTGCAATCTACCTTTTAGATAACTGTGAAATAACTGATTCGCTTTGCCTTGTACACCATATGATTCTAATTTACGAAGCAGAAGGTCATGGTCGACCGTATCAAACGCTTTCTTCAGATCCACAAAAATGGCAACAGCATAGTCTCCATTGTCAAGCCTTTCATTGATGAAATGGGTTACTGAGATCAAAGCATCAAGTGTTCCTTTGGTTTTTTTATGGGAATTTAGGATAGAATTATCCACAATGAACGATGTTAAACGGGTGTTAATTATTTTTTCAAAAATTTTACTGAATCCTGTAAGAAGCGCAATCGGGCGATAGTTATTCGGGTCCGAACGATCACCTCCCTTAAATATAGGAATTATTTTCGCTAGCTTCCCCTCCTCAGGAAACGTCCCGTTTTTGATGTGCTCATTGTAAAAGTCAGCAAGGAGACGTGCTATTTCGTCTCTGACGAGCATAATTTCATCCATTGTTATGTTATCACTGCCTGGAGCAGTGTTCTTCTTCATTGCTTCGATGGTTTTATGCACCTCGTCTTTGTTGGTTGGATGGATGTGAAATGTGGATCTAGGCGAGGTATCATTCCTTATACTTGTTGGAGGAGCACCGAGTTCGTTCGTTATTTTTTCACCAATAGTTGAGAAGAAGTTATTTAGAATTGTTGCTGCTTCATTTTGTTGCGAAGAATCAGGCGGAGAGACTGGAATGATCTGCAAATCAGGTGAAAAAGTCCGGGGAAGAGAGTTATCTTTTACTTCGTTTATTATTTTCCATATTTCGCGATTATTATCAGCCGCTGCCTCCAATCTTTTGGAAAAATATGAAAATTTTGCTTCCTTTACGAGACGCTTTGATTCTTTTTTCGCTTGGATATATATGTACTTAAGCGTCAGATCTTCCATGTTCCGTCTGAAATCCATATACGCCTTCCTCTTTCTTATACTGGCTTCTATAACTCGTTTCGTAATCCAAGTTTGCTGGCGACATCTAAGTTTTTTCTCGATGGTCGAGTGACGGTTGGATTCAGAGATCATATTTGTCAGTTCTGTTAGATTAGTAGGTTTCTGGGTTTCCAATACTCGTTGAAGATGCGTTTTGAAGAGGTCCTTGTTTACATATCGAAACGATTTGTAACTAGGCTTTTGTTTATGAACGTTGAAGTTTTGGATGCTTATTTTTAGAACCTGATGGTCTAGCTCTGGCCAGTTCTCTACTTTGAAATTAATTTTTTCCGCAGTAAGCTTGTCATTTATGACTATATGATCTAGGCAAGTATTCGAAACAGGACGAGTAATTGTTTCGTTATTAATAACAACAGCACCATTTGTATCGAGAGTATCTTTATATAGCCTTGATTCTGAGGACTCGGTGATTAAGTCAATGTTTGTGTCAGCTACTGTGAGTAAACTTTTTTCTGCTGAGTATATGTGAGTATATGTCTAGAACAGAGCAAAGATCTTGCGCGTTCAAACGGCTGGGGTTGTAGAAAGTGCCGATTTTTATTTTTTTACCAGCTTGGATTAACTCGATTATTAACATATTATATTTATCAGGGGTCACACGATTAGTGGTGAAATTTATTGAGTTTTTAATATAAATTGCTGTGCCGCCACCTCTTCCGGGTCTGCAGGAGAAAACTGAATGATAACCCTGAATGTTAAAATATTTAGCTTCCTCAGGATAAATCCAGACTTCATTTAGTATGATCACGTCTATGTTGGGATTATGCTGCAGATAAATCTGAATGTCACTTAGTTTGTGCCGTAAGCTTCTAATATTCGCATATAGGAGAGTCAGTTGCTTGCCACTTAGTCGGTTTGTATCGTTACAATTCATTTGCAGTCGTGGTCAATGCTCCTCCTGGCAATCATTATCCTACGTTGGTATTCTGGGCACTGAGTAGAGTCTGATCTGTGGGAGTAATCAACATTCTTACTGTTACCCGCGCAATTGAAGCATTTCTCGAAATCACTTTTACAGGCCTTCGTTTCGTGCTTTCCTGCACACTTAGCACATGTTTGCTCCCCTTCGCACTTTAACGTCTTGTGATTAAACTTTTGGCATTTATAGCACCTCGTCATATTGTAGTCTTCCTTGATAAAATAAGACCCATAATCAATATTGACATATCTGTTTACCAATCTTTGGTACATACACCCATTCACCTGCAGAATATGTAACCACTTTCCATTTCTTGGCGTGAACTACTTCCATTTTTTCATTCTACCCAATATTAGGGTTCAAGGAACGTATTTCATTCGTTAACTCCTCAGTAGAAAACTCTTTTTCTAGGCCATTAATGACCAGTCTTGGTTGACGGGATTTGGTCTCCATAATATCATATTCGTCCCGCATTATTTCTTTTGCCATGTTGTAAAGCGTGGTTGTGTTTTCGTTTGATGATGTTTTTATGATGGCACCGCCATCACGAATTGGCCGCAGTAGTTGCAAAGGAATTTTACATTTGGACGGCTTTATCTTCGACTTAAAATCTGCAAGTGTTTTTTCCGAGGACGAATGTTTTTTTGGCTTGATTAAAATCCCTTTTTGGCACGTTGTGTTAGAGTTCCGTTCTCTTGGAGAAGTGGAGATACTTTTTGTGATATCAGCATATGAGGTTTGACGCATAGGTGCTGCTTTTGCAACCAATGAGGTTATAGTGGTTTTCATTTCTAGAATGTGATTCTCGACCTCTTTCATTTGGTTAAGGAGACGATCTTCTTTCGTTTTTTGATGGTCGCTTTTACACGAGGAACACATCCAAATTCTAGTGCATACTACTGGTGCACTCACAGATGCCCTTAATAGTTTGTGGTTTATTGGTTGGTGTTTGCTCCTGGCAGTATTCCTGTTATGGGTTAAATAATATGATTCATTGGATCATTGCTAGAATACTTTAACTGACTTTTACCAGTTGATGAACTCGCTGAAGTTTGAATGTACTTTAAAAAGGCTAACAATGTCCTCTGCTTTCTTAACCATAATGGTCTCAAACTGGAACTGCGATTGGATTTTTATCCACGGTTGAACGAGCAGGACACTCCCTGTGTTGAGCCTGTCTATTCCAAGTTCTGCTGCTTCTTTTCACGTTCATTACTTGAATGCGATTCAAGTAAAGTAACCTATGGTTGAAAAATAGAAAATGCTCTTCACTTGTATAGTAGCTATCTCCATTTTACATAGTGGGAACGGTCAAAATACAGGATGGAATGTAAGTGACTTAATTTGCTAAGGCAAGAGTTTTGACAGGAGATTGAAATACTCTTCCACAAAAGTCAAGGTACAGTGATAAATATCATGAAAATTGTTTGATATTTTTATTTAAAAAACCTATAGTGATAAAAATTTTTTGGTATTACTTCAACTATAATCATGACACTTTAAATTCATGTAAAACAAAACGAAAATTCTGTCGTATTAATATATTATTACATATGATATGTTGGAAAGTCAATGAATGAAGTCCACAAAAGTCATGGTACACCTAAAGAAAAATAATACAAATTGTAATTATAGTCTTGCATAGTTATTTGAATTATACTTTTCTTAATATTTTGTCGGATATCCTTTCATCTGAATTACTGACTTCAGTCTTTTAGGCATAGAATATACCAATTTTTTAGTAAATTCGCTGCTGATTCTGGCCCACTCCTTCAATATAACATCCTTAAGCTGCGCCTTGCTTGATATCACTCTTTTTCGGATTTTTGTCTCAAGCTCATTCCAAAGATGCTCTATAGGGTTCAAATCAGGGCTTTGAGGTGGTGTAGCAAGCATGCGAGTATTGTACAATAGCCACATTCGAACTTTATGCGCAGTGTGCTTGGGGTCATTGTCCTGTTGAAACAAGAAATCTTCTCGCATACCTAATTTGGCTGCACTTTGTTTCATGTTGTTTCTTAGAATCTCTAAATAAGAGTTCTGATCCATAGTATTTTCGATGAATGTCAGATTTCCAACTCTAGCAGCAGCCATGCAACCCCAAACCATAACACCACCGCCTCCATGTTTTACTGGCTTAATAGTGTTCTTGGGATTAAATGCTTCTCCTACTTTTCGCCAGACCCTCTTATGCCCATTTACACCAAATATACAAAATTTAGACTCATCCGAAAATAAAACATTATCCCAAAACGTTATTGGTTATGCTTTTGCAAATGTTATTCTTTTTTGTTGGTTTATGGAACTTACAAGAGGTTTTCTTCTAGGCGTACGAGATGAAAATCCAGCTTCTACGACAGCTCTACGCACAGTTTCTGCGCTAACCTCCTTCTTATCATTAATTCCAAGAACATCGCAGATTTTTCTACAGCTTAGAAATGGATCTTGTTTTACCATTCGCGAAATTTTGCTCTTGTCCTTTGCACTTAGTTTAGATGGACGACCTGTTCGGGGCACATTTTCCACTCTATTTTCCTTCTTAAATCGATTTATCACTTTTTGAATGGTTGACCGACTTCGCAACACTAGTTCAGCTATTTCAGAATATGATTTGCTCTGATTTGAATGCAGATTAATAATTATTTCACGCTCCTTAATACTCAACTCCTTTCGACTCATTTTTTAAAAATTTTATTAAATAAAAGATACCCCACGAATACGGACGCGATATTAAAGACAGCGGCCTACGGTTGTTAACTCACTCTGATAATATGAACTTCGGGGATTCCCCTTTTTACAAATAACAGGGCATTTTCTGCAACTGTACCAAGACTTTTGTGGAGTAGAAAAGAGACATTGCCAACAAAAAATGATTGTCTTCAATGATCATTATTGCCGAATCCCTTTAAATTTATGAAAACTTAAATTCAACAGAACTCGTATTATTACCATTTCATAACTTTTGGTTTTCAAATAAAAATATTGATTCAGTAATAAAATTTTCAGTTATCGATTCTCTGTACCTTGACTTTTGTGGAAGACTGTATTTGGGAAGTTTGTTAAATTTTATACATCTCACTAGAAATCTTAAACAAAAACATACTTGATTGTTTTCTATTAAGAATTTTATAAAAACTGAGTGTTGAAGTGACCTGTTCCTCTATTCTAATATAGCTTACTTGACTAAGCAACAATTTTCCTGAGTATTTCAACAACAAATGCGTTTTGTGGTTTCTAAGGAATAATCAATATACTTTTATCTTCTGAGGAGCAATTCTTTCACTTATTGTGAGTTAATATTTTCTTTGTGGTCACGCCTCTCGCTTCATGAATTGTTTTTGCATCATGAACCTTCTCTGTTCTAAGAATTTGTAATATAAGACCTGTAATACTTTAGGCATCATCTATGACATGAAGCCCATGTCTCCCGTACTTTTCTATTATTTTTACGATAATAAATTTTGCTTGACGTATTTTATAAGATTCTGTGCGTAGACTGCTTCCCTTTTACTTAATCTACCTTACTCGGAAAGTTTGACAACAGCGTTGTATTCTGCACTCATTCATTTCGATGTTTGTAAATATTTACAAATGAACGGATTTGTGAAATATTGTTTGCCTCAATGTTTTTTTTTATAAAAAACCCTCTCTTTTGATCGCCACCGATAATGAAACAAACTTCAATATGTTTTTAGACAAAACAATAGCAATGAGCTAATGAAGTTAAATATATTAACAAGCTATTTATTGAGACTCGTCCGCCCTCCTTTTCTTGCATGTGGCGAGCGGAATTTTGAAACATGACTTATTGTTTATGGTCTTACGTTCTTGTTTATCTTAAGCCTATAAGTTTCCAGGTGTTAGAAGTTTATCGGTATTTCGGCGAAAAATGTGCATTCTGTTAATCCCCGAAGGTATTGTTCAGCTCATTTGATTGTTTTCTGTTAACAGCCTTTGCACCTCAAAAATTTCCGAGATTAGACAAATTTTTTAGGTATTACTCAAATAGAGGTTAATCTAAAGAAAATGCTTTAGAATTTGCTCAAATAAGCAACACAAATATAATTTAGATTATTTACAAATTCAGACCAATGTTCCCAGCTCATTATGAAGCAGGAAGAAACCAACGCTAAACTTGATGAGCACCAATAGCCAGAAGCGATAAAAGACAATATTTTTTTTATAAACCATAATTCTCAAATTATATCATTCCACTCAAATAGACTCAAAACGTAGTTACTTGATGTACCTCGGCCTCAAATTCCAATTGTTCAATTGATTCGAATCGGCTTTACTTGCCGCCAATAAACTTCTGCTAATGACTTCTCATATGTAATCGACTGCCATGACGAAGGCAGTTCTTTTTATGCTGCAGCCATTCTACGGTGGTCAGCGGTTATAAAAATAAATATATTACAGTGATAAGAAGGATGCAATAAACTTATTAAATTATTAATTTCAAGTGCTGATTTTATCTGGCATCAATATTTATGCACTCTTTTAGGAAGGTGTACAACTTTGATAAATTATTTCGTCATTACATATTGTTTACCAGCTTAAAATAATTGTTTATATCACTTCATCTAATTCAGAATATCGTTTGACGAATTTAAAACGAACAATTTTACGTAAAGTCAAGGCTAGACAATTTGTTTTAATTATAAACCTCTTAACATAATATCTGCATTAGCGGAAACGTAATTTGAATTTTAGAATCAAAAGGAAAGAAAGTTCTCAGTTTATCAAGTACATAAACATGCACTTACCAGAAAAAGTATCCGTACATGCAAGATAACAAAGTTATCGTTGTATTAAAAAGGATACATATGTATGTCCACTTAATTTGAATGCTTTCTTTTATATTATAAAATCTACACTTTTGCATGATTCCCAGTATGTTTCATAATACTTACTATTGAAAAAGACTCAAACAACAAAATCAATTCATGGCAACACAATAGACCAGAAAAAGTATCCGTACAGGACAAACCGGGGGACTCCCCGTGCTACGCGATAACATATGCAGATGCATATTACTGTTTTTAGGTCCGATAATAGTTCTACTTTAAGTTGTGATAGGTTTAAAAGTGAGTGCAGTTTTTTTTTCTAAATTTTGGTGCACTAGAATACATGATGACGCCCAAAATTAGCGAAATTAGTGCTGAGGAGAGGAAAATTATGCTGAAACTTAAGAGTGAAGAGAAAACACCGCGAAATTGGTCAAATAGTAGGCAAAGCTCACTCCTCTGTCCAGTATGTGGTGAAAACATTTAATACAACTGGTTCAATTATGTCAAAGCCTCGTTGTGGTCGACCCTCCATACTGACTGAACGCGAAAAAAGAAACGTTTTGCAGGCAGCAAAAAAAAGTTCTCGAGTAACTTATTCCCAAATTGTTATAAATATAAAAGACTTTTTGGGCAAGGTTCTCCACTAAAATACCATACGAAAAATACTAAAGCGAGATGGATATCGCTCACGCATAGCACGTAAAAAGTCATACATTTCGCTAGTGAACAGGAAGAAACGTGTGGATTTCGCAAAAAAATATATAAACAAGCCACCACAGTTTTGGGAACAGGTCCTATTCTCTGACGAAAGCAAATTTTGCATATTTGGCATTGATGGAAGAATGTTAGTGTGGCGGAAGAGCGGTACTGCCCTCAAAAAAGAAAATCTCGTACCAACTGTGAAACATGGTGGAGGCGGTGTGATGGTCTAGCGGTGTATTGTGGCAGAAGGAGTTGGCCAACTTGTGTTTATAGAATCAACTTTGGATCAATACGATTACCTTAATTTTTTGAAGGCGAATTCGAAGCAAAGCATTCAGCAGTTGAGGCTTAGAGACGATTTCTGGTTCCCGCAAGATAATGATCCCAATTATACCGTGCACAATGTGAAGCTTTGGTTGCTCTACAACACAAAACATCAACTGTGTACGCCGCCCCAATTGCCAGAGCTTAATACCATTGAGCATTTCTGGGGCATGTTGGAGCGCAGGATCCGTCAGCACAGCATAACCTCCAAGGAAATGTTATAAAACGTCATCGTCGATGAATGTGACAAAATTACCAGGCAGGACAAATTGGTTCCCTTCATGTCAAATCAACTTAAGGAGGTCCTTAAGAGAAAAGGTTATCTGACAAGTTATTAAGCCCTGATATGTTATAAAATATTTGAATATTTCAAATTAATATTGTCATGTACGGATACTTTTTCTGGTTCGTTTAAGGGAGCCATATTTGATTTTGTTTAGTAAAATTTAGTTTTTAAAGGAATACCACAGGAAAAATTTATAGAAAAGATAGATTCATTAATGTATAAATTCAGTTGCTTAAATATTTAAATGTAGCGTCTTTTTTTAGCATGAATTCCCTAATATGTTGCTTTCTTTTGATGTTGTACGGATACTTTTTCTGGCAAGTGCATGTATATTTCATTTGGTTTTGATTTTTTATATGTACGTTCACGCATAACTTTTGAAAGGAGATAGATCAAAGTGCGCTGTGTTCGGCAAAGAATACGTCTTTCTTTCTGTTTGGTCCCATTCAAAGGACAAGAAAACACTGAAGGACGTTGACCGTTAAAACTTAAAAAATTTCTGACATTCACCCAGATTTTTCAGCGTAACTGATCACACATGTAAGGATTTTGCTCACAGATGTTTCAAATGAAGGACAACATATTAAACTAAAATAAATCGGCATAGAATTGTAGTCCTTGCAAAGCCTCTGTAAATACTAACAGTCCAATATGGTACATTGATGTCAAGAAATTAAATTTTAATGATCTTTTGTACGAAAAATGTCAATTATTTTGCATTCATTGAGGATTCGATGTAGATGCCAAATCTTTCGGTGACGCATGATATAAATTACCAGTACCCTTAGGCGGGTCATTCACGTTCAATAATATTGCGCAATATTTTTATTGTGCAAAATTTACACGTTCTGAACGTGCAATATTAGCACGTTGAACTGAAAAATATAGCGCAATCATTGCACAATATCCCACACACACGGCGCAATAAATAATATTGTGCAATAAAATTTAAGCTTGCTCAATACTCAGTTCAATTATTGTGCAAGCGTCAATATTGCCCCTAGACGTTCAATAATATTTTGCAATCATAAATATTACGCAATAATATTGAACGTGAATGGGGCGCCTTAGTTTTCTGCATAAACGGTACATTTTAGTCAATCATTTCTACGGAAGCAACCAATAACTTAATTCTAAATGCAACATAAATACATTTCAATATTATTTGGAGCGATTTCATTGGGAACAATTTCATATCCTTGTCTCTTACACATTCATTCTTCGCCTATTGATGAACTTACTAAAACGTCTTTCTTACATCCTTAGACGTAAACATTCCACCTAGGATTTGCAAAATTCCCCGTTGAAATAATAAGGATTGAGTGATTGCAAATCATAGAGTTAATCACCATTTAAAAATTGATTCGTTACTTTCTGGTTAATAAAGGTAGATTCATTATGAAGTTTGATTTTCAACAGGCTTTTTTTGACAGAACGCGTGACTGCTGTCAAACTGCAATGTAATTTTTATTCAGTATTGGTTGAAAAATCATCGTGGAAAAACTTACACCGCAACAGTGTATACAAATTGTTCAGCTGTATTACAAAAATCAGAGTTTTATGAGAAATTTTTTTTTGCATAAAACGAGAGAAACAATGGACTTATTGAGAAATCATTTTGGTGAGAACCTGATTTCACGTTTTGGACCAGTAAACTGGCTGCCTCGATCGTGTGATATCACACCTTGAGATGGTTTTCCTTGAAGTTACACGAAGTCTCTGGTCTTCAGATATAAGCCATCTTCAATCGACGCTTTGGATACCAACATTACTCGTCTCATTCGCGAGGTACCGGTCGTTATGCTGGAACACGTCGTCCAAAATCGGACCCTCTGGATGGACCATTTACGGCATAGTTGCGATCAATATTCAAACAAGATAATTTTTTCAAGAAGCAAATGTAATAGATCGTTCTTTAGACTCACAATAAAATGTTTACTATACAATTTAACTTAATGCCGTTTATTTGAGATGAACTACCAAATCTCATAATGAATCACCCTATATTATATGTACGTCAAATGTCCAGAAATCAAAAGTTAGTGATTTCCATATTAAAGACCAACGAGAATGGCGACATAAAAATACGATAATTTTCCTTCTATAACTGATCATAACTTTACAGATGAACATGATAATGTATAGTCGAGTTTTCATTTACCTATAGAACATCATTTTCATGTAGCTTTCATGAAAATTATGTACCATAGTTTAATGAAAATGAAAGCGATGGGTATCGAATGAACGTGAATGAGTGATAAGGTTGAGATTGATCATTTTAAGTAAATTTCTTGAGACGGATTGCCGAGTTCACTTTAAGTTTATCAATATAAATACAAGTATCTGCATGCATATTATATATATATATATATATATATATATATATATATATATATATATATATATATATATATATATATATATATATATATATATATATATATATATATATATATATATATATATATATTTTTTTTTTTTTTTTTTTTTTTTTTTTTCTTTAAAAGCCGTCGGGCCTTGCTTAGTTGTGTGAGCAGACGCGTTTCGACTACTTTGAGTCATCTTCAGTGTCTAAAGGATGTGTTGAAGGGAGCGACTTTATATAGTCGTAGGATGGGTAATTAGCGAATAGGTAATTAGCGGATGGGTAATTAGCGGATGGGTAATTCGCGGATGGGTAATTAGTGGATGGGTAATGAGGTCAGGAAGTAACTTACTCAATTATGCCACGTAGGGGGATATTATGTTTTTGTTTTTTTGCTTGTTGGCTGTCCGTTTGTTCTGTTTCATCTCGTTTCCGTTTTCGTCTAAGAGTGTGGTCTAGGACTGAGAAAATTGCGTCGGAATTGGTAACAAGTTGTTCGTTGATAATGTCACCGTCTGTCTTTCTATGTTTATAAATTTCAAGCCTTTCTAGGATGTCAAGTCTTGGTCCTTTGTTTTGTTTGTGTAGCAATTTCATAGAGTTTGTCATAGCATCAGGCTCATGTGCGTGGTTTTGAAGGTGCGTCGCATAATTGGAGTCTGCCTTGTTGTATAAGAAAGATCGTAGGTGCTCTTTGTATCTTGTCGTTAGTTTTCGTGTTGTCCTTCCTATATATACCATGTCGCAGTCCTTGCATGTCAGTTTGTATATGCCGCTGCCTTCGTATATCGATGTGTCATTCAGTTTTGGCTTCAGTTTGTTTCCAATGTTGTTGTTCGTTTTGAATGCAGTTTGCAATTTGTATTTCCTAAGGAAGTTTGATAGTTTGTATGTCTCTTTGCCTACGTATGTTAACGATACCCACTGTTGGTCGTTCTTATGAGTTTCCGTCGGTTGGCGTTCCTGTTTTTGTTTGTACTGTGTGACTAGTTTGTCAATGTCGCATTGTTTGTATCCGTTATTATTAGCTATTCTGTAAATGTTGTTTAGTTCGTTGGAGTAGTTAGTAGGAGTCATGGGGATGGAGTGAAGCCTCTGCACCATTGATCTGTACGCTGCTAGCTTATGTTGTGCGGGGTGGTTAGATGTTTCATGTATGGTATGATCAGTTGTGGTTGGTTTTCTGTATATTTTGTAGTCCAATCGTGGTTGTTCACATGTCACAGTTAGGTCCATATAGTTGAGTTGTCCGTTTGTTTCTTTTTCCATAGTGAACTTTATATTCGGGTGAATTTCATTCATATAGGCAAATAGTTCGTCTTGTTTATTTTCTTGTGAGTCAATAACAATGAAACAGTCATCCACATATCGTCTGTAAAATATTACATTGAATCTTTTGACAACTTTGGGTATAAAGACTTCTTCCAAAGATTGTAAGAATATTTCTGACATTATTGAGGACATTGGATATCCCATACCCAGACCGTCTTTGGCAATGTATGTGTTGCTATTGAACTTAAAATAGTTCTGTTTGATTGTGGTCTTTATGAGATTGAGTATTTGATCTGTGAATCGTCGGCTGTTGTTGAATGAAAGTTTTTCTTTTAGTATGGCCAGTGTTTCATCGACAGGGATAGACGTATAGAGGTTGGTGATGTCTAATGATAAAAGTTGACAATTTTCAGTCAATTTTAAAGAAGTGGTAGAATTTGCTAGCTCGCGGCTGTTCTTTAATGCGTATTTGTCGTCAAGGTGCACGACATCAGCCATTATCGTTGCCAAGTACCGTGCTAATTGGTATGCCGGAGCTGGGCGATAGTTGACGACAGGACGGATAGGAATATTGGTTTTGTGGAGCTTAGGTTGTGCTTTAAGGGGTGGTGTGCATGGATTTGGGTTTATGTAGCGTTGCTTAGTATTAGGAGGAATAATTAGTGGGGATTGTATAATGGCGGTACGTAAGTCCGCTTGGAACCTATTGGTGGGGTCTTTGTTTACCAGTTTGTAGCCGTTGGCGTTAATGAAGTCTATTGTTTTTTGTACATAGTCCGTTGTTTTTAGGATCACCGTTGTATGTCCTTTGTCAGCCTTCGTCACTGTTAGTAGGTTATCCGTTAGCTTTGTCTGAATGTGTCTTAATATCTTATGGTCTTCGTGGAAATCCGTTTTGTTTATGCTAGTGCGTATTTTTTGTAGTATGTCTACTGCAGTATGTCTTGCATGTGTCTGTTGTTCCTGCGGCAGTTTGTTAATGGCTAGTTCAGTGTCGATTACTAGTTGTTCTAGGTCTTTGTTGCGGTTTGTATTATGTAAGTTGTGTTTCAGTCCCTTATTTAATAGCTCCATTTCTTGTGTCGTAAAAGGCGTATCTGATAGGTTTACAGTCCGTGGATAGAAAGTTCTGTTCGCTGGTGTGGTCATTTTGTTTTGTTTTTTCATCAATTTGTCAAGTTTTTTCGTCATGGTCTCATATTTAGTTTTGAGCTGAATATCAATGTTTTGCCTCACGTCATTATAAAACTGTAGAAAGTTTTCAGTTTGTATAGTGTTAGTTAATTGTAAGTGTGAGTGTAGTAGTTATCGGTTGATTTCATCCTTTTTTATGTACAGTGTTCTTATTTCGTTTTTAATGCGGAGCATCTGTGCGCTACGTTGTGTGTTACGTGCAGCGATTGTGTTTTGTTTTATCACGATTCTTGCAAATGCTGGTGTAATGTTGTTTTTCAAGCACTGTTTGTTGAACCATATGTTTGCTATTGTTTGATGAAGTTTTAAGGTAAGGTATTGGAATGAACGCAACAGTTTTGCCTGGCTGGCAGTGTTGTAGTCAATAACTTTGTTTATTTGATATCCGCAGGCCAATCCTCTTTTTTCTTTAAAAGCCGTCGGGCCTTGCTTAGTTGTGTGAGCAGACGCGTTTCGACTACTTTGAGTCATCTTCAGTGTCTAAAGGATGTGTTGAAGGGAGCGACTTTATATAGTCGTAGGATGGGTAATTAGCGAATAGGTAATTAGCGGATGGGTAATTAGCGGATGGGTAATTAGCGGATGGGTAATTAGTGGATGGGTAATGAGGTCAGGAAGTAACTTACTCAATTATGCCACGTAGGGGGATATTATGTTTTTGTTTTTTTGCTTGTTGGCTGTCCGTTTGTTCTGTTTCATCTCGTTTCCGTTTTCGTCTAAGAGTGTGGTCTAGGACTGAGAAAATTGCGTCGGAATTGGTAACAAGTTGTTCGTTGATAGTTTTTCTACGTACTCTCCCTTACAAGTTACGCATTTTGTCCACCTTTCCAGGCGCTTTTTGATGCCGGTATCAAAGAATTCCTTGGGCAACTCGCACAACCATGTGCGCACGAACTCCTTTACTTCATCGTCGGTGTTGAATCTTTGACCTCCGAGGGCTTCTTTCAGCGGTCGAAACATGTGGTAGTCGCAGGTTGATAAATTCGGACTGGGGGGGTCTTCCAGTACCTCAGATCCCAATTCCGATATTGTATCGAGCGTGAGGCGTGCGTTATCCTAGAGAAAAATCGCACTTCGTGCTGGAATGCTCCTCCGTTTCGAGCGTTCTTTAACGATATTGAAGGTGCTCGTGCATGGAAGACTCTACACTACCAATCCTTATAAATGAGTTGTTCTACGCAGCCAATATTGTCTGGCGTAATGCTGGTTCGCGGTTGACGATCATGCGGTTCATTGCCGACGATTTCGCGATCATCCTTGAATGCTTTGGCCCATTTAAACACAGCAGCCCTACTCAGGCGCTCACTACCGAACTGATTTCGCAAACGCAGAAAAATTTCCGTGTTTTTAATGCCTTCCCACACTAAAAAACGAATGACTATAGTATGTTGCGCAACAGCGGTTTGCACTTGACGTTCACTCATGGTCGTAGCACGCGCGTGAAACATGCACTCCCCAAGAAAACTATACCACACTGTTCGCAAGAGACCCAGTTATCACATACTCAAACGACGACCTTCAAAACAAACATGCGCGCCATCTTCAGCATTTGTCTCCATCATATTTGAACTACCCTCGTATATGTATATATATATGTATATATATATATATATATATATATATATATATATATATATATATATATATACTCGTATTTATATATATATATATATATATATATATATATATATATATATATATATATATATATATATATATATATTGTTACATGTACAAAGAATTCTGCGAGCTACTGTCGCAATTGTTTTCACAAACATTAAGAACATCAACAAAATGAATTTACTCGAAACCACGAGAACCCACCAAGCATGATCAACATCTGAAAGTGAGGTCACTCCATTCATTAATCTGCTCGAATATACCAGATATCTCTCGGTAGAACATTCGCCAATGTTCGAGAAATGCATTGAACGGATGGAGACTCTATATAAAGGCGAGCTGAATGAATGGGGAGATCTTTCATTCGACCCCGATAAAAACTGCGATAGTGTGTGGAAAGCGATATTGTTCGAGTAATAGAAAAGTGATTTTCGTTGATTGTGAAGTGATCTTAGAAGACAATTGCGATAGAAATTTATGGACAAGTGGATTTTAGATTTTAAAAGTGAAAATTAAAATTGTGGAATAGTCCAAATAAGTGATTGTGCATTTCTAAGTAGTTTAATAAGCTCTTTTAATTTAATTTAAAAGACATTGCGTTTTCACTTTCCCGGAACATTAAAATTATTGGCCGTGAAACATAACGCGCGACTATATATATATATATATATATATATATATATATATATATATATATATATATACATATATATATATATATATATATATAATAAAAGAAAGAGGTATAGATGTGACGCCGTCGACCGCAACAGGGGAATCGGGACAGTCTCGATCTGGCCGTCGGTGCGCGAGGTTACAATAAACAGATATAACGTATGCAACTAAGACATAACTAAGTGTTTTTATTTACTGGTGCCCATTTCATTTTTCCACTGATCTATTTTTCTACATGGGGGCTCATGTTGAGAAATTTTATGTGAAAACTAGCAGGTGTTCGACACGGCAAGAAAAAAACAGCGACGCTAAATGTGTTGGAAAATCACGGAATATGAGCGAAGTGGAAGAAGATACGTGTAAGCTCACGGTGCCACGGTTAAAAGAAAGCAAAAGACCTTAGTCTATCGAAAAATAAAGCCAAATTAGTGAAATGCATTGCCACAGCAATTCCGTCGGGACAGTGGAAGCGGAAAACAATTCAGTGAACGGTGTGTCGGGCGAGGAGGATGGCGTTAATGCAAGTGTGTTAGTGGCGGAGACGGTCCGTGAGTGCGAAATTGTTTTATATAAGCGCGAGAAAGAGTTACTCGAGTGGGAACTCGCCTTAGCGCGTCGCGGAATAGAGATGTTATGGCGTAGCCAATCACTTGGTGATAGAGTTAGTGGCAACCGTAGTAGTCGTACCGAGAACAATGCAGACGTGCATGCCGACATAGACCATTTGCGGGTAGTGCGCTCGAGTTCGGTGTTGCACACTACACCCAAGATAAATGTTGCGACGCTAGCAGACCTTCTCAATTTTTTCGATGGAAAGTCGGATATCTTCGAAATATGGGGAAAAGCAGGTTTTGTTTTTCAACGGGCGTATAAACTCGACGATGATATGGGCATATAAACTCGACGATGATACGACGAAAATATTGACAGGAATTCGGCTAAAGGGGAAAGCAATGGAGTGGTTTCACTCCAAGCCAGAGTATATTGCGTTGTGCCCTGACGAGCTTTTACAGGAATTGAAGAAGATATTTTATCGCCAAACAAATAAAATTATAATGCGATGAAAATTCGAAGATCGGATTTGGAAGAGGAATGAGACGTTCTGTGACTACGTACATGAAAAGACGATTCTCATGAATCACTTTAGCCTGGATGAAGAGGAAATTGTAAGCTATGCCATTAACGGTATTCCGGATTTATAATTGCCTGAGGTGACTCGTTTACAGGGTTTTGGGTCAATGTCCGCTTTACTACTTGAGTTTGAGCAAATATCCTTGTAAGATTGGAAAGGCTCGACGAAATCGAACGAAAATGCTGGTGATAAAAAAACGTCTAAGCAGTAGAGTGTTGAAGCGATGTTACAACTGCGGGGATAAAACACACTTGAGCCGTGAGTGTCCGGATAAGTTGAAGGGTTTGAAGTGTTTTCGGTGCATACTAAAGCACAATGCCAAGGAGCACAACAAGAGCTTGAACGGGAGGCGGATAGAAAACACTGTAATGCATTCAATACAATGGACAGGAAAGCGTACAAAATAGTGAACTGGCAGTGATCTTCACTTAATGACAAGCAGCACATACGAAAGTCTGGATGCGCCTGCTTTGAAGGCATCGACAGTACTCTGTAATGGCATAGGTTTTGTTGGTTTGAGAACGTTTGGTAGCTTCATTGCACCGGTATGTGTGGATGGATTTAATTTTGTTTTGCAGATGCATGTTGTTCCGGATATTTGCTCGGAGCAGAGCTGGCAAACACCGTTAAAGTATGTCTAAGAAATGGCAATGCTATATTGGTAGACCTCAACGCTGAATCTCATACGGATAAGCTCAAAGCAAAGAACAACTTCCAAGAGGCAGTGAAGGAGACTATGCGCATAAACGCCGTTGAAGGATCCAGTATGCAGTTGCCGCACATTAAAGACCGAACCATAGGCCGTACATTAAGAGATTTGGTTGAAAGCTACAAACAGCGACCGGCAAAGAATACAACACAATCCAAGACGCTTGTCAGCGGAGCAGCGCGATATCGTGAGTGATCTAGCCAATGATTTGATCGAAATGGGAGTGGTGAGACCTAGTTCGTCGGAATATTCTAGCCCAATAGTACTAGCAACGAAAAAAAAAAATGGAAAGATTAGTATGTGTGTAGATTATCTTCTACTAAACAAGAAGATGATAAGGGACTCCGTTGCCTTTGATCAAGGACCAGCTGGATAGATTGCAGGATGCCACCGTATTCACTGCTCTAAATTTAGAAAATGGATTCTATCATGTGCCAGTTGAAAAGAACAGCGTAAAATATACCACGTTTGTTACACCGGAGACGCAGTTCAAATTCTTGCGCATTCATTTTGGTATCTGCAACTCACCGGCAGTTTTTCAACGACACATCAGAGTAGTATTTAGAGACCTGTTGGCTGATGGAATAGTATTGTCTTATTTAGGTGATTTGATAATTCCAGCCAAAAATGAACGAGATGGTTTAAAGAAACTTCGAAAAGTGTTCAAGATCGCAAGTGAACACAACGTAACGTTTAACTGGGGAAAGTGTATATTCCTGGAAAAGAGAATGGAGTACTTAGGATGCATTGTCGAAAACCAGGAAAGGAAAAAGCATGGCTGTAACAGAGTTCAAACGACCAAAAACAGCGAAGGACGTTTAACGTTTTTTAGGGCTGACGAGCTATTTCTGTAAGTTTATCAACGGGTTTTTGGCTGTAGCTCGTCTTTTCTTTAATCTGTCAAAAGACGGAATAAAGTTTTAATTCGGAGAAGACCAGGATAAAGCGTTTCAACAGCAAAAGGATATACTCGCATATGGTCCCGTTCTTATCGAGTCGGATCCGAAACAGAATTGCATACGGACGCGTCTAAACAAGAACTCAGTGCCACACTTTTGCAGAGAGACTATGAAGATGGAAAGTTCCATCCAGTTTACTACGCGGGTTAGAGGACGACGACTGCAGAGGAGAAGTATACGAGCTATGAATTGGAGATTTTAGCCGTTGTGAAAGCATTGAATAAGTTTCGCGCTTATTGGTTGGGTAACCCGGTGAAGATTGTTACAGACTGTCAAACTGTTGCCCTAACCATGGCAAGAAAGGAGACGTCCTTAGGAGTGGTACGTTGGGCGTTATTAACCGACGAATTTAATTACAACTTTGAACATTGACGTGGCAGGGCTATGAAGTACGTGGATGCTTTAAGCCGATATCCGGGATCAGTATATCTTATCGAGAAGAGAGTAGATGCATTGAAGGAACGAGTGCACTGAGCCCAGCAGAACGATATCGAACTACAAAAAAATCATTCATGATATAAATGACGAGAAACAAAAGGACTTCAAACTGCGACAAGGAATTTTTTACCCGAAGAACAAGGAGATCTTCTAGTGGTTGTACCCAAGGCAATGCAGTACGACGTTATAAGAAGTGCGCACGAACTTGGTCATTTTGGCGTGAAGAGCGCCAAATATGTTCTTCGACAGGAATTTTGGTTCCCGCACATGCAAGCCCGCATAAGCAAATTCATCGATACATACGTAGTCTGTATATTAGCCGAGAAGAAACACAGAAAGCCGGAGGGCTTGTTACATCCGATTGACAAAGGTGGTGGGCCACTAGATACCAATCATGTTGATCATCTTGGACCGATGCCGTTGACCAGGAAGTGTTTCAAACACATATTTGCTGTAACGGACGCATTTACCAAGTTTGTGTGGCTGTAACCAACGAAGACAATGACAACGGAGGAAGTTATATCGCTATTGCAGACACAAGCCACTGTTTCGGAAACACACGTGGAATTGTTTCAGATCTAGGGACCACAATCACTTCGAATGGTTTCGCCAAATATTGCAGAGACGAGGGAATAGGACACATTTCCACCACGACGGGTGTGCCTAGTGGTGATCGTCAAGTAGAGAGGCTAAACCAAGTGATTATCCTAGTGCTGCAAAGCTGTTTATAGAGAATCCGGCAGAGCGGTTTAAGTTCATTTACAAAGCCCAACAGAGCAATAATTCTTCGTTTAATCGTAGTATTGGAGTTTCACCATTCGATATACTGATTGGAACAGCTGCGTGAAAAAATTAAAGCTGAAATCGTAGAAATCTTTCAGAAGGAACGATCGGAACTGAGAAGCAGAGCTATGGACAACATGAAGAAAGTTCAAGAAGAAAATCGCAAAAACGTTAAATCGACGGCATTAAACCGCAAGACCGTATGATGTCGGTGATACCGTAGCTATTAAAAGGACTCCGTTTGGAGGAGGTCTAAAAGTCCAGAGGAAGTTTATGGGCCCTTACGGGATTGTGACAGTTAAGCCTAATGAACCGTATGGAGTTGAAAAAATCGGTGACCATATAGGACCCAAGGAGACTACGACGTCAGCTGATCATATAAAGCCATATCCAGAATGTCAAGATGCAGGCATGACTGTTGAGACTTCATTCGAGGATTCGTCGTCCGAAGAGAAAGTAGGTATCGGGGACAATTCAGCAATCAGAAAGGCCGCGTATAGGAAAGAAAGAGATATAGAGATAACGCGGCCGACCGCAACAGGGGAATCGGGATAGTCTCGATCTGGCCGTCGGGGCGCGTGGTTACAATAAACAGAAATAAAGTATACAACTAAGACATAACTAAGTGTCTTTATTTGCTGGTGCCCATTTCATTCTTCCACTGATTTATTTTCCTACATACATATATATATATATATATATATATATATATATATATATATATATCTATATATATATATATATATATATATATATATATATATATTTATAAAATATATATACATGTTTACACATGGATATATATATATAGGATATAACAAAATTTATGCCTGGAGGTCGCAATTTCGCTTAGATTTTCGCCATATTTTCAGAAATTAAATATTTCATCTAGTTTTTCAAATTGTTCAAATTGGCGGCTGTTTTATGTGATAGAACTAAATTCGATTTCTATGAACGCTGCAGATTTTAGCAGTAGTGAGAAAAAGTAAGCCGTATCATTTACCGAAAATAGGGCCTTTCTATCCAGTTCCGTTCAAAAGTTATGCGTGAGTAGAAAAACTAAAAACCGGTACTTACCATAATCCCAATCGTCTCAATGCGCAGGACTTCTGCACATTTAAAGATGCAATATACTCTACTGAAAAAAATCTAATCACAGTTGCTGACACAAATATAGACGTGATTGCAGAATCTCCAGAATCGAGGATGTTCAAGGATACCCAGGAAACAAACGGAGCAGTCATTGTCAATAAGGACAAAATCACTCGCCCGACTCAAGTACCTGCCTGGATCACATAGCAAAAAATGAGACAAATATTGCTGAAAACATTAAATTCACACTTGAAGACTGGCCGGAGTCAGATCATAGTGTTCTAGAAATTGTCATCCGTGGTCAAGGAATCAGATAGCAAAAACTTACTCACAAAATATTCAGATATTTAGGCAAGGATCGTTTCAAAGCGAAATTTCAACAGTAGTTAACAAACCAAAAACCTGAAAACCAAATGGAGCTCAAAAATATGATTACAGAGTCCAAGCATGACTCTACCATTGAGAAAAAGATCGGATGCTGACAACAACAAAGCAAGTTATCGAGGCTAGTATTAACGAGAGGAAAGCATATAAAAAGTACAAAAAGAACGCTGAAGATCACGTACTTAAATATCTGTATAATCAAGCATTAAAAGAATCAAAACGTCTCATCAAAGAAGCTATATTTTTATATTACTGCAGAAGTTTGGAAATAGCGGTGGACAACTCGCACGAAATATGGAAAATAATAAATGAAGTTAAAAATAATTCATCACTCTGGATCAGATAATTAAATGTTAAATCTTTTGTCATGGACTCTAATAATGCAGCACGCCTATGTGGAGCAGCAAACTCGCTAAACTACTTTTTTTCAACAATTGGTGAAAAAAATTACCATGGATACAAGTCAACTAACTAGTTCAAAATCAAAAATAGCCCACTTCAGTCCATATTTCATATTCATCAAACGACTAAAAGAGAAGCATTGAGCACAATCAAAGATTTGAAAAAAATGCAACACCAAATATTTACAACATCACCACACATGAAATAATTCTAGTCAAAGAGCAAGTAGCTGAACTACTGAAAAATTTTATAAATGATCATATTAGAAATGGAACATTTTTGAATGAAGACAAATTGACAAAAATAATTCCAATATTCAAAGGAGGAGATCATCTGGACCCGAATAATTACCGCCCGGTTGAACTTCTGAAAGCCTTTAGTAAAATCCTCGAAAAACTTGTAAATAATCATTTAAAATTTTTCTTAATGGACAATTCTATCATAAATCCGAAGCAGTTTGGCTTTCAAAAGAACAAGAGTACTTTCGATGCGTTACTTTCTATCTAACGTTACATCAATGAAAGTCTTGATAAAGGAGATTATGTTATTGCAATCTCTTTGGACCTGAAGAAGGCTTTTGATACTGTTGATATTGACCTGTTACTTCAAAAGCTTGAATCGTATGGTATGGAAGGCAAACTGAAACAACGCTTGAAAAGTTATTACGAAAGAAGATTCCAAAGAATATCAGTTAATAATGTCTTGAGCAATGTATTGTAGCACCAATAAAATCGGGGGTTTCTCAAGGATCCATACTTGGTCCAACCTTGTTTTTGCTATATACTAATAATTTGCATATACCTGTATGTAAACTGAAAGGTCACCACATATTATATGCTGATGATACTGTACTTCTTTATTCAGGACATGATAAAGATGCAATGGAGAATATCGTCAACGAGGATCTAGATAAATATCATTCATGACTTATCGAAATCAAGCTAACATTGAATGCTAAGAAGACAAAATACATGATTTTTAAGGAGAAGAATAAGGAAGACATAGAAGTTGACCTTAAAATTAGCGGCGAAAAATTGCAAAGAGTATTTGAAATTAAATATCTCCGAGATATTTAATTTCAAACACTCTTTGCAATTTTTCGCCGTTAATTTTAAGATCAACTTCTATGTCTTCCTTATTCTTCTCTTTAAAAATCATGTATAGATGAATAACATATATAGATCATCGTTTGGTATGGTTGCTCCACATAAATAATTTGAGGAGAAAAATAGCACCAATGATAGGAATGTTGAGAGCATATGGGAATTTTCCAATGCATATAAATAAACTTATATTAACTGCATTTGTACTAACAAAGCTACATTATGCGGTGGTTATTTGGAGTCAATCGTCAAAGCAAAACCTTAATATTATATCTATGATGCTAACTAAAGCCTATAAAAATATTCTGAACCTTCCAATTCTCACTCGAACAAGACTAGTGTATCAACGGACCAATGCATTCACCCAAATCATAATTATGGAGAAAGCTATGTTTAGAGGGTGGTCCAAAAAGTACCCGACCTGACTTATGAATAGAGGTAGTTTTAAAAAAACAATTACTGCGATTGGCAATACCACCTTTCAACAACTTAATGTGGAAAATTCATAACGGTTAGTTTATTATTATTTTTTTACAGACATCCAAAGTGAACGCTCTCAGTGAATTTGAAAATATGGACGAAATTGGGCATCTTTATGTGAAACAATACTTTCATTTGAAAAGTGTAGGTCCAACCGATATCAAAGCCGAGCTGGATTCTACTCTGAGGAAGTCTGCTCTCTCCTCGTTTAAAATGGTTAAATATTGGGTAGCTGAGTTTAAGCGAGGTCGTACGAGCTGCCAAGATGAACACCGCAGTGGTCGACCAAGTAAGGTCAATACGTCAGAAAACTAAAAGTGCGCAAGATAGCAGACTTGGCAGGCATTTCAAAAAGTGCTATGAATCGCGATTTGACCGAAAGTTTGGACATGAGAAAGCTGTGCGCAAGATGAGTGCCACGTTCGCTCACAATGGAGCACAAACACCAACGTGAGGATGTTTCCATCGAATGTTTGACAATGTTTCGCAGCAATAAAACCAAACTCGAAAAAATGGTTCGGCGGCAAAAGATTTGACAGCAATGAAGAGGTAGAGTCTGCGGTTGGTAGCTATTTTGAAGAGCTTGAGGGTTCCTACTTTGAAGCGGGTATCGAAGTTATTGAACATAGTTGGGAAATGTGTATCGAGGTGAAAGGAGAATATGTTGAAAAATAAAAAAACTTTTTTGAATTTTTTTTTACTATTTTCTTTGTCGGGTCGGGTACTTTTGGGACCCTTCTCGTGTCTTCAAACGTCTAATATCCAGTGAATCGAAACGAATTTCCTTTTATAAAAGTATTACAAATAAATCCACATAATTCAAGAAATGCGAACAATTTTGTAATACCGTACGCCAGAACTGATTGACTAAAGAATGATGCAACGAATGATGCTTTGCGTGTATACAACAAGAAGAAACAGTAAAAAAACGAAAGCTCATTATTGGTTTTTAAGATAAGACTTAGGGTTTGGCCACATTGCGATTTTACTGTCGTAACCAGCAATTTTTAGACGCAAATATGAACACACTACGACAAGATTTGCAAAGGAACTTCAGGCATGCGCAGAACTAATATGCTCATTTGGAGGTATATCTTTGCTGGGAATACAAGCACTAATTCATTTGTACGCTATGCAAGAAACTTCCATGCACGTCAACGTCAAATTTCCAAATGATGTTCCCCTGCGCGAGTATCACAAAAACTTCCTACTAAACTGGTTTTAGGAAAAATCGCAAATTCCTGCTACTGCCGACCTGGCAAATATTGTCGCAAATCGCAGTGTGCGCGCTTCCATTTAACCATGTGTAACTTGTGACATTAGTGCGACTATAATGTCGTAGTCTGATCCATCCCTTAAGGAACATCTGATAAATTCAAATTAATGATATGTCCAGAGGATTGAAAATGCAGTATCTTAGGGCATTTAGATCCTACCGTCAAGATGCTTAAAGACAGCTAGTTTTTATAAACTCTGAGTTTTTTAACTGCGTCGTTTTATAATATTTTTTTCACCTCTGAGAACTGTTCACGAATCAAACTAGACTAGCAAGAAAGGAGTACTTCACAGCATTTTGTGTGCCCCTTTACATCGACGTTTTAGCATTTTGGACGCACACGTAGGAATCGACGACGTGTGAAGGGCAGATCGCATGAGCGTTATGCGACGATGAAAGTGTGATGGAGAGATTGGTAGAGAATGGAGGTATTTAAAAAAAACATACATTTGAAAAAGCAACAAAAAAGTATACGTGACCAACTGATAATCATTTAATTAGGCTCGGGTTTCTACTCGGGAACCATCTTCAAATCTCTGGAAATCTTATTCATCCTTGAAATGTGATTTTCTAGGCAGTCTTTTATTTGGATTATATTTGCATTTTGATCGTGTTGTGAATGTTATATACAGTCTTTTGATATCAGAAGGACATGTGGTTGACTAAACTATTTTATGATTTATACTCAAAGTCATCGGTTGGGTAAGATAACTCGAAAATATCGATACGAACGTCTTATACAAACTTCTTTGTATGAATTTGAAAAGAAAAACAATTACACTATGCATTGTTTTTTTTTCTAACGGGAAAAGCTCACAATGACCCTCTTACGAATATTTCCTTGAGCCATTTTAAATTCTTTGTTTAGATCCAATATATAAGATAAATGCAGGTTAAGACATGTAGAACCTGAGAACCTGCAAGCCTACAAAAGGGTGACATCAGTCATTGAAAAGAGGCTTGTAATTTTGACTCGGGTTCTAACAAACCAAAAACAACCATCGCGCACTTGCCCAAACTGTTTGCGAATTTGATTCCTTCACCGTAGCGGAACTCTAGAAGGTGATAAGTTCAATATCACGCTTTACCGTGTGATTTTCACCTAAAATTCTAAGCAGCATCCATCAAAACTGAGTGGGTACATGATCGGGCAAGAGCACCACATGAACAAATTTGTTGCCATTGATGAGAACTGCTGCACCCTATAACTATACAATGTGACCTGCCAGACAATTAAATATATCTAAATATAACGTAACTCCAAAGTTTCACTACAATTATTGTTGCTTACTCGATTCAGTATTCACCGGCTTATAATATTTGCAATCCAATCTAAATTTTAATTTCGATTATTTGGTTCTAGCCTTCTAATGGGCTATGGGTCATATTGCTCAAAAGGAATTGTAGCAAGCCGCTTCATGATGTTTGATTTCAAATTTCAGAGAATATTCGGGTATAGTTTTAATTTTCTCAAATTAAATCAATTCAGCCTCCTTTGACCAATTTTTATTCATCAGGAAAACTTTGCTTGAAAAGTTCACATGTTGGAAAACGTTTAGATTATTTAATTATATGTCATATAAAATATTTATTAAATGAATAATATAAAATCGAAACAAGTACAAACTAGGATTTAAGAATTTTGAGATTATGGCGAGCCTATAAAGATACTAAATTCTGTCTTCTATGATGTGTGTGCTTGTCAATAATTAGTACCATTCATGGACACAAATTGCCAATTCTTTTGAATAAATAAGGCCAGATCGACATGATTTTAGTATCGCCCTAAACCCTCCATTTCTGTTTGGAGTACACAAGTAGTAATTTCGTCTGTTAGATGGGTCTGCAATTGTCCCCTTATCAGCACAATGGATTATTTCTGCTCCTTCTGTTCGTGATTCATTTTCAATCTCACACGGATGAGATGTTTCGTCAACGCAAATGCCATATTTGCTCGCAAAAACATATCCCCTTGGACAATGATTACGCTGAGTTACAAGCTTACCAAAGCCATTGTAAATGCATGTATAGAAGTCGTGACAATTTTTAGGGTCGGCATGATGTCCTGGCGATGTACATTGGAAGTCACGACCTGTACTCAGAAGTTCTACTTTCGTCCTATCACAAGAATAAACAGACTTCTTCGTGCAAAGTTTCAAAGCTGGATAGTAATTAAGGTCTTGAGGACATTGCAAGTGTACCGCTATGAAGCCACCAAATCCGTCATTTACGCAGTAGTAGTACTTTTGGCAATCATCAGGGTCAACAAAAGTTCCTGGTGCCTTGCAAACGTATGGAACAGGCCTAATTGTGTTAGTTGATGGCTTCATAATTTCTTTGCGAGGCGGAGAAGTGCAAACTCGTTTTTTTGCATCAAAGATTTGATTGTTGCCACATTCGAATACCAATGAAACGTATCCTTTAGCTCCATCTGATATGCATAGATAAAATACTGTTTCGTTTGAAGGATTAGCATATGCTCCTGCAGACGGGCATGTGAAGGTATTTACCATCAATGTTTCTACCGCAGGAGATGCTTGAGAATCAGTTGAAGGAAGTGCCTTTATTGTACTTGCCTCAACAGCTTCATGTATAAGTGAGGAAGCACCCTCAGTTGTACGCTCACTTGTTGGTGCCTCTAACTCTATACTTTGTGGTTTCTTAGATGAAGTGTTAACTGGCTCTACTTCTACTCTTTGCGACGGAGTTGTTGTAATTGATGCTTCTTCGGAAGGCCGAGTTTTTTCTGTAGTGCCGATTTCTGGCTCGCTTGTTGTTATTTCTGGGCTACTTGGCCTTTCGGATGAAGTATTTGGAATTTCTGGCTCAGTAGTTGGCAAGGCAGTTGTTGTAGAAGCTACCCCTTCAGAGGGTCTTGTCTCTTCTGAAGTACCAGTTTCTGGACCACTCGTCGTTGTTTCTGTGCTACTTGGCCTTTCGGATGAAGTGTTAGGAATTTCTGTACCAGTGCTTGGTAAGGCAGTCATTGTAGGAGTATTGGGAATTTCCGGTTCAGTGGTTGGTAAGGCAGTTGTTGTAGAAGTTACCTCTTCAGAGGGTCTTGTCTCTTCTGAAGTACCAGTTTCTGGACCACTCGTCGTTGTTTCTGTGCTGCTTGGCCTTTCGGATGAAGTGTTGGGAATTTCTGTACGAGTGCTTGGTAAGGCAGTCGTTGTAGGAGTTACCTCTTCAGAGGGTCTTGTCTCTTCTGAAGTACCAGTTTCTGGACCACTCGTCGTTGTTTCTATGCTACTTGGTCTTTCGGATGAAGTGTTGGGAATTTCTGTACCAGTGCTTGGTATGGCAGTCATTGTAGGAGTATTTGGAATTTCCGGTTCAGTGGTTGGTAAGGCAGTCGTTGTAGAAGTTACCTCTTCAGAGGGTCTTGTCTCTTCTGAAGTACCAGTTTCTGGACCACTCGTCGTTATTTCTGTACTACTTGGCCTTTCTGATGAAGTACTGGGAATTCCTGGCTCAGTAGTTGGTAACGCAGTTGTTGTAGAAGTAATTTCTTCAGAAGATCTTGTCTCTTCTGTTGTTGCTGTTTCTGGTTCACTTGTTGTTGTTTCGGTGCTACTTGGTCTTTCAGATGAAGTAGTAGGAATTTCTGGTGCAGTAGTTGATGCAAGAGTTGTTGTAGGTGTTTCTGTTTCAGAAGGTGTTGTTGCTTCAATAGTGGTTGTGACTGGCTCACTTGAAGTTGTTTCTGTCTCTGTACTACCCGGCTTTTCAGAAGATGTAATTGCAGGTTCAGTTTCTAAAGTTGCCGATGTTGTTTCAGCACTGGTTGTAGTATCAGCTGAGGATTCAGTGCCAAGCGTGGGGCTCGATGTAGCCGGCTCAGTTGTAGCGATTGAGGTTTCTGAGGTACCTTCTGTTGACTCGGGAGTATTGGACTCAGTGGTTTCTGCCTCTGGTCCTGACGTCGTAACAATCGCTGTGCTTTGAGTGGGCAAAGTTGTTGAACTTGGTCCTTCCGAAGTCTCAGTTCCAGTCGTTGGTGTCGCACTTTCTGTCGCTACTGATGTTGATGAACTACTTTGACTTGAAGTCGTTAACTCAGTAGTACTCGTCCTCGTTGTTGTAGTTGTTTGGGTTGTTGATGGTGTTGTGGTAGGTTTCAGGCAGAATCTGTATTCTGGGTAGTAGATAGTGTTTTCTTTGCAATTAAGTAATATAGGTAAGAAAACACCAGATCCTGGCAGTTGCTCAACACAAAAATAGAAACTCTTGTTTGATTCAGGGTTTTCATAATAGCCTGGTCCTGGGCAAATAAATTGAGGAGGCGGAGAAGACGTTGAGGATGTTGTTGTTGTTGTTATGAGCGTAGTTGTTTCAGTTGATGTAGAAGGTGTAGTAGTTGATGTAGAAGGTGTAGTAGTTGATGTAGAAGGTGTAGTAGTTGATGTAGTAGGTACCAGTTCAGTTGTTGTTGTTGTTGCTAAGGGCGTTGATGTTGTAACAGAATTTGTATCCGGAACACAATATCCTACAGCTGGATCAAAAGTGAATTCAGACTTACAAGGCATCAAGAGTCCAACAAATCGACCATTGCCATTTTCTATGCAAAGATAGAATGATTTACTATTTTTTGGATTGGCAAATACTCCTTTTTCTTTACAAGTAAATGTTCCTTCTGTTGAGGATGGTCTTGGAGTAGTAGTTGGAATAGTCTGAGTACTCGGCACATTGGTGGATGAAGAAGTGGATGTAGTCAATGGCGTTTCTGTAGTTTCAGGAGTTACTGAACGGCGTATGCAAACCCTTATTGATTGATCGAAAATCATGCCTGGTTTGCAAGGCATTAGTTGTGTAAGGAATGTTTGACCATTTTGTATACAAAGATAAAACGATGTTTCATCTATTGGATTTGCAAAACTACCGGGTATTTTACAT
Organism: Odontomyia ornata; assembly: GCA_963969285.1. Classification (NCBI taxonomy): domain Eukaryota; kingdom Metazoa; phylum Arthropoda; class Insecta; order Diptera; family Stratiomyidae; genus Odontomyia; species Odontomyia ornata. The sequence goes on from OZ017739.1 coordinate 463,379,408, forward strand.
TCAAATGGTTCGCTTGTAGTAGGAGTTGTTGTTCTTGTTGTGTCTATTTCTGGACTAATTGTGGTTTCAATTGATGTACTAGACACCTGGGATGTAGTGATTTTTGAAGTCGTAGAAGTAATAGACTCAGTAGTAGAATGGGCAACAGTTGTAGAATCAGAGTTAGTTGGCTCGGTACTGATATCATCAGTTGTAGAAGCTTCTGTAGTAGTAGCTGCAGTAGTTGTAGCTTCAGTCGTCGTAGCTTCAGTAGTGGTGACTTCAGTGGTAGTAGCTTCAGTGGTGGTGGCTTCAGTGGTAGTAGCTTCTGTTGTTGTGGCTTCAGTAGTGGTAACTTCCGTTGTAATAGCTTCTGTAGAAGTAGCCTCGGTTGTGGTGGCTATAGTAGTAGTAGCTTCAGTAGTGGTGTCTTCCGTAGTGGCAGCTTCAGTTGTAGTAGCCTCAGTTGTAGTAGCTTCAGTAGTGGTAGCTTCAGTTGTAGTAGCTTCAGTGGTGGTAGCTTCAGTGGTGGAAGCTTCAGTTGTTGTGGCTTCAGTAGTGGTAACTTCAGTTGTAATGGCTTCTGTGGTAGTAGCCTCAGTAGTAGTGACTTCAGTGGTGGTTGCTTCAGTAGTGGTGGCTTCTGTAGTGGTAACTTCAGTTGTAGTAGCCTCAATTGTAGTAGCTTCAGTAGTGGTGTCTTCAGTGGTAGTAGCTTCAGGGGTGGTGGCTTCCGTGGTGGTAGCTTCAGTAGTGGTGGCTTCTGGAGTAGTAGCCTCAGTTGTAGTGGCCTCAGTTGTACTAGGCTCAGTTGTGGTAGCTTCAGTAGTGGTAGCATCAGTGGTGGTAGCATCAGTGGTGGTAGCCTCAGTGGTAGGGTCAATAGTGGTGGCTTCAGTAGTGGTGGCTTCAGTTGTAGTAGCTTCAGTTGTTGTAGCTTCTGTTGTTGTTGCTTCAGTTGTGGTAGTAATCTCAGTAGTGGTAGTAGCTTCTGTAGTGACAGCTTCAGTTGTACTGGCCTCAGTTGTAGTAGCTTCAGTTGTTGTAGCCTCAGTTGTGGTAGCCTCAGTTGTAGTAGCTTCAGTGGTAGAAGCTTCAGTTGTAGCAGCTTCAGTTTTGGTGGGTTCAGTTGTGGTAGCCTCAGTTGTAGTAGCTTCAGTGGTAGAAGCTTCAGTAGTGGTTGCTACAGTGGTTGAAGATTCACCCGTTATCGTTTCAGTGACAGTTGTATCTTCACGGGTCGCTACAAAAAAAAAACACTTTGAAATAATATCTACATTAAGTAAACTTAAGCATACTTGATTCAACTGTTGAACTTTCAGAGCTTGACTCCCTTGTTGTAGTGTCTACTGTTGTTTCTACCGTTGTTTCTTTGCTTTCTGTTGTAGGCTCTTCAGTCGTTCGTTGAGTTGTTGACTCCTCTATAGTTGAGCCCTCAGTTGTTTGAGTATCAGTGGTAGTTTCTGCTTCTGGTCCGCTCGTTGGTATTTCTGTGGAGGATTCTCTTGTACTTTCAGTTGCTGGCCCTTCCGTGGTTGAAAGATTAGGTTCTTCAGTTGAAGATGTCTCTGAAATTTTAGCAATAAACAAATTTCAAGATTAAATTATATCGCTGGTTATACCTTTCTCCGTTGTTTCAGTATGCGCTTCTGTTGTTGTTTGAGCATCGGTCGGTATTGGCGTTTCTTCAGTCGTTTTAGGTGCTTCTGTAGTTTCCTCATTTGGTCCCTTTGATGTTGACTCTATTGAATATTCGTTTTTGATTCAAACAATTTTTAATTTTAAAATACTGACAATATTACTGATAAGTATAAGTAAATCTGAATTTCCCTTAATTTCCTAGAAAATTAAGTTCCGCTGTTCTAAATTCAAAGCTTAGAACTTTATTTGAGAATTAACAGCGCTTTCCCGTTGATGGTAATATTTTTGCATTCGTAGTAACTCTAGCTTCTTGGAAAATTAGTAAAAAGCTCTGGTCTTTGTATTTCTCAGAGCTTCCTATTGTCTAAACAAACTTTCAACATTTTTTGGGACAATGAAAAAGCTTAGAGTATTGAGAATGGAAAAGTATTAACTTGCATAAGTTGTTAACACGAAATACGTAAGTTGAAGCCAATTTAATGCTCTTTTTCCAAAAATTTCAAAAAATGTATCCCGAATGTTCTACTGAATTGATTGGTCAAAGACTTTGTTTGGGCAATAGACCAAAATTAAAAATAGTTGAAACTTAGTAGAGTGAACAAATGAAAATCATTTTAATTTTACGATTGGTGAATGTTGCCGTGCCTTCCGCACAAAATGCATAAGTAACTTTTCATCAATCTGATTTGATATGAATTAACTGAAAATTAATTATTATTGAATAAAATAATTTTCAGCTATATTTGGTATTATTTTTGAAGGCAGAGAAATTCGAGTTGAATTAAAATACAGCAAAATTATTTTTGTATCCATGAAATTGGCTTTATTGAAAAGATATTTTTTTGGGCATTGATATTTAAGGAAGATTTCAGGCATGAGGCTGCCGTGGCTGGTACATACATGGCGTAATCTGCAATATCAGTTTCATACACTCTTTGCAGTAAATCAGGCTATATTCAAGCAATAACGCGTCAAATATTAGCTACCAAGGGCTCTGTTGTTTCTGGTTTATCGGCGTAGGTGTTCAAGTTTTCATATCTTCAAAGAAAGTAGTTTAACGATGTCGAATTACACCAACGCGGTGGCCAGTTAACAGGGCTGTTGCGTCAAATTATTCGTTCGTCAAATATGTTTTTCAGTAAATCAATTGTATCATGCGCTGTGTGGCTGTAGTGCAGTTAGTAGTCCTGTCTCTGTACCGCTCACCGTTGACTGCAACATTGTGACCATCGTGATTTTTGCCGACGTATGGAACCATTATCCCACCGGCCCATAAAGTGCAACAACCGGTGACTTTTGCTGAATTTAATGGTGTTTCGAAGGCTGCTCGTAGACTATCATCCCTCCGAATTTGGCAAATCCATTGGTTGGCGTAGCCATTTAACCAAAAATGTGCTTCATTACTGAAAAAAATTTCCCAAAATTGTGGAACAATAGCAACGTTTTCTTCTGCAGCGTTGCTGCAGTGTGAGTCTATTCATTATGTGTTGCCAAATAGAACTAACCTCAAAACAACCGAGAGCGTTGCCATCGGTTGTCACCGGAAATAATTTAGCCATTTTTAAGTTCTCCCCGTCAAAAAAAAAAATACCTCTGACTGCAAATACAACTGCCTGCTTCATTTAACTATTATTATATTTTTAACTTTCTGGTTGAATCGAGCGATTTTATGTAAAGCAATTAACGTATTTCGAAGACTGTAAGACCTAGAATGTATAGTAGGGATGCGTTATAGCCTAAACGATAGTTTTTAATTACGTTTAGTAGGTTCAAAGTGAAAGCTTTGATTTACTAGAAAACAGTTACAGCAACAATTTTTAAAGTTGCGTTGTTATGAATTTACTTAGTACTGGAACCAAAATTGTAGACAGCAGATAGTTGCCTAATCAATGTTTTTAAAGTGGTTGCTTAAGATAAGGCCTATGACTTATTGAAAATGAACTGATTTTAGTAAAATGTTATGAAAAAGTTCAAAGAAGCACTATGGAAAAATTGTTTGAAAAAAATTTGCGTCAAAATGGAAACGCCAATGTACAGACGAGCGTATGAAATAATACTCAACGTTAATTTAATGACAGAACGAAGTTTATTTAAACGATAATCTTACACTTCAAGTTTTGCTCGATCCATACGCGTCGACGTATCGTAGCGTAGTCAGTATCGGAGATTTAATTTTATTCACATTTAAAGCTTTCAACTTTAACACGTCGGTGGTTCACAGATAAAAACTCATGAGGTAAAAGATTGTAAAGTAAATTGTAGAAGTGGTTTCTTTTGAACATTCACTAATCAAGCGTCAATTACTATTATCAATGTCCTTGTCCACCCTGAAACGCTAACGATTTAAAGAATCACCAGCATATTAGCAGGAAAACCATAACCGATGTGACAGATTTTTTCAAACTACTGGCAAAACGTTGATTACAGAACCATACGCGTAGCATCCAGTAATGATAGGCCTTCTAAAAAGTTTCGAACTTCTATCTAGGAGTTGTCAAAAATGCTAAAATAAGCAACTTACAAATTTTTTGATTTCCATTGTACGTCTTCGATTGCAACGCATCAAGCATTTTGGTTCGATCACTACAAAACGATGCCATATTTTATGTGAGTGGTGCAAAAATATTCACCACGCATAATCTGGTAAGAGTAAATCACTAGGTCGAAAAGCCTCCCAAAAACACCACCTGGATCATTTGGATTTGCTAAGGTGATGTTTGGCTTATGAAACGCCAGTCAAAAGCATGGTATACGTAAAAACAATTTTCAAGTACCTTACGTAGAACCATTTGTCATTAATATACCAATAAGTCCATTAGGAATAGAGTTCATTGACGATATTGGGCAGACGATAAATACACTAATAATAAAAGAAAGAAATTAGCTGTAAATATTTTCTGAACTCACCATTAATTATTACGGCAGAACATATAAACCAATCAATTTTCAGGATCAGAAAATATTACAAATAATCATATGCTCTTCTTTAGAAGCCTCCTAGAAGGCACCGCTTCAACGTTCAGGCCGACTAGAACCCCGTTATTTTGATTTCTTATTGCACTTCATTATGATCATCTAACATCTGTTAGACGAAGAAAATATATTACCAATGCGTTTTGACGCTTTCGAAATTCCAGGCATCAACAGAAACAAAGAGTTACCGTCGGTCTGAATGGTAGATGAGTTACTGAAAAACTCTAGAACTAAAGAATGCCCACAGCAACTGGTGAAAACAAATGATTGAACCATGACAGCATACCGTTATTTCCAGAGATAATTCTTTCTCAAAGGCTTAAAAAAAAGAAATATATGAACCCAACTTTACAATGAGATCAAGCAATATGTCTCTGTCGCAACACCATTTGATTAGAACCAAATTCGTACTCTTTCAACGAATCGCACGAACTTAGTTCAGAGAAGCATAATTTGCTTTGATGATAAAATTAGACGTTGCTTTTCAATACATTATGATTCACTCTTCTTCTTCTTCGTAGCACTACAGCACATCTCGGGCCTTTGCTTCCTGCAAATAGTGCCTCCAACTGTCTCGGCCCATTGATAACGTCCTTCAATTCTAAATTCCGAGTAGCGATGAGCAGTTTTCGATGGCCGAATAAGACCAGCATTTCCTCGGTTTCCCCACTGACCTCCACCCTTCAGTTCTCCCAACGGATACCTTTTGGGTATCTGTTTTTCGTCCATAAGATTCATGTGGCCAGCCCATTGCAGCTTCCGCAGTCTTACAATCGTTGAGACCTACGGCTCGTCAAAAACTTCATATAGCTCATGATCGTATCAAATTCACCATTGAATTTGATCCTATTATTCGCCTCAGGACCCATCGCTCAAAGGCGTTCAACATATTTGTGGATGCTTGGATTAGGGTCCCTATTTTACACCCATAGCATAACGCAGGTCTTATCACAGATTTGTACGCTTGAAGCTTTGTTTCCCTATGTATGCAGCTGGTCTTCAAGATCGTCTAAACTAAATAAAATATTTTATTTGCGAGCTATATTCTTCGGCGTATTCGTCCTTTCATTAGCCGTTTTCATTATTTTGGCGCCAAAATACACAAATTTGACAACATTCACGATACTCTATTCGCAAAGTGTAATATTTTGGGCATTTGATGTATTTTGCCTTGACTGCGTCATGAGCTTTGTTTTATTTTCATTGATTTGTAGCCCTGCTAGTTTTGCTTCGTTGGTGAGTTTCAGAAAGAGTACTTTGGCAGTTGTTAATGAACGTGACAAAATGTTGATGTTGACCGCACAGGCTACTACTTGTATAAGAATGTACCTCATGTATCAATAGGAAGCTGTCTTATGACGCACTCCAGAGCCAATTTGAACAGCAATGGAACCAGCCCATCCCCCTGCTTTAATCCGATTGTCATTGTCATTTTGGTAAGACGGACTTATTTGGCTGGGTTGACAAAGCAAAGCATTATTTTGTACAGTATGGAACGATCAATACTGTCGAATGCTGGCTTAATGTCAACGAAAATTAGGTGTTCGTCTGTGTTGAACTCCCAGCATTTTTCAAGTACTTGCTTGACAGTGAACAATTGGTCTATTGCCGATCAACCTGCTTTACAACTACCTTGATACTCCCCAATGCTGTTGGCGTATGATCCCATTTTATTTTCCCGGATCTTTGAAAATGTTTTGTACACCGTACAAAGCAATGATATACCTCTATAGTTTTCGCAATGTAGCTTGTCACCTTTTTTGTGGATAGGGAATATAATTGATTGGATCCACTCTTTTGGCACATGTTCTTTTTGCCAAATGTACTGGACGACTTTGTGAATAGCTTTATGAGCACTGCAGCCACCATATTTAATGAGCTCCACTGCAATCTCATCGTTGCCCGTCGCTTTATTATTCTTTTAAGCTTCATGGTGAAAAAACTTCATCCACAGTTGGTGGGGCTAATGAAATCTTTCCAGAGACATCTATAAACTTCGATGTTCTGAAGCTGTGTGTGCCATTAAGGAGGTTCTTGAAATATGATGCCCATTTTTCCTTAATCTTGGTTTCATCAGCAATAATATTACCGATGTCATCACGAGAAAGCGCGGTTTTGGGCTGATAGCCACGTTTCAGGCCTTTCACTACTTTGTATGTTTGACTTCTGTTGTTGCTCGCTAGGCTTATATCGATGCTTCTCAATTGGTGGTCATAGCATTTTCTTTTCTTAGTTCTGGTTATCCTATTCGCTACTCTTCTGAGATTTTCATAATGTTTTCTCTTCATCCTGGATCTCCTAGTTTTCACTCAGATACACAAATATTTTGGGGAAAAAAGTATATCGTGATACAGTTAATCTCATGAATTTGTTGCGAGTAGCATTGTCAGTTATTTGAATCTAGTATTGAATTTTTGGTGAACATTTTTGGAGAATATGATTTTTATTTTTCTTGTGTTTCTATAAATTTGTCAGTAATATAATTCGTAGCGAAAATTTTATGAAAAGTTTGACGAAAGCAAAGGAAAACATATGCGAGTCCATTTTGTCTACAATTCCGTCCAAAATTTTTCGTAGAGCTACCAAAGAAACCACATGATAGTAGTACATGATACGGCACGTCTTTCACCGTGTTAACATTTGTTAGAGAGCGCCGCGTTATTTACATGCGCCGAAACGAGGATGCGAGGGAGATGGTTATCCGCGAGAAGAGACAGTGGTCGCTCAACGATTGGCAGCAGGGTAAATTGACCGAAGGGAGAGTGGACTGGGTGCCACATCCCGGATGTGAGACCGTGGCTAAATCGAAGGCATGGTGTGACTGAGAGTCTATCTGACCCAGATTTTGAGCGGGTATGGGTGTTTTCAGTCTTACCTGCACAACATAGTATACTCAACTAGTAACCACACTCCATCAACCCTCCGGGAAAATCCAAATACAAGCCGAACAGCGAGCCATAAATCTTCGGTAGCAAGTAGGTAGGTAAATGCTGACGCGAGGATTGGCGTGAATATAAACATATGCTTCGATGAGAGATTTTACGATTACCATATCTCAAAAAATCAATAATTTTGCAGAAAAACAAATTCGTCCCATGCAATCTTTTAGTTTTTATTAGGATCTGGCAGCACTCCTATGTTCTGAAATGTGTAAAAGAACACGTGCGTTGGAAATTTTGTTTGCATTTTGCTTTGTTTCTTGAGCGCACCAAACATGGGATCAGCTGTCATACCCCGGATCAGCTAATGTGCCCCTGGCAAAATTCAAAAAGTTTGCAACACAGGGTAAATGAAAGGTGTGGGTACTAGTTGAGTATACTATGCGGCACAAGATTGGTAAGTCACGGTCCCCCGATTGTCACAATGCCTGCCACACATTTTTTGCGTGCAGAAAATGTGTCAGACTGCGAAGGGCCCCCTACAGGGAGACGGGAGAGCTCACCCAGGATAATATAGTTACAATGATGCTCGAATTGGTTGACAAATGGAACCAGGTGGCACATTATGCTCGGGCAGTCCTAAAATGTAAAAGAGACTCACAGCAGCCGATGGCGTTGGGGCTGGGGATCAATTTTCTGGCACTTCCTCTTCCCCTCTCCCTTCACGCTAGGAATGGGATCCCCAGCTTGAAGGCATCTCATTGCGTAAGAAAACGGGACCTGACCCGAAGTAATGTGTCAAACGGTTCCAAGGTGGGTTCTCAGGTTGACAGGGGAGGTATTTAGTGGGTAGTCCAGTCGCCTTCTTTCGAGCATGGGAGTCCCACACTCTGTGCGTAAATGGCATTCACCTTCCAAACACAAAAAAAAATTGCTGATCATTGGTGATGAAAGACCAATTCTTATGAAAACCTGAGGTGATCGCTCATCGATTCATCAATTTTCAGGCAGTAAAAATAGTATTATATTGAAGATTGATATGCTAATCGCATGTTTAAACACAATTCTATGACGGCTAGTTGAGAAGTATCGATGGATGTTTAGCGAGCAGAACACAAGACAAGCATACAAAGTAGTGAAAAACCTGAAACTTGGCTACCAGCCCAAAAACACGCTCTGTCGTGTTGACATCGGCAATATCATCGCTGATGAAACCAAGATTTAGGAGAGATGGGCATCATATTTCAAGAACCTCCTTAATCCTCCGCACAGTTCAGAACATGGGAGTCTATATATGTCTGTGGAGAGATTTCATTGGCTCCAACAACTCTGGATGAAGTTTGTTCCGCCATCAAAGCCCAAAAGAATAATAAAGCGCCGGCCATCGATGAGATTGCAGTGGAGCTCATCAAATATGCTAGTATTAGTGTTCATCAAGCTATTCACAAAGTCATCCAGCGCATTTGGCAACGAGAATATATGCCGAAAGAGTGGAGCCAATCAATTATGTTCCCTATCCACTAAAAAGGTGACAAGCTACGGTGCGAAAATTATAGAGGCATATCCTGACTTTGTACGGCATACAAAATAATTTCAAAGATCCGGGAAAATAAAATCGGATTATAAGCCAACAGTATTATTGGGGAGTAAAAGGGGGGTTTTAAAACAGGTAGATCAATGATAGACCAATTGTTCACTGTCAAACAGGTACTTGAAAAGTGCTGGGAGTGCAACATAGACGTACATATAATTTTCGTTGACTTCAAGCAAGCATACGATACTATTGATCATGGCGTATAGTATCAAATAATGCTTTGCTTCGGCATCCCAGCCAAATCAGTCCGTCTTACCATAATGACAAAGACGTCGACGATCTCCCAAGCCCGCATCAATAACCAACTCACCGATGCCTTAGACACAAATATCTGACTAAAGCCAGGAGATGGGCTGGCTCCATTGCTATTCAATTTGGCTCTGGAGTATGTCATAAGGAAGCTACCTATCGATACGTGAGGTACATTACTGTTCAAGTTGAGCCAAGTAGTAGCCTATGCGGACGAATCAATATTTTGTCACTACCTATTAACAACTGCCGAAGACCTTTTCCTGAAACTCGACAGTGAAGCAAAACTAGTAGGGCTACAAATCAATGGAAACAAAACAAAGCTCATGAAGCAGTCGAGGAAAAATACCTCAAGTACACAAAATGAAAACACCCAGAGGGTAAGCCTGATATGTCCTCAAACTTGACCACCTAGCTCCAGGTAGGATCAAATTACTTAATTTTTTGATTTGTTTTCATTTAAGGCAAGTTTTTGTATGGGAATGGGTGATATTCATCTCATGATCATTAAACCATTTGGGTGAGTTCTTCCAGACCTTTATTTCAACTTTTATTAATTCTCTGCTCTGGAGGTCATTGCTATAGACCTCAACAATTAATTTGAATTGAAAATCAGGGACAGTTTAGTAAAATGAATAGAATTAAGATCAAGAAGATGATGCATACCATCATATTTGCATAAAGTTATGCAGCTATTGCACAGAGATTAACGACAGTGATCTTCTTCCAAAAAAAGAATACTGAAATCAACTTCTTAGCTGGCCTCCATATGAAACATACCCTCTCAGCATAACTGAGACACTGAAACTCAATAAAAATAAAACTCATAATTATATCTGGCGATCCATTATATGTTGAAGATACTCAGGCATCAGTTTGATGGACTAGAGCAGAGCTGTGACTAAGTAATAGCTGGTTTAAGCGGGCCTTAATTGGAGAATTGGAGCTTCTCAGATAAATCCTGCTTTTATAGAATATACAAGAACCTTGCTTGTACTTCAATGAATTGAAGATGACTCTACTCAAGGTCTTCTTCAATTCCACTTTCCAGCCATCCTTGAATCTATAACTTTGAATAACAATAGTAAGATAAAATTTCTATGAATTTTCATAATGTTTTTCATTTTTATAAGCAAAACTCCTTTATTTTCAAAAAATGAATTGGTTCAAGCAAAGAGCGAGTTCGAGGTAAAAAACTGAAATTACAAAATCCTAAAAGAGTTAGAATTCAAGGATGAAATTTAAGCCCTCGGAAAAAATGTTGCAAACCTGCAATATTATTTTTTAAGGTAGCTATTGAGGGGTGGATCAGAGGAATTCTGTTATTAGTGTTTATGTATGGAATTGCATATCTAGTTGATGTAGTACTAAAATTAAGGCGAAAGGTGACTGACGTACCTAATGGGCAGACAAAAATTAAGCCAATACCCTGGAAAGGTAGGCACTGGGGCAATCAGGCAACATGTTAGGCTGGAGGAGTAGAGAACCCCACCAAGTGGATGATTGTCCCAAGCTAATGTAAAAGAGCAAGCCGTAAACAGAAGTTGAGGGAATTCTTCGCAATATTGAGTACCAATGAATAGAGTGATCTTAAGGTTGAAACCAAGGAGTTGAGGGTCTGAACACAATGTTGAAATGGTGCACTGCTACACTAAGGAGAGGAGTGACTAGATGTGGGAAGCTTGAGCATCATGGACCTGGAGAAATTATTGAGCTGAGACACATGGTGGCTGGAAAGAAGAAGTGGCATTGGACTATTGGCATGACCCTAGTAGGAATGGGAAAAAAGTACCTGAAGGAATAATGATCGGAAGGAAGCAGTGGAACTGGATTGAAAACAAACACCTGACAGAAAGTGTAAATAATGTACCTGAAGGTGAGGGGAGGTGTAAAGATGCTGAGGTGACCAGAAGGAGAAGTGGGTCTGGACAAACTACGTTGGCCTAGTAGGAAGAGAAAATGATGGACCTGAAGGCATAGGTGAATTCGATGGCTAGAAGGGTAAAATGTGAGCGTGATGGGCCTGCAGGCATTCTTTGATCTTCGGGTGGTAGTTTATGTTAGCCGGAAGGAAGAAGTGGAATCGGGCAATGACGTAAGCCTAGAAGAAAGGAGAAATAAATGAGCTGGATGGATGTGTGGAGGAGACTGCAAGGAAAAAGTGAAACGGGAGAAGCAACGTAAGCTTAGTAGAATGGGAAAAGACAGGGCCTAGAGATATGATAGAGTAATTTGATAGTGCTAAGAGTTTTATGAGTCGTATGAAAAATAGGTGTAGAACTTCAAGCTAATACATGAGAGAGGGCTCGAGAATTGTAATCTGCAAATACTTTTCACTTAATAGTGAGGGCAGGAAATTTGAAAGACGATCGTCTAAGGGCAGAAAAATCTACATAAAAATAAGAGAAATGCTAGAGCCTGGTAGCCCTTGGGAAGGACCACTTATCCTCAAACGAGGTGAGGCTCCCTACTTCGTTAGAGGCGCCATATAAAAAGTGATACTCAGGTAATGTATGAAGAAAACTCGAACAGAAGTATGATCTGTTCGCAAAGCAGGGGGAGATCACGATAGGCCACTATTGCCCACTGCAGGATGAGGTGCCTTACGCTACAAACGAGGTGTCTGAGGTTTCCGAAAGGATGGATTGAGAAGATTCTAGTTGTGCTGCAAATATCGATAAGGGAGTAAACTGGGCAACCATTACACTGGACATGGGGCGCTGATTGGTGCATTGTACCATTCCTTGCCATGATTGACCATGGAATTTGACCAATCTTTGTAGTAAGACTGCGTTAACCACGTCAACTCTCTAGAAGGGAAGAAGGAAATTAATAAATGACCTTGGGAAACACAGAAAGATGACTAGTCTAGTTGAAGGATCCATCCCATCATTTGCAGCGCCAAAGAGCTATATTAAGCCGAAACGGACTCGATCGAATGACAATGAATGGAGGACCGACAAATTGGAAAGCGAATCTAGCCGAAAACCACCTGTAAGTTGAGAAAAACCTACGACAACTTCTGAAAAGTAAAAAATCCATATCAGGATTCCAGAATCAATGCAACATACTTAATATAGATTAAGTTGTTCTAAGAAACGTCAAGTATGCTCGAAGCCCAACGTTGTTGGATCAGAACATGACCGATCTGGTTTTGTGTGTTGCTATCCGGTGATACCCAGGTCATTTTATGAATGCGTCGATGTTTGAAACAAGTCGAACGTATGACAAGATTTCTGCTACATGTATACATGACGTCCGTACATACCGAGGAGCCAATTGTAACTCAGATCATAACATGATCAAATTAAACTATCGAACTCGTATGTCAAAGGCATATTTGGGGAAGACCACCCCGCTACAAAAATTTGACATCAAAAGTCTCCAAACGCCGTTTGTTGCCAAAAAGTTCACGGAGACACTCGACATCCCATCTTATTAGATGCATCGTTAAAGACGAGCAATGAGCCCTGGATGGAAGTGAAAGCGGCTATTAGGACCGTGGCAGAACAGACGATCGGACATCAACCCGGTGCAAAAAGAATGGTTGGTTCGATGATGAGCGCCAGAATGCGTTAAACAAAAAAAAATCAGGCGTAAAAAGAATAGGTAGCTAGGAAAACCAGGACGAAAAGAGAACACAATGAAAATCTCCGAAGAGTAGCGAATAAGATAATGAGAATTAAGAAAAGAAAATGCTTTGACGACTAATTGAGAAGTATAGATGTAAGTTTAGCGAGCAACAACACAAGACAAGCATACATACTAGTGAAAAGCCTGAAACGTGGTTATCAGCCCAAACCACGCTCTGTCGTGATGACATCGGCAATATCATCGCTGATGAAACCAAGATTAGGAAAGGTGGGCATCATATTTTAAGAACCTCCTTATTCCCCCGCACAGCTCCACAACATCAGAGCCTATAGATGTCGGCAGAGAGCTTCCATTTGCCCCACCTACTCTGGATGAAGTTTGCTCTACAATCAAAGCAAAAAGAATAATATACCGGCGGGCATCGATGAGATTATAGTAGAGCTCATCAGCTATGGTACCAGCAGTGTCCATAACGCGATTCACAAAGTCATCCAGCACATTTGGCAACAAGAACATATGCCGAAAGAGTGGAGCCAATCAATTATATTCCCTATCCCCAAAAAAAGCTTCAGTGCGAAAATTATAGAGGCATATCACTACTTTGTACGGCGTACAAAATATTTTCAAAGATCTTAGAAAATAAAATCGGATTATACACCAACAGTATTATTGAGGAGTATCAGGGTGGGTTGAGAGCAGGTAAATCAAAGATAAACCAATTATTCACTGTAAAACAGGCACTTGAAAAGTGCTGGGAGTTCAACATAGACGTACACCAAATTTTCGTTGACTTCAAGCAAGCATACGACAGTATTGATCGCAACGTACTGTACCAAATAATGCTTTGCTTTGGCATCCCAGCCAAATTAGTCCATCTTACCAAAATGACAATGACGTTGACGATCTCCCAAGTCCGCATCAATAACCAACTCACCAATGTCTTTGACACAAATATCGGACTAAAGCCAGGTGATGGGCTGGCCCCATTGCTATTCAATTTGGCTCTGGAGTACGTCATAAGGAAGCAACCTGTCGATACGCGAGGTACATTACTATACAAGTGAAGCCAAGTAGTAGCCTATGCGGACGAAATAAACATTTTGTCACGGTCATTAACAATTCGACAGCGAAGCAAAACTGATAGGACTACAAATCAATGGAAATAAAACAAAGCTCATGGCGCAGTCGAGGAAAAATACCTCAAGTACACAAAATATCACACTTGGCGAATATAGTTTCGAAAATGTTAGCGAATTTGTGTATTTAAAATGGGCAAGGAAGGAGATGAAATACGCCGAAGAATACATGTAGGTCTGTTGTTTGTGAATTATCGAAATCAATCCTAGGGTATCTGCGTAAGATACCATCAGAGAGTGCCGCGATATCTATATATTTGCCTATCTAGACAATGTCATGAAAAACAAACAGTCATTCATGTTCTCTATTTCACCAAAATATTCAAACTGTCGGGTAATAAATCCATCAAAATTAATACTTACAATTGATTAAATTTTTGAGTTATTCCAAGCGCCCTTGAGAAAAAATTGTTTATTTACGCAACTTTTCGCCGGCATATTCCTTGAAAGCTACTTTCAAGTGATAGAGAGGGGTATTTGGGAAGGAACAAGTGTACATTTCTTCTTCGTTTCATTCTTGAGACGATGAATTCTTTTTTTGATATCTTGCAAATTCAAATTCTTTTCCATCTTTTCAGTTCTTTAAAAGCCGTGGCCTTTGAAATCCGCACATAGTTTTGCCTTAACTATCCTAAATTTTTTAAGTGATTTTCATATTCACTTTTCAAAAATGTTACCTCTTCTTTGGAGAGATCCAGAAGCAAACGCAAATTTCCCACAGAGATACGGCAACAACAATATTGTAGGCACTTGAATGGTACTGAATTTAGATCTAGCTGCAACAGGATGCTATTCATTCATATATTAAAAGTTATGATCATCATCTATGGCGCGGTAGCTCAAGCCGTTCTTTGGCCTGCATGATTAATCTTCTTCGATCATCACGGCTCTGCAACCTGTTCGACAGTCAATCAGTTCTATCATGTCTTCCCACTGGACATCTATTTTGTGCTCTATCCTTCAATATTATTTTGAGTGGCCGGTTTTCTTCTATTATTTCTACGTGGCCCGCACCCATTGCAATTTGCCTAACTTTACGTAAGCAGATACAGATGGTTCTTTAAATAGTTTATGGAATTCATCGTTTTAAGCTAGTCTCCACTCGGTTTCCTGCTTCAATGAGCTGTAGATTTTCTAGAGCACTTTGCGTTCAAGTATTTCATATAACAGCTTAGGCTTAACTAGTGATATGTCAATACGGAGCTTATTTTACCTGAGCACATTTCTGATACTTGAAATGGGAAGTATGAAGCATTAATCTTTATTTGTGATGTTCATGCAGCATTCAATCTCATCCTTTTCTACAACTTTTCTATTCACGATCAAAGATACACAAAGTTATCTACACTTTTGAGGCAATAGTCGCTTATGGTCAGATTTTGTTGGACTGGAGGGTTCTTCCTCCTTTAAGTCATGAATTAAGTTTTCGTTTCATTAGCACGTAGGATAATTTGGTTTGCCTTGGTTTCTAGACCTTTAGCATTTGAAATGGGCTGTGCTTAATATTGAAATCATCAACATATGCTACCAGTTGTATATGCTTGAGCATTAGTCCACCAAATGTTTCAGCTGATGTCTTCCTAATGATGTGTTCCAGCGCAATACTGAAGTGTGAGCCCAACCCCCTAGTTTTAAGCCCGCATCCACTTTGAAGCTGCCCGTTAGCCTTTTACCTTGACCTAGAACTCTGTGTTTAGCATCGGGACTTTGACCATGCGGACCAGTTGTGTTTGGATGCCAAAATCAAACATGATTTTGTACAGGACACACTGTCGGATGCTTGCTTGAATTCTGCAAAGAGTCAGTGCACGTCAATGCTATATTCCTAGTACTTTTTGAGCACCTGCTTAACTGGGAATATTTGGTTAATGTAGACCGTTCACTTTGAAAGCCTCCTTAATACTACTTTTATAATTAATAGTTTTCTTTTTATAATTTCGGAAAGTACTTTATAAGATGTACGCAGTAGAGCTATGCCTCTATAACTTTCGAATTTTAATATTATACTTTTTCGCCAGTCCTCTGGCAACTGCTCTTCGCATATTAGTCTATGGAATAGGCTGCTTAGATGGAGCCTCCTGTTGGTAATACATCTATTCTAGGAGCCCTACCTGCCCTACGCTGCCTGTACTTCGTCTCTGGTTGGTGGTAAAACTAGGACCTCTTATTCTGCTTCTGGATTGTTCAATGCTTCAGTATTGGTGTGGGCGTTGTGAATAGCTTCTGGAAATAGTGCAGCCATCGGTTTTTGATTTCAAATAGTTCAGCTATGATTGCTCCTGATGCACAATAAAAGTTATATATTAAGATAAACAAATGAATTAGAAATAGCAGAAAGGAGGATTTTTTCAATAACTTCACTTCAAAACTTGGTGAGTAGTTTTGTATATTCAGTCCAAAACATTATTATCAATTCCAAATTACTTCTCCCACAGTACTTCGCCTCTTATTTCACTATGTTATTTCAATGCACTCAAGCACATTATTTATTATTTTAAGTGTTTCATTCTTCGAACAGCTTCACGGAAAATTTTCTTGACAGTTTCGAATCAAATAAATGTGTAAAATTCAGTAAAATATTTGAGTTTTTTGCTTCAAAGCACTTTAAATCCTAAGTTTTCGTGAATTGCTATATGTCTTTAAAGCAGTAAAGCTCTTGATCGTGTAAAGCGCATTTATGCATCTGATACACAGATAATCGATTTGATTCACATAAGGCTGTGTCCATCAGAACTTAAGGCTTCAGTTTCGGTGTCTGGGGGACTAAGTGTAAGCCCCAGCTGGGACAAAAGCAAGAGCTTATATTATGGTATGCATGTAAAATAAAAGATTAAAAGTCGTGCAGACATAGGTTTTTCATGGTAAACATAAATTCTGTCTTTCAAAGTTATTGCAGGAGGCTTTAATGATTTTTTTCAATTAAGTTGGAATAAAAGCCACTAGTAATTCATGGCCACATTGGAAATACTGATCAAATTAATCCAGTTAAGTCATAAGAGGATCGCCATTGAAGTAAAAGAGAATAAGGGTTGGAACAAACTGCGACAAGATAGTCGCGCGGATATCACCTTTTCTTGCTAGGTCGATTGTCGCAAGAATTTGCGATTTTTCTTCGAACTGGTTTACTAGGTATAGTAATTTGCGGATCACACATTTTTGTGATATTCGCACACATTGTTCCTAGCAAGAGCATACCTTCAACGGGGAATATCAGTTCCGCACATGCCTAAAGATACTTAGCAGATCATGTCGCAGTGTGATTATAATTACATCTAAAAATCGCTCTATACGACAGTTGTATCGGAATCTAGTGGAACGCTAAAAATTGCCCAAGCATATTTGCACCACCGAAGAGATGGTTTTTTAACGGGTACTAATTAAAATCATATACATACGTTTGCGTGAAAATGCTTCATAAAAGTGAGTCCTTTTATGAAGCATTGTCACGCAAACGTATGGTGTATTTACAGCACTTGGAATCATAAACCTACACTAAGCGTTGTTGTAACTCCGAATATACCCTCAAAACTAACAACTTTTACTAACAAATTCGTTAAATCTACCCTTTGAATACCTGTAACTTGGGCTTCGTCTGTATGAGGTGGCGTATGGATGGTTGACGGAGTTGTTGATTGTTCTGGATCAGGATCTGGTGGATCACCCCGCGGACAATGATAGAACTGTGGTGTCACACAAGTCGACAATTCTGGCATGAATATTTCTCCATTTGGACAAATTTTCGGCACAGCTACCAGTACTCCATTTTGTTGAACGCACTGATAGTATCCTTCGCAATTAGGCGAATCGTCATCCTCAAATAGTCCAGTTGCTTCACAGGTAAATTCATCGCCTTCTACACTAGTGGCCAATAAAATTCGGCCGAAATTCGCACGCGCTTCACACTTTTGACTGCTAGGATCAAACACTTCATTATCATCGCAGACTCGCAACTCTGCTACTAGTCCGCCAGTCTCTTGCTGGCTGCACGCAATGTACTTTTGAGGATTTGTCGAGGTTGGATGAGGGAAATTCCCCAAACTGGGACACTTAATTTTCGCAGACTTATTCACAAACCGTCCACTGGTAAGAGTAACTAATAAACCTAAAACTACAATCACCCCGCGCATTTTGCTTGTTGTGTTTTAAACCGAACCCAAAGGGACACCGCCTACATCAATTATTGCTCGGATATTACTTTTCACCCGCCGATAAATTGCAAACTTCCTCCGTCAACTGTTTCCTTGGACAAGATCTGATTCCCTTTATATATAGAGAACATCTTCTCTGCATGTTATCTTTGATCTTCGATCGGAAAACCAATTTTTTGAAGTGAATTTGATAATGGTTGTATGATGATGCCAATGACAACTCGTATCAGTTTGATCTGAGTACATGCTTTACATCGTTGGCTTCTAAAAAAATGAACTTTTTAGGAAAACTATTCACGCCAGAATAACACGTCATAGCTTCCTGGATCGGAAAACATTAATCAGAAGCCTTCAATTATTTTCGATTTATGATATTAAATAATTGGAATTTATATTATCTTCACTTTACAACAATTTTTATTGTCATTATTACTATTTGATTCTGATCAAAATCCACTATGCCTGAATTATTGCTGATAATGCTGAATCACTTTGGAATAAGTCAAATGGATATCGGCTACCAAATTTGGTTTCGACAGTTTAATGAACGCAAGATAGTAGCAACATGACGTCATTCATTCATGAGTTTCGCCCGCCGATAAACTATCTTCAAGTTATTTTCGACGTTCTTGTGTTTCCGATCAATTAATGCTGATTATCAATTTAAGAGTATCTTGGCTGATTGTTTTCAAGATGAACTATCGATAATGTCACGCTTATAACCCAGCATATAAGATTTGACATATATTTTTTGCAGAATAAACAATAGTGTGATTATTCACCGTGTTAGGGCAGTTGCTTGATAAACAAAAGATAAATGGCCGAACAGTTGCTGCTATGAAAATCTTCCCTGGAAGAAAATTTTACATAATGATAAGCCAGAATTCATGAAATTCACTACTTCTGTCTACTAACCAATGTTTACATATTGTAGAACATTTACCCAGGAATGATTCTATTTTCAGGTGAGTTGATGAGTACCAAGTAACTATCCCTCTAAAGTAATCGCATGTAGAATTGTCAAGGTGTTCGTGAACGAACCAGTGAAAAGCTTTATTCGAAGATTTTTGTAGGTTTAGAAAGTGTCTTTATAACAATTTAAAGTCAATGATTAATATAAGAGGTTCGATACATGCATTATTTTTTTAAAAATCTTTTAAGTCACCAAAGATTCTAGGAAGCCGTAAGGAAATCGTGACCGGTCAGTCTATTTCACCGCGCACCACAGTACGCGTAATTTTACCTTAAATTATTTGAACTACTATCATCGACCTTAACGCATTAAGTGTCTCAAATTTTGGTGAAAATATCAGACGTTTTTAAGAGTGGCTCCAAAGTAAATGTATGAAGGCAATCGATGGTCTCAACTAGGAATTACAAATCAACAAAATTATATGTCATGTAATGAGATTTGTGTAGAAAAATGATAAGATTGTGGAGCGATGCAAAGAAAACAAGTTGGGTAGACAAAACTACGCTCATGTCAAAAGGGTTTCGTACCTAACCTACAATACGTGGATAAATAGAATGATTTAATTCAAGAAAAACTTTTATTATATGCACAGCAAGTATATTCTTGCTTTAAAAGAACTCCCTTTTAACCAGCCAACATTTTGTTCCAATATTACTAAAATCGTTGATTGACCTGAACCTTAAATGTATCTTTGTTATTCATCTTATATGAAAACTTGGAGGAACTTCAATCAAACCTGTTGTGTCTGATTCGATGGAATATACGATTGTTGCAATCGGTGGAAATTCAAATGGCTTTAACGTCGGTAAATTTGATTGGAACAATAAGAGGTGTTATTTTGATATTAAAAGAAAACTGCTATTTTTTAATATAAATGATCAGATGTTTATTTCATTATAACGAAAAAGGTATGCCGTTAATAGTGAAAAATAACATCAGGCAAATGATTACCACGGCCACGCTTACAGGACCATACCCTTTTCATGGAATTTTCCATAACCAAATCGCAAAGTGGTTGCCCTTTGTCCTCGATAGCTTCACGAATTCCATCTTTGAGGTCTTGAATCGACGCTGGGCTGTTGACGTAGACCTTCTCTTTCACATGGCCCCAAAGGAAGAAGTCGCAAGATGTTACATCACAAGATCTTGGTGCCCAATTGTGATCACACGGCCCGGAAACTTTTCCCGTAAAAGATCAATGGTTTCGTTGGTTGTGTGGCACGTAGCGCCATCTTGTTGAAAATAAATGTTGTCGAGATCAATACTATCCAATTTCGGCCATAAATACCATTAATCATCTCTTGATAGAGCAATCCATTTACCGTAACTGTGCTCCAGCCTCATTTTCGAAAAAGTAAGGTCTAATGACTCCACCGGGCCATAAACCGCACCAAACAGTCACACATTGAGGATAGAGACCCCTTTCAGCAATAACTCGTGGATTTTTCGAGCCCCAGATGCGACAGTTTTGCTTGTTGCCGAAGCCACCGAGGTGGAAATGGGTTTGATCACTCAAGATGATTTTTCGATGGAATTCCGGATCAATTTTCATGCATTTCAAGGACCCAATCAGCAAAGATACGACGTTGTTGACGATTGACCGGCTTGATTTTTTGTGTTAACTGAACTTTATAAGCCTTAAGACCCAAAAATTTATGCAAAATATGATGAAATGACTTTTGTGGAATGCCTAATTCCAAAGAACGACGAGAAATGGACAAACCGGTGTTTTCTTCAACACTTTCGGCTACAGCAGCAATATTCTCGGCTGATCTTGAGTGACACGCACGGATTTTATTCTTCACATCACTAAGTTGTCCCAACAGCTCGAATTTTTCCACAAATTCACGAGGACCCAAAAATGTTCGAGTCTTACGAACCGTCTCTGTCAAATTTTCACCATTTTAATATTGAATTTTAATAATTTCAATGCGTTCTTGAAGCGTGCATTGTTCAATTTTTATTAATGGCGTAGTTTTTACTTGTCAAATGTTTAAAAAATAACAGCTTCAAAAGTGACTATTCAAAATAACACCTCTTATTGGAAAACCCTTCAGAATGAAATGATATTTTAACGAACTACTTAAATAGCTGGTTTCATCCAATTTCATAATACTAATAGAGTTTTACTGCCGAAAATGTTCAACCCTACTACTATTAGCACAGTTTTACGAATTTCAGCCTTTAAGTTATTTGTTATTGGATCCAGGTCCATGATTTTTAGGGCTTTCGGAAAGAAATTACTGGTTTCCCATCCTATTTGTCCGTTCATTGACCCGTCTGTCCATCTGCCCATCCGTCCGGTCGTTCGTCCGTCTGTCCATCTGTTTATCTATCCATGCGTCACAAGAAATTTCTTCCGAAACTATAGAAACTACAAAGCTCAAACTATGTGAAAAGGTCAGCAGTGACCGTCTCTCAAAAGTTGAGGTCTTGTCAAATACAGTGGAACCTATCATAACGAGCCCCTCTCATAATGAGTAATTCGCATATCGAGCGTAAAAAAAGTGAAGAAGTTGCTCCCTTAACGAGCGACATTTCGTATAGCAAATAACGTAGAAATGGGAAGGTCCTTTTTCCTGACATTCATTTGTGAGCTGGAACTTCCACACTTATGCATTATTCTATGCTTAGCACTCGGTCTGTTAGCATATGGTTTTTGTGTGTGTTTACCCGTTTTTACAAATTTTTTATTCAGACAGTATTCATCGCTTTTTTATGTGCAAAGTGTAATAACCTGTCCTAAAATGTCTTCGAAGAAAAAGCCACAAGAAGGCAATAATAAGAGAGAAAAAATAACTGTTGAAATGAAACGTAAAATCATTGATCAGCGAGTATAAGGTGTTAGCGTAGTTGATCTAGCGCGCACATATCTTTTGATTCCACACGTGAAAATTCACAATTCCTATCTTCACTGTAAGATCCGAAGGTGATCAACTCAATCACTTGGTACAATTCACACGATTTAATGATTGTTTTTAGTTTTTTTTTTCCTCCACTTTTCGTACCCACTAATTAATTTTTCTTCTGTACAACATACACTAGGCCAAAACCGTTCTGCTACAAAAATCTTTCATTCACTCTTCATCTTGTATCCAACGCAACTATTTTTTTTTCCACTCTCAAAATTCAATTTTAGTTTAATTTGTTTAATTACTTCACTAAACTCCAACCAACTTTTATTCGCCGAATTTTCACAAAAAAACTTTCTCCGAAGTTCACTAAACTCCAAACAACTTTTATTCGCCGAATTTTCACAAAAAAACCTTCTCCGAAGCTGCCAAAGGATTCCACTCTCCTTCACAAGCCAAATATTCACTTCAATCCCTTTTCTATCCAAGTCCAATCTCCACTGCCCAATTCCTCACAACTTCATCCCGCATTTCACCTCTCCAAATCCGATTCCGCAATCCCTTTTCTCAATTACCGCTGCCGCATCTGGGTAACGTAATCGAAGTTCATTACACTTCGATTCCGCTACCCACACATTTTTGTTCCCGTATCGACAATCACAATAGTATCCATTGACTTGCATATATGGCAATTTACATCCCCAAGAATCGCTTGATTGAATGTAAAGTGTCACATATACATTACGAAAACTATTGATTTTGCCGATACCCCAAAAAGAATACTTCCGTGCGCCCGGGAGAACTTGAACTCAGGGTTCCAGCAGACCCAAGATCGAGGACTCACGACGCAGCCAGTGGTGCCGTGGATGGTCGATCTCCCATTCATCTCATAAGCAACCTCAACGATGCATTTGGGCATGAGATTGAATCTTGTTAGTAATCAGTGAATTCATTTTTGTTAGTATAAAAAAAAATAAAATTTGCTAGTGGGAATGGAATTAGTTAATGTTAAGGAAGGAATTAGGTTTTGTTAGGGAAAATGAATAGAATGAAATTTTGTTAGTGGGAATTAACAAATGGAACGTTATTAGTGGGAAAATTGAAATTATTAGTAGGTATTATTTTTTTTCGTAGTTGTTGATAAGGAAAAAGGGCAGTATTGTGATGATGGGGGAGTAAAAATTAAAGGGAAAATGAAAAAATGTTAAAAAAATAAATAAATTTATAGGGGAAAAGGTAGAGTTGCCCAAAGGGAGGTGGAAATATTACGGCGGCCGTTGAAGTTGCGAATGGGAGATAGTCGGTACGCCGGTATTCGCAACAATGCTTCAAAGGGAGTGTCAAGAATATCTACGAAACGTTGCTTCTAATATCTATGAATAAACGCGAAGCCATTCCAAGGCGACAACATTAACGAAAATATTATTTGTGAGAAGACGAAACTTATTTTTGCTGACCACGTTAAAAAACATCTGGATCATCTACTGCCGAAAAAGAACTACAATTCAAGGAAAGTCATGGATGGTTCGAAAAGTTTAAAAAAGAACCCGCATCCACAGCATTGCGGGGCGCAGTGAAGCAGCAACCTCTAACATAAAAGCAGCAGATAACTTCATCAGTGACTTCAAGAAGTTCATAGATCTTGGGGGTTACCTGCCGCAACAAGTTTTTAATTGTGACGAAATGGATCTCTTTTGAAAAAAAATGGCAAGGCGAACCTATATAACATCAGGAGATAATGCATTGCCAGGCCACAAGCCAATAAAAGACCGCTGTGCTATATTGTGCTAATGCAAGCGGCGATTTGAAATTAAAACGCTGCTTGTTTACCATTCGAAAACTCCACGAGCCTTTAAGAAGTGTAATGTGGAGATCTAACAAGAAGCCCTGGGTGACACGCAACATTTTCACTGATTGAATCAATGGAGTATTTGGTCCATCCGTTAAAAAAATATTTGCTTGAGAGAAATTTCCCTCTCCAATGTTTGCTTCCTATGAACAATGCGCCCGCTGATTCTACAGGCCTTCAATATGATACTCATGAAGAATTTAGTTTCATCAATATCCAGTTTCTGCCTACCAACACTACTCCGTTACTCCAGCCTATCAACCAGCAGGTTATTTCCAACTTTAAAAAACTCTATACTAAAACACTCTTCGAGCGTTGTTTTGAAGCTATCGAAGAGACAAATCTCACTCTTAGAGAGTTTTGGAAAGATAATTTTAACATCGTTGCTTATCTCAAGATAATTGATAAGGCTTTAGAAGGAGTTACCAAGAGGACCCTACTTCTGCTTGGCAAGAACTTTAGCCAGAGAGTGTTGTTGAATGTGATTTTGAAAAAGTACCTGTGGAGTCTACAGTTAACAACATTGTGTCATTGGCCAATACCATGGGACTCGAAGTGGACAACAACGATATTGAAGAGCTTTTGGAAGAGCACAGTCAAGAGCATAGTACATTCACATAGTACCCACTCCTTCCATTTAACTTGTGTTGCAAACTTTCTGAATTTTCCCAGGGGCCGGTCAGCTGAGCCGAGTCCTGAGGTATTCAAAAAACAAAACTAAAAGCAAATAAAATATCCGACGCACGTGTCCTTTTACGCATTTCAGAACATTCTAGTAAAAAACTAAAAGATTGCATGGAGCAAATTTGTTTTTCTGCAAAGTTATTGATTTTTTGAGATATGGTAATCCTGAAATCTCTCATCGAAGCACATGTTTATATTCGCGCCAATCCTCGGTTCAGTATTTACCTACCTACCTGCTACCGAAGATTTATGGTTGCTATTCGGCTTGTGTTCGGATTTTTCCGGAGGGTAGATTGAGTGTGGATACTATGTGGGTATACTGTGGTCAAGAGTTGACCACCGAAGAGCGTATGGAGTTGTATCGTGTTTCACAGCAGGTAATTATAGAGGAGACCTCATTAATGGAGGAGGAGGGGGAAGTCACAGATCAATAATCTTCTAGCGTAATTAGAGAAATACTGAAAGCATGGAAAATTGCTGCATAAACTTAATAAGGAGGTGGCTATTCGTACTACAAATTTATTTAATGATAATGTTGTGAAACATTTTCGTCAAATTTTGCAGCATAGGCAAAAAAATGTCTTTAGACAGTTTTGTAGTTAATAAGGATTAATTACTTGTCATGAATTCATATATTTATTTACGTTCTTTTGTTTTAAATTCTTAGCACTTTCACTATCTGAAAAATAAGTCATTTTTTGCAATAGAAGTCCAGGGGGAGGCAAAATGCACTAACAATATTTGTGTCTCCACCCTTCACGATTGGACACCTTTGAGTCGAAAATCTGAAAAAATTATGAAGGTAGGTCTTTATGAATCCAAGCACAACAAATACCTCAGAAATCGAAATTCACTCAACTCTGTTAATAAAAGTATGATTTTTAAATTTACATTTTCTGCCCTCAAGCTTCTTAAAGTTTTACATTCATGTAGGTTGATATCAGACCCTTATGTCTGCAAAATTTCATCAAGTGAGTTATCACCATATCAATTGTATGCAATTACAAAAACAACAACATATGTTGATAGTTCGTATACACAATATACATACATATATACATATATATATATATATATATATATATATATATATATATATATATATATATATATATATACCACTGTCGGTGACATCTATGTCAAATTTACATGTCAAAATATTCATTAGTGTTTGGGATACGCGTCGTTTTGTGAGCTGCTAAATGTGAGTTTTTCGTTTTTTGCGATGTCGAAATTTGTTGAATTTGCATTTCATTTTTTTTGCGGGATCAATTTTCTGCTGCAGATACATTGAGGATGGTGCAGAAAGCCTTTGATGATGAGGCTATGTATAAAAAAATGTTTACAAGTGGTATAGTGAGCTCCAAGCCGGCCGTGAACGTGTCGAAGACGAAGAGCGTCTCGGGCGACCATCAGCATCTTCTCTTCTTCGATTATCGTGGTGTTTTGCATTAAGAATTCCTTCCGCTGGGCCAAACAGTCAACAAGGAATATTATTTGAACGTTATGCGTCGTTTGCGTAACGCTTTTCGCCTAAAAAGGCCAGAATTGTGGAAAGACAGTTCTTGGTTTTTACACCATCCCGTACTGCACTCGTGATTCGTGATCATTTCGCCAAAAAATCAACCCATATCGTTGCGCAACCACCGTATTCACCTGATCTGACGCCGTGCGACTTCTGGCTGTTCAGCAATCTCAAAAGACCGCTCCGGGGAAACCGTTTTGATACGATAGAGGAGATTTAAGCCGCAGCGAAGACGGAACTAAAGGCCATCACGGAGACGACGCCTATCTCAAACACTAATGAATATTTTGACATGTAAATTGTCACTGACAGTACTACCAAACTAAAAAAATAGTTCTCCAAATCTTTCGAGCGCGCGCAGTTTAAATTCAAATGTCACCTTATTTTTGGATCACAGTAGTATATATATATATATATATATATATATATATATATATATATATATGTAAGCTTATACAAAAAATGATAATACGTCTGTATCGTTTGGTGGCTAACGAAAAACTAACTCATGTTTATTTATACGAATGGCTGTTGCCAAATTTAATATTTACATTTCATTTCATTTGATTTCATTATACTTCATTTCCACACGGCCATTCCTGCATCCCATACGACCTAGGATGGCCATTTCTTCAATAAATATTCAGCAGCTGTCGTATAGCCAACGATATCTCCAGCACCGTCAAGTTTGGCCAACTTATACCTATCATTGCCGCACACTTCTATGATACGCATTGGGCCATTATACTTTGGTTTGATTTTTTGTCCTGCTCCAAACTGTGTTCTTTTTAACGCTACTAAATCGCCAATACTGAAACCAACTGCTTCTCGTCTGCGAAGGTTATACTGTCGACGGTTTTCTTCTTGGATTTTACTGATCTGTGCTCCTGCTTCCACACGCAAGTTGTTGCGTTCGTCGATGATTAACTTGTTATATTCAGCATTTACGATTTCCTCGAGTTCTGCATCTTCGGCATTTTTCATTTTCACTCCGATCATTAAATGAAAAGGTGTCATATTGATACTCCGGCTAAACGTACTGCTGAGGTAACGCTGCAAACGACCCACGTGTTTCCACCATTCTCCTGGCGAATCGATAGATAATTTGGTCAAGGCGGGTACTATCACACCATGTATTCTCTCGACCTGACCATTACTGCGCGGTACGCCCGTGGTTACCAAATGCAAATCAATATTACGGGAGCTGCAATAGTCTGCAAACATTTTTGATACGAATGCCCCTCCTCTGTCAGCTATGATTCTCCGCGGGTTACCAAAGTTGATTTCAATTGTTTCCATCTTCTTCATTACTTCCTCAGCATTCGTAGATTTTACTGGAAATATCCACGTAAACTTGCAAAATGCATCTACGATGGTTAACAAATAATTATACGCCTTTCGGGACGACGGCATCGGCCCCATGTGGTCGACATGAAATGTATCTAGTGGAACATCTCCTTTAGGTATAGGGTGTAATTCTCCTTCCAATTTTCCACTTTTACGGTCACTGAGTATGCACGCAATACAATTTTGAATACATCGCCGAATTTTCGCATCATTTGTTTAACTTTTTTAATTCCAAAATGCCCTCGTTCGTGAAATTTTTTGATCACATCAACTTCCATTGTCTCAGGGACCAATAAACGATCTTCGCCATCAATCGTTACGTAAATAACATCCCTCTTATTTTCATAGTTTTCATATGGTTCATGCTCCAAAACCTTTTTAATAGCCTGTATACGCTCATCATCATCTTGGGCTAATCGAATCGACGCTAGCACGGGGGGCCGTGCGCTTATTATCATCACTGTCGCACGTGAAATCGCATCCACATGATGCAATTGATCAGATTTTCGATGCTCGATCTCGAAATCATATTATCTTAACGCAAATGCGTACCTTGTTATTTTCGGATGTAATTCTTCTTTTTCCATTGCCATCTTTATTGCTGAGCAATCCCCCACTATTTTAAAGTGGATTCCATGTAAATATGGTCAAAATTTTTTCAACGCTTGCACAACTGCGAGAAATTCTAATTCATACGAATGGTAATTTCGTTCCGCCTGAATTGTTGTCCTACTGTAAAAATGGCAAGGGTGCATTTGATCGTCATCTCCACATTGTAACAAAATGGCTGCCACCCCGTCCTTGCATGCATCAGTGTGAACTTCCGTTTTTCGTCTCGGATTGTAAATCCGAACCGGAAATTGAGATATCGTGATCTTTATCTTACGAAAAGCATCTTGTTGGAGTTCACCGAATTTGTATTGCTGCCCCTTCTTCAGCAACTCGCTTATTGGCATTATGGTTATAGCAAAATTGGGCACGAAACGCCGGAAGTAACTCGCCAGGCCGTAAAAACGCTGTAGCTCCTTAAAGTTCTTCGGTTCGGGATAATTTGCTAGCTTCTTTACGTTAGCCGTTCCTGGTCGGAAATTACCACTTGATATTGTATATCCAAGGTAATCGACCGCTCGCTTCATAAATGCACACTTCTTCCAATTTATTCGAAGGCTGGATTCGGCTGCTCGATTCAATACCAATTTCAATTTATGCAGTGCATCTTCTGCATTGCCAGCTGGCACGATAATATCGTCCACAAATATAATCACTGCACCACTTTCAATCATATCTTGGAAGACGAAATGAATGTATCGTTCAAAACTATTGCCACTTATGCAGAGTCCAAATGGAGTTACGTTGAATTCAAACTGACCATCTTCTGTTTTGAATGCGGTGTACATTTTACTACTTTCTGCAACCGGTACGTGAAAGTATGAATTTCTTAAGTCCAATGTTGAACTAATTTGTCTATAGTGTCATCTATCAATGGCAATGGGTATCTGTCACGAATCACTTTCTTATTTACGTCATGATAATCTACGCAAATTCTTTTAGAACCGTCTTTCTTTGGGACTAAGACAACTTGACTCGCAAAATCACTACAAGATGGGCGAATAATGTCATGTTTTAACCATTCACTTATTTGCGCATGACTTATCTTGTTTTCAAAAGGCGAGCGCCTTCTCAAACGCTTTTAAACTGGAATTTCATCTCTGAGTCTAATTATGGTTTTCACAGGTACGTCTTTAGGCTTCATTGGCACGTACTTGCTTATCATTTCAGCAACTCTATCTTTATACTGGATTGGACAATCAATTTCATCACTACTCGAGCCTATATTCATTACTTTTATTGTTTCAAAAACTAAATCACTTCCCACTGACATTTCACTTTTCGCTTCATTGTCTCTTTTTACTTTCGAATTAATTTTAACTTCTTCTGAAGTTATCACGTAGTTCACCGTGTTGAGAAAACTTTTCCCGATCACAAAGAGAGCATCAATTGCTGTCGCGGGCACAACACAACACTTAATTTTATATTGTTCATTATCAATCAATGCATCAAGCGTAACTTGCATTGTCGAATACCCGGAAACATTTTGTTCTCCATATCCACGAATTTGCACTGTTGAATATTCAACTTTCTGACAATCATTTCTTATATCCGACCACAAATCGTCCCGAATTAAACAAACGTCACTGTATGTATCGACAAACGCATTTACTATTTTGTCATTAATACTCATACACACAATGTTTTCGTCTCCTTTCAAATACTGTATTCGATGTACGCGCGATATAGCTTTGTTTTCTATTTCACTCTTACAATTCTTCACTATGTGATCGGATTGCCCACAACGATAGCACTTCGGACTGAATTCTTTTTTCGGACACCTTTTTGCCTGATGACCGCCACCACCGCAATTGTAGCAATTCCCTTTTCCAATTTTCGGTTCCTCGCGCTCTTTAGCTCTTGAGTTGACCTTCATGCGCACTTTCTCGTACGTTTCCAGAGCCTTCTTGAGACTTACTATAGACTGTGCCTCATACATCATTGCCTTATTGTGTGGGTCGTCTGGGATGCCATCGCATATGTACTCACACAGCGTCGCTTCATCTATGTTTGCCATCTTTGCTATGCGTTGCATTTCATAGATGTAGTCTATGTATTTTTCATTCCGGCTTTTTCTGCGCCTTGCCAATTTTCGGTGGATATCAACCACACTTACACGTTGGCCGAATTCTGCTTTCAATGCTGTTTTGAGTTTTTCCCACGTAAAAAGGCCCGTTTGTGCGATCATAAAACGCCTTGCCGTACCGACTAGTATTTTCCGGCACATAATCATCTTTTTATGTCCGTTCCACCCAACTGAATCACATATGTCTTCGAATTCAGCGATCCACGTATCTATGCTTTGTCCTTCATCCGCTCAAAATTTTTCGAATGAATCCTCCATGTCTCTAAACGTAAACGCAGCAAATTCATTTTTGTTTCCGCCTGGCTCTTCTGAGCCCATCATCGATTCTGTTTCCGCCTTGATGACTGTGATGTCTGCATCTCCCGATTCGGCCATTGTTACATCTGCATCGTACTGAACGATTCGATCACAAAGTTCCTCTTTTGTACCCTCAGGCTCTTAGCCCCGCTTTGTACATTCCTCCATTAATCCGCACTATGTGAACCTTCGATTCAGATCTTTCACTGTAACCGTCGTCATCTGGTAAAATGTATTTCACAACCGATCAAAACTAACTAATTCACTCGATCCCACTTCTGACACCATGTAAGCTTATACAAAAAATGATAATACGTCTGTATCGTTTGGTGGCTAACGAAAAACTAACTCATGTTTATTTATACGAATGGCTGTTGCCAAATTTAATATTTACATTTCATTTCATTTCATTTGATTTCATTATACTTCATTTCCACATATATATATATATATATATATATATATATATATATATATATATATATATATATATATATATATATATATACATACGAGTATGTATAGGGTTTCCATTAAGGACATAACTATAAATAAATAAATTTCAATAAATCGATTGTGCTAGTGGTACCATCTTGTTGAAACCACATATCCTTGATGTCAAGTTCATCCAATTCTGGCCACAAATAATCTTTCAACATAACACGATAGCGCTCTCCATTGACGGTAATATGACGGTTGTTTTCATGCACGAAAAATACGGCTGAATCACACCTCCGGTATGAGAACCCCAACAAATAGTAATTTTTTGTGGATGTAGCAGTGTGTCAAAACCTCATTCCAAACTCCTCAATTAAATGGTAGTAAATGCTCTCGGGGTCGCACGTTGGGTTTACTGGTTCTCCAATAATTGGACATTAAATGCCGAGGAATGCAAATAACTGTAAATAAATCTACAGCTCTGCTACTAAATCTTACTTACAACTCCTTGGTGGGGACGTAAGAGGGTGAAGGCGAATCTTTCATGCCTGATGACGGAATCGACGGGCTAACTCCCCGTCCCTGGAAAACCTTAAAATGTTTCGAAACATGCAATGCAATGCTGTGACATTGGATCCTGGAATGCCAGATCACTCAGTTACCCTGGTGCTATTAAGGACCTTTTACAACAGGCCAGTCAACAGCAATTAAAAATACTGACAGTACAGGAAACGAATTGCACTGGAAACTACATTCAAGATATGAGATCGCTCACAATATTCAAAAATGGAAAGCCTACTGGAAAACGAGAATTTGGAGTGGCCTTCATTGTGGATAGGGAGGAGGGGGAAATCGCACGTTATTGATTTTAAGGCAGTCAATGAACGCTTTTGTGCAATCCGTATCAAAGCAAAATTGTTCAAAATCTGGCTGGTAAAATTTCACGCCCTGACCTAAGAAACGGATGAAGAAACGAAGGAAACGTTCTACTCGTTCTACTCGTTTTTTAAATTTTTTGTGCTCTAGAATACATGATATTGCTCAAAATTAGCAAAATCAGTGCTGAGAAGAGGAAAATCATGCCGAAACTTAAGAGTGAAGGGAAAACTTACCGTGAAATTGGTCAAATAGTAGGCAGAAGTCACTCCTCTGTCCAGAATGTGGTGAAAACATTTAATACAACTGGTTCGATTAAGTCAAAGCCTCGTTGTAGTCGACCCTCCATACTGACTGAACGCGAAAAACGAAACGTTTTGCAGGCAGTTAAAAAGGATTCTCGAGTAACTGCTTTCCAAATTATTACCAATATAAAATATTCTTTTGGCAAGGATCTCCACGAAGATACTATACGAAAAAGAATAAAAAGAGATGGATATCGCTCACGCATAGCACGTATGAAGCCATAAATTTCGGAAGTGAATAGGAAGAAATGTGTGGATTTTGAAAAAAAAAATATAAACAAGCCATCAGAGTTTTGGGAACAGGTCCTATTCTCTGACGAAAGCAAATTTTGCATATTTGGCATTAAAAGAAGAAAGTTAGTGTGGCGAAAGAGCGGTACTGCCCTCGAAAAAGAAAATCTCGTACCAACTGTGAAGCATGTTGGAGGTGGTGTGATGGTCTGGGGGTGTATGGTGGCAGAAGGAGTTGGCCAACTTGTGATTATAGAATAAGCTATGGATCAGTACGGTTACCTTAATATTTTGAAGGCAAATTTGAAGCAAAGCAAAGCAGTTGAGGCTTGGTGACGATTTCTGGTTCCAACAAGATAATGATTCCAAACATACAGCACAAAATGTGAAGCTTTGCTTACTCTGCAACACAGAACATTAACTGTATACGCCACCCCGAGCCCCAGACATTAATCCCATTGAGCATTTGTGGGATTTATTGGAGCGCAGGATCCGTCAGCGCAGCATAACCTCGAAGGAAATGCTGAAAAATGTCATCGTCGATGAATGGGGAAAAATTAGCAGGCAGGACACAGCCAAATTGGGTTCATTCCTTGTGAAATCGACTTAAGGAGGTCCTTAATAGAAAAAGGTTATCCGACAAGTTTTTATGTCTTGATATCTAATAAAATATTTGAATATTTCAAATTAATATTGCCATGTACGGACACATTTTCTGGTCCGTTTAAGTGAGGCTTTTTTGTTTTTATTTTGTACCATAGGAAAAATTTATAGAAAAGATAGTTTCATTAATGAATAAATTTTGTAGCTTAAATATTTAAATGTCGTATAAATTTCCTAAGATGTTGCTATCTTCTGATGTTGTACGGATACTTTTTCTGGCAAGTGTATGTGCCTAATCGTGAGGAGTATACATATTTTGCGTATACTTCCCCTTTTCCTGCACTCCACAAAGCTGATAACACTATTGTAAAACCTGTTTTGCAAAACCCTCACATCCCACATGACTTGACATCCCCTCATATGACTATCTTCGATAATGAAAAATTTTTTGCCTCTCACGCTCTTGGAAATTCGCTAATTCCAACGAATAATTTTGAGGCTTAAACGAGATCAAGAAAGACAACTAAACTAATATACGTCAGCTCAAAGCACATATGTTAACAACAAAAGCGTGAATAATGAAAATATCTTTTTTGAAGAGTCCATCAAGATATAAAGGGTATTCTAATAAGAGGTGTTATTTTGAACAGCCCACTATTTCGGTAGATGTCACTTTTCAAGCTGTTATTTTTTGACATTCGACAAGTAAAAACTACGCCGTTAATAAAAATGGAACGATACATGCTTCAACAACGCATTGAAATTATTAAAATTCACTATAAAAATGGTGAAAATTTGACAGAGACGGTTCGTAAGACTCGAACATTTTTGGGTCGTCGTGAAGCACCTTGTCGGACCGCAATATAGAAATTGGTGGAAAATTCGAGCTGTTGGGACAACTTAGTGATGTGAAGAATAAAACCCATGCACGTCGCTCAAGAACAGCAGAGAATATTGCTGCTGTAGCCGAAAGTGTTGAAGAAAACCCAGGTTTGCCCATTCCTCGTCGTTCTTTGGAATCACGCATTCCACAACCGTCATTACACCGAATTTTGCACAAAGATTTGGGTCTTAAGGCTTATAAAGCTCAGTTAATACAAGAACTCAAGCCGGTCGATCATCAAAAACGTCGTATCTTTGTTGATTGGGTCCTTGAAATGCATGAATATGATCTGGAATTCCATCGACAAATCATCTTGAGTAATGAAGCCCATTTCCACCTCGGTGGCTTCGTCAATAAGCAAAATTGTCACATCTGGGGCTTGAAAAACCCACGAGTTATTGTTGAAAAGCCTCTGTATCCTCAACGTGCGACTGTTTGGTGCGGTTTATGGTGCGGCGGAGTCATTGAACCTTATTTTTTCGAAAATGAGGCTGGAGCAACAGTTATGGTGAATGAATTGCGCTATCGAGAGATGATTAATGATATTCATGGCCAAAATTGGATGGCATTGATCTTGACAACGTTTATTTTCAACAAGACGGTGCTACGTGCCACACAACCAACGAAACCATTGATCTTTTACGGGAAAAGTTTCCGGACCGTGTTATCTCTGGAAGAGGTGATCACAATTAGCCACCAACATCTTGTGATTTGACACCTTTCGACTTCTTCTTGAGCCACGTGAAAGAAAAGGTCTACGCTAATAGCTCAGCGTCGATTCAAGACCTCAAAGATGGAATTCGTGAGGCTATCGAGGACATAGGGCAGCCACTTTGCTATTTGAAAAATTTAATGAAAAGTATATGGTCGTGTAAGCGTGGTCGTGGTAGTCATTTGCTTAATGATATTTCTTACTGTTAACAGCATACCTTCTTCTTTATAAGAAAATAAACATTCGATCATTTATATAAAAAATGGCATTTTTGTTTTAATATCAAAATGACACCTCTTATTGGAAAACCTGGGACTACACCTCATAACAACCCTTAAAGGCAGCAAAAGTATTTTGTACCCTTTCAACTGGTACTGTGTGTTGATGGGTAGAGCTCACCAATCGTTAGAGGTGGAGGTTGATTGGCCTTTTTTTGCTGGATAATTGTGAATATTTCCCTTCGTGCTCAAACATTCTCTATTTCAAGCAAGACCTCATCACACAACAGGCTACTACATGCAAGATAGTAGAATTTGACAAAAAAACGGTTATTACTCGAGCAATTCGTTTATTTGAAAAATTTTTAATTCAGATCTTTGTATTACATATTCGTTTAATTTATCGAACTATATCGTTTAATAATAATATACTATACAAACACTCACTCCAACTCCAGCCGAATTATCAATAATATATAATATTAAATAGTAATATTAGAAGTTAGTTACACAAAAGTCCTAAGGTGATCACTATGCTGACTATTGGCGTGTAGCAAAGGCTTTGAAATACTTATCATCGGCACACACCGCCTCCTTGTAGTGGCTGCATATGCTTGATTCTGAGTCGAAGAGTCGATGCGATTCGCATTCGAGGTGAACCATTTGGAGTGTTGGTCCGCTTCCACTCTTTGAGTAGCAAATGTAATACTTTCGACAGTCCTCAGGATCAGCGAAGTAACCTGGCTGAGTACATTGGAATTTCGGTTCGTTCACGCTCAGTCCCATGCTTTGATAAACTTTTTTTGCGAGTTTCACAAGTTTCTCGCGGTTATTGATATATGCGCGAGCGATTTCAAACTCATCGTGAGGCTCTTTGAGCACCCTCACCAGCTGTTGTTTTTGTTTGATTTCCATTTGAAGTTTTTCTCGCAGATCTTGTTCCCTTTGTCTCTCCTTCAGTGCTTCTTCTCTTGCTTTCATTTCATTAAGCATCATTTGCTCATATGTAATCATTGCCATATCCTCTCTTATCATTTCAAATTCCAATTGCACTTTCTTCTTTTCCTCTTCCATTTTCTTTTCTTCAGCCTCACGCTTCATTTTCTCTTCAAGTATCCTATCTTGCTCCTCCAAAATTTTTTGTATTCTTGCCTGCTGTTTCTTAACTTTTTTCGCTTCTTTTTTATCGTTTTTCTTTTGTTTCTTGCGAGCTTTCCTTTCTCTCGAGTCATCATCGTCGGAGTCATCGTCGTTATCTTCATCATCTTCATCGTGTTGTTCCTCTGAATCGTCATCCGTTTCTTTGTCATCTTCTTGTTCTTCATCATCAGATCCATTGTTGTCATCTTCTTCGTCTTCTGCTTGTACACTACCATCATCTTCTTGCGTCCCCTCTTCTTCTTCGTCTTCTTCTTCCTCTTGTGACCCAGATTGTGTTTCATCACCTTCTGCAGTGTTGTTGTCCTCATCGTCCTCTTGAGTATTTTCAGGCGATCCAGACTGATTGTCAGAAGAAACTGCTGGTTTGATACTAGATGTTGATCCATCCAAAGGTGATATTGGCTCGGAAGGCAATTTTTCGGGAGTGACTTGGGCAGTCTCTAGTTTAGGTGGATCAGTAGTCGTTGATGTTTCTATAGCTGCTATTTCTACTGGTGTAGCTGGTTCATTTGAAGGAACTATAACAGACGCCACTGCTTCACCTGCAGCATCAGGCACACTACTTGTAGTTTCATTCACTGCTGAACTAGTTGGTGGCACTTTAGATGGCATCATTGATTCAATTATCTGTATCAGCATTTGTTCAATGTCTGCGTTCAGATCGTCAACAGTTGGAGGAATCTGTGTGCTTCTCACTAATTGTTCATTTGGAATTATTTGCTCTGCACCAGTTGGTCTTGGGATCTCAATAGCTGAGCTTAAGATTTCGCTTTCAGTGATTGCAGGTTCTACAGGGTCTGGATTGAATTCTGAAGGAAATATAGCCTCATCTATAGCTGTTATGTTCTCTGCTTGCTGTGGGACTACTCCTGCATTTGATACGACTGTTTCTTGAATAGAAGGAAGAATGGATTCGATGAAATCTTTAATTGGTATGTCTTGAGCTAATAGGTCAATAGGTGCACTAGAAGACGCTGGTGTAGTAGTTTCCGGAATAACATCCACAATGGGTTCAGGTATTTTATCAGTTTGCACTACTGATGGAGTACTGGAGTTTTCAGCAGCTTGCTGAGCTGCAATTGCTGGAGACGAAATCACAGTATTTTCAACTGAACCACTATTTTCCGCCTCATCCGAAGCATTTGCTGACGTTTCATCTGATTGTTCCACTGTCTCATCACTCACCCGTTCTTCGGAAGATTCATCATTATTCTCATCTCCTTTTGTTAGTTGGGTAGGAACAGCTTGTACTTGTGTTCTTGTGTAAGGATGAGAATACCAGGAGTAATCGTAATCAAAGTACAAGTCAGCATCGGTTGAAAATCCGTGCAAATCACTTGACAGATTTTCATTTGATGCTTCATCAAATCCATTGCCATTATCTCCAATTGGTTCACCTCCTGAAACTGGCAATGTTCCACTTACAAGTGACATGTCCCCAACTGGGAATTGAATGCCAGCATGTTCAGATATTCCTGTTTGTATAGGTCCGCTATAGATTGGAGAGCCAACGACTCCTTGAAGTATACCTGGTGCAGCTCCAAAACCTGCTATTGGTCCTACGCTGCTGACTTGAGGGTAATAAGGATAAGATGCTTGTGTTGATCCCATTGATCCCATAGTCACCCCAATGTCTGATATTGTGACTTCTGCACCTCCAGTCTCGATACCTCCAATATTTCCGCCACTTATGATACCAGTTCCACTTGGTAAGGATGGAGGTAGATTTCCACTTCCGGCCAAAAATCCACTAGGCGATGGTGACCCACTTGAAGCAATAGAGATACCGGGTACGCTCGCTATTGCTCCCGCTGATGCTGACGCACCTGCTGATGGTGGTGCTCCACTCGTTGTGCTTGTTCCACTTGTTTGCCCAGGTGAACTAGTTATAGTTGCTATGCTCAGTGATCCCGCAGGAAGCAAAGACAAACCTGGTAGGGCAGGCCTCTGAGTTGTTTCCATCGTACTAGCTCCAAAAGTTTGTTCAGTTGGACCACCTCCGCTAGTAATGCTGAGTGATCCGGCAGGAAGTAGCGATATTCCTGTGGTTAACAAACATCACTAGTAAATGTTTCTAAATTGAAATTTTTGTATCGCGACATTACCTGATACAACAGTTCCAGGCGACCCTGATGTTGAAGTTCCAGAAGGACGTACTGTTTCAGATGGGCCAGATGTTGAAATTCCAGAGAAACCTGATAGTGCCGCACCAGAAGTAGCTGATGCTGAGCTTCCAGAAGATCCTATTGGAGAAGCTCCAGAAGAACTGCTTGCAGAGCTACCTGTATCTGTTGCAACGGAGATTCCACTAAGAGAAAAGCCTCCGCTAGAAATACCAATGGTAGAGCCTATAGATTGACTACTAGTAGGCTCATTATTTGTGCTTGGGGCACTCGCAGAAATACTTTCAGCAACACCAATTGATACACCTGGATCCGGAATGCTTGGTTCTGTAATCTGTGAAATGCCAGTTCCAAAAGTTATCCCATCTATGGGTCCTACAGATGATCCAGCGCTAACTGAAGTTCCCGAAGATGATGCAACACTACTAGGAGAGGGTGTAACTCCAGTTTGATCTGCAGCTGCAAAACTACTTGGCTGTGAAGGACTGGAGTCTACAATTATGGTAGATGAGGCTGGGTCGGATGAGCTAGAAGATCCACTTGTACTCGTAGTAGATGAGCTTGGAGGTTCGCTAACTGCCACACTCGAAACACTGGGAGTTGATCCAGAGGGATCACTTCCTGCTACAGAAATACCACTGATAGTTAAAACTGGAGTGCCACTTGAGCCAATGCTTGCTGCTGCACTACTGCCTGGAGAACTAGATGATGTACCACTAGCCTCAACTGTTCCGCTCATTAAGCTTGTGGAGAGTGCATCAATGGTCGCAGAACCTGTTTGGGTTTGACTGGCCGAAGTTGTTATCTTATCACTTCCAACCACTTCTGAAACGGATACTGATGAAATTGTTTTATTTTCGACTGCCCCTGGTTCTGATCCTGATGAGATGGTTGTTCCACTATCAACGGTTGTGGTTGTGGTGACTGCTGGACCTGGAACACTTTCAATCGGGATGCTCGATGTAGAAGGTTCAATCACAATAGTTTCTGATGCGGTGGAACCAGTAGCAGATGCACTGAAGCTACTTTGTTCTGTTCCTGGTGGGGTTTCACTAACAGAAGATTCCACTGCTGAAGTCGATGTAGTTCCACTAGTAGACGGTCCTGCAATTGAAGTAATTGCAGCTCCACTGGCATCTAATCCAGCAAAAGTAACACCGCTAAGAGGTACACTAGCGCTTCCAGTAGTCACATCTGATGCTGAAATTGCTGAGCCTGTGCTGCTTGCACTAGCTGCACTGGGTTCAACTTGAGATCCACTTGAAGGCACTCCTGATGAAATAATTGATGCACCACTAGCATCAAGTCCTCCAAAAGTCATGCCAATAGCTGGAGCAGAAGGTGAAGTTTCGGAAAGTGTGGAAGTAGATGAACTTGAAGCTGGTGCTGTTGACACGGATTCTGCACCTGGTGAAGATGTTTGAGCACCTGATGGACTTGATGAACTTGGTGTACTGCCAGCAATTATAAATGAGCTTAAAGGCAGCTGCAAACCACCCGAACTGGGACCTTTCATTGAAACAGTAGCATCAGCAACTTGAAGTACACCAGGTGATCCTATTGTTTGTGGCTCAGGGGTACCCCCTGGTATCAATTGAGGGCTAGTTTCAGTTAAATTTGGTGTGCTTGCTCCGGCTTTTTCAGATACTTGGCCACCTTGACTGCCAACGGTAC
This sequence comes from Odontomyia ornata, assembly GCA_963969285.1. Lineage (NCBI taxonomy): Eukaryota > Metazoa > Arthropoda > Insecta > Diptera > Stratiomyidae > Odontomyia > Odontomyia ornata. The sequence continues at coordinate 463,419,047 of OZ017739.1, forward strand.
TGCTTCCTGTTGCAGGGTCAACAGAATGACTAGCTTCAACAGTTGTATTTGGAATGGCAGATGGTTCAGGGGTGCCAGACGGTATAAGCTGTACAGTGTCTACTCCACTTGTAGTACCCCCTGTTGCACTACTTGTTCCAACAGCACCCATATCAACAGAGGAAGCTCCACTCAGTATGTCTCCAGCTCCAGCTTGAGATGGCTCCAATGAACCAATTACTTCACTTATTCCGATTCCTCCAGAACCACTTTGCCCTGAAGACAGTGGTGATACTACTGTTGTTCCAACTGGTACACTAGCTGCTGAGATTTCAGACGGACTTGTTGATGTACTTCCTGCTGCAGGAACAGATTCAACTCCACTAGTAGATACTGATACTTCACTGGCACTTGCCGCAGTAGTTATTCCACTAAGACTTACTCCCCCTGGACTTGTTTCAGCTACTCCAGTTGTAAGGGGCTCACTAACCAATACAGATGTATTGCCACTACTAGATTCAGGACCACTTGCAGCTGTCAATGAACTTATTGGCTCAGCAGTAGTCAAGCCACTAACTTCCATGGGGCTTTGTGTCTCTGTTCCAGCTGCAGCAGCTGAGCTAGTTGATATAGTGCCTGCTGCCGATAGAGCACCTGGAGCTTCAATTTTGCTTGTAACCGCTCCTCCACTTGCAATACTTGGGTCACTTGAAGTACCTGAAGATATCGTAGTGGCTCCTGCTAAAGTAATTCCACTAATACTTAGGCCAGATGTCATACTTGAAGACGTTGCACTTGAAATCGAGCTTGTTTCAACCGTAGCCACCGGTTCAGTTGCTGCCGCACCTGCTCCAATTACTTCAACACCTACAACGCTGGATGTGCCTGCACTAGTGGCATCGATCGCAGCAATTGGACTTTGCCCTGGGTCACTAACAGCGCCACCGGATCCTCCAGAAGCTCCGGGTTCAGCGATGCTCACGTTAGATCCTGTTGATACATTTGAAGATGGCTCAATAGTAGTACTACCAGACGGATCAACAATTGTTGTTCCAATCATATTGGCAGTACTAGGTTGCACTTGACTACCAGCAGATGTCCCAGATGTAGGGTTTATTCCAGGCTTAGATCCCACTGTTACTTGGGACCCACCGGGAGTGCTACCACTAGAAGGACTTGTTCCTCCAGTTACTCCCGAAGAGCCACTGCTTGAAAGTATATCTGCGCCACTTGTTCCTCCACCAGTTATGCTTGCTCCTACGGTTAACCCAGAAACGCCACTAATTGGAGGCACCTCTGCAACAATTGCTCCTCCAGTAGGTGTACTTGCTCCACCAGTTACTCCATAAGTTCCGCTACTTGAAGGAACCTCCGTACCGCTTCCTCCTCCACTAGATGTGCTTGCTTCTCCAGTTGATGGTACATTTATACCACTTGCTCCTCCACTTGATCCTGTTGAGGTACCACTGATCGATTCACCTGTAGCACTTGCTCCTCCACTAGAAGCAGTAGAGCTACTACCGGTAGCAGTAGCATTTTCAACTCCTACAGTACCACCTGTGGCGCTAGATGAAAGTGGGCTAAGGTCAGTTGGTGCTGACCCGGTAACACTTGGAACTTGTATAACTGACAAATCAATAACTTCAGCCCCCAATGGGCCGGAAGCTGATGGCCCAGATGCTAATTCTTGTAAATTTGCAGGTAATACTCCAGGTGAACCAGCTGATTGACTTGATGATGATGATGATGTTGCTGATGGGCTTACTGCTGATAATCCAGATGACATAACAGGTCCTCCCGCAAATGAAATACCCGAAAGTATTTGCTGTGCACCAATTGCTATTCCTTCTGTTGGTACGGGCTTTATACCCGATGCTCCAACGGAGACCCCCGGTGTCTCTTGAATAGTTCCTGGAGATCCTGGTGCACTGCTGGAAGCTCCAATAAACGCAGGTGCCGACTCAATCGTCGCAGACGATAATCCAGAAGTGCCTGCTGGGACCTGGCCTGCATTAAATGAAGAATATGTCCCACTTGGTGTGCCGCTACTGGAAGTAAAACCACTTCCTGTGGGTACTACCTGACTAATTGTAGGAATAGAGCCAGCCGTGATAAACTTCGATGGATCAAATATGCTTATGACTTCACCTTTAGGAATAGTTTCAACTGCTACTGGAGGCTGTGATTGGCCAAATGCTGTTTGAGTTTCTGGGCCTATTTGACCGGTTGAAGTTTGTGATATTGCTGCAGGATCTAGCGCAGGCACATTTGGTGATGAAGGAGATCCGCTTGTACCAATGGTTGGAGTGGCAAAAGAAACACCCCCAACTTGTGATATGGCTGCAGCGTCTGGTCCAGATATACTTAGTGATGGTGAAAATCCGCTGGTACCGATGGTTGGGGTGACAAAAGATGCAGCTGAAACTTGTGATGCTCCTGTAGTGTCTGGTCCAGCTACACTAGCTGGTGGTGAAAATCCGCTAGTAGCAACAGTTGGAGGGGCAAAAGAAGCGGATGAAACCTGTGATATAACTCCTGTGTCTGGTCCAGGCACGCTTGGTGATACAGATAATCCGTTTGTACCTATTGTTGGGGTGACAAAAGCAGCATCGGGTATGCTTCCGATTTCAACTGGAGGTAAAGTTGCTACAGCACTTGTTCCGGTTGTAGGAGCATCCATTACTTCAACTCCAGCAGGTGGGGTTGCTTCCAAGTTGACTCCAGCAGCATCCGTAGATGGTGACTCTACATAAGGTTCTAAGCCAGCTTCAGCCGCAGCTGCTGGGTCCATACCTGGATCTATGACACGGACATCAATGGGACTTGCTACACTACTGCCAGTCTGCATGGTTACAATGGCTGTCGTGGGTAATGTTAATTGTGCTTCCGTCGCTGCTGGTCCTGACATATACACTTTTGCAGTTGACATTACACCATCTTGCAAGGGAGTAAATGTAGGCTGTGTAGCCTCTGGCTCTGGAGGAGCTTCTGCAATTATTTCTTGGGCAAGGTCTACAGCCTGAATCACCTGAGACGGATCAATATCTGGGGTAGCTTGTGGTTGAACTGAATCGACTGTCTTTTCGATATTGATTATGGGTGATTGTTCAACTGGTGCTTGTGGCTGAGCATCGGCTACTGTGGGTTGTATTTCAAGTTGATTCAATGTATCTGTGGGTAAAGCAGTTTCAGAAGTAATTTTTGCGATAGTATCCAGAGGTATCGGGTCAAGTTTTTCTACTGTCGTTTGATTTGTCGGTTGATCAGTTGAAATTGTAGGCTGTTGCACCAAAATTTCACTAGCTGGTTGAGTTTGTTTCTCAGGAGGAGCATCTACCGATAAGGGTGATGCATCTGCAGAAAGTTCTGTAATTGACTCAGCAACGGTTGCATCAGCTGCTTGAGTTGCTGCAACGAGCGGAACATCTATCGATGGTGATGCTTCCACAAGAGTTTCTACGATCATCTGAGCGGGTGCAGTATCAGCTGTTTGAGTTTCTGTTACAGCAGGAGCATCAACTGAAGGTGAGGCTTCAACAGGAGTTTCTAGAATTGTCTGGGCAGGTGCCGCATCAATGGTTTGAGGCACTTCTTTAGCGGCAGGAACATCTACTGATGGCAACACTTCAACAGGTGTTTCTACCATCGTCTCAATAGGCATTGTAACAGCTGTATTCATTACTGCTTCAGCAGGGACATCTATAGGAGGTGATGTATCAGTAATAATTTCTGCAATTGACTGAGTAGGTGCCACATCCACTGCTTGATCAATGTTTTCGATGGGAACAGGAGACTCTTCGATTTGCTGACCTATGATGTCTTTTTGTTCAACTGGAGCGTCAACTGTTCCTATTGTCGCATTTGTTGATGAACTTGATGGTGAGGTCGACTGAGCCCTCGGTTCTGCAGTTTGTTCATTTGGAGAGGCATAATCTTGACGCAAAAGAGGGGAGTCTAATGGAGCATCCAAGGGCATTTGATCTTGATTTCCTAAGGTTCCTGGTATCTCTGCACGTAAGCCAATAGTAGGTTCCATTGGAATTTCTGAGACTCCACCTGGGGTATCAGTTTGAACTTGAGCCAGTGATTCAACAGGAGTCACTAATTCAGCTGGAATATCGATGGGCTGATTTACAGGTGCCGGCACTGGTGTTTCAGAGACCATAATTTGTTCTTGAGCAAGTGCTTGACCTGGCTCTGTAGTTTGAGGAGATGCTTCAACAGGCAAATCTGCAGGAATATCTACGGCAACTTGCGCTGGTGCCTCAAATATAGTTGTCTGTTCAACCGGCAAATCAGCTGCAATGTCAATGTTAACTTGAGCTGGTACTCCAGCGATTGTTTCTGGTTCAAACTGAGTATCAATCTGCATTTGTACTGGTGCATCTACAAGTTGATCAGTAGCTACTTCAGCCTGGGTGCCTTGATTAGCAGCCATTGTATCTACAGCTGGATCCGGGGAAGAAACTATAAACTCTCTAATGGGTAACGGCGCAGGTACTCTTGCGTAAGGTGTGTAGTCAATATGTTCTTGCCTCAGCGTATCTTGTAGTGGGGTTTCGTTAATTTTTCCTGCAGTAGGAACAACCAAAGCCTCCGAAATTGGTGTTCCCCCACTTGGTTGCATAGTATTTGTCGTTTGAATCGCTCTTGTAGTTTTTTGAGAAGCGTCTGCTTGTGTTGTTGGGGTCACTGTTGTTGCTTTGGAGGCTACAGCTGTTGAATTGTTTTCCATTGGAACACAACTGTCAGGCCCCGTTGTCGAACATTCTGTGCCAACTGGACAGATTTGAGCGAGACCATCAACTGATTCCATTCTTCCATTGCCTTTATCAACGCATGGTAAAAAATGCAAGGGTCCCACACATATGGTGCGTTTCCCGTTACAATCCAATACTACATTTTGACCTTTAACTAGTGTAGATAACTGCAAATAAAAGAACGAATGCACAATATAGTAATTAATATGTAAGAAACATTGATAAAACGTTGAAGTTTGGGGGAGACCAGGAGTATTTGACAGTGAGAGGAATCCTAATTTTATGTATGAAGTAGTAGTTGAAAACCAACGAAGGATATACTTTATCCATCAATATCTATAAGGCCTTGCTAGAATATTTTTATTTTTATTTTTTCCATAAAACAAGTTTTAATTTTAAGGTCAGTATAATACAATAGTTTTCAAAGTATGAAGCCATAACTCCGCAGGTTCTAAAGATTTAGGTATGGAAATAATATTTAACATTGTGTTTTTTTTAGATTTTTAGGCAGGTTTTTAACACCACATCATATTTGTACTTTCACATTGCTCGGAAATGGCAACAATTCATAAGGTCCATTTGATTGAGATTTGGTCACTATTTCCTTAGTGTCACTGATCACAATAGGTCTCACTTTTTTTGTCCAAGCAAATGCACTAGAGACAACTAGTTATACTTTTGTGCACTATGAATCCATAAATTGGGATTGAATCACTATTGGAAAGGGTCCTTACAAGGGAAAAGATTTGTATGATATCGACCGTAAAAAAAAACCTGATTTCTTAAGGACATGCAAAAATAAAAGAAAGAACATTTACCACTAGTAAAAATACGAGCACTACACTTCTACTGAATACTTCCATTTCGAAAAATAATTCGTTACTGTTCCTACGTGGAGCTGGAATTCGCATTTAAAGCAAACCCATCCGCGATCCTTATCAGTGCATTAGATCTCTTCTGTCAACAATAAGATTGTTACTGTTTTTAGATAACATCAATTAAAATAAGATGCCAAAGCGAAAAAAAAACTTAGCACGTCGCAATTTATGATCTATGCGGATCTCTTATTGCGGTACATAGTACATCTGGTTCATAATAGCAATCTTATCGCGAAGTATGTTTAGTAAATGAAAACGAAGATGATTCAGAACCTCGCTCCAACAAATCTGAGAAGTTTACCCCTTTGCTATCCATTCTCAGACGTCACCCAAGAATCATCTTGAAGAATTTACAAAGCTTTCATCGGAATTGATTTGCTGCTGTTATGTGCGAATAACAAAACGACAGGACGTCACATCCTGTCGCAAAATAGCCAGTCTTTGAACAAATACAGTGCATGGCTGAGAACAACATTCCTAAGAAGCATATGAAACTGATGCAAGGTAACGATTAGTGACAAGTGTCTGGTTTGTCACTTTCACTACATGGTCTCTCCAGAATCTCAGCACAGAATAAATTTCTAGGAAAACTTTCCACTTGGCATTCCAACCACGTCATTGATATTACCTAATCTATAAATAATGTTATTTATGTTCGCATAAATATTTTGCCCTGACGTCAAACAACACCTTTTGAGATTGCTCAAATACGCATGCAAATAGACTCAAGGTTAGCTTGAGATCTCTGCAAACTTCCTTTCCGCTCACGTAAATATTGAACTACCCTTTGACGAGGCAGAACCTAGGAGTTAAGTTTTGGAGCAGCTTCACATTACAAGTAAGTACTAAATAATGTGTACGGTCTCCTGATAGGTGTAATAGTTTTTATTTTTTCAAATCAAAACCGGTAGTGATCTTGCTCGAGTTTGCTGACGACTTTAATAGAGGCCTGTTGACTTTTTACAAGCAAATTTGAGTAATAGAAAAAAAATAAGGATAGACATTCATTGATGAGAATTTCTTCAGTCGCTTTCACTGAACAAATAGATTGGCTTGGAATTCTGAGTAACAGGTTAAGGTGACATTGTTAAATAAACTTACGTATAGCTGGGAAGAGGCTTGGGATCCCATGTCATTGGGATAACATTAGGGTGTGATTGAAGTTTGCTTTCAATCAGCCGCGATGCTGTCCAGTGAAAACTGCCGTATAATTCGGAGTTCTGTCAACGCTTGCTTACTCAGAGTCAAAAATAAAACAACGTACATGACATCACAGTAAGGAAATTCGTTCAATAGGCACAGAACAGTAGCTTAATTAGTCTAGAAGCTTAGCTCCTACTGATGTATCACACAACAGCTTTTAAGCCTGAGTGAGAATGCGTGCATCAGCCAATGAAATCGTAGTATAATTTCAGAGAGAATAAAAGTCAATGCCAAGAACAAGACTTTTGCACCAATAAGCTCAAAAATGCTATTGAACGAAAAAAAAAACACAAAACAAAGCAGATAAATACTCCAACACTGTCTGTTTTGAGATTTTCAGTAATTATTAGAAATAAAACGCTACAGATGCTTTCACAGGCTATCGCCTCATCGAAGAGTGGAAAATCTTTGCAAAAGTTGAGTAGTTTATTGTGTGAGAAGGAGGCTTAGTTGCTTTTACAATTTCAAAAGTAAAACATTTTAGGTAATTTTTCCAGTAGACCTAGATATCAAATTGGTTTGATTAAACTCGATACTTTTTACTGATGCTCTTGTGTGAGTTTTAAATGAAAGAATCAAGTATGGCAGTGGAAAGTCTTTGCTTAATGATTCAGAGCCAGTTTCTGAACTTTCGATAGTTCCATGCGGATTGCCCATGTTCTTTCGAAAAATTTACCTTTAGGGAGAGTACTATATATATATATATACATATATAAATATATATATATATATATATATATATATATATATATATATATATATACATATATGTACATATATATAGATATATACATATAAATAATATATATATATATATATATATATATATATATATATATATATATATATATATATATATATATATATATATATATATACATATATAAAGTACAGAGGTATCGAGCTCAAATCTCAGGGACGGCTTTTTCATCAATAAAACTGTCTGTCTACCCAGCTAGGGTAGATTGTCCATAGGAAGATGGTAATTCAGATCGACTTCCTCCTGTCATCCATACCACACACTAATTTCACCCCTACCCCTTACCAACCCGCAAAAAAGACAGCGTGGTAAGGTACCGTCTCACTACAAATGGACGTGGCAAGCACGTAATGGGGTAACAAGAAACAAAATTGATTTGATGCTTACCAAACACCAAAGAATGGTCAATGACGTTTCTGCAATTAACAGATTTAAGACAGGAAGCGATTATCGCTTGATCAGAGCAAGAATCACCCTTAACTTGAAGGCAGAAAGATGCAAACTGGTCAAAAAGCCAATAAAACCCGGCTTTAACACTGAAAACATTAAGTATAATATAGAGATCACCAAGCCCCTAATAAACAAAGAAATAAATGCACGACACTGGGACTCAAACCACCTAACCAAAGCCATTCTAAAAATTGCCAAAATAGTAGGCGGACCACGAGTAGACTATGGGCACCACAAACTATTAAATGAGTCTAAGATACTGCTCAGAAAGCGCAGGAAAATGAAAGCATCCTCAAACTTCGAAAGGATTGAATATTCAGAAACCTGCAAAACAATAAGGAAAATGATATGTGAAGGTATCAAGAAGTAAGACGAAAGATTGGTGGAAGATGCCATTACAAATAACAGAAGAATCAAGAAGGCAAAAAGAGCACTCCTCAATGGCAAAAAATAGAAGGCAAAAAGAGCACTCCTCAATGGCAAAAAATAGGTGGTAGCCCTAAATCATGACAACACCCGACTCACTGATTGACAGGAAAGAATTAAGGCAATCACTAACTTCTACCGAGACCTGTATAAGGCTCCAGATAATTCGACTCCCAACTCGCTCTGTAACCAACAATGATGCCCCAAATATCCTAATGGAAGAGGTCAGGATGGCTATCAACTCCATGAAAAATGGTAAAGCGGCAGGTAACGACGGTATTACGGCTGAACTGCTCAAGCACACAGGTAGAAAAACCTGGAAACTACGGGCCGAAATCTACACTGATTGCATTATCACCAGATGCATACCTGATCAATGGAATAGTGCTAATATAATACTGATCCACAAGAAAGGCAGCAAAAAAGGCATCAGGAGCTATAGACCAATAAATCTACAATCGGTCTTCTACAAAGTATTCACGAAGCTCATTAGCAACTAAATACAAACAGCCCAAGATGCCAAACAGCCATGAAAGCAGGCTGGCTCCAGAAGTGGATACAGCACTATAGATCATATCCACGCACTACGGGAAGTGTTGAGTAGATATAAAGAGTATGAGCACACCTAGCATTGCCTTTCAGAGACTTTGAGAAAGCCTTTGACTCAATCTTTCCTGATGCAATAATAAATGCATCAATAGCGCAAGGTATAGACAAACCATACGTGGAAGCTCTAGCTAGCATCTACCACAATGCCAGAGCAAAGGTTAAATTACTAGAAGACACTCCAGAGTTTCTCACACAAAAAAGAGTAAGACAGGGGGACACCATATCGCCAAGGCTCTTCAACGCCACGTTAGAGGGTATCTTCCGAACCCTGCATTGGGAAAATAAAAAATTCAATCACTTGAGATTCGCAGATGACATAGTCCTTATAGCCAACAGCCAAGATGAATTACAAGAACAGCTCAATGAACTCAACATGGCTAGCGGAAAAGTAGGCTTGAAAATGAAGAGAAGTGAAGAGAAATGAAGATCATGTTCAACGACTACATAAGGATGCAAGGGCATACAAAAGTGAACAACACCACACTAGAAATAGTCGAAAAATACGTATACCTTGGTCAGCTAATACACAAATTCGGCTGACTGCTATCAGAAATCAATCGATGAATAAAGATGGCATTGAGTGCTTTCGAGAACAACACGATTTTATTCAAGTCTAAAATGAAGATGAACTTGAAAAAGAAAATCTTCGAACAATGTATCCTACCAGTTCTGCTATATGGTAATGAAACATGGGCGCTAACAACAGGGATAACGAGGAAACTCCAGGTCGATAAAGAGCCATGGCAAGATGCATGCTGGGCACTACACGAAGGGATCGCAAGAGACTATCGTTGATACGAGAAAGGACCCAAGTAACAGACGTGATACATAGAGCAAAATCCTTGAAGTGGCGAAAGGCCGGTCACTTGGCGAGAATGAGGGACGGCAGATGGACCACAAGAATAACGCAGTGGTACCCAAGAGAAAACAAACGACCAAGAAAACACCAAAACATTCGATGGGATTTTGATATAAAGAAAATAGCCGGCACAGCCTGGACGAGAATAGCTGAAAACAGGAAGGCATGAAAAGCAATAAGGAGTCAATATGTAAGGAAGGCTAGACCGTAACTTAGAATTACGGCTGAACAAGCTGAATATGATGATGATGATATATACAGTGAGTGTAAGAAGTGTACGTACGACCAGGAATTTTCAATAAAAATCAATATTTCACCACACCGTTATAATTTTTTCAGGAATCGATTGCACGATATGATCATCTTTAGTCTAAGGAACAAAAATCAATTAAAAGAAAAAACTTCGAAAATTCATATATAGAGAAAAGCTTTTCAAACTGCAAATCCTCCCTTTAACACGCGCAAAAAATCTTCTCACGATCACTCCTATGGAATAGTAAAATTTATCAAATCATTTTAACGAATAGGAAAAGATTGTTATGACTTACACTCAATATTTGGTAGGATATCCACCTCGCTTTGATTATTGCCTTAAGTCTCCTCGGCATTGATTTGACAAGGTTCCTGGTCACATTCTCTGATATCAAGTTCTACTCTTCCTGTAGTGCTGATTTTACAGATGCGCTATATGACTAATATCTGGGGATTATCGGGGTGTTTTCAACACGTTGGTAGTTTTAGAAGAGCCAAAGTCGAGTATTCTCTGTAGTATGCTTCGGGTCATTATCGTGCATGAAAATAAAATTGCTCAATATCCCCATCTTCTACGCACTTGGACCCAAATTATCCTTCAAGATAGATATTAATATAGTGTTTGTAGTCCACGGTGCTTTCAATAAATACTAAATTTCCAACCCCAGAAGAATTCATGCACCCCCACACTAAAACAGAACCTCCTCCATGTTTTACTGTTGGACATAAATTTTTCTTTTCCAGCTCTGTGTTTGGTTTTCTCCGTACCATATATTTTCCGTCGGAGTTAAAAATATTGTGTTTACTTTCATCTTTGAAGATCACTCATTCCTAGATCTTTATGACCTCATTCGGGTACATTTTAGCAAACTCCAAGCGCTTCCATCGATTGGCCTCACTAATGAAATATTTTCGCCTAGCTGTACGACCATGGTATCCAGCAAATCGCAAGACATTCCTTACGGTACTCGCCGATACATTAACGCCTGCAGCTTCTAGAAGCTCAGAAGCAATTCGTGGTGCACTTATTTTTGGGTTATCCCTGACTTTTCGGACGATTTCACGCCGGCTGTGATCATTTGGAATACGAGGACGGCCACTCCGACTCTTGTTTTCAACTGTTTTTCGTTCTGAAAACCTACCAACAACGCCTTGTATGTTAGATTTAGGTCTTTCAGTAATACAAGCAATTTCTTCCAATGATTTACATTGGTTATGCAGCTGGATGATGAGTTTTTTCTACTCTCGGCCAGCTTCTTTTCGTTTCGGGCTCATTTTCACTAACTTTTACTTAAAGAACGAGACATTAGCACTGAAAACAATAAAATCAGGTCGGACCTTCCTGCTGACTGAACAGCTGTTGATATTTTTGATAGAAGTTAATTAAATAAAGAGTCCTCTAGAACATACTGCGGGTTAAGTGCAACCGTACGAGCACTTTTTGCGCGTCTTGGAGGGTGGATTAAAATTTCAACGAACTTTGCTTCTTTACTGATTTTCTTTTTGGTTTTTGAGTGAGGCTTAATTCCTTAGACTTGAAATAATTCTGTGATGCAAAAAAATGAATTAAAAAAATTCTCACGGTTTTATGAAATATTGCTTTTTATTCAAAACTGTTGGTCGTACGTACACTTTTTACACTCACTGTATATTTACATATATATATATATATATATATATATATATATATATATATATATATATATATATATATATATATATATATGTATATATATATATATATATATATATATATATATATATATGTATATATATATATATATATATATATATATATATATATATATATATATATATATATATTTATACAATAGGGGTACCGGTTAATTCATGCGGTTTTCTAACAGATGGCATTTTTATTCCAGTGATTCACCTTTCCAAATATGTGTTGAAAAGCTACTGTCATATAGTTCCAGAATCAGTATATGTCATTTAGTTGAAGCGTGATAACAATACTTTTTTTTACTCCGAAAAGGTCGAATTTTATGCCGAATAAAGTGTTTTTGCTGGGAGTACTTCTTGATTGAAGAAAAAAGTTGCCGAAAGTCATCGTATTTTGGTGGAAGTGTATGGTGTGCATGCTCTAGCTGAGCGTATGTGCCAGAATTGGCATTTTTGTCTTGGAGGACGATCAACGGCCCGGACAGCCAAAAAAGTTTGAAGGTCACGAATTGGAGACATTGCTCGACCAAGATCCATCCCAAACTTGCAAAATTACTTACCATCGCTCAACAAACCATTTCCGATCGTCTAAAAGCACTTATTTACATTATATATTTATTTATATATATATATATATATATATATATATATATATATATATATATATACATATATATATATATATATATATATACATATATATATATATATATATATATATATATATATATATATATATATATATATATATATATATATATATATATATATATATATATATACATATATATATATATATATATATATATACATATATATATATATATATATATATATATATATATATGTACATAAATATATATACATATGTAAACATATATTTATATAAATTCAATGTAACAAAATTTCTGAGTTTGTAATTTTGCTTAGATTTTCATCAAATTTTCAAAAAAGCGTGTAAAGAGTGAATAGCTCAGCTAAGTTCGTTAACTAGCCAAACTTGCCGAGTGAAAATAAAATGGCGGCCATGCTAGACAAAAATGTGGGATTCCAAAATGTAGCTCCGATTTGAGGAAATTCGGTAGAGAAGTTCATTAGACTGCACAATAAAGATCACATAAATAATCTAAAGTCGAATCGAACGGTCTATAATAAAATTGATGCCGTTCAAAGGCCGAAAAACATGCAAAATTTTTTAATACGAGCAGTAGTTGTGTGTTTTAATGAAAATTGACTGAAACTGTGCAGCTAGAGAGCAAATAATAAAATTTCAGGTCTAATCTTAAATTTCAAAATGGCGGCTAGGTGAAATGGAAAATTTTAAAAGTTTCTAAAAGTCACAATTCTAATAAGATTCGCATGAAACTTAATATTCGTGTATATGGTGACTAGGTCTTATCATCATCTGTAAGTTTCAAATAACGGCGGTTCATATCAGCCATTCTTCAAATTTTTTGACCCTCTATTGGCCGTTGATGAAAATTGGAATCATCAATTATAAAAATAAGTTCTGCTGCGATTTGAAATAAAAATTAAATACTTTGGTTGCGTCTAGAGTAAATCTCCGATTTGAGAGATCTGGTACAGTAGCTATTGAGAATCTAGGAAAGATCGTCTATAAAATAATCCAAAATTAATTATTTAGAATTATAAAATTATTGGTAATAAGTGGTAGTTACAGGTTGCGAAAACGGTCTTTACATCTACAAACTTTTCGCAACAATGATTTACTCAGGGGAGGGCATTACTGCGCATATATCAAGGTTCTCGATAAAAGTGAATGGAACTGTTTCAACGATCAAGCTATCTCTCCCATAACTCAGGAAGATATTCAAAAATCCTTTGGGAGTGGTCTCTTCAAGGCCCACTACTCAATCATATACAGTTCGACTACTAATGGGTACATGCTCTTGTACCGTAAAATCAATCAAACGCTAAATGCTACGGTTGACGCAATCGGACTTTCTAGAGCATATAAATATGCGTGCAAGGCGACTTAATGAGGATATGAAAAATGTAAGCCCCCTTGATAAAAGTAGAGGGGTCAACTTTTCTGTTGATGTCAAACTTTTCATTATAAAGAAAACGAACCAACATAATTCAGATGAAGATCCATATAACAAGAAAAAAACTTCCTTTGATACCACAAACTAGCAATGACAGTAAACCTACGGTATGCCAAAACTCAAAACTTCAACCAGATGTGCTGCCTTTCTTGATTACAAAATCCACAATCCGAATAATATTTTTTTTTTGCTTCAGCGCTACAGCCCCTTTTGGGCTTTTGCTTAGAGATAGTTAGAGTATCTAATTATCTTGCTCGAATGTATCAGCACTCGAAAAAAGTGATATAGTCAGTACCACGCTTTGGCCGTATTTCCATCCACCCAGCTTGTAGTTATCAAGCAATCGCCTAAGCAAACTGCTCGAAAACCACCATAATGCAGATCCAAATTTCAATTGTAAATTTAAAATGATATTAAAAATTTAAATTTGCAATTGAAATCTGGACACGGTAACGCCTTTTACAACGGAACTTATCCACGAATCGTACTTTCGCAATGCACTAGAAAACGGATGGAAGGCTTGTCAACTGCCGTTGTGAGGAGTCCCACAAGGTGACGAGCAGCAACAACGGGGGTCTACTGCAGAACGCCACGTATGACGGACGTGGCGAAAACCATGCCAGTAAGGAAAAAAGTACAAATTAGGCAGTGCCGCGAATCGACGAGGATACACGGAAAAATTGTATGGAAAAAACCAAGTTTAAATTCATTGAAATAAGCCAAATTTACTTGGCCATCTTAATTCTAATTGCATTTCACTTTTTCGTGTGACCGAAGGTATGGTCAAACGACGGGAGTTCTCGCACTGGACGTGTGTCGTAGTCACATGCGAATCTTCTGAGAGTGTGAAGAAGAGCTCGGGATTGGCGACAGTGAATAAGTGTTCTTACTCTTGCACCAACTTATTTGGTTTCAAGTTCGAACGTTAACTTGAAATTCAGTTGTCGCGGATCCGTTCGCTCTATTTGTCCATCCGAGAAAAAACGCTCTCCGCTTCGTGCATTTAAATTACCAATAAAAGTATCAAAAAAGTATTTACGGCGTTGTTTCCGTTGAAGCTAATTTAATTCGCTTGTAATCATTCATGATTGTTTGAAATTTAGCGTCTCTAAAGGGAATTTAGTGTCAAATAGTGGAAACAAAAAGCTTTTTGGAGTGTTTTGATTTTGCATGATAGGAAAATTAAGAGCAACAATGTAGATTTTGCATACAGTTCAACGGTGCAGTGTGCACGGTTCCAAATTTGATTCAATCAAGCAGGAGAGTGGACGTCACAACATCCCCGCGTCGCGTAAATGGCTCCGATTTTCCTTGTTAATTTCTTGGGTAAAAAACGCAAATTTTCTTGCCCCATTGGTTATACCGTGCACGTACCATTTATTATTTACTTCTGAGACCATCAAATATCGGAAAACACGAAATTAAACCAAAATGTCCAGATGATTTGAACGACGTCTATCCCTTCACCCAAAATGAGAAGAAAGCTATTCTCGTACTAGTTTTGTTGCTTGTGGAGGATTTTCACTTGTCGTGTTGGCTGCTTTTCCCTTTAAAAATTAACGACCAGTGAACGCGATGTTGTGAAGTGGTAGCAAAAAACAAAGTCCAAGCAATTGTTTCCTTGCGTCGTGTTCGCAGAAATCATGTTTGTATGCAATAATAATGGACTCTTTTATATTAGTGTATGGAGAACGAGAATTTATGATATTAGAACATTTGGAGACTTGTATGCAAAGGCAAAATATCAGATTGGATAAGTAGTGGCAAACTATTCAATGCAAGCACGCGGAAAATATTATTAATTACTGGACGTAGTGTAGCGTTGAAATTGAGATTGTCTGATTCGGGAAAAATAATATTAGAGGGGCGATCCTCATGCGGCGACAAATCGACAAAATATTGCTCAACAGTAGTGAGGATAATACTATTGGAAAGAACGGGTTTCGCAGATACCGCATTTGGTGAATTATTTGCATGGAAGCAATAATTTGCTAAAGTAGAGTGCAATCAGCTAATCCATGAACATATACTTATATATATATCAGGCCACAGTGGAGTGATTTTTTTCCATTGATGTTAATCTAAAGCATTCACTCATCAGTGACATTGTATACGATTTCGGAAGATCAAAGACCCGAAAGCAAGCGTTGAATGTGCTGAGCAGCAAGTCAGGACAATGGCGATAAACAAGCTGCAACACCTCAGCTGGAACACCATCTAGATCTGAAGCCATCCTCGCTTTCAGTGAAAGGATTGCCTCTTGCAGTTCTGGCTGTGTGAAGAGTGGGCAGTTGACTGCTGTTTCACTATAGATGCATCAACACGGATGGGGAAGAGCGCCCGCACTATTTCGTCTATCTTTCCCGCATTATGTAAGCAAAGTTTCCGTAATGCACCAAGCTTCCGCATAACTAGCTTGTAGCCAAGGCCCCACGGATCCTTGTTCACATTGTCCACTAGATCTTGCCAGCAGCGAGTCTTGCTGGTGTTGATCAATTTGCGAAGGCATTTCCTGGCTATTATATGCTGAACCCGATTGCATACCTCGTCATGGCTCCATACCCATTGAGCCTCACGCTGAAGCTTGTGACACTTCTTTCGCTTTTCAGCGATTTCAGTCGACCACCAGTATACTGAAGGCTTGTCGTGCAGTGGTTCTCGACGGAGTATAGAAGCATTGCAAGCAGTTTTGATGGTGGTCATAGTTGAGTTCACCACATTTTGAGCTGCCAGTTCTTCCTTCCTCCCTGCAGCGGAGCCCCTGCCGTGAGCATCTCAACGAACCTCTCGACGTTCGTCCATCCGATGTTCCTTCCAATTTTGGAAGATCAGGAGCACGGACGGTGGGAGACAACACCACTGATCTCAAACAGAATGCACTGATGAGTAGTCTTCTAATACTTTCCAATTTTGTACTCTCCGTATTGTATTTCCGGTGGTCGCTTTTTCTAGGATTCGTTTTCTGTTTGAGGCATGCCTCATTTGATTGCTTTAGCGTTGAAGTCACCCCCAACGAGCGTGTTGCCGTCTACGTTGAAGACAGTACCACCCTCCAAAGCATTAAGCTTGGCTTTGAAAGATTATATCGACTCGTTCCGCGTTACGTATACTCTAAAGAAGGTGGACCGGAGCACCGAAACCACACGAAACCATCCCCCCGTCCACAGCCGTCCACTTTAAAATTACTATTCCATACCCAGATAGTAGCAGTACTAGTTCCATCAGGATACCATCATGCAGAACTTTTATCATAGTGTTGCTTACTCAGCAGCATAAAGTCAGCTTTCATGTCCCTGGCAAACTGCTCAAGCAGATTTTGGGCGGTTGAACTACGATCTACGTTTAGCTGCAGGATACGGAGCATCGCAGTTCTGATTTTGCCTTGGCTAGGGCTTCCTGGAAAACCTGACATTTCCCTGATCCCAAGACGTGCCCAAAATCCGATCTTGAATCACCATCCTTGCAAAGAATACAGTGTGCCTCTTTTATGCACTCTTTTCTTTTATGTCCCATTTCATTGCATTTGTAACATAGGGAACTCCTAGCGTGTGGCCATAGGTATTTCGGCATCCTATTCGGTCAAGTCAATGATGGCCATGCGTTGTCCCTTATGGTTTTCTGGTATCAGCCTCGCTTTGATCCTGGCTACGCTGGGGAACTCCCTTTTGATAGCCTCCTCTATCTCAGCCAGGTTCATGATGCAGTCAACGTCTCTTATTTTGGTCGTGACCATCAGCTAGAGCAAAGCGTTGCAAAATGCTTCTTTAGTGGAGGCCTTCATTCCAAATTGGACCAGTATGTGGCCCGACCGCGTTGGTCATACTGCTTTAATGACAGTGTTGGCGTCTTTGGGCCTTTCATTCGCTCCTTTTGTCAACACTGTCTGGAATCCCTGACCTGGCGTTCCACGACGGGGATGGTATGATAGTTGAATTGGAGCCGTTCATGCACGAGTGTCACCTTTGTGCTACCATGCAAAACAACTAGGTCGAAACCATCATATTCACCAGCCCAAAGCATCAATTCCAGTTCGTTGTCCAAAGCCTAGTCCAAATTTAGTCAGGATCGTTACCTGTCATCCTAGGAGGAAAAATCACAGCACCCCCCATATGCTCGGGTCCGTGGGAGTTGCACTTCCCAAAGAATGCTAGCCTTCAAGAGTGCTTTTGTCAACCAGCACTCCCCCTAGGGGAATTTCCACGGGTACGTGGGGGTGGCGCTTCCTACAGAATGCTATCCTCCTTGAGTATTTCTGTAGGCCAGCATTCCCCCTGCGGGGGAAAGATCTTATTAGAGAGCAAGGTATGTGTGTAGCAAAAAAATCTTCACACACGTATGAGTGATAATAAGCAATTTTCGCGTTCATTACGTTATACGTCTTTGCTTAAAATCGTAGTTTTTATTTATTATTGTGGGCCTTTATGAATTTATGTGAAATGATAATATCTGTTCGTTGTACGAAATAGGAAAGGGCAAAGCGCTTATCACGAGGAGCCCGAGCAAGCCTTCATGAACCTGTCCCGTGGCCACCACGTATACACCTGACCCCACATAATCAATTTGTTGGGTGCAATGCACAGCAGGTAAGAAATTTAATATTAGAACCAATTGCCGAATAAATTTCCTGACCCCCTTGTGTTTCCCATCTACTGAGTTCCTGTAGACGTAGATTGTTCTTTAAGTACGACAAGCCTGCGGAAAAAATGTTAGCTCACGAGTCAGTTAAAAACTATTTCTTCTTCCTTGTAGCACTACAGCCCCTCTCGGGCCTTCGCTTAGAGGTAGTTAGAGTATCTCATTTTCATGACCGTATTGATTTTTTCCGGAAGTTGTTTTGGTCAGTACCATGCTCCCATGTGCCTGCTCAGCTATGATATGATCTGATTAAATCGGTACATATCACCACTGAGTGAACACTCATTGTCTGTCCGAAAAACGCCCTGAACTAAATCACGTTGCTTCCAACGAGATTTGAACCTGGGACCTTCGGCTTATGCGTTCATGCTCTAACCACTAGGCCACACAGACTACCATACTACCAGTTAAAAACTTGGTACCGATTAATTTCACCATGTCAGAAGGTGTCATCGCCTACAGCGTGAGAGTGGGTAAGGCTTGTGCAGCTCTGATAAGATGCAAATGAAAGAACTGCCACGATAAATGCTGTTGGGAAAAATAAAATTGGACATGTACCAACATCTACAGTGGCCCTTCTGACACGGAATGAATTAGTTAAATAGTGTACATAATAAAAACTTGAGGTTTTTCTTTCAGAAGACCAAATAACCGGGCTGCAAGCATGCGGCTCATTAGACTACCGTAGTCCTCATAGGACAAGCGTTGGTGTTATGCCCGAATGGGAATAATAGAATGATAAAAGGGGGAGACTTTTCTTTTGGGGTTATTCTTCTTTACGCACCATAAAATAGTAGTATCAAGAAAAAACTTTATTTCGTCATCAACACCTGAAAGAGATGTTGATGGCTGACTGCTCTCACTAGTCGTACAATGAATACTACTTATATAATGAAAATTGCAAATGAGGATGCTATATCAGAGAAGACTGTTCGGGACAAAATTTCAGAGTCTCTAAAATATAATAAATAATATAATGGCGCGTGGAGCGACTCTTAGAAAGTCTCTCGAAAGAATAAAATGTGAACTTCTAATTAATCAGTTACTAAAGAGAGGTCAAAAATTTGCTTTTAAAGACAACTTATCTGCCATGATAAGGGACATCTTAAAAAAGATCATTACTTTTTAGACGCTCTGTGAGATACAAATCGAAGTGTTTGTCGAGAAAGATGAATGTCTACATTTTATTGGTTGCCTATAAAATCCTTCTGACAGGAGTGTGCTACAGTCGACTCAATTTACTTTAAGTGATAGCGAAGCTGTCACATACTCGCGTCTCTTGCCTTGATCTGCATCGCACAAATACATTCGTTGAAACCCATGTGATGACTGGTCCAGATTATGTGAATGTAAAGTTTATCAGAATGCTTTGCTCCTTCACTCTAAAAAAGGATAGGTAAGTTGGCAACCCTATTTAATTTAATTTCATCTGAATGATATTGAGTTAGTTGATATATCTCAGTAAAGAGAATATATGACCAAATATAAATATTCCATATTCTTCAGCACATACATATAAATACATACATCATTCTCGAAGAAACAACAGAGTGCACGTACAAGCCTAGAGGCTTTGCATCTCGTGAAATTTGCTTGCCCTCATTTCAATTGCGAGCGAAATTCAAACTGCTACTGGTGATTATTTGAGCGCAATGCTTTCTAATGCAAAATAATATTCTTACTATACTGTTGATGATAAAAATAGTTAACACACTTTTCGAGGAGTCCAGTAGCTGGTGCAAACAAATAAAGTCACTTTTTTCGTATGGAAAGCTTCCACCAGCGCACCTGAGATCATTTTCATTATTTTCTCATTCGTTCGAGTAATACCGGGAATTAACTTTTGGGAGACACGAGAAAAAATATTTACTCGTATATTGCTCTTTAAGTTTTTTCATGGTAGAAATTGTTATTGCGGCTGTTGAGGGATTCGGGAAACAACAAATATGTCAATGAATTGGAATTTTCATTAAAGTTCAACATCCCGCGGGGAGCAATGAATTGCCTAATTAATTGCTTTATCAACGCATCTATGGCGATGTCTGTGAATTTCTTCTGAATGTTTCAGTGGAAAAATGCAATTGATCGCTAAGATCACACTTTGATAAAGTTAAGAGATAACTTTGTTCAAACTCAATAAATTTATTCAAAGAGATTATTAATTGCTGTCCTTGCGCAGATTGAGGAATGATAATGAAATATTTAATGTTCATATTAACATGACCTCAATTATTCACCTTTCTTAATTCACGGTGCATATACTATAAATTTGGTGTTTGTAGGCATACATTGTTGTCAATAAAGCACGTTTGAATGATAAGTAATTTTGGGACAATGAACTTCACCTCTTGCGCTCTTTATTATACTTTGGGGAGTAGATAAAATCGTGAAATCTTTTAGAGTAATTAAAAGCACAAAATTTTAGATTTAAAAAAGAATTGACTCTAACAGATGTCAATTAAAGTATGTAGAACAATGAAATTAACTAAATTTATTGAAGGACCTCAAATATTTAGCTTGGATGTTTCTCAAGCATCAATTGCTCTATTTTCAAAGCCAAAAACGGAAAGCAAACAGTTTTGTGGCAGCCATGAACTCTGGTTACCCAGAAAAATACAAAGATCACTCAAGAAACATGTGGTTTCGAATGGTGTTGAAGTAACATATGCTATGAGTGTACAGTAAGTGAAACAAGTTGGGTAAACAGACCTACGCTCATGTCAGAAGGGTTTTGTACTCAACTTACAAAATGCAGTCACCAGCAACGAATAAAATCAAGAAACATGTCAAAGATGATTTTATTGGAGAAGTTATGAAATTCGAAGATAATATTATTATTAAAAAAGTTGAACGAATTTTGACTTCTGAGGTTTGTTATTGTTATACTCATACTCCCTTGATAATTTTTTAAGATTTTTTAGATGTCAGGTGTCCATTCGCGAGGGAGGAAGCACATTTTTCATCTATTTCCCCCCACTGAAGAAAAAACTGTCAGTTTAAGAACTGTTTTGAACAGCTCTCATAAAAAATTTCCATTTGATACTCATGTCGGCTACCGCATGCACCTTAAACGTTGAAGGTGGGGAAAAATAGCTCAAAATTGTTCAATCTTCGCATTTAAAACAGCCGCTATTTTGTTTTACGATTACTGATACCACTAGCTGAACCAATTATCGAAAATATTCATGATACCTCTCATTCCTGAAAATTCATTCAAATCCTAGTAAAACTGTAGTGTCTGGATCAGTAAACTGCACATATTGTTCCATAGCCATATGTTTCCATAGTAATACAGCGCCTACTCGTATTGTTCCATAGTAATACAGGAAAATTCAAATCGCTATAACTTTGTGAATTACCGTTCGATCTTTGTGAAACTTTCAGCAATCAATCTTATGAATAATCATCTGTTTACTGAATTGTAGTGAATTTAAAGGAACCGTTAAGACTTTATTCAAGAAAACGTAAAATAGATAAATCATACTATTACTAACAAAGTTGGGTAAATTTTGACTTCTCCCGTATTTGTTGTTTTTGTACTTATAAAGGTCTACATTCATGATTTTTTTAGATTTTTCGGATGAAAGGTGTCCAATCGTGAAGGGGGTACACGAAAAGTTCGTACATTTTTCCTTCCCCTACCCCTCCCTACCGATAAGGCATTTTCAAGACTTATTTTGAAAAGATATCATTAAGATCTTTTCAATGAAACCCTACTCAACTACAAATGGTGAATATTTTTTTAGAGGGTCACCTCCCTATATGGAGAGACCCCCTTAAACCCCTTTGAAAAATTTTCCTACCCCAAAACTTTCAAGAAGTCACCGCTTCTGACCTTTTCACAGCGTTTCATTGCTGTAGCTTCTATAGCTTCGGAGAAAAAGTGCTGTGACATACAGACGGACGGACGGACACAGGTCGTGATTGCAATAGGGTTGTAGCGACATTTCTGTACATTTTTATATTTCACACTTTGCATTTTGCCAATTTGACACCTGGCAATGTATAGTTTCAGTTTGCCATGGCGAGTGAAATTTTATATAAATGCATGGATTTTTTGTGGAGAATTCCAGTAACGATTTAGTATTTAACTGCTTTACTTCCACTTGAAAATTAATCTTTTTATTAAAAATAAAATAAAGTATTATTTGTTGAAGTGTTATTCATTGAAGAATTTCAAATAGACCTTTTCATCAAAAAGATTACTTCGTTTAACCTTAATTCTTTAATTGGTGACCCCGAATGAGCATGCAGTCTCAAGCACACTGCATAATGCTACCGAATACTACCAGCGCTGCACCACATAAGCAACCTCAAACGAAAGGTAAAGGAGTCGTGCACGACGAACTTCTGAAGAGGGCCTCACACAACTGGTTCCCGCTACCGACTGAAAATGGCACATCCCAGCGCGACATAAGTTTCTGTTGTTCCAGTCACAACAACATAGGTTGCCGCAATAGTTACATTGAAGTTTTTGCCAATACCTGGAACAAATCCAATCACCTCAGCAGCAGCGTATCCTGGCTTACAGGTATGGAGACCACCCTATATATCACTTCCGCTCAGACATGCAAGAGGAGTGGTTGTTAGGAATCACCTCCAGGAAAAATTTATTTAAAATTAATTTAGTTAAAATATTCTTAGTTATAGTAAAATATTGTTATTTAAAAAATTGTATCTTTTGTCATAGCTATAATTACTCGTCATGGCAACAATACTTAACATCAACACATAACAATACAGGGTTCGACCGGCCACAACCCAGCTTTGCGATGTGCGGGAGAACCGGCCACAACTGAGCCCCGCTACATATTTCTTACTACTACTACTTCAATTTTTTTACTCGACCAGACACAACTTAGCATTGCCTTATGCAGCTGAACCAGTCATAACCGAGCAGCACTCTTGTCCATTTAACAAACAATACATAATTTGACATGGACTAGAAAATTTATAGTTTCACTGAAGGGGGAGTAATGTAGCGACATTTCTGTACATTTTTATATTTCACACTTTGCATTTTGCCAATTTGACACCTGGCAATGTATAGTTTCATTTTGCCATGGCGAGTGAAATTTTATATAAATGCATGGATTTTTTGTGGAGAATTCCAGTAACGATTTAGTATTTAACTACTTTACTTCCACTTGGTGCAAAATCGAAAATTAACCTTTTTATTAAAAATAAAATAAAGTATTATTTATTGAAGTATTATTTATTGAAGAATTTCAAATAGACCTTTTCATCAAAAAGATTACTTCGTTTAACCTGAAAACCTCAAAAAAAGTGTATCATTTTCAAAGCATAAATAATTAAAAATTATTTCTTTTCTATGTTTCCGTACTTTTTATCATGGACGTTGAAAACTAGGAAAAATATTTAATGGTCGAATTCAAAGAGGTAAAGAAGAAAAATATATCACAGGTCAAATTGTTAGGCCAAAAAAGTGTTCGGACTATCATACTTATTTCTATGTAGCAGGGGGATTCCCCGACTTTCCAATCACTGCTCGATGCAAATTAGTCAAATAAAAGCTGCCTATTGTTAAATGTGTTTGATTTTTGTGAAAGTTGTGAAAACTACGATTGAAGTGAGGGAAGTTATAATAAGTTTGAGTAAATAACAAAATTTATTTATTTATTTTTATTCATTTAATTCGTCACTATTTTACAGAATTTGTAATCCCAATTATAAAAAAGAAATGAGAATACGTGTTCGAAAAAAAGTCAAAACATAAATATAAAGTAAGAATAAATCTAAATTTAACAATTATGTAAAATTAACGAGAGAAGAAATTATTGCTCGTAGAGTACTCTCCGCAGCATGCTCACAAATGAAACAAATGAGCCAGAAGGAGGACCAAGCTGGAGATTAAAATGGTCTCTTACCATACGAATTATTGGTGAGTGACTGTAAGATACGGTTCTGGCAAAGGGTATAGCGTAGTATTGCGACGACCTAGCGCGAGAAGGGGGACGTATGCTAATGGCGTTGCTTAATTTCGACGATAACACGCCTCTCGTTAATTTAAATTGGAAGCATTGATCAAGGAATTGCCTCCTTACCTGCAGCGAAGATAGATCGAGGATATTCAGGCGATCATCATGATCGTGTGGGAAAACCTACCCTGCACAGATTTAACCGACACCACAAGATAATTAAGATGCGGGAACCATATCGGGAATGCATATTCAAGAATTAAGTTAACCAGTATGACGAATAGCCGAACACACTTTTGAAAGTTGAAACATCTGTGAGAGGAATGTAACACAAAGCCCGCGATCCGAGAAGCTTTCTTGGTTATTTCAAAAACGTGAACAAATGAGAATCAAAAGTCATACCTAAATCTTTGAAACTCTCGACCAAAACGAACACTGAGCTTTCGATAGAGTACGAAAATTGAATGGGGTAAGTTTTATTGGTAAAGATCATGGAAAGACACTTAGAGACATTAATTTGAAGTCGATTTCTATGACACAAAGAGGAGGAGGAAGACTTAAATCATCCTGAAGAGCTCGGCAATCTTGTATTGAATTAATGACTCGAAATATCTTCAGCTCCTCAGCATATAGAAGGGGGTTAGATGTGAAGATAGCTGGGAGATCAATAATAAAGAGGTTAAAAAGAAGTGGACTTAAGATTGGTCCCTGTGGAACACCAGAAGTTGGGACGAAAGTGTGGGACGTAGATCCATTACAGATTACCATGCAGGAACGATGAAAGAGAAAGGAGTAACTCCAGGAGAAAAGAGATCCCTGAATGCCGAAACAGTGGAGCTTGTCAATGAAGATGTTGTGATCCACAATATCAAATGCTTTTGTAAAATCAGTGTGAATCACGTCAACTTGACCTCCTAAGTCAAGGGTGATTGTAAACGTGTTGATAAATTCACCTAGGTTAGTTACTGTAGAACGTCCTTTTACAAATTCGTGTTGATTTTCGGATAGGTTGGGGCGCAAACCATGTTAAGTTTACAATGAATAATGCGTTCCAGGATTTTCTCAAAGTGCGATAGGAATAAAATGGGTACATAATTAGAGGCCTGGGAGCGGTTACTCGCTTTATGGATGGGTAGAATATGTGCACATTTCCAAACGTCTGGAAAAGTACCTCTTTCGAGACTTGAGTTAAAGAATTAGATGTGGGGAATACATAAGGATGAGGAGAGGGATTTAATTAAAAATATTAGGGATTCCATCAGGGCTGAGTGCGCTGCTAGAACTCAGTGACTGAATTACCTCTGCAAGCTCTAAGGGGTTGAGGGGTGAGACGGCAGAGAAACAGTCAGCAAATATGTCGCATATGGCCTGGTCATTGTAGACTAAGTGGTTCTGATATGACAATGCATTGAAATGCTAACGCGAGTCTTTTTTAGAGCTGACGGCCAGAAGGATTTCGGGTTATTGACAAATGAAGCTTCTTCTCATCATCGATAGTTTTGTGGGGGGAGGGCAACCTTTCTACTATGACACACTCATATAAGGATCAAAAGGTAAAAAGCTCCAGCATAGGAAAACATTTTAACATATTTTACCGAATATTATCGGATATATAATGCAAAAGTAAGAGCCAAAACCGAGAAATATTTTTTTTTTTTGGAACCTTAGGTCCAAATTTTTTCAATTTGGTTTTTTTTTCAAGGAGTTTGCTTTTCAACAAGCGCTTTGATTTAATAATTTTTGTAATCAATACCTCAATATTTGAATTACTTCATAATAATGGCATACTCTTAACCGCAAATCATTTAGAAGTTAAGAACTAAATAGTAAGTCATATGTGAAGCTTTTTTGTATTTGCGTTTTTTGCAGTAAGCATGATAACGGTAAGATTTTAATGGTCTGAAATAACGCAAGCAATTTTTTAACATTTTTATCCCGTGCTAATCCCCATTCTATATTTTTAGATGTTGAAGCTGAAAGGATATCTAATAGAACATAGGAAAATACACACGTATTGTGCGTATATTTATATTCATTACTATCCTTGCTGTCTTTTTATCGAAAAAAAAATGTTCTTATGTTAGATCCTTTTGTGTAGAACTCCGTTTCTTAAAACAAGCCTTATTCAATTTCTCTACAATGCGGATAAAACTTTTACGAAAATTAAATTACCCAACAAGTTGAGTAGGCAGGAGAGTTCTCCCTCCAGAAGAGTTTTGTAATCGTCCTAGGGTTTAAAAGAACTGTTGCCATGAATCTATAAGTTGAATTATATATACATTGCTTCTATAATAAATCATTCAAATATATCGGAGAGATGAAGGGTTTCTTTCAAAAACACATAGCAGCTGCAATTTTGTTTCTGTTAAAGATCTACCTGGACCGCTTGATACAAAAAGTGACTTTTTTCTCAGATTCTAAAAGCTCTAATCCAGGCCTTTTATTTGATATCCTTCTCAACGACCTTTGATAATAATATTGTTTAATTCTTCAATGCGAGGGGGTTTCCCTCAAAAACTTTCCAAATTTTCGGTATGGCCTAAACTTCTAACCTTCCTATAAAGTTTAACTTATTAGCTTCAATCGTTTGTGGATAAATGGATGCATGGACAGACGAGCAGACATGACGCGAACCTAGTAGGTCTTTGTAAAATCTGTTTTATGGAGCCCTAATAACTACAAAAATTTATAATATGTAAAAGTATTCAATAAATTTTTTTATATTTTCATAAGCACTGAAAGTTCATGTTCCAGAATATCTAATGCGGCTTTTGAGGAACTATCTGAAGGACTGAAGCCTGCTGTACGACACGACACAGGGCCAACGAAGGATGGAAATTATATCGGGTGTTGCCCAGGGATCTATCCTTGGTCCGGACCTGTGGAACATGTCTTACAACGGGCTACGGAGACTGGAGATGCCAGATGAGTCGCGCTTGATCGGCGATGCGGACTATGTTGCGGCTCTGGTCGCTGGACGCACCGTTGAACAAGCGCAGCTTAGGCTAGGTATGTTAATGTACCGAGTGATAGATGACTGCTCGCGGGCTTAGTCTAGCACTGGAGGAAATCGAAGTCGTCATCTTGACAAAAAAGAGAATCCCAAGAGAAAGGATGATCAGTATTGAAGACATACAAATCGAATGAAAGCCATCGGTGCAGTACCTGGGGCTACTGAGGTACTTAAAGATGAGTTTCACTGTGCTGTTTTTTCAATTTGGTTTTTTCAAGGAGTTTGCTTTTCAACAAGCGTTTGGATTTAATAATTTTTTTAATAAATAACTCAATATTTGTATTACTTTATAATAATGGCATACTCTTAATCGCAAATTATTTAGAAGTTAAGAACTAAATAGCATGTCACATGTGAAGCTTTTTTGCATTTGCGTTTTTTGCAGTAAGCATCATGAAAGTAAAATTTTAATGGTCTGAAAAAACGCAAGCAATTTTTTAACATTTTTAGTCCGTGCTACTCCCCATTCTATGTTTTTAGATGTTGAAGTTTCACTGTGTAAATCAGGGCAACGGCTGAGAAGGCTGCTTCGGAAGCATCAGCTCTGAATTGACTTATGGCCAACCTAGAGGAATCCAGCCCATCAAGACGA
This sequence comes from Odontomyia ornata, assembly GCA_963969285.1. Lineage (NCBI taxonomy): Eukaryota > Metazoa > Arthropoda > Insecta > Diptera > Stratiomyidae > Odontomyia > Odontomyia ornata. The sequence goes on from OZ017739.1 coordinate 463,447,151, forward strand.
CGCCTCTTGATGAGTGCTGTAGGCTCAGTGCTACTGTACGGAGTAGAAGTATGGGGCGACCCTCTCAGTAAGGAGGTATACTGAAAACATTTGGCACAGGTACAGAGAAAAGGGGTACTGAGGATTGCATCTTCGTAGCCGACAATGCCTGATTCGGTGGTGAGAGTTATTGCAGGCGTGATACCTGTCACCCTCCTTGCTAGAGAGGGGCGCTCTATTTACCTGCGCCAGAGTGTGGATGCAAGGGAGATGGTTGTCCGCGAGGAGAAACAGCGCTTGCTCAACGATTGGCAGCAGTCTTCGGTGGATTGCACGAAGGGAAGGTGAACTGCGCCGAAGTGAGGATGCAAGGGAGATGGTTGCCCGCGAGGAGAAACAGCGTTTGCTCAATGATTGGAAGTAGTCTTGGGTGAATTGGACGAAGGGAAGGTGGACTGCGCACCTCATTCCTGATGTGAGACCGTGGCTAAATTAGTGGCATGGTGAGACTGACTTCTATCTGACCCAGCTTTTGAGCAGGCATGGGTGTCTTCAGTCTTACCTGCACAAGATTGGTAGGTCACGGTCCCCCGATTGTTGGTTTTGCCCAGGAGAGGAGAACGATGCCTACCACATATTTTTTGCGTGCACAAAATGGGCCAAGCTGCAAAGGGACCTCTACAGGGAGATGGGAGAGCTCACCGCGGGTAATATAGTTGCGGTGATGCTTGAATCGGTTGACAAATGGAACCAGGTGGCAGAATATGCGCGGGCAATTCTAAAATATAAAAGGGACTCACAGCAGCCGGGGGTGTTAGGGCTGGGGAATCGCTTGTATGGCACTTCTTCTTCCCCTCTCCCCTCCCGCTAGGAAAAGGACCTCAGCTAGAGGGCACCCCATGGCGTAATGTGTCAAACCGTTCCAGGCTAGGTTCTCAGGTTGACAGGGAAGGTGTTTAGTGGGTAGTCCGGTCACCTTCTTGCGAGCATGGGGGTCCCACATTCTGTGCGTAAATGGCATTCACCTCCCAAACAAAAAAAAAGAGGTCGAAAATTTCATGGAAACCTAGTTACAACTAAGCAAACAAAATATGATAAACTTTGTTCTAATTGGAGCTATACTTTGATCAAATATTGTAAGTCCAAGTACTTTTGATATATGTGTATGTTGTGTGAACGGGTATATCTTACTTTCCCCTTCTTATTGCGATAATATAGTGAGCCTACATTTTCCTATGTGAGACTCCATTGAAGACTGTCTATCTGTCTTACATATCTATACCTAACGCTGAATAAACTTTGCCATCGTGTCAAGCTCAATGTTATCTCCATCACAGAGCGTCAGGTTCTCATTGGGGTCGATACACCTTAACAAGATTCTAGGGGAAATCTAGTCCAAAAGAGGCCAGTAAGAACAACCTTCGTTGAGTTGAACATTAGCCACGTGCCTACTTTCTGGGACTGTGTATGAGCCATACAAGGTGACATTCACTTCTGAGTTCTTAATATCAAGAATACATAACAATTACGATGTCTTTTAATGTTCATATCTCTAGTTTTCCTATCCTCGGGTAAAACAATGCGACAAGAATGTTCAGAAGCTTTTCAACGTGCTCATAACATGATCATCGCTTGCTAAGTTTGAATGCTACTTAAAAATTATTTCACACAATCATACCTTGACTGTGTTTTATTTTATTTCTAAGAACAGAACAATAATGGAGCATTCACTTTACTCATAAATGCTTATTACTTGCAATGGTTTTGCATTACAGACCCTTTTGGGCCTTTGCTTAGAGATAGTTAAAGTATTTCAATATTTTGATCTATGTGGTACTCAACAAGGTGATATGGTCAGTACCTCGCTTTGGCCATTGATCGATCCACCAAGCTGGGGTATGTTCAGATTTTAAACCAGTAGGTATCCTAAATGAACGGTCTGCCAAAAGAATTGCTTCAAAGAAATTTCGTTGTAATCAACGAGATTTGAACCACCGACTTTCGGCTTATGCAGCAAAACTTTAGGGATTACAAGTTTTGGCCTACTAAATTAGTTTCTTAAAAGTGATGAAACAAAAAAATCCTCTTATCTTCTACATACCAACCTTTGTACATTTTAAGTGTTAGGTGCCAGCTCCGGAACAATTTGCGATTCTATCAAATGAAGAAATCAAAATAAAGTTACATATTAAATCAGGCAGTGTGATGTGTACGACGAGGATATTGAGATACTCTAAATATCTCTAAGCGAAAGGCCGAAAGGAACTATAGAGCTAAAATGAAACAAGCTGGGGAAACAGAACTACGCACCTGTCAGAAGGGTTTCTTATTCAGAACACAACTTGCCAACAAAATAGTTTATTCACTTTTAACGATCTTGAAGACCAGTTGCATACATAAGAAAACAAAGTTTCAAGTAAACAAATCTGTGATAAGACCTATGCTATTGTTAAGCCTTTTTCAAATGCCTAACTACAGTTGGGCATAGCAACACCCACTTGTATATCACTCCAATGACCTGAAATACCTAGAAACTCCACTCTAGCGCTTCCCTAGTGGAACACGCGGATTCGTAATTAAATTCATTTATTAGTTCTTCAGAATACATTCAGTTATCAAGCGGCTTTGCCAAGCGTGAACGGTAGTCCTTAATAGTGATTGGCTTCGGACCCGCTCTGGGCGTTGCAGTGATTGCTTCCTCAAGCAACGGACGGAGTTGAGGGGTCATCACAGATGGCTGGTCGTTAGTTAGTGGCTGGCCTGTCGCCGCTCACGTATGTCGGTCGTGGTGGTTGCTGACAGTGCGAACTGGTCGTTTGGTTTCCGGTAGCAATTTGTCCCAAATTGTAATGTCCGGACGATCGCTGATGTTGCGTGGCACTTGCAAGGTTGCTGGCGATGCGTATTGTTTGCACAGCCACAGGTAGTTCGATAGTGGCAGTCCAGTCTACGCTCACGTATGTTGGTCGTGGTGGTTGCTGGCAGTGCGAGCTGGTCGTTTAGTTGCTGTTTTCGATTTGGCCCGAATTGTAATGTCCGCGCGATCGCTGATGTTGCGTGGCGCTTGCAAAGTTGCTGGCGATGCGTTTTGGTCATACAGCTACGGTGGTTGGATAATAGCAGTCCAGTCGCCACTCATGTATGTTGGTCGTGATGGTTTCTGGTAGTGCGAGCTAGTCGTTTGGTTGCCGGTGACAATTTGGCCCAAATTGTAATGTCTGCACGATCGCTGATGTTGTGTGGTGCTTGCAAGGTCGCTGGCAATGCGTGTTGGTCGTACAGCTACCGGTGGTTAAATTAAAATCGCGTAAATTTGCTCGTTCCTGGGCAAGATACCTGAGGAAAACTACTGCTCCGGCAAGAGTCTTGAGCAGGGCAAGTAATGCTGCTTGGATTCGGGCTGGCTGATGTGCGTCACATGTTAACAGTACGACTGCGTGAATCCGGGCTGAAACCCTCTTGACATCCGTCAGTCTCGGTCTAAATACCTTGAGACGGTTCTACTCGGGCAAAGGCCTTGAGTAGGGCAAGCGTAGTATCAAGAGTGATTCGCTTGCTCATAGTCATGGACATTTATACAAAAATAATGTTTACCTCAAGTTTACTTTTGTTGCCAATCAATTTCATTTCTTATTGGGTACATTTACCTCTTTGCTAAATCAACTAAAATAACGATTAATATTAGTAATAAATAAGGTCACTGGATTGTTTGGGTAATTTTCACATGGCCATCTATCGGTGACTACCAACAATGCTTAACCTTCGAGAAGTGATTTCATATATGTACTCTTTCGATTTACCCTAGCTTTGTGGGTTGGTCAATGCCAAGCCAACTGGATGAGCACGAAGGATATGGCATACTCACGCATATACTTACTGCTCAAGCTTTTGTGCATGATGCAGTGTACCTACGAGAACCAATGTGAGAAGCGTTAGTAACGCTCGAGACATTGGCCGACCCTAATGTCTCGAGGTTATATCAGATCACCACAACCCTATGCTATGGGTGCGAAATATAAATCCTAACTCAGGCATCCTCAAACGTATTGAACGCTTTCGAAAGGCAGGTCCTCAGGTGAATTATTGGAGTGAAACTAGGACGCGATCAATGGACCGGGGCAGTTGGAGGCACTTTTTGCAGGAAGTGAAGGTCCAAGATGAGCTGTAGTGCTGTAAAAAAGATGAAGAGCATGTAAATTTTAATCTTCACCCAATAATGAGGCGTATCAATCAAAATAGTTCAAATAATTATCAAAACTAGCAAAATCCATATTTCAAAAATTATAATAAAAGTTTTCAATGCTAAGATATTCTATATTGTTACATTAAGAAAATTCTAATTCAATTGGAAGGTGATATGTATCGGTATCAGTAATAAGCTAATTGTAGTAGAAGCATTCAAATCAACAAAGGTCAAAGACTCTATTTACGAGTAGGTTTTTGTATGCCATTGGGCTGCGCTAACCTTGCATATGAGATTCATTCAACAAATATTCTGACTTAAACAGCTGCTGTAACTAGTAAAACTAAGATTCTTACTTTCTTCTAAACTATATTCGGTAAATTATAATCACCTGCCTAAATATGTTAGATCAGTATCATAGTCTTGATTATCAGAAATCTGTTTGATCATATTTATATGAAGAGCATACAATTCCGAAGGACAATTAGGAGGAAGATACACGTAGCCGAGAAAACATTTCTGTATACAAATACAAACTGCCCTTGGGGCTTACGTTTTAAGTTCGCTTTAAGGTTTTTAAATTTTAAGGATAGTTAAAATGAAGCATATTTTCAGTTCAAAAAAAAAAATTCACATTTAATTGTAGTTTTGCTGTTTTTACGTATCTGAGCATAAATTTTGAACGGAGATGGATTCTAGGGTTGTAAAAAATTAGCATCGGCATATGCACCTGTCAAACAACTGAGAGGCGGCTTCATTTTTGAACGTAAAGTGAAAATCTACGCCCAGTGAAACAAGGAATAGAGCGGAGACTACGTTACAACGATGATTTGTATAAGCAGTTTGATGAACCACATATCTGCTTACGTAAAGCTATGCATATTGCAATGGGCGGGCCACGTAGAAAGAATGGAAGAAACCGTCTACCCAAGGTTGACGTCCAGCAGGAATTATATAAGAATAATAATTAAAACTCAACTGAGTACATTTTTTTCACGTCTATTGAATAAGAACTCTAATGTGTAGAATTTTTCCATTTATTAATCCACGAAGACGTACTATGAGTTTTTAATGCGAAATTGAACAAACTAAAAGTTTCATCAATTTAAGAGTCTTCATTTTTCCTTAACCCACGAAAATTTTATCCAATATATGTAGATTTTCAGCGCTGAAACAAAATTATATTCACATGTTTCCTATTTTATATAGAGAAAAATTATTATTCTTAATGAATGTTTGCTTTAAACATTATGATTGCCCATGTTGATCAAAATGCATTTTAAACCTTATGTTCTGGTTTACATTCTAAAAAAAGCGCTTATTAAACTAAAATAAAGTTTGCCGAAAATAATATTCTGCACGAGAAAAAGAACAGATTCGTTTTAACTGATAATTTACCTTCCCACATTCCCAATTTATCGTTGACTATATGCTATAATTGAAATGTACATGTCTCTAATTATATACGAATTAAAATCTACAAAATAGTGTGACAATAAAAAATGTTTAAAGCTCTGGGCAAACAGCGGAAGCCAGTAGCTTAAAAAAGTCGTAAGGATTTGAGGTGGAGAAAGACCCATGCCATAGTGCTTTTGGTTACCTTAAAAATATATTCCCCTTCTACGCACTTTCATCAACGTTCTAGTCATGTGAGTAATCGCTCCTGAGTCAGTTTTTCGCGCTTCGCATTCCAACGGATTTTATTGCGTAAATTTCTCAGGTGAATAACCATTGAATTCCATCCAAAGACCGTACTGTTGTGATATACAATTAAAAATTTCTAGTATTGTACATTTTTTTATGAGATTGAAAATTCCAGAAAAGTAAAGAGATATGAATTCAGAATACTCATGTATTTCTTCCTTTAAGAAGAATTAATCATAAAAAAATCCTCACCGAAAGCATGCTATCAATCTTCTTATTCTTCCTCATTCACGTTCCGAAATATGAATGAAAATCAAGATCAACTCATAAATGAAAATTATTCAACAGTTTTCACGTCATGAATGACATTCCTCGTCCGCGTTGGAGCGCGAGTTAATTTTGTCCCCGAATGTAAATACACTTTATGTGATATTTTCATTATGAATTTATGTCAACAGGATGCGAGTGATTAATTTACACAAAAACAAATCATTACAATATTTGCACACGTATTTTAATGCATTACCTACTACAACATCATAATTATCGTTATGTTTAAAAACCTGATTTGCTAAGCACAAATATTTTCAAACGCGATCAAACAGTTACTTATTAAAAGTCTAGAATATTTCGTAAATATTTAAATCGTCGTAGGAATGAGATAAGGGAGTTGTGTTACTTCCGTTGCCAAACGGAAAAAAACCCTAAAATTTGCCCAAGGATATTGTTCGATTTGAAGGGAAGTCGTTAAGTTTCTTCTTCCGCTGTTGTATCGGTGAAAGGCCTTGCATTTATGCCTTATAATAATAAAACGAAATGATAACACCTGAGTAGAATTTTTGATTATTATTAATACCTCCATTCCCTGCCACTGACACTACTTGCTTCTCCATTTCTGTTTCTTTCTTGCATTACGCTCAAGCGATCTCTACTACAATTTCCTGCGTTTCTCCAGATATGTCCCCCAGACAATGTAATTGGAACTTTATTTCAATAGCTAATGCCGTTAACCCTAGAGTACACGCATTCCTATTTATTTCATGAGTGCGAACGTGGCCTACTATAGTAGGTCATTTTAAAATCGTGGCAAGTTATTTTTCAGATGATTTATAAATAAAATTACAGCAGTTATGATAAATTTATTTATTCTAGACCTCTGATAAACAAGATTTTCTTATGTAACTAAAAAGAAACAAAAATGAAAAGCAATCTAATAGAACTCTTAGAGAATTTAATGAAAGCAGCCTTTGATAATGAAACAAGCAATCAAATAATTAATCCTTTCGATAATTATACAGGGTTCTCCATTTCGTAATTGGGAAGGTATCACCCTGCCATTTGACATTTGTCAAAATTAAATGTCATCCAAAGCGCGTTTTTTTTAGCCGAAGGTTTACCATTTAGAAACATGGATCGTTTAGCAGTCAAAAAATGCGTTAAAATTATTGAATTTTATTATAAAAATGGTGATTCTGCTACATCAACATTTAGGGCTTTACGAGCCGATTACGGTCGTCATAATCGACCTACATCTCCATCCGTACAAAATCCAACTCACTCAAGAACTAAAGCCTCAAGACCAGACACAACGCAGAATGTATGCGAATTGGGTGATTGAACAACAAGCCCTAGATAACGATTTTTCGAACGAAATTTTCTTTAGTGATGAGGCTCATTTTTCGCTCAGCGGTTACGTAAATAAACAGAATTGCCACCTATGGGGCTTTCAAAATCCTCAGGTGATCGCAGAAAGGCATTTGCATCCGGAAAAAGTGACCATTTGGTGTGCATTATGGTCTGGTGGTGTTATTGGCCCGTATTTTTTTGAAAACGATCAAGGAAGAGCCATTACTGTCAATTCTGACCACTATGGACGGGTGTTAACCGATTATTTATGGAGAGAAAATGAAGATTTTGATCTGGAAAACATGTGGTTCCAACAGGACGGAGCCACAAGCCACACAATACAGGCTAATTGAGCACTTTTGCAAGAGAATTTTCCAGGACGCGTAATTTCGAGATTGAGTGATGTCAATTGGCCCGCAAGATCCTGCGACCTAACACCTTTGGATTTCTTCTTATGGGGCTATGCGAAAGATTGTGTTTCAAAATCTTGAGCAATTGAAAGCCAATATTCGTGAAGTTATGGCCGAGATATTGTCGGAAATGTGCCGAAAAGCCACTGTAAATTACCTCAAAAGGATTGAGGCCTGTAAAAAATGTTGTGTTTCACGTATAGTGGTAAGGTCGAATCTTTATATTGAATAAAAAATTTTGTTTCCATCTGAATATTTTATTTGTTTTCTTTAGCTTTACTTTGCCAAGCGTAAAATAGATAACCCTATACATTTTGACTCAACAGCAATATACTGCACAAGACATTGTAAATATATTCAAACGCAACTTAAATCGACACACAGTAAATCGACTTATGACTGACGAAAGAACATTTGGACTTATTCAAAAGATGTATCCTCAGCACTTTCAAAATTACGGAAGCCGTTTAGTCGAAGACATACAAAATGAAATGGGAGGAGGAAAGAGTCCTCAACACCCATTCAAGAGCTCAAGAAACGCAGAAGAGAATATGCTTCAGATACTGGAGAATTTCACTTTTCTAAAATGTCTGCAAAAATTAAACGACTTGTCTCCTGAAAAATTAAACGCCTTGTCACTCGAACAAGCCCATTCTACATGTTACTCCGATTCCAAACTATCCTGGACACACTGTCCACATTAGGCTAGTCTTGACTGCCATTGATAAATTTAACAAATTTCTCCAAGCCAGTATTCTGCCATCCAGGTCTTCAGAAGACATAAAGCAACCGTTAAGGGATATTTTTTTCTTCTTCTACTTTCCGGAAAATATTGTGATGGACAATGAAGGCGGACTACTGTTCTTATACTTATCTTCCATGATGGAAGATGATTTCCAGATGAAAGCTTTCAAAACACCGCTTTATTAAAGTGAGGTAAATCGCCAAATAGAGCGCTCTCATTCTACCTTGATCGAACTTATGCGATGCTTGAAATGAGATTATCCCAACTGGCCCTTTGAGGAACTACTTCAAAGAGTAGTAAACGAGTATAACTATGCAATCCGTAGTAGAGACTAAGTACAAGAAGGCTGCAGAACTAGATCTTGGTCAGCTACTAAGAACTACTTCAGAAGAACTCGAACGCATACGACAGGTGAACATCAAAAACCTAAAATACAAGCAAAACAAGGTCCTTATGTACCACAACGAAAATAGAAAACGCTCAAAAGGCTACAACCCTGTAGAAATTATTTTTGTCAAAAAATAGAAGATTAGGGTAAAAATTAACTCTAAGATACAGGCGAGAAACTGTTGGGGAAAATAAATGTACAACAGTAATTACCGAATCAGGGAAAAGAATACATAAAAATAATATAAGAAGCTGACTCATCATTTACATCAGTACGCATAAACTACTTTAGAAACATTCAATACAATTGAGCGTGAAATTATTATTAGGAACCCGTTGTCTCCTTGCCTTACGCACGAGCTATCACAAACGCAACAACTTTTAGGACATTTGCGACCAAAAATTCTTGAAAAGTCTTTACATGTCATCGGTGTCGCGTGGAAGTGGGTCGTGGGTAGTCCTGACCATAACGACTCAATATATTCTAAACAAAATTAATATCATCCTTAAAAATAATAATCAAGTAATGATCAATTAATCATTAACAGATCGAATGAATAACCTGACTTGAGTCTCTAACCAAAATAAACAATTTGTGAAGAGTAACAAACACCACAAAACGATATAGCCACTAGTTTGCAATATAAATTAAAGCTCTTAACCCATATCATCCTACTGTTCCATTATTGGAACGGTTTGTTTTTGAATTTTATAATTTTTCGATCAACGAATCGGGTCATTATTTTTGCATTCTGGCTACACTAAGTCCCAAGCTATCAATTACATTGAAATTTTTATCATAATTAGGGAAATCCCCATTAGTGAGTGGTGATTTATTTTACTAAGTAGTGAGGACAACATGTCTCGCAGTAAAACGTAAGTATTATTACTTTTTTATTCAAAAGTATATAATAGTTATGCATGATTTTATCAACAATGCTATAGGTAATTAGCAAGTTATAAAAATTAATTGAAAAACTACGGTTTTGATATAAGTATTGCGTTTTTCTTGTACCGTTCCATTATTGGAACAGTAGGAATATATACCTTTGTAATATTTTGTTTGAGACGGTACCGTATTTAGGTTTTATAATGGTCGCGTTTTATTTATTTTATTTTAGATTGACTGTTGATGAAACCCTTGCATATTTGGAAGAAGATGATAATGTTTTAGGGGCAAATATTTATATTACGCCTCCCGAAAACAACGAGTTAAGTGACGGAGATAGTGGTGATGAAGAATCACATGACATAAATCACTTGTCTCGAACTCAGTTGTTAGCGGAGGCGGCAGTAAGGGCTACAATCAACGCTGAAACAAATATTGAGGTAGCAGAGCATAACATGGATACTCCTACACCACTAGCAACGAAGTTAAAGTTAATCTTCCACCCTCTTAAAGAAAAAAATCTGAGGTACCAAGGAGATAGAAATCTGTTGACATTGTCGGAAAACCGGAGAAAGAATCTGCACCGCCTTCATTCTTAGACGATATAGAGCATCCAATTGATTTCTTTGAGCTTTTTTTTGATGATGAAGTTTTCGAACTTCTTCGTTCAGAAACGGAAAAAAATGCAATTCAGAAGGGGCATCACAGTTTCAGGGTAACCACTGCAGAAATCAAGCAATTTATTGGTATTCTACTGCTAACTGGCTATAATAATGTGGCTAGGTATCGCATGTATTGAGAGCAAAGCGTTGACTGCAATTTTCAGGGAGTAGCATCAGTTATGTCAAGAAACCGGTTTGAAGAGTTGTTGCGATTCCTCCATGCAGCCGATAACCATCATTTGCCTCCAAATGACAAATTCGCTAAGGTTCGTCCCCTTTGGGATCTTTTGAATAAAAGGTGGCTACAATATGTTCCCGGTGACAGAAATTTGAGTATTGATGACTCAATTATCCCGTATTTTGGAAAACACAGCACAAAGCAGCATATTCATGGGAAACCGATTCGATTTGGATATAAAAACTGGTCGATTTGTACACGACTTGGATATTTGGTACATGGAGAGCTTTACCAAGGAGCAAATACGGGAAATACTCATCCTGAGCTTGGCGTCGGTGGCTCTGTGGTATTAGATCTCATATCCAAGCTACCCTCGCGTAGTTATAACTTTTATATGGATAATTTCTTCACTTCGTTGTCTCTTCTCGAAGAGATACGGAAATTAGGGCACGATGCCACTGGAACAATAAGAGCAAACAGAGTCGAAAAGGCTCCTTTGAAGGATCCAAAAGAAATGAAAAAAACCAAAAGAGGATCATACTTTCAGTGTACTGATGCTTCTTCTGGAATTACTTTGGTTCGATATAATGACAATAACATCGTCACTGTTGCGTCAACTCAATCTGGTACACATCCCGTTGGGAAAGTGATGCGTTTCTGCGATAAACAGAAAAAAGAAATAGATCAGCCCAGGTGTATTATCAACTATAATCGATACATGGGTGGCGTAGACCGATTAGACCAGAATGTAGGATGCTATCGAATTTCGATTCACTGTAAGAGGTGGTATTGGCAGCTGCTGATGTTTCCTATAAATGTTTGTGTCAACATGCGTTCCAGCTATACAAATCATCATCATTGTCAAAACAAGGTAGTACTTTTGATTTGTTATCATTCACTAGGAACATTGTGACTACATATATGCAAACAAGAGATACAGCCTCAACTTCATCGATCTCAAAAATGCCGCTGCCTAGGTCATCGCTTGCTGTAATAAAACGGGTGCCAGACAGTATAAGATTAGACAAGAAGAGACAGCACAGTATCATCAACCAAAATAAACAAACTCGTTGCGGCTTATGCCACAAAAACACAACTATGAAGTGTAGCAGTTACAACGTAGCTCTTCATAATAAATGTTCAATCGATTTTCACAATAAATGATATTCATTTCACCTCTGATACTCATAAAATATAAGTTTATAAGAAGCTTTGTAACAATAAACAAAATAAATTTAGATTTTATGTAACTCGCTCTTTTATTTCAGTTACTTCTTCAATTTTATAAAGAAGAAAATACAGTGGCATATTGTCCTAATGTTCCATTTTTGGAACGGTACTGTCATAACAAAAGCAAAGCAGGATTTTTTTTCTGTCAATAGTTTTTCGTTTCTTAGGCCATTAATGTGCATTTCTGAAAGTTTGGCACAAATCAGATAAAGTTAAAAGTGCTTGGGATGATATGGGTTAAAAGAAAAAACGGCCTCAATAAATTATGCACTTGATTTTGCCCAAACGGTAATTGCAAATTCAATGGTGTTTTCAAAAAAAGAAGATAAAAAAGATGTAGAAATTTTCCAGAATTAAAACTTTCGAAATGCCTCAATAGAAGATGCTTTCAAATCAGCTGAGGTAAAAATTGTTCTTACCAAGAACTTATGCAAACGAGTGGAGCCAATCAATTATATTCCCTATCCACATAAAAGGTGACAAGCTACAGAGGCATATCCCTACTTTGTACGGCGTACAAAATATTTTCAAAATCTTAGAAAATAAAATCGGTCGGGACACCAACATGTAATGATTTTCTCTTCAAATCTCGCTTTTGTAATGATTTTTTTTTTTCGAAAAACCGTGTACAACACGGGTGCCGATGGTCTAGCACAAGTGTCAGTGAGCTATTAACAACACCAAGCTCAGCTAACTAGCCCCGCTTAACGACCGCGTACGCGTGCTTGACGACTAGCATTTGCGGGAACATATGAGGCGGGTCCTTATCGAGCCACGAAGCTACACTACAAAATACTTATCACGCGTACTCTACTCTACAAGACGTATCGATCAATTTTTATTATCTTTAGAAATGTTCTCTTAGGTGTCAATCAAGCTACTCTACAGTACTTCAACATTTTTTTGCTTCTTTAAAGTTAGCGGACACGGAGGCTCGAGACAAACGCAAACAAAGCTTTTTGTAAAGCAACCGTTACTTTCTCCGAAGAAGGTCGTTGCATTACAAGCGGGAATGTCAAACCTAAAGATGTTAAAGTGGCTGAAGTGAACCACTCATCTCTGCCCAAAGTATGGAAACTTGGCAGATGTAGTTTACTTTAAGCCAGTAAAACAACAAACTAAGCAGTTTCGACGGGGTCACCACCTCATCTCTTCAGGAGCAGCCACTTCCGATACTACTGCTACGTGCTGCTCTATTACATCATCGGCATGTTCAGGCAGCACAGCCACCACGAACGAAGAATTCCAGAAGACGCTATAGACCTTACTATACAGAAGACAAGGCAACCAATACAACACCAGAAGAGAGTTTATCGGTCACTCTATCTTTACTTTTTGGAACCCTCCAAAGTATGCTAATTTAATATAAAATCGTGAGGGTGACAATAAAAATTGAATCGGTTCATCTGCCGACAGCAAAATTAAAAATGTGAGAACTCGAAGGAGAGTGGCGTTGTTTCCCCTTGGGGCCCCACGTTGGGCGCCCTTTGTAATGATTTTTCGTTCAAATTGCTCGAACGAAATCGGAACCGACCTCCCATCGGTTCTAAACGTGAAGTCTGAGTCGTGCCAACGAATGGTACCAACCGGCCAACCAGTCCGTGCACCCGTGATCAATTTCTCAGTGGCTGCTTGTCGGTCTTGGGTAGTGGAAAAGCATCAATCACTTGTGTCTTGTCCGGGTCGGTTTTGATGTTGCCATGACCAATAATGTGACCCAAATACTTCACTTCCGTCATTACAAACTGCCTCTATGTTGATGGTTAACCCTGCCTTCCGGATGTGCAAAGCCACTTCCTGAAGCAGCTCGATGTGTTCGCCAAAAGTCTCGGTTATAAGCAGTAGGTCGTCGAAATATACGAAAACTTGGTGCCATAAATGCGGTGGTATCACCTTATCCATAAGGCACGTCATTTTCTGAGGGGTATTACACAGTCCAAATGGCATGGTCACAAATTGATACAGTGAGCGACCTGGGACGTCTGGCATCTAAGCATACCCGGACCTTGTTCGGCTGGACAACCCATGCGCTCTGCGATTCTTCGATCACGCCTAGTGCTAGCATCCAATCAACTTCGGCATATAACGACTTTTCCTTCGCCGGGGATATGGCAAAATGTCTCTGCTTTATGTGTTTGGCATCCCCCACATCTATTGTGTGAAACAACAGGGCCGTCCTGCCGAGACCATCCTTCTGATGCGATGGAAAAGCCGATATAGCCGAGTCAAGTCGCAGTTGTTGATTCACCTCCAGTGCACGTCGTAGCGAGTGAGAAGTTGAGGTATCGTCATGCCAGTGGCGACAGAATCCAGTATCATGCCGGAAAATAGTCCCGGGGCCAAATTAAATTTTCGAACGAAGTCCACCCCTAGGTAAAGATTCTGTGTTAGTTGAGGTGTAATGTAGAACTCCAGAGATTTGGACACCCCTTTAAATGTGACAACCGTCGTAATTTTCCCCACAACGGAGTGACGAGTTCCATCTGCCGTGCTGAACCAGGTGGTAAAATGCTGGATTTGGTCCGCGTGAGTCATCAGAACCTCTCCTGCAAACTCAGTTGATATGCAATTCACACTGGCTCCAGTATCGACCAAGCCTACCAGTCGCTTTTGCAGGAGATGAACTGACGCGTATGGCTGAACATCATCCTTCAATAATTCGTCTAGGTGTATCACCCGCAAAGCCTTCCTCGACTGCCTGACCCTTTTACAGAAGCCCCGCATCTGACGCGTGGTTTACTTCCTTCGCGGAAGAGTAGTTGTAACCATCTCTTCATTGAAGATGCGCTGTCGAGTAGCTAGATAATCCCGCAGTCTGACGTGGAAGGGCTTAGCATGCCAAGGGACCTTCGTCTCGTTATCATTCCCCTGCGCGTTCGCCTCGACAACGTGTGACGTCGGCTGCGAAACTTCAGGAGAGCTGTGTTTGGCGGTGCCAGTCAGCAAGGTTTGAGTCGTACCTGGGGCTTGGTTGCACCTAGCAATGGGTTCAGTATCGGTTTGTTCAGGTTCTAAGAGTGCCGACAGGTGGTTACGGCACTCGCTGGCAAGTTCTTTTATAACTTACAATCAGCGCAATCTGGTGCGTACGTGTCTGCTTTTCCGCACCGGTAACAAAAAACCGTTGGTTCCGCTTGACATGTAGAGAACCGGTGTCCCGGTTGTCGGCAACACCAACAGACCATCGGATCTGCAACTACTTCAACGAAAGGTCGATCAGCCATTGGTTCACACTCGTGCTCTAGGGGCGCTCCACTCCTCGGGATGTGTATTGTGTCGTTATTTACGTGATCCGCTGTTATTAGCTCCGCAGTATGGTTACTTCGTCAATTAGGTCCCGTCATGCGAGGTTGTGGATGAAAGGATCCTGGCCGTTCGTCTAGCCGTTCTTGCCTGCGGGCATGGAGGCGTAATCCCTGTACGGTGTAAATTGACACATGAAGGAGACTGTTCTGAAGCTCCCAATGCATGTTCTCCTTGATGATATAGGCTCACAACTGTTTCTATAATTATAATCTAAAAGGAAAAAATCAAGCCAGAAAAGAAGGAAAGATTGAACTACCTACAAAGCATAAAGTTAAATTTAATCAGCTAAATTAAAGCCAGCTAATACTAGATCCATGTATCTTTACATGTAACTCTAAATCTTTATAGCCCTTCTCTAAGACAGCGTATTTTGTAATGATCATTTTCGATTTGATTGCTTCTCAACCGTCTATACAAAGCTTGATCCCTGCTACTACTGAGACTAGATGTAAATGCGACTTTCAATTTTCAACTATTACTGCTTGTCTTATTCAGCTTTCGTTTCATTTCATCCTTTTCCCCTTCTCAGATCCTTCAATTGAGCAATCCTCTCCCACTATTCACTGACAAGCAGCAGCAAAGACTCGTATCTCAACTGAATTGTCATGAATAAGTGGAGCTTTTTCATTATATATTTGAGGATTTTGTCAGAATGCTAGGAAGAATTCCTTATCAAAATCAGTTACTGTAATATCTACCATTTCGAATGTGTTGCAAGATGTTCATGATATTGATTAGTCATTTGATGATTTTATAAATATCTGGGAGCTTCTTACGAGACGGAAACTTTATGAATGGCTCCAAAACGTTCAACTATCTTCAGTGGTATAACTGATACCGGCTGAAATTATTTTATAGACTTCTTTCTTTGCTTTCAGGTCAATAGCCTGCTGTTTGCAGCTTTTATATGCCATCAGAAATGAATCGCCGTCAAAATCATTTTTATGGTTCTTTCACTTGCTGAACTGCACTACTAATGTAAACATTCAGAAACACTAACCCAATATTTCTTCATAAAACTTCCTTGCTAACCTCCAAACAATGGTCGCTGCATTCGTCCGACTTCAATCCTTTGTTTGCCTTGAGCAAAAAGCAGCGCTACAACGTAAAAGCGAGAAATGGTTCGTTACCTTCCTCTACGATTTACCAGCAATTGCCTGTTCGGAAATACAGTTATTTAAAATTATAATCAAATAGGGTTGCACTTACTGTACACTTGACTAAACCGGGAAGAAAATATGAGAAACACACAAGTCTTGGCCACAAGGAACCGGCCCACAATCGATTCACCGAACCAATTTATCGAAAGGCCAAAAACGAAACTGCAGCTGGTAAACTTTCGCCCCATTCGAAGGAAACTGGTGACGCATTCAAAACCAGGGCAGAGGTACTTCAATAAAGCTAAATTAAAGATGGGAAACTCGAGAGTAACTTCTCTAATCCTTACTTGCAACACCATGAGCAAACTCCTTCGCTTGATATAAAAATGAAAATCGCGTAACTGTAGCACCGCCTAATATATTTAATGCGTTTCCGATAATGAAATTTCATCAGAACACGAGAAAGCGCAAACTGTTCTGTGTCGCAAAAAGCATTACGTGACACTCCCAGACAAAACTGAAGTAGGATGGGAAGTCATACGGTGGCACATTGCATATGTATTAGTCGCCTACTAATAGTCATGTGTGTGGTAGCGAAGTCTACTGCCATCTGGCTTCTCATCCAACGTCAAGTTTCACACACACGATCACCTGCCTCTCAGCTGACCAAAAGCGGTTCAGGAACAGCGAGGGGTTAGAGGTTGCGTTCCGATTTCGTCGACGTCGATAACGACTGAAATAATCGGCAGTGGTGTAGGGCCGATTTATTACAAACAGTATTATTTGGGAGTATCAAAGTGATTTTATAGCAGGTAGATCCACAATTGATCAATTGATCACTGTCAAGTAGGTACTTGAAAAATGCTGGGAGCTCAACATAGACGTGCACCAAATTTTTGTGGACTTTAAGCAAGCATACGACAGAATTGATCGTAATTTACTGTACCAAATAATGCTTTGCTTTGGTATCCCAGCCAAACTAGTCCATCTTACCAAAATGACAATAACGTGGATAACCTCCCAAACCTGCATCAATAACCAACTCACCGATGCCTTTGACACAAATATCGGACTTAAGCAGGGAGATAAGCTGGCCCCAATGCTATTCAATTTGGATCTGAACTACGTCATAAGAAAGCTTCCTGTCGATACACGAGTTATATTACTATATAAGTCGAGCCAAGTAGTAGCCTATGCGGAGAACATCAACATTTTGTCACGGTCATTAACGACTGCCGAAGAACATTTCCTGAAACTCGACAGTGAAGCAAAACAGGTAGGGCTACAAATAATGAAAATAAAACGAAGCTCATCACACAATCGAGGATAAATACCTCAAATACACAAAATATTACAGTTGGCGAGCATTGAATGGAAAAAGTGGGCAAATTTGTGTATGTAGGCGCAAAAAAAAATGAAAACGAGTGATGAAAGGAATGAAATATGCGGAAGAATACAGCCCGCAAATAAAATATTTTATTCAGTTTTGACGATCTTGAAGACCAGCTGCATACACAGGAAAACAAAGCTCAAAGTATACAACTCGGTGATAAGGCCTGTGTTTGGCTATTGTTGTGAAATATGGACCTTAACTCAAGCATCCGAAAATATATTGAACACCTTTGAGCGACGGATCCTGAGGCGAATAATCGGAGCGGAGCTAAACGGGGACCAAAGGCGAATTCGAAACAACCATGAGCTGTATGACATTTTTGACGAGCCGGAGGTCTCAACGATTGTCAGACTACCGAAGCGGCAATGAGCTGTACACATGAATCGTACGGATGATCAACGGATACCCAAAAAGGTATTCGTTGGGAGAACTGAAGGCTGGAGACCAGTGAGAAAACTTAGGAAACGCTGACCTGATTCGGTCGACGAGGACAGTTCATCGCTGCTCGGATTTAAAAATTGGAGGACGCGGTCAATGGACCGAGACATTTGGAGGCACTTTTTGCAAGAAACGAAGGCCCGAGAGGGGCTGAATTCTAAGAAGAAGAGCTTCGTCATTTTGGTGATCATCCATGTGCACGTTTCGAAATGGCGGCGGTTTAACTATGCGATTTTTCAGATTTTCCTGGCCATCTAGCGGCAATATTTTCCAACGAATTTTGATGAAACTTGAAATTATGAGCAATTATGCTAAGTTCTCGTACTGTGCAAATTATCAAAATCGAATGAAAATTAAATAAGTCGACAATTTCAAAGCTAATATATTTAGCTGTCATTTTCACTAAAAATTTAATAAGTTTGTTCCGTCTAGAGTGAAACTCCGATTTGAACGAGATCGGGCACATTGCTTAATGAGACCCTAAGACAAAAACATTATTATAAATCCAAAATTAAATACATGCATTCAAAATGGTGGCTCCTAAAAGTTACAAAGCAAGCGGGATTCGCTAATTAATCAGCAACTGAAATAGCGAATACTTTTCTTGGAAACTTTTTAGGGTATTGTAAAATCATTTTCAATACCCTATGAAAATCGCGTCCTATCTGTCCATCTGTCCGTCCGTCTAACCGTCCGTCCGTGTGTTACACCCCTTTTTCTCGCAAACCACATACGCTAGAAACATTTGTAAGTAGGTGCGAAGTGATGCACTCTTCAAAGTTCCACCACGAAAATAAATTTAAAAGGTCGTTTTCATCGCGTGTAGGCAATATAGGTATCAAATGAAAGGTCTTAATGAGAACTTTTTAAAGCAGGTCTTAAACCAACAAGTTTTGCTTTCAGGGGTGCAGGGGAAGGGGAAATGTACGAAGATTTTGTGTCCCCCCGACGTCTGAAAGGTGACTTTAGGCGTACAAGGGTAACAAATACCTCAGAAGTCGAAATCCGATCAACTTTGTTAATAATAGTACATTTTATAAATTATATATTTTTGCCTATAAAATCAAGACGGGACCCTCAAATTTCCTTAAAACCTACAATTTAAATTTTTCAAAAGTAGTATGTCCCGAAAATTTCACAAGAATTGAACAATAACAGCTAAGTTACAGCTGATTGAATATTTAACAATTACAACAACATTAACACGTGATACTAGGGAGATACACGTTTGCAACGGACCTGGACACAATATGTAGGGATTTTGATGAAAATTTTAGAAATGGTTTGTAATATTGATGAGTTATCATGAGTAACCAAGCGACGGGGTCAAAACACTTGAAGCAAAATGGTTTAAAATCATAATAAACATAATAATTTTTTGAACTCAATTTATGGGATCTGTATATTAGTCGAGTTTTGATATGCAGAATATACTGTTTGATTTACTAATTATTTTACAATACCCTTCTAGCAGGAGCACTCTCCTGCTACTTCAACTTGTTTAATGGTAAACTTGGAAGTATTTATTCAATAGTCCATTTTTAAGGTGTTGTAAAATATTTTTACAAAACCGTACCAAAATCGCGACCTGTCTGCCCATCTACCCGTCCGTTTGTTCGTGCGTTACAGCAAGTTTTCTCGCAAACTACATAAACTAGAGTGATTAAACTTTCTACGTAGGTCAAAACTGGTGCCCCCTCAGAAGTTGCAGTGCAAAAAAAATATTTTAAGGTGTTTAAGGGATGTCTGCCTATATAAAGGGGTGACCGTTAAACATTTTTTGAAACAAAGGTAGCCAATGTATATGTCAAATAAAAGATTCTGGTGAGAACTTTTCAGAACAGTTCTTAAACAAGAGGCACCTGCAGAGAGGTGTGCAGAGAGAGGGGAAATGTACAAAAAATTAGTATCCTACCCCCTCACGATTGGACAACTTTCGACAAGAAAATTTAAAAAAAATTACGAAAGTAGATCTTTATGAGTACAAGGTTAAGAAAAACCTCTGAAGTTAAAATTCGATCAATTTTGTTATTATTGGTACATCTTATGAATTTTACGTTTTCATCCATAAAATCTTAAGATGACCCTTAAATTTGCCAAAAATGTGTACCTCAATTTTTTGATTAAACGCTTTCTGAAAATTTCAGAAAAAGTAAGCCGTCAACAGCTAAGTAACAGACGATTGAAATTTATCTATTGAAACACTAATTACACGTCATACTGTGTAAATAAAGGTTCCCAAAAAGTCACAAACACTACAGATGTGCAAGATATGTTATCAAACATTGAGGTCAACAGGCTGAAAATAAAATGGCAGCAAATTAAAATACATAATCCGCGTGGTGTAGTGTTAAGAGCACTCATCCCGTAAGCTGAAGGTTCCTGGTTCAAGTCTCGTTGGTGACTACGATATTTAGTTCGAGTGATTCTTCGGACGGACTATAAGCCCGTTCAGTTATGATACGTGCTGGTTAAAAATCAGAACGTACCGCCGCTGGGTGGACGGCCACACGGGCAAAGCATGGTGCTGGCCATACCACCTTGTAGGGTGCCAATACATTCAATCAAGATAATCAGATACTCTAACTATCTCTAAGTGAAGGCCCGAAAGGGGCTGTGTTGCTAAAGAAAAAAAAACTAAAATACATACTAACCATATATTGTTTTTTCGAGCTCAATTCATGGAATAGATGTGCGAGCCAAATTTTGATATTCAGAACACCTTGCTAGATTTACTAATTATTTCACAAACCCCTGCTAGTAGGAGAGCTCTTCTACTGCTTCCGCTTGGCCTTAAACAGTGCTTAACTTCAAAAGGTTGGCCGATAAAACATATATTTGCTTTTAAAAATATGGGTACCTATTAGAAATTTGCCTTTCCGGCTGGTGGTGCCAACGGGATTTTTTATCGTTCTGTAAATACTTATAACCTCTACTACACTGCTGATTTTCATTAACATCAGTTTAAGGGTGTGGTCACAACTCCAATAATAAATTTCTACTCGTTTATCGGTCTTTCTGCTATCGCCTTTGATTTCAGATGGTATGGTATCTATCTTTTTTCGCGCCGCTTGATCCGCACAGAGATGCAGGGCTAGCGGCCAACATTCCAAGCTTCCAATTCAAATGGGCAGTAAATTCCTCCGGCCCATTCAAATCTCTAGGCCTAGATAGAATTATCCCGACTGATATTCAATAAACATTAGAGGACACAATGCCCTGGCTTGTAACGACGTACAATCTCTGCCTAAAGCTTGTGTATGTTCCCATCAGCCGGAAAGCTTTGCATGTCAAGCGTATGGATTTCAGACCAATTTGTCTGAGCACCTTCTTATTAAAGACCTTGTGGGGCATTACAAAACTGACCCATTGACTCTTCTGTATTCTTGAAATCACAATATGCTTACACAAGAGGTAAATTTGTGAAAACAGCCTTACATACATTTGTACAACAGGTTGCAAAATCATTCGTTTGCAATAAATAACCTCTAGCTGCGTTTCTTGACATCGAGGGAACGTTCAATAATGTACCTCTATTGTGAACGTTCCCCACAAACTGGGTACTAGAGGCGTGTCTAGATAGCTCAAACATTAAATGGTAGGTTACTACAGGCACTCCATAGCGAGGTACTCTGCTGCCCTGCTTTGAAATATAACAGTAAATAAGCTTCTAAGGAAGTTAGAACAAACTAGATGCAAAGTGATAGCATTTGCAGATGGCATCGCTATTGCCATATCAGGGAAACGTATCTCTATCTTATTGGAGAGACCAAATTACTCTTTGTACAATCTTTTTCACTGATTTCGGGAGTGTTGCCTAAGCGTCGACTCCAAAAAAACTGCACTTTTGTTTTTTGTGAGCAAATATAAATCTCTACAATAGCACTCCTACGGCTCTTTCATTATCTTCCAGCCAATAAGGCTACGTTGAGGTGATCCGTCGAATAGGATAAACCTGGGCCATTCAAAATTCTTTGATTTACAGACATCAATTATATTATCGCCTAAATATCTTCCAATTTTCAAATTCAAACCCTTACCAGAGATGCATGGACTGCTGGAATATCCATAATAACAGATGCAGTAGAGCTATACCCTAATGGCTCCAAACTGGACAACAGAGTAGGGAGTGGTATATTTTCTGCTGATCTTCCAGGCAGAAGTTTCGGTGATTCTTGAAGCGGCCAACTGGCTGTTATATATAGTAATCAGATATTTGGAGCGAATGTTTGTACTTTTGTAGTAATAGTAGTAGTCCGCTTAGTGTAGTAGTTAGAGTGCTTGCTATGCAAGCTGAAGGTCATTGGCTCAAATCCCGTTGGCACCATCGAGATTTGTTTCAAGTGATTCTTTGGACGAACTTTATGCCCATTCAGTTATTACACGTACTGGTTTCAATTCGGAACATTTCACAGCCAGGTAGGCAGACCATATCACCTTCCCGAGTGGCGATAAAAGAGATACACTCACTATTTCTGAGCACCACACTATTACTTATGATAAAAAGTGGGAAGCTTCAATAATATCGCCAATTGAAGTCAATATATTTGACATTCTAGAAGGCATGAGAGAGGTATTACCGAATGCTGAAAGGATCTCACTGGAAAACCATTTAAAATTGCTTACATGATATCCCTAGAATCGTAACAGAAGAACTGAGAACGTTGAGTAATTCCTAAAGTTAGCTACAGCAGTGAGATATAACCAATGGCATAAAATTCAGCAAAAACCCTCGCGCACACAGCAGTATGACTACTGTCATACCTGATGGAGACTGTAAAATATATATTCTTCAACAGCGGTGAACATCGTGACAATAGCATACCTCCAATAAAATTAAAACAAACACAAGAAAAAAAATATTTTCATGAAATTCTTAGACCATTGTTCAACTCAGGTAATTAAGTACATCAATAAAATTAAATAAACAATTTCAAATGCTCAAAAATCTCCAAAATATCACCAATCCTATCAAGTCCAAACAAAAAGCTGAAAGTTCTGTCGCCGCAGTATACTCCGGTGTAACAGAGGGGTAATTTGAGAAACGATTGTAGTTAATTATTGTGAAATTATTTACCAGCTCATATATATGCATTTCCTTTCTGACCTTTGTACTGATTCCATAAGAAATAAAAGTACCATTAAGAACATATTATTGAAACCATGCTTCTAGATAAAATCGGGTAAAATTTATTACATAAGCACGACTAGAAATAACAAAAATAATAATTTTGCTCTAAATTGGGACCTATATCATATAGTAGATCAAATTATATTGGAATTCTATCGAACTGACTTCATCCCTACCATCTTAGTTTCAAAAAATTCGAAATTTAACTCATTTCTTTACAAATATATATTTATAGTGTTCCGTGCACTCTCATTTTGATTTGTGGTGATTTCAACTTTGCTAACATCTCCTGGAACCACTCATACACTGTTATCCTCTCCAATGTCAACTTCTCGATTTCTCTTTCATCTTTCTTGTCACTTTGCTCCCTTACACAACTTAACTCCTCACCGAATGTTAACAATAAAATCCTGGATCTTATTTTCACAAATCTTCCTGAATCTTCCATTTACTTTGACACTGCCTTTTCGTCTTATGGTGATCCCAATCCCCATTACTCTCCCCTTCGTTTTGCGGTATCTGTTGAGCTAGTACTTGATAGAGGGAGCCCAACTCCTATTCGATACAACTTCAACAAAGCTAACTATTTTGCTATGCATAACGAGATTTGCAAAACCAATTGGTTCTCTCTCTCTTGCGTAATCTGAATATTGAGGACGCGGTACGCAAATTTTATCACTTTCGTAACTCTTTAAAAGCAGTTTAAACTCCTACAGTCCATCTGAAAAGAAGCAAAGATGCGCCTTGGTTCAATACGCATATCGTTGCATCTTTAAAAGCCAAAGATAGGGCTCGCGAAACATTCCGTATCAGTGGGCTTAGTTCCGATTTTTAGAACCTCAGAAGTCTAAGAGCGGAAGTATAAAGAGTCGTCACTATAGCCCAATTAGAGTATCTTAATTATATTGAAGGTTCAGTTCATGTAGATTGCAGCAACGGTCCTGATGGTATCTCAATTATCTTTGCTAAAGCTCTCTCCTCGCCTTTAAGCGTCCAGTTATCTATTTTGTTTAACAATAGTCTAGCTTCTGATACTTTTCCTGGAAGAAATCAGTTGTTTTTCCTATTCGTAAATCTGGTAATAACGCTTCCATCTTGAATTATCGACCAATAACCCTTCTTTCTGTTTTCAGCAAGATTCTCGGACGAATAGTTCATAACAAGCTATATTCCCTCCTGCTTTCTCATCTAGCTTTTGAACAACATAGTTTTATCAAAGGTAAATACACTCTTACTAATCTTCTTTCCTTCTCCCACACTGTGTCCTCCACCTTAGATAACAAACACTAAGTAGATGTCATTTACACTGATTTCTCAAAAGCTTTCGACTCAGTCAACCACAGCCTTCTTATGAAAAAGCTTAAGCCCTTAAATGTTAACTCGTCACTTCTCCACTGGTTATCCTCCTATCTCTGTGGTCGTGAGTGTGTGGTTACGTATAGGTCTTGCAGTCCTCCTTATGCTGTCCTTATTCTGGTCTTCCCTAAGGTTCGATCCTGGGTCCCTTATTATTTTTAGCGTTTATAAATGATCTTCCCTCTTTATTTAACTCTTTGTTGCTTGTCTATGCTGATGATTTGATAATCTTTGGGGTTATACATTCCATCGACGGCTGCTTGGGCCTCCAGGCAGAGCTAGAGTTGCTTGTTTCCTAGAACATTTCTAATTCCCTTCCTTTGAATGTTGACAAGTGTTTCCTTATGTCCTTTTTCCGTAAAGAATCCTCCATTTCATTTGCTTATGCAATCAGCGGTACCCTTCTTGGAGTTTTTTTCTACTCGCAAAGATCTTGGCGTTATTTTTGATGATAAATTTCGCGTTGATCACCACATCTCCTTTATTGTTTCGAAGGCATCTAGAATGGCTGGTTTTATTTTAAGAACTTTTAAAAGCTGCACCAACATTTCCTCTTGTATCTATCTATTTCTCTCACTGGTTCGCAGTCAATTAGAGAACTGTGGTCAAGTGTGGTGTCCTTATCAGCGTTACTTAATTAATGCTCTTGAGTCAGTACAGCGTAGATTTACAAGATCTCTTCTGTTCGAATTTCATATACCATATTTTTCCCACAGTGAACGTCTATGACTCCCATACTTGCCCTTCTTAGGATCACGTAGGTCTTTCCTAGATGAATGCCTGCTCTACAATCTTTATCGCAGTCTGTTGTCGCCTATTTTGTGTAATAACATATCTGTCTTTACTTCTGAGCGTGTCAGTCGATCTTCAGTAACCTTCAGCGTCCCGTTTGCACGTACGGAAACTTTTGTTAATTCGTCATTTGTACATTTGCCTCGGAATCACAACATTCTTGGCCTTGGTCAAATACCTTTCAGCTTGTATGAACATAAAACTCGATAACAACGAGACGTTCTTGCATTTTACTATCATAATTAAATTTCTCTAATGTATTTACTTTTTAAAATTTACTGTTTTGCTTGCACTACTTGGTGATTGTATATAATGTCATTTTTCTTAATCTATTAAGTCATTCTTCTTCTTCTTAGCACTACAGCCCCTTTCGGGCCTTCGTTTCCTGCAAACAGAACCTCCAACTGTCTCGGTCCGTTGACCGGGTCTTCCAATTTCGAAATCTGAGCAGCGATGAATTGTCTTCGTCCACCGAGTCAGACCAGCATTTCCTCGGTTTCCCCACTGGCCGCCGGCCTTCAGTTCTCCCAACGAATATCATTTTGGGTATCCGTTGTTCGTCCATACGATTGATGTATCCAGCCCATTGCAGCTTCCACAGCCTTACAATCCTTGAGATCTCCGGTTTGTCAAAAATTACATACAGCTCATGGTTGTATCGAATTTGCCATTGGTCTCCGTCTAGCTTCGCTCTAATTATTCGCCTCAGGACCCGTCGCTCAAAGGCGTTCAATATATTTGCGGATGCTGGGTTAGGGTCCATGTTTCACACCCATAGCATAACACAGGTCTTATCACAAATTTGTATACTTGGAGCTTTGTTTTCCTGTGTATTCAGCTGGTCTTCAAGATCGTCAATACTGAATAGAATATTTTATTTGCGAGCTGTATTCTTCGGCGTGTTTCGTCTCTTTCATTGCCCGTTTTCGTCATTTTGGCGCCTAGATACACAAATTCGCTAACACTCTCGATACTGTATTCGCCAAGTGTGATGTTTTGTGTATTTGAGGTATTTTTCCTCGACTGCGTCATGAAGGCATTAGATTTCTTGAAGTAATCTATCTAGCTTCAACTTTCGTAAGATCTGTTTAACTTGCCTAGTTTTGGGTAATTGCATGTCGATATTATAATTGGAGTTTTTTCTGTACACATTGATATATCAATAAATAAATCTCATTAGTTAATAATATGATGCATACTACAATATCTAAAACAGGTTCCCAGATCCTAAAACCCCCAATCCTTTTTTGTCGTCAGCGAATGTCACTTTTGTCCGTAATGGTAAAAAACCTTCGAAACAAGCACGAAAAGCAAAATTGATGCACATTGTAATCTCTATCAAATAACCCGTAACTTCTAATTCACAGACCACTTCTTTAATTTACTTGAGTGCTTTCTCCTGAAGTTATTAATAAAAATCTTAAGGAAAACGTTCCAACTGTTGAGTGCCTTCTGGACATCAGCTTATTTTCAGATTATTCAATATTTTTTCATTGTTTTGGAGCTGACGCACAGAGCCTTTATAAAGATACGAGTAGCGGCCTTGAGGATCTCTGATAGATGTTCCTATATATTGAAAAGGACTTAATAATCTCTAGCACTAGAAAACTTTAACCTTTTTCAAAACATCGACGTTCATTCTCGCGTTTGGGAATTCACAAGCTTATGAGCCATCTATTGTGCTCTAAAACTATTCGGCTTCAGAAATAAGAGTCGCTTTCTCCGCCAACACAGGTAAAGTACACTTTTGTAAGACATCATCCTCGAAGCTTGGCCTGGAAATACTCAGCAAGATATATCTTAGCTTATTCTATAGATGTCTAATGAAGGAAAGTATATTGAGCAATAAAGATCAACGCAAAAGATGAAGACAAAGAGTCATAATGACTATCTTCAGAAGCATGCCCTTGGCATATTCTAAGCCAAACTTAAAGGCCATTAGTGGCCATTCCGAAGTATTTAGAGTAATCACCTAACATACCTTCGCGCCAAATTTATTGGAATGAATCAAAAACTTAAAATTAGTTCAGAAAGAAAGAAACATGAAAAGCTTATTCCGATATTACCAAGTAACATAGATTTATTTCACCCCTATTATTAAAAAGATCAAAATTCTGAGATTAAAATTAATTTTATTTTTAATATAAAAATTGCAAATAATTTAAATCAAAATTACAGTCAAACACATACCACTCTAAACTCTTAATTTAAACAAAGAGCATCCTCTTCATCCACACATATCCGCTTTTCTGCATCGAATCTATCACTACCTCGACACGTTAAATGATGCAAGTCCATTTTACCAGCTCTTCTTTTTGAACAAATAAAATATTGTCTACAATTATTTTTATCAGGGAAACGTCCTTCTTCTGCACATATGTAGGGTCTGCTCTCTTCAGATACTCCACTACTGCTTGCGTCACTTTCACTTCCACTATCATTTTCTCTTGATTTTCTTACGAGGAGCATTTCAGCTTCGTGTTGTCGGACCGCTTCATCCCGCATATCTTGCAGAATACCCCTTAGTTTTTCTTCAGCTTGCACCCTGTAACCTTCACTTACCACTGGGTATTTACTCGATATATTTGACGTCTGATTTAGAATTTCGTAGCTGGCTTCTGTTGTTGTTTTTGTAGAAACAGGTTCATCAATTAGTGTTTCTTTGAAGGTTGTATTAAATCTGGCATTAACTTTTTCTGTGACCAAAGTTGACAAAGGAGTGGTAGTGGATGTCGTATTTTCAAAACAAAGGTTTTTAATCGGATTGTAAATATTGGTCTCAACACATTTGATATGATAAATTCGAAAGCCACCCCTAGCATTTGGAACACATCGATAGTAACTGGTTTCATCTTTTGGATCTGGAAAATTCCCAACGCTATAACACCACAAATCCGAGCAAACTGACATATCTCGAGAGCAAGATTTACTTCTGGAATGAAAAGCATAATGTGCCGGGCATTGTCTGCGGATTTGGGTGAAGCTACCATCAGCTTTCTTCACGCACATGTAATAGTCCTTACAGTTTTCTCGACTTGGAAACACTCCGTCTTGCAAACATTCGAACGAATTGGTACTCCTTACAGATCGTATTGCTGATTCTGTATTGCTTATTTGTGATACAGTTTGAGAGTCTTTGATTGGAAAAGATTCGATGAATGCAGTCTCATATGTGTTAGTCGTCGCCGGCATTTCTCTATATTCTGGCTCAATGAGATTATGTGTTGAATAACTTGTGGGGTTTGGCATTGTTGTTTGTTCGATCTCTCCTAAGGTAATTGTTAAGGGACTTGAAATCTGATTTGTGAAATTAGAGACCAAATCACACCTTCTTTCAGTTGTTGAAAACTTAAAGGGAAATGCGCATTGCTGGTGGTATTTGACAAAAACACCAGGCTCTATTTCAATGCAAGAAAAATAGCTGGTATTATCCAATGGATCAGTGAAATTTCCTTCGATTGTACATTTTTCCTCGTAACATTTAGAAACATCTTTGACACACCTCTGTGCTGCGCGACTAAATGCGGTCCTAGGAGGACATGTGCCCAAAATTTTAACAAACCCTAACTGTTGTTGTACGCACAAGTAATACTGTTGACAGTTGTTGATATCAGCGAAAACTCCATGTTTTTGACAAATTAAAATAGGGTCAGCATCTACCTGATTGGTGTCTGCAGTTTTTGCCAAGGCTATTTGCTCATTGGAGACATTTACGGAATTGTTAATTGCGTTTGAAACGTTATTAGGTTCATTTGTGGAGTTAAGTCTTATTAATGATGTCGATTCCTGGGGTAGCACTAGGCTTACAGTAGTTTTAGACTGTGTCGTCACCGTATTGTTGGCCATATTTTCTGCAATGATTGAGATACTGGGCTCACTAGTAGAGTTGATTTCTAATAGATTACTTTTAAATAAAATTTCGGAAATTTGTACTTTGCTTCTATCATTGAATTCTTTCGTGGAGTTGTAATTCACATCACCGCTGGGTGAGGTCAAATTTTTGTTATTTCCCAAATCAGTAACATAAGCCATTTCTTTGTTTGTTACTTCAGAGAAATAAGGTACCTCGGAATTCACTGCCGGAAGAGGAATAATATTTTCTAAGCCACTAGTGTGAACTGCAGTTTCATCTCGTTGAGTTACATTCATTATCGAAGAAGTAGTTTTGACATCATTTATAGCACTTGGCAAGGTCCAGTTTAAACTTGTCGTATTTTCTAATTGATGGATAGGAGCCTCATGTATTATTACAGCTGGTTCAACTTGCTGAAGTTCTCGTTTTCGCGGCTCAGTATCATTATTTGGTACCTCAAGTGTATGATTTGACGATGAACTATTCGGCCCATAGGTCTGTATCGTGTTATTAGGCTGGTAAAACGTAGTTTCTGGTTCTATTAGATGAGGGTTCACTTGATTCTGCCAATTATGTGAGGCAGTGAATCCTTGTGATCCCTTTAAGATAGCTTCATTATTGGGCTTGATTCCTTGCATTGCTACACTTTTATGTACAGATTCAGAATCTCCTAAGTTCGCAATCACTTCCAATGTAAACATGGATGTTTCATTTGTAGAATTTCCAGCATTGATATCTAAAATAAAAATATTTTTTATATTTATTTGCATGATTCTTACATATAAGAATAAAAATATTGGTAAGTCGAAAAAGTGTTGAGCATTTTTTGTCATTATTCGATTGAATATTTCTTATATTTAAAATAGATTTTGTTTAAGTACATATTGTGACGTTTTGTCATTTTTTGGGTAGAGCCATTATACTGTGATTTATCGACGAAAAACTTGGCCAAATGATTTTCACAGCCCCTTTCTGAAGTGAATTTCTTTTCATTAAGGAAGTTTTGCAGTGACCGAAACAAATGGTAGTCTGATGGTGCAAGGTCTGGGCTATACGGTGGATGCATCAAAACTTCCCAGCCAAGCTCTGTCAATTTTTGCCGGGTCATCAAAGATGTGTGTGGTCTGGCATTGTCATGATGGAAGACATCGCCCTTTTTATTGATCAATTCTGGCCACTTTTTAGGTCTTTGTTAAAAAAATTTTTTTGCAAAGACCTATTAGTTTCGCGATCTGTCTGTCCGTCTATCCGTGCGTCACAGCTAGTTTCCTCAGAAACTATAGAAGCTAGAATGCCCAAACTTTGTGAAAAGGTCAGAATAGATGGTCTCTCAAAATTTGAGGTCTTACCAAAAATTTAAATATTTTTTAGGGGGGTCCCCCCTAATAACGAGTCAGCCCTTAAAAATTTTTTTAATCAAAGGTAGTCGAGAGGGGCATCAAATGAAAGGTCTTGATTAGAACTTTTAGACTATGAATTAAAAAAATCATTTTATGCATTAGCGGGGTCCAGGGGAAGGCAAAACGTACCAAAAATTTGTGATGTGGTTTTAAAAATAGGCACAAAAAAACAGTTTTAACATTGCCACACAACCAGCATGGCTGTTGCATCCGCCATTAGGTCACTGGGTGGTAAACGTTCAGCGGAGCAGCACGTAAAAATTTGTAAGTAAAGTCTTACATCTCCTTATCGGGCTTTGCGTTGGCCAATACAACTAATTATAAATAAATTTGTCTAAGTAGTTTGCTTAAGTAATTATTGTGTAAAGTGTTACACTGTGTTTGCAACACTATTCAAATAAAATACTAGCAAACGCATGTCTCTATTTTCTGGCCGCTACTTGTATCACTTAAACAGTTTTAATTAATAATATTTAGTTAAAGTAGTTTAAACTTTAATGCGGCGACGGAAACGCGCCAGGCTTAATGTACTATTATGATTTGTCACTGTTCTGCGTATTTTCTGTTTAATATTATTTTATTATTTTCTTTTAGAAGCTTAATCTGCACTGATGATGGCAGCCAGCAATTTGTCTAATATTTGGGATATCGTTGAAGCTGAGGATGAAGCCGATGAAGGCATCCGATATATGGAGCAGGCAGTAGAAGAATATGACTAACAAACCTCTAATGCGAATAATTTGGCTGATTCTATTGAGGACTATGAGGTTGCAGACGGAAAGACGGAAAATAATAAAACTGATAATGAGAAGGAGCTGATATACACAGAGCTGATCAAAACAGTTATTTTGTCGAAAATACCGATGGCCTTTTGAACGAGACTGTAGTTGACATTTACCAAGCCGAGCCGAGGTAACTATTTTAGCATTATTTGATTGGGTACCTAGGTAATAATCGAAATTAAAATATTGGGACGGTCCAGCCACTGAAGGTGTAGTCTAAAATTCTTTTTATTATGTTTCACTTACCTCAGATAAAAAAAAAGAAAGAAGGAACAGCAGTCAGGCGAAATGAAAAAAGGAAAATGGATTACGTGGCCAAAGCTACCAAACCAAAAAGAAACAAGTTGGGTAAACAGACCTACGCTCATGTCAGAAGGGTTTTGTATTCAATTTACAAAATGCAGTCACTAGATCGAATCAAATCAAGAAACATGTCAAAGACGATTTTA
This sequence comes from Odontomyia ornata, assembly GCA_963969285.1. NCBI lineage: Eukaryota > Metazoa > Arthropoda > Insecta > Diptera > Stratiomyidae > Odontomyia > Odontomyia ornata. Next base: position 463,479,084 of record OZ017739.1, read on the forward strand.
TTGGAGAAAATATGAAATACGAGGATCATACTATTATTAACAAAGTTGAACGCATTTCGACTTCTGAGGTTTTTGGTCTTGTTATACTCATAAATATCTCCCTTGATAATTATTTCAGATGTCCATCCGCGACGAAGGAAACACATTTTTCAAGTAGTTCCCCGCTGCGCCCCCACTGAAGCAAAAACTGACAGTTTAACAACTGTTTTGAAAAGCTCCCATGAAAACTTTCATTTCATACTCATATCGGCTACGTTTGATGAATTTTTTTCAGGGGCCACTCTCCTGTACTGTTATCATCGATTCATGGCCAATTTTTTCGAATCCTAGAATGGTTACAAAACCCTATTGCTAGAGGCTCTTTCCCACCTCCTTGACTCACTTATGAGCATTAATTGCAGGTACTTATCTTCAGTCATTCATTAAATTGAATCAAGTGTTCAAAGCATGCACCTTAAACGTTGAAGTTGGGAAAAAATAACTCAAAATAATTCAATCTTCGCATTTAAAACAGCCACTATTTTGTTTATCGATTACTGATACCACTAGCTGAACCGATTCTCAAAGATATACATGACACCTATCATTCCTGAAATGTTCATGCAAATCCTAGCAAAACTGTAGTATCTGAGTCGGTAAAAAGCGCATGTTGTTCTATAGCCATATGTTGCCATAGTAATAAATGCAGCGCATATTGTTCCATAGTAATACAGGAAAATTCAAACCGCTATAACTTCGCTAAATACGTACTGAATTTCATTGAATTTAAGGGTACCGTTAGGATTTTATTCCAGAAAACATAAAATCGATAAATCATACTATTACTAACAAAGTTGAGTGAATTGCGACTTCTCACGTATTTGTTGTTGTTGTACTCACCAAGGCCTATATCTCTGATTTTTTTCAGATTTTTCAGATCACAGGTATTCAATCGCGAAGGGGGGGGGGGGGGGGGGGACACAAATTTTTCGTGTATTTTCCCTCCCTGTGCGCCCCTCGAAGCAAACTTTGCCAAACTAAGACCTGTTTTGAAAAGTTCTTATCAAGACCTTTCATTTGATACCCATATCAGCTACCTTCAATGAAATTTTTTTTCGGGGGGTTACTCTCCTATATGGGGAGACCCCCTTAAATACCTTATAAAATTTTTTTGTAGTCGAACTTTGAAGAGAATTTGATGTTTCTAGCTTAAGTAGTTTCCGAGAAAAAGTGCTGTGATACACGGACGGACGGACGGACGGACAGACAGACGGACAGACAGGACGCGATTTTAGTAGGGTTTTGTAAAATTATTTTACAAAACCCTAAAAAGTGGATGAGAAGACCGTCAAGTTAGCGTGCGGAGAGAAAACAAATTAAAATGTCCCACAAAAATAAATGAAGAAGATAGACTCTAGATCTTCAACATTTACTAGAAATTGGGTAATCTGCACATGCAGAGACAGTTCGTTCAAAACTATGCTCAGAAGGTAACGTGCGAGTAACCTCGAATTGCTACTCAAAGGAAAAAGACCCGAGGCCAAAACCTGGCGTATTACTTCAAAATTTCCAATGGCGACCAAGTTGGTGTCTGTAAATAAATAAAAAATCGACGGTAATGGTTGCTTAGAGGCAGACCTAAGGCGAAAACATCATAACAGGAAGACTGTGGATCCCATACTAATAGAAAGTGTACATAACTTCATAAAAAATATTCTAGTAATGGAAAGTCATTATTGACGCAAATAGTCAAAGCGGCTTTATATTGAGAGTGGCAAATCTGTGACAGACATTTACCGGGACTACGAAATGGAATAAACAGACAAACAAAAAACTACCATTTGCTATCACATATTTTATAAAGTATATAATTCATGCAATCTTAGTTTCTTTTGCCAAAAACGGATCTGTGTGAGGACTCTGCAGCCTACGGAATTCTTTCCGCAGAAGAAAAGAAAGAAATAGAAGCTGAGTATAATGAACACTATCGCCAAAACTATCTCTCAAGGCAAGAGAAATTATAGACAAAAATTAATCAGCGGACAACGTGGTAGTTTACCCATACGACCTGTAATGAGCTGCTCTCAAGGGGAAGCATCCCCATTTTATTATGTCTCCAAGCTAGGGGTGTACAACTTCACTATAGTGAACCTGAAGGAGGACCAATGCTACAGCTTCATGTAGGACGAGACCCAAGCGAAAAGAGGAGAAACTGAAATTGGTACATATATGCAGTTTGAAGTACCTAACTACATACATTAAATTCTACTGCTAATGGCCCGATTAGTGTAATAACATATTCTATAGTGATAACTGCGACGGACAGCAAAAGAACCAGTTCATCCAAGCAATTTTCCTTCACGCTGTAAGGGATGCATCAGACTACGACTTTTTAGTAGTAGCCAGCGATTTGTAGACGCAAATGTGTACACACTACGACAAGATTTGCAAAGGAAGTTCAGGCATGCGCAGAACTAATATGCTCATTTGAAGGTATGTTTTTGCCAGGAACACATGCGCCAACTCATGTGTGCGCTATGGAAGAAACTTCCGTGCACGTCAGCGTCAAATGTCCAAATGATGTGCGCCTGCGCGAGTTTCACAAAAACTACCTACTGAACTGGTTTTAGGAGAAATCGCAAATTCCTGCGACTGCCGACCTGGACAAAATTGTCGAAAATCGCAGTGTGCGGGCTCCCATTTAACCATGTGTAACTTGCGACAGAGGTGCGGCTAAATAGTCGTAGTCTGATGCATCCCTTAGGGTTCGGCCACAAATACGAACACACTGCGACAAGATCTCCGAAGGAACTTCAGGCATGCGCAGAACTAATATGCTCATTTGAAGGTATGTCTTTGCCAGGAACACATGCGCTAACTCATTTATGCGCTATGCAAGAAAATTCCATGCACGTCAGCGTCAAATGTCCAAATGATGTGCGCCTGCGCGAGTATCATAAAAACTACCTACTAAACTGGTTTTAGCATAAATCGCAAATTCCTGCGACTGCCGACCTGGAAAAAATTGTCGAAAATCGCAGTGTGCGGGCTTCCATTTAACCATGTGTAACTTGCGACAGAAGTGCGGCTAAATAGTCGTAGTCTGATGCATAGTATACTCAAATAGTAGCCACACCTTTCATTTACCCTGTGTTGCACACTTTTTGAATTTTCCCAGGGGCACGTCAGCTGATCCGGGGCATTACAGCTGATCCATTTTTGGCGCGCTCAAGAAACAAAGCAAAATGCAGATAAAATTTCCGACGCACGTGTTCTTTTACGCATTTCAGAACATAGGAGTGCTGCCAGATCCTAATAAAAAACTAAAAGATTGCATGGAACGAATTTGTTTTTCTGCAATGTTATTGATTTTTTAGCTCTGGTAGCCCTGAAATCTCTCATCGAAGCATATGTTTATATTCGCGCCATTCCTCGCATCAGCGTTTACCATCTACCTGCTACCGAAGATTTATGGCTTGCTGTTCGGCTTGTGTTCGGATTTTTCCGGAGGGTTGATGGAGTGTGGTTACTATTTGAGTATACTATGGTCTGATGCATCCCTTAAACATTTCACTCACATACGGTCAATCAAAATTTTGAATAGCTTTTGTTCTTTGTTCTATTTAGTCGTTTTGTTAGACATCAGCCGGTTAAAAAAACTTCTAAAGGTTTTTTAAATAATTTATGTTCATTGTTCTAGACTTGATAAAATTGCTAAAATTGATTTGGTGTGATCATTTGTGAGGCGAAAAACTTTATTATTATAAAAATTATTATGACTCGGTGTTATAATAAGGAAATTAATGACAAAATGGCATTTGCATTTTTAGTTCAAAAGAGTTGCTTTGTGCACAAGACCATGAGCACCTTAAAATTTTTTTGTGAAACATCTTGGTTTAAAATCTAATTGCAAAAACCAGGTCAGCTTAAGGTTCAGTGAAGTATACATATTGAAAGAATAGGCTGCAAAGTACTCTGTGTAAAAAAAACTTTCACCTGGGTGCCAAACTTTCTGAGAAATAAATTAAAACACATTTGAAAAACTTTAATACGCTCTCCTGAAAAATCAAGATTTTTCAGATCCTACACTCTTGAAATAAAGCGATAAAATGTACAAGTCTGTCGTGAAGGTTACACTAACAAAGTAAAACCAACCACATCTGCACACAATAAACGCCACGCATAGCATAAATTTGAAGGTGCTTCATGTAGACGATCTAGTTTATGGTTAGATAAAGTGTTTCATGTCTCAATGGGAGTGCTTTTATCTTGTGATCCCTCATATGCGTGTTCAATTTTAATTCGAATCCAACGAATAAATTTTTATTCAAAACCGAATAGAATGTTAAACGCTAGTACCGTAATTGATGTGTGGTGGAATGGACAGTTGGACATCAATTTTTTAACAAACTTTGCGGCAGCTTGTTGCACATTGTCACAAGTACAAAATTGCATAAACGCTTAGTAGAATTTATAGGATTTCTGAATAATTTCCATCAGTTATATTCTTGATATAACTTTCATGATTATTCAAGGGATAGCATTCCATTATAATTTTTAACCACTAATATTTTTGCAGGGCTATTTCCTCCCTCTAAAGAGCTACCAGAATGTAGTAAAAGTTTACTTGAAAAATAAGGGAAGAAAATATTCTGGCAATAATAATTTTAGGAAAGAAAGATATTATTTCTTGCAACATCAGGACTATTATCGTAGAAAAAATTATCTTACATCATTTTACGATGACTTTAACCAGCCTTGGAGGACTGCCGGAATTTGCTTTTATGTAAATTTCTCGAGAGAAATTTACCTATTGCGGAGAGCATCATATATATATATATATATATATATATATATATATATATATATATATATATATATATATATATATATATATATATATATGGGATACAACGAAATTTGTGACCACGCTAGAGGTTGCAATTTTGCTTCGATTTTCACCAAATTTTGAGGAAAGGTGTATTGAGTTATTATCTCGGTTAAATTCGTGAACCAGCTATATCGGCCGGGCAAAAACAAAATGGCGGCCATTTTAGACGAAAAATCGCGATTTCTGTTCTGACCAAAGTGTAGCTCCGATTTGGATGAAATTTGGTACAAAGGTTCATTGAAGTATGTGATGAATCTCACAATAAAAAATCTAAAGTCGGTACAGCAGAAACAAAATGGCGGCCGCTCAAAGGTCGAAAAACGTGCAAAATTTTGTTGTTGTAATAGTGGTCAAAGCTTTCAACAGATTTTCATGAAATTCGGTTGTTTGATAGAAATTATAAGTATCTAAAGAATTACGTAAAAAAACTGGAGGTCAGGTTGCAAAAAACAAAATGGCGGCCAGTTGAAGGTCGAAATTTCAAAGGCTTTTAAAAGTCGCAATTTTGATCCGACATATCTGAAACTTGGTTTCAAGATAAACATACTTACACCTACAGTCCTTGATATTTTGGTGATCATGCATGAGCAAATTTCAAAATGGCGGCTGTTTAAATATGCGTTTTTTTCATGTTTTTGTGGCCCTCTAGCGGTCACATTTTCCAACGGATTTTGATGAAACTTGAGATTATGAATCCCTGTACTATGTTCTTGTAATTATTAAAATTGAATGAAAAATAAAAAAGTCTAAAATTTAAAGCCTAATATTTTTAGCTGCGATTTTCTTTAAAAATTGAATTATTTTGCCCTGTCTAGAGTGAAACTCCTATTTGAACGAGATAGTACATTGATTGATGAGGTCCTAGCATACAAAGATTTAAAATAATCCAAAATCAAATGCATGCATTAAAAATGGCGGCCCCCAAAGGTCTGAAGGCAAGCGCAATTCGCTATTTTAGTGCCAACTGAAATAATGAATATTTTTCATTGAAACGTTTTAAATGACTTTACTTGAAAGAACTTATAAACCAGATCATTTTTAAGATATTGTATAATATTTTTAACAATACCCTAAAAAATTATAAAATCGCGACTTGTCTGTCTGTCCGTCCCCCCGCCCGTTTGTTCAATGAGGAAATTTTCTACGTAGGTCAAAAGTGGTGCCTCTTGAAATTTGCAGTGCAAGAAAATATTTTAAGGTATTTAAGGGGTGTCTCCCCATACAGGCGGATGGCATACAATTTTTTTTATTTCTGTAGCCCTCTAGCAGCCAAGATTCTCAACAGAATCTTTTGAAACTTGAAATTATAAGTTATTAAGGCAAGTTAATTTAATTTGATTATGCAAACCGAATGGCAAATAAAACAGTCGAAAATTTACAGCTAAATATTTTTAGCAGCCGATTTCAATAAAAATCGAAATGATGGCCCTCACATTTCAGAAAAAAATTGAAATGTACATATATATTAATGGCAATGCAAGTGCTGATTAAACTTTTATGGAAATCTTTTGAAATTAACTATTCGAGCTATTTAAGCCTTTGTGTGGTTACCACTGTGAACTGTGAAAACAGCAGATGCGAGAAGGGCGAAACCGGTATTTATATGTTTACAACAATATGTAATCCATACGCATGCAACTCAATTTAATTAGCAAAATATTTGCGCCCCGATAAAAGGTTTCTAAAAACGAACGTGGCCAGATTTTTTTTATGTTAATAAATACCCATGTGGTACTACGAAAATTGCAGAAAGAAGTTTAGTAGTAGGCAAGCCAAATTCTTTTTCGAAAGTTTACGCTACATACGAGAAATTCACCTTTCCGGCTGGTGGTGCCAACGGGGATTTTTTCTTATTTAGGATCGATGTAAGCTTCAATGTAAATATTTTCAAGTCCAATGAAACTAACAAGCCAAGTACGTTGCTGGTTTTCCCACTGTTAGAATTTTTGTTGCCATGCTACAATGGACCATGGATTACTAGTACCTGGAAGTCAATCGCTGACCAGGATCACCTGACATAATCATCATTAAACTAGCGAATGCGGTGAATTGGACAGCGCCCATCAGAAATGACAGATTTCAAAGCCATCTAATTCTTACGTCAAGGTTAGATTTACTGATTTTATGGATTTACTCGTATTAGGACGACTCAGACCCTAACATAAACGAAGCAACAAATTTGTAAAGCCAGCTGTAGAAATTTTTTTTATTTGAATATCTCCGCTATTCAGGTGCTTCCTGCGTAAGTTGATAGCTTTGAGTGAGGCAATCAATTTATTGAAAGATGAAGCGAGCCAGCTGTATGGTCACAGCTTTTCAGGGCATACCTAGAACAATCATTGGTGGAGATAGCTATCAAGGTAAGGGTAATTATGCAAGTGTGCACACTGTAATGAATTTCGAAATGCCCGTGTAGGACACGGGTGCCGATGGTCTGGCACAAGTATCAGCGAGCTATTAACAACACCGAGCTCAGCTAACTAGCCCCGCTTAACGACCGCGTACGCGAGCTTGACGACTAGCATTTGCGGGATCATATGAGGCGGGTTCTTGTCGAGCCACGAAGCTACACTACAAAATATCTATCACGCGTACTCTACTCTACAAGACGTACCGATCAATTTTTATTATCTTTAGAAATGTTCTATTAGGTGCCAATTAAGCTACTCTACAGTAATTCAGTATTTTTTTTTGAGCCGTTAAAGTTAGCGGACACGGAAGCTTGAGAGAAACGCAAACATTACACAAAAAGCAACCGTTACTTTCACAGAAGAAGGTCGTTGCATTACAAGGGGAATGTCAAACCTAAAGATGTTAAAGTGGCTGAAGTGAACCACTCATCTCTGCCCAAAGGATGGAAACTTGACGTATGTAGTTTACTTTACACTAGTAAACAACAAACTAAGCAGTTTCGACGGAGTGACCACCTTATCTCTTCAGGAGCAGCACCTCCTGATCACCACGGCCTGCTCGACTGCTTATGTTTATTACAACGTATCTGTAAAAGAAACTACATCGAAGATTGAATCTTGGAATGACCTAGTGATTGTGCTTATCGATCAAAAATGTAAAGTTAATCTTGTAATCAAAAGAATATTTCGAATCGAAAATGCAGCAATGAATATTCTAGAGATATTGCAAGAGCGGAGCAGTCTAAAAACTTAACGCTATCAAGGTTCAAATGCCACACGCTGAATAGCTTTTTGAATTTGGCGAGTCCTAAATCGGAATTCTAGCTAACACTTTACAGAAAGATGCTATACCTGCTGCCTTTGCAGGTCATGATAAAGCTGTTCAAAAAGCTGGTATCCTTAAAACTTTTGCATTTCTACGGCCAAGGCTAGTTCATTTTGTGGAATAAAACGAGTTTAAGCCTAACGAGAATCGCATTGATCTATATATAAAATCGAAATGTCTGTCAGGGAGTCAGTTCGTCCCGTTTTTGCTCAAGAGAAAAGTTTGCTGAACTGAATTTAGGAAGTCGAGAACAAAAGATTCCAAGTTAATCCATCTAAAATGAAATAGCAGCCTATATCAAAAATCGTTAAAAATGTATATTGCTGCAGTTCGTATTCCGCAAAGCCCTTCATCATGCATTTTTTTGGTAAGTAGGAATTAAAAACCGCAATGAAATGGTGGTAAATGCTCTTGGAGTTACAAATTGGGTTTACTGGTTACCCAATAATAGGAAATTAAATACTGGAAACGCCAATAACTGCAATACACTTACAGCTCTGTTAACAAATGCTACTTACTCCTCCTTTATAGCAACTGCCAGTAACTCCTAAAGAGTGTTTTTTTGAGGCATAGAAATATAAGTTGGCAACACTTTTTAATGCAACGTATGTTGTGACAGCTGTCATGCATTTTATGGTTGGTTTGGTTTGCCATATTATCTTGATTATGTTGATGCCTAAGCAATGTCTGTAAATTGTGCAGATTTATTTCGAAAAACGGTTCTGAAACTCATCGCGCCCTTCGTCAATTTTATGGCCGATATAATCATCCATCAGAACAATTAATTCTATTAACCATGGATCGGTTCCGCACCATATTAACTCTCAATGATAATACGCATCCATTTAGATGTCGTACAATCCATAATGGAGAAACCATAGCGGCTGTAGAGCGGAGTATCGATGAAGACCCAAGTTTGTCCATGTGACATCGTGCTCAACAATTAAACCTGTACCCATCCACATGATGGAAGATTTTGGGGAAGGATCTTGGTTTGCGGACTTACAAAATCCAAATCATGTAGGAATTGAAACCGAACGACCACCAAACACGGCGTGGATTCGGTGTATGGGCCCAAGAATAAATTGCTTCAGATCCTAAATTTCATTAAAAAATTTTGTTTAGCGATGAGGCCCATTTCTGGTTGAATGGCTATGTCAATAAACAAAACTGCCGCATTTAGAGTGATGAGCAACCACAGACGGTTTGGTATGCTTTGTGGGCCGGTGGAATCATTGGTCCATATGTCTTCAATAATGCTGCTGGGAATAACATTACAGTCAATGGTAACCGCTACAGAGCCATGATTAATGACTTTCTCGTTCCTTGTGGAGATACGCCAAATAACTCGTCTACGCTGAGAAGCGCGAGATGCTTGACGATTTGGAAGACAACATTCGCTGCATTATTGATGTCATACGGTCCCAATTATTGGTTAGAGCAGTCAAAAATTGGACCTCACGTGTGGACTTCCTCCGCACCAGTCGTGGAGCAAAAATTATCTTTCTAATAAAATCAATTTCATGGCAATCAAAATAATTTATCTGTATTTTATTTCATTTCAAAGTTCTATACCTCTAAAAAACATTCTTTACTTTTTATAAAATGCTGACATAAAAAGATGAAAGCGAGTCTCGCGCGCCAGATAATGGAATCGAAAGCAATAGACATGCCATCGCAACGGAGGTTGGACAACGGGATAACTCCTCGTTCCTAAAAACCCTACATTGTTTCGAAACCTGCAAAAGAGCCTCGGAATGGATTGGACCTACGACAATAACCACGACACCAAGCAAAGGACTATGGTATTGGATCCTAGAATATCAGAACACTGAATGACCCTGGCACTGTTGAGGATATTTTACGACAGGTTAGACAATATAGACTGAATATACTGGCAATCCAGGAAACAAACAAGACTGGAAGGATTGCATGCAATCCGCATAAAAGTGAGATCCTTCAAAATTTGGCTTATAAAAGTACCCGCCCCGACGGAAGGAAATGACGAAAAAAACAAAGGAATCGTTCTACATTCGCCTGGGTAATTTCAACGCTATGATTAGCAATGAGCTATCTCATCGGGGAAAAACTGGAGACGTACAAACAATATTTAGGTGGGAAAACCAGGATGAAGAGAGAACATCTCCGAAGTGCAACGAATAAGAAAATTAAAATTAAGAAAAGAAAATACTATGATGACTAATTGAGAGGCATCAATGCAAGCCCAGCAAGCAACAATACAAGGCAAGCATATAAAGTAGTGAAAAACCTGAAATAAGATTATCAGTCCAATACCACGCTCTGCCGTGATGACATCGGAAATATTATCGCTGATGAAAAAAGAATTGAGGAAACATGGGCATCATATTTTAAGAACCTCCTTAATCCTTCAAAAAGCTCAAGAACATAGGAGCCTATAGATATTCCCAAAGAGCTTCCATTGGCCTCGCTAACCTGAAAGATATTTATTCCATCATCAAGGGCCAAAAGAATAATACAGCCTCGGGCATCAATGAGATCCCAGTGGGCTTAATAGTTATGAGGGCAGCGATGTTCATAAAGCCATCCATAAAGTCATCCAGCATATTTGGCATCAAGAATATTTGCCAAATGAATGGAGCCAATCAATTATATTCCCCACCCACAAAAAAGGTGACAAGCTACAATGTGAAAGTGATAGAGGCATATCACCACTTTGTACGGCTTACAAAATATTTTCAAAGATCTTAGAAAATAAAATCAGATCATATGCCAACAGTTTTATGGGGGAGTAGTAAGATGGCTTTACAGCAAATAGATCGATGACACACTAATTTTTTATGGTAGAGCAGGTACTTGAGAATTGCTGGGAGTTCAACATCGACGTACACCAATTTTTCATTGACATTAAGTATGCATTCGATAGTACTGGTCGTAAAGTACTGTACAAGTTATACTTTGCTTTGGTATCACAGCCAAATTAGTCCATCCTACCCAAATGACCACAACGTCAACAACCTTCCAGTCTGAACCAGTAACCGACTCACCGATGTTTTTGGTACAAATATCGGAATAAAGCAGGGAGATGAGTTGGCCCCATCGCTATTCGATTCAGCTCTGGAATACGCTATAAGAAAGCTACCTGACGATATAAGAAGTATACTATGATTAAAGTCAAGCTTAGCGGTAACTAACGCGGATGACATTAACATGTACCGGCCGTTTACCACTGCCAAAGGACTTTTCCTGAAACTCAGCAGTGAAGCAAATTTTTTGTTTTTAGGCGCCAAAATAATGAGAACCGGTAAAGAAAGAGATGAATTACGCCGAAGAATGCAGCTCACAAAAAAAAATATTTTATTCAGTTTTGATGACCTTGAAGACCAGCTGTATACATAGGAAAACCAAGTGCCAAGTATACACAACTATGATACGAACTCTGTTAGATGTGATGGAAATCCGTTGAGAGATCGGCCCTGAGGCAATTAATCGGAGCCAAGCTAGAAGAGAACTAATAGCGAATTCGATACAAACATAAGCTGGGAGCGATTATAAGATTATGGAGGCTGCACTGGGCTGGCACCATGACTCATATGGACGAACAACGGGTATCCAAAAGGTATTCGTTAGGTGAACTCAAAAGCGGAGACCAGAGAGTAAACTGAGAAAACTATCTGGGTGGGGAAAAGCAATTCGAAATTGGAGGTGCAGTTGCACCGAAACAATTGGAGGCATTATTTGCAAAAATCGAAGGCTCGAAAGGGGCCGCATTACTAAATATCAAGATTCATACTTTGAATGAATGACCTACTCTTGATTTTTTTTTTTTGAAAAATTTTACACGGAAATATTGTGGGGTATTCACAGCTAATATATCATGTCAAATAACGAAAGAGGCATACTGGACTAAGCTTAACGTAAAAAATTATTTGTGGTTGTTGACGGTAAAGTTCGCAGCGCTTCAAAATATACCAGTATAAAAATGTTAAAATTATGACAATAAATTAATTTTTAAGCAATTATTGGTAAAATAAGATCAGTCGTTTAAAGTACAAAATTTGAAATTTATATAGTAATAAAGTTCATTTATATTCCAAGATTGAAACACAAAAGCTGTTATTTTTTGCCAGCGATTGTAAATCATAGATTGAAGATATCGCTCTTTTACAATGACTGGACAGCTAAATACTCGTTATGCGCCAATTGATCTGCTCTTTATTGCAGTAACAAATACGTGAGAAGTGCGTTTTTCTAGCGAATAATAGTAGCAAAGCCAGACGGGGATCAATGGCGAACACGATACAACGACGAGCTGTATGAAATTTTTGACGAGCCGGAGGTCTCAACGATTACAAGACTGCGGAAGCTGCAATGGGAGAACTTAAGCCCGGAGACCAGGAGGAATGCCGAGCTCGGATTTCGAAATCTGAGGACGCGGTCAACGGACCAAGATAGTTGGAGGCGCTATTTGCAGGAAGTGGAGGCCCGAAAGGTGCTGTAGTGCTAAGAAGAAGATGTTTTTCTAGCTTACTGGGACTGAAAAGAGATTTGACATAGATCTATAAAGGACTCTTTAAACTATGATTAAATTCAAACTTGATATGATTAACGTTGAAGTCTTTCCTGTTTATTTATTAGAAGTACATAAGCAAAGATTTTTTACAAAGTCCAATAGTTTAATGGTTGCACAGATCGAATTTAAAATGTTTTCTTAATTCTTTTCGGATAAACTTGCGGAAAGAAAAGAAGCGAAGATAAATGAATCATAAAGGAATGATAAATAAAATTGAATTAATGTGTGTTCGAACTTTTTTAGATGTAGTTGATAACTTACTGGTCTATGTGGGTTGGAGTCGTCACTGAGTGGTCCCAGCAAGCCGAATATGCTAAGAAACTCACTCAATCACTTTGTCTCGAATTGCACTCTACGAGGTGTCAAAGAAGAATGAGTATAGACCAGGGAAACGCTAGGACAAGGCTCAAAAGAAAAGAAAAGCCAGAGTGCCGGCAATGTGCGTGCCCCATATTCAAGGGGTTTCTTCTTTCGTCGTGATATCTCTGGAAGTTGAAGGATTAGTAAAAGCCAAACAATAAAGTTATAGGTGTTTGCTCACGTCATGGGTTTTCCGGAATGCTATAAAGAAAGAGCAACATAGAAGCATAAACTTACCCCTAGGAATTAATTTTAATAACAATACGAAATTCACGACTTTTATGCTCGAGGAAAGCAGACGTCATGATTATTTTATAAAACTACTATTACTAGGTTTTTTAGGTAAATTTCTCGAGAGAAATTTACCTATTGCGGAGAGCATCATATATATATATATATATATATGGGATATAACGAAATTTGTGACCACGATAGAGGTCGCAATTTTGCTTCGATTTTCACCAAATTTTCAGGAAAGGTGTATTGGGTAATTATCTCGGTTAAGTTCGTGAACCAGCTATATCGGCCGGGCAAAAACAAAATGGCGGCCATTTTAGACGAAAAATCGTGATTTCTGTTCTGACCAAAGTATAGCTCCGATTTGGATGAAATTTGGTACAAAGGTTCATTGCTGTATGTGATGAATCTCACAATAAAAAATCCAAAGTCGGTACGGCAGAAACAAAATGGCGGCCGCTCAAAGGTCGAAAAACGTGCAAAATTTTGTTGTTGTAATAGTGGTCAAAGCTTTCGACGGATTTTTATGAAATTTGATAACTTGATAGAAATTATAAGTATCTAAAGAATTGCGTGAAAAAATTGGAGGTCAAGTTGCAAAAAACAAAATGGCGGCCAGTTAAAGGGCAAAATTTCAAAGGCTTTTTAAAGTCGCAATTTTAATCCGACATACACGAAATTCGGTCTCAAGATAGACACTATCTAGGCCTACAGTCTTTGATATTTTGGTGATCATGCATGTGCAAATTTCAAAATGGCGGCCGTTTAAATATGCGTTTTATTCAGGTTTTTGTGGCCCTCTAGCGGTCACATTTTCCAGCGGATTTTGATGAAACTTGAGATTATGGATCTCTGTACTATGTTCTTGTATTTTGCAGGAAATTATTAAAATTGAATGAAAAATAAAAAAGTCGAAAATTTAAAGCCTAATAGTTTTAGCTGCCATTTTCTTTAAAAATTGAATTATTTTGCCCTGTCTAGAGTGAAACTTCTATTTGAACGAGATAGTACATTGATTGATGAGTTCCTAGCATACAAAGATTTAAAATAATCCAAAATAAAATGCATGCATTCAAAATGGCGGCCCCCAAAGGTCAGAAGGCAAGCGCAATTCGCTATTTTAGTGCCAACTGAAATAATGAATATTTTTCATGATAACGTTTTAAATGACTTTACTTGATAGAATTTATAAACCAGACCATTTTTAAGATATTGTAAAATCTTTTTAACAATCCCCTAAAAAAATTATAAAATCGCGACTTGTCTGTCTGTCCGTCCGTTTGTTTGTGCGTCAAAACAAGTTTTCTCGCAAACCACATGAGCTAGAATGAGGAAATTTTCTACGTAGGTCAAAAGTGGTGCCTCTTGAAATTTGCAGTGCAAGAAAATATTTTAAGGTATTTTAAGGGGGGTCTCCCCATACAGGGGGGTGGCATACAATTTTTTTTATTTCTGTAGCAGCCAAGATTCTCAACAGATTCCGTTGAAACTTGAAATTATAAGTTATTAACGCAAGTTAATTTAATTTAATTATGCAAATCGAATGACAAATGAAAAAGTCGAAAATTTACAGCTTAATATTTTTAGCAGCCGATTTCAATAAAAATTGAAATGACGGCCCTCATAGTTCAGAAAAAAATTGAAAATGTATATATTAATGGCAACGCAAGTGCTGATTAAACTTTCATGGAAATCTTTTGAAATTAACTATTCGAGCTATTTAAGCCTTCGTGTGGTTACCACTGTGAACTGTGTAAACAGCAAATGCGAGAAGGGCGAAACCGGTATTTATATGTTTACAACAATTTATGATCCGCCGATTTTCAATATGTAATCCATACGTATGCAACTCAATTTAATTAGCAAAATATTTGCGCCCCGATAAAAGGTCTCTAAGAACGAACGTGGCCAGATTTTTTTTATGTTAATAAATACCCATGTGGTACTACGAAAATTGCAGAAAGAAGTTGAGTAGTAGGCAAGCCAAATTTTTGTTCGAAGCTTTATGCTACATACGAGAAATTTACCTTTCCGGCTGGTGCTGCCAACGGGGATTTTTTATATCAGTAAATGAGAGGTTTTTTTATTTCTAACAAGAACTGTGAAGTGGATGTTTGCGTGCGATGTTTGGTGACCGTTATTAGATACTGGCTAAAGCAATCATTACCCGTTCATGACGACTTCATGAAGTGATGCATACACAGCAAGTATGTAAATCGTTGCATGAGGTTTTGTCTGTTGGAGATAAGGGTGCCTAATAAATATTGAATGGATGTGGAAGGCGAGTAAAAAAACAACCGGAAAACAAAGAAAGAGGGTTGACAGGAAGCTCACTGGGACGGGAGACTGGCAGCGGTGATGGAAGCGATTGGATGGAAAGTCATGATTTCACGGGCTAGAGAAATGCTTTGATTGTGATGAGCGAGACCTTTATTGTCTGAGAATTTGATGATTTGCTAGAAAACTTCTTAAACAATAATTTAAAAGTACTGGAACATAAAAGTGTTGTCATCCAAAATCCAGAAATTCGACATTGTATGCGAAAAGTAGCTAATTACCAGTACATCTTTGCCCTGATAGTAATTATTGAACACAAAATACCTTGGGTAATAGTTTAGAATAGTACGTGCAGTGTTGTCGAATTCATCAAGATAATTTAACCTATTTTTTTTAATATTCACTGACTTTATAATAAACCTCTTTATTGTTTTACTTCCCTAACGTGGACATAATATATATATATATATATATATATATATATATATATATATATATATATATATATATATATATATATATATATATATACGTGTGTGTGTATGTGTGTGTATGTATAAATTTATTCATAAAAGAGGCAAGAGGAATTAATTACAAAGAGAGATCATTTATGAACAACGGAAAGAGAAGAGGGCCAAGATTTGAACCTTGTGGAACACTAGATGAAGGATAAAAAGGACTAGACGTTGTCCCAGAGAAACTTACTTGACAGGTACGACAGGTACAGGACGATAGATAAGATAGCATCCAAGATAGAAGAGCACCCGAGATGCCAAGAGCTTCAAGCTTACGACAAAGAAGTAAATGATTCACAGTGTCATAGGCCTTGGAGAAATCTGTGAAGATCACATCAACTTGCAGTTGGTTATTCAAAGCTCTTGCAATACTGTTTGTAAACTACATTAAATTAGAGGCAGTGGAATATCCTTTGAGAAAGCCATGCTGCTTTGGAGCAATAATAGGAGCTAATGAGTTGGAGAGTCTATTGTGAACCAGCCGTTCAAGTAACTTTGGAAATCAGGAAATAGGGCGATAATTGGAAACTGACGTAGCATCACCACTTTTCAAAATAGGCAAAATATTAGCTGTTTTTCAAGGGTTAGGGAAAGTACCAGTATTCAAACTTAGATTGAAGAAGAGAGATAAAGGAAAACTTAGCGATGAAGCTAACGTCTTCACCAATATGTTTGGCAAACCATCCGGCCCAGGGCTGATATTAGGATCAAGTGCATTGATCAAAGATTCGACTTCAGATACATCTGCACAAATATAGGAAATTGGGAAAGGAAGACGATTAGGTAAGCGAACAGGATACACTGTTGCAACGGGAGGAGAAGAAGTCCAAGAGGAAAATTTGGCAAATGAGTCAGTAACTTCTTGAGGAGAAGAAACCTCTGCACCGTTCCAACGGACCTTACTAGGAATGGAAGAAGAGGATTTCAGTAATCTGATATATGACCAAAAAGGCTTTGTATTATTAGCCACGAGAGAACTATCCAGACTTGTAAAATAAGTCTTCAGAGCACATTTGATATCTTTCTTGACAAAAGCACGCAGCCTGCTAAAATTAGATCTAGCTTCAATAGTACCGAGTGTTTTAAAGACACGATGAGCCTTATCTTTTGCTCGTAGGGTACTAAGCACTTGCCTTGTAGACCAAGGTTTTTTATTTACTTTGCGGAATTTCTGAAGAAGTGTGGAATAGCGAATAAGGTTAGAAATATATATAGTTAAGTTTTGGAGTAGCATGAGGTTTGGTAAATTTAATTTCATCGACTCTAACATCTGTAAATAAAGGAGAAACATAAGGATGTTCGGCTTGAGATACAGATAATAGCTAACAGGGACATTTGATAGAACAAGGTCAACGAGATGACCATCAGGATTGCGGATATGATTTAATTGAGAAAAAGAGCAATGAGATAGGAAAGATGACAGGGTTATAGAAGAAGGATCAACTGACGAGATAGAAAGAGTAGGATAATTCTGTCGCAAACTAGATGAGGCTAGATCATTAAAAAACGTCTCATAAATAGTTAAAGGTGAATCACAGGGAATATAAATAGACGAAATCAAGAACTCTCTATTATGAGGGAGAGAAATTTTGACAATAACACATTCTAAAGTATGAGAAAAACAGAAATCAGAATAAAGTGAACAAAGTAGAGTTTTGCTAACTGTAAACGAAACTCCACCACCATCAGCCTTATTAGTAGCAATTAGGCGGCGGTCATATCTATATACAATATAATCAGGAAACATTTCACTGCTCAAAATGTTTACATTCAGCCTGGTCTCGGAGAAGCAAATAATAGAATCATTAGTAAGTTGAGAGGAGATAAAGGGCTCCCCAAGCTTGCTCCTTAATCCTCGTACATTTTGGTAAAAAAATAGAGGTACACATTTTATTAGGAGGAGAGAAATTATATTGAACATAATTGAGGTTTGAAAGAGATTCATTGAGGTTTAAAGAAGATACTGTGTGATGAAGATTATGATTATAAGAATATTCATCAAGATTACTTGTAACTAAAGCTTTTGGATCTCGTTTATTGACGAACGAAAATTTCTTCATATCATTTCAAACGGCTTGACAAGTACACCAGAAGGCCAGTAATTCGAATTCTGGACAATATCAGTATTTGCAGAAATCACCAATTTAAATGAGGCAACTACTTTATCCGTTAAATTTACCTAAGTCAACTTATGACAAATAAAAACTTTAGCGGATGATCTAAGCTTTTTGTTGACATAACGGTTTAAGTTTTCAATAGAAGTTTCGTATGCCACTCTAGAGATGAAGATATTCTTCAAAGGAATAGAAGTACGAATGACAGGAGAATCGAGATCTGTTGAGGGAACGTGGCGAATCGATTTCTGATGTTGAATGGGAGGTGGTATTTGCTTTGGAATCGCTCCCCGGCTCTTGGACGAAGAACCAGCTGGGCTGATGATAAGTAAATCAGATTGTTGATTTATAGAAAAAGGCCTTAACAGTGAGTTGCCAGAAAACAGCTTCAACAGCGAGTTGAGGCCTACAGGTGAAAGATCACCTACAGGTGAAAGATCAACAATTATTTCTAAACGTAATTGTTACTATTAAAATTTGAGCCAGGAATGAAATTGTCATCTGACATGATTAAGGTACCGTGGCCGAAGCAGTCATTAAGAAGCATAGTTAAAGCAAGAGTGTGATAAGGCTGACGTGATCTTCCTCGCAAATAGCTTAATAAACAAGGATTACTAGGAGCGATCTGCTTCCAAAATAAGTGGAACCTAGCAATCAGTGGATATATTAATTTCAAAGTTGAAAAATATTTTCTCTTGTAAGATTTCAAGCTTTTAAAGTCTGGGCAATCAGTTACGATTCACTCAATTATAGATCTCTGAAACTCTTTTTGCATAACACCAAATAAGCTTACGAATTTATGCTCAGACTTACAGTATGCTAGGGTCATGAGACATAAACCCTAACTCAAGCTCTCACAAACATATTTATTTTAAAGGGCGGGTCCTAAGTTGAATAAAGAAATCTAGTAAAGAAGATTACCGATGGGAGATAATATTCAAACCAAATTGATTGATGTACATGGCAAGCCATATGTCTCCATAATAATAAAGCTGCGAAAGTCTTAATAGGCTGACCACGTGAAATGTATGCAGGAGCAAGGGTTGCCTAAAAAGGTATCCATAGGAAAAGCTTGGAATAGTGTAATTCTATATTGCAATTTTGAAAAATTTACCTTTCTCAATTTGCTGGCCTATGTTAAAATTACCCACTTCGTCCTGAGCTGTGTCTGTCAAATTATATCGAATCGGATCATTCGCAGTGAAAGTAGTTCTCTCGATGTAAGACTCTGTTGCTTGCTCAATATCTCCAACTGGTGTTCTGTAGCCTAAAGCTCTTGCCCCTCTATCCTTATTTGTGGAGGACTGCGTCCAGTTGTTCAGTTCTATAGTAGTTGTAAATTCAGTCGTGGAATCAGTGACGGTCTCCATTGGTGTTGTAAAAGTTGTTTGTGTAGTTGGTTTTGATGTTATTTCAGCAGAAATGAAATCAGTGTTCATAACTTCTACGCTCATAACATTCTGGGTTTTCAGAATTTCAGCTGATTGTTGAGTTGGTTTGAAAACTTGCGTAGATGGTGATGTAATGTCCCACGTATCATATGGTCCATCCGTGGTTGAACTAGTTGCTGGAGGTGCATCAGTAACGTTTGGGAATACGATTTCGGTTGGTAGTGGAGAACTTTGATTTCCGCTTTGATTATGTTGGAAAAAATCGGACGTAGTGAGATTCCCTGAATTGACTTCAGTTAATAAAATAAATTCAGCTGATGTGGCACTTTGTAGTTTAAATTGCTCTATGTGGCTTGTCTTTATAGTAGTGTCTGAATATTGAGTTATATTTAAGGAAGCAACAGTGCCATTTTCTATACCAAAAATATTCAGGGTGTTATTTGTAACTTCTCTCAAATTTTCCTGGAGAAAAGTTTTATTTGAATTTTGGGATGAGTTTTCGACGATACTCTCTGTCGTGGGTTGCAGCTCAATTGTGATTGCAATATCATTCGTTGAATTCGTGGTAGTTGATTCCACCTGATAACTGATAGTACCTGATTGATAAGTAACAAGGCTTTCATCAATCGTAACATTTTGTTCTGCTTTATTCTTAAGTGAGAAGCTCGGATAACTTGTCACTGAATTTATTGGATCGTCTACCGCTGTTTCGTTAAGCTCTGTTGTGACTACAGGTTGAATACTAGAGGAGTAGTAAGTTTGCCCTCGCAAATCTTCGACATATACTTTTGACGTCACTTCAGTTGATACCATGTTCACAGGTTCATGAAGCACTGGGATGATACTTGAATTTTTAGATATATCTACCTTTTCTTCTATTTGAAATGATTTTGTATCATTATCTCTATTCACAGCGACCGTATTACTTACAGTAAGTGATGTGTTAGGTTCCGCTTTGAGGGAAGCTTCGATTTGAGTACCCAAGATTTCAGACGATGTTTGATTGTCAACGAATGTGTTTGGTAAAGCTTCAGTAAATGATACGATATAAGGTTCTATTGTTGTATCAGTAGACTGCTCAGTTATTGTGAACTGATTATTGGGCATCGGTGTAGTAATTTCATTGGCAAGCATTGAAGGCATAAAGTCATTAGAAAATATTTGTGAATAATTTGCTTCTGAAGAAGTTCCTATCTGAGTATGTTTCATTAAATTGGATTCATGCACATCAGTTCCGCCACTTCTTTCATCTTTCGTAATACCAACAAAATTTATTGAAGTTGGATTCAAAGTATCATTTATATCCAACGTTGAACTACTGGACATAGGGAGATCAGTGAATTGGTTTGGTTCAAGTGTCGTCATCTCTATATTCTTAACTACCGATATTTCAAAAGGTATAAGTTGATCGCGGCTGGAAGTTTGAGTTGTTTCAACAATATCATGCGTCACTGCTTCCGTTCCACTTTCAATTAAAACATCGTTATCCAAACTAACTGTGCCGGTTGTAGTCTCAGCGATTGTTTCGTTAGCATCAATCACTTTGTAAATATGTTCAGGCATATTAACCAACACTTTTCTACTATTGATTGTTGGTTCAATTGAAATTTTTCTCAAAAAGTTACCCAAGCTCACGGTACCATACGCTGATATAACCATGTCACCAGTTTTGATTTCACTTGCATTAAGGTCTGTTGTCATATTGTTTGTTACTCCTGAAGCTGCGTTAGAAATCTCAAAATTGGTAGAAGCGTGAAAACTTTTTGGCTGTATTTCTGAGAATCGCAGAAAACCTTGCGTGAACGTATTTACTGAGAACTGAGAGGAATTTGCTACTGTTTTTATGTCGTTCGATTGTGCATCTGTTTTTGCTGAATATGAGTCCTGCGTTTTTGCATTAAAGGGCGTAACATCACCACTTGTGATGTCATTCAACTTTACATTTGCAGTTGCTTTTATCACAAATGGCTGCTTCTCACTCACTGTTCTTACATTGCCAGATGTTTCGTTACTAAATGTATTAAAACCAGTTAAATTAAAACCGAATTTAAAGTGGAGGAATCCGCTCCTTTCAAGTTCATTTAAGCCTTTAAGATTTGTTGAATTGTCTAGATCACTAGGTTCACTGGCGTTATTTGGCAGATTTGTCGGTCTTACGTAAGGTAACGTTGACGCTTCCCTTAAAGTAGTTGCGCGGTCAGCTGTCGATGTGGGTGCTGTTGAAATAGTAGTACCGGGAGCAGTTTGGTTATCACACGGTTCAGCAGGGGAGTTTTTAGGATTACAAACTGTTTCCGACTGACATCGATTCGGCACGTAAAGCTTCTGCCCATTCGGCAAGTAGACACAAGTTATGAAATTGTAAGGACCCTCACATTCAAAATCACTTCCATTACACTCTAGTTCACGGTCTGCATCTACTGGTATCCATATCTGAAACATTAATATTGGTAACTTTACTAGAAATGCTCCTGTTCTGGCTCCTTTACAGTTTTTATAAAAATAAATTACCACTATAACTAACACAGCCACGCCGCCCGCTAATTTTAGTATTTCCATCTCGATAAGCTTTTCATCACCAGGAAGACTCAGAGTACACTGTCGTTACTTTTAAATATCACTTCAAAAAAGTATCTGATATTCATATGAGATCAAACTGTACCTTATCAAACGCTTGTTCACATATTATTATTGTATTTAAGCACGTTCATATTTATATGGATGCAAATTCAAGTGATACACACTTCGTAGAATAAGAAGCTCGCCATGCAAGATAACAAAGATACTATAAGATTTGTTACATATTGAACAAACCTATGCGGATGCCTCATAATGCCTGAAGACCTCTCCGGTTATCACGTGAAGGCAATTCAATGGGCAGCGTTCCCATCAGGTGCGAATTGGTTACACGATTATCTATTGAACTAATAGAACTAATTCCACTGATTGTTTCAATAAAATAAGGTGAAAATGCAACAAGTGCTACTGGCTCAGGTACCATTGTATCTGAAATAATGCGCTGCAATATAATGTCTAAACAGAATCTTATCTATTTAGGTACGAAGCAAGCTGGTGTATAAGAGTAAATATTAGACAAGAAATTTACAGCTTTGCCATCGGGTTCCTGTTTACATTCACGTACGTCGGACTTGGTGTCTTCAGCGGCTAGTATGCTTTCAGATTAAAAATTCTCCCGCGTCTTTGCCAGTTTTATAGAATTCTACTGACTATTTAGAACGGAATGTATTTATGGTTTTATTTTGCGAAATTGGGATTAAGAATTCAAAAGAGAACGTCAAAGTATTTCTGCTTTGCTAAAAATAGCTTAAAAATAATTCCTATTTTGAATTTCAGTGGCTTATTGCTGGGAAAAGTAGATTTTCATCACTACACAATTCGCCTGAATCAATGTAACATATCGTCCACCAGTTTTTCTTGCTGTTTTGATTGATTTCACTGTTTTTTTGTTAGCAAGGGTTCAAACCAAATAGAAAGCGACAATAACTTGTGTGATTATTTAAACATGTAACAATGCCCCTACCCTAGCTTTTTTGCTCCGAAAAAAATAACGCATCAACTGTACAAGTATCATTCTGAGCGTGACATGGGGCTGGACAATCTAGGTACCAATTTTCATATTTTCTCTTGGCTTCCGGTGTTGCTGTATATAATAGACGGCATCGTGAGTTCGCTTTGATTCCGTATGATTTCTCCTAATTCAATCGGCGCTTTTTCAACGTCATGGGTAACACAGCTGCACTAATGGATCAGATTAGATTCCCTTTAAATCTTATTTGATCTCCGTGCCGTCAGTTGCCAACTCGAGATATTTTCGTACTTTCTGTTGGATTGATGTCTTAGTGTGATATAATTGTAAACTTTGTATATTCCATGAAGGACTGGTGAACCAACCTTGGACACCTTGCGTTGAATATTTGCTCTATTTACTCTTGTCATTCATCAAAACTTCTTCGATTCGATTTAAGCGAGTTTTATTAATAATCAACAAAGCATACTTATAATTTCTTACAACAATGCATAATAATTTTTTAATAAACTGAAAATTTAAACGCGCTAAAAGTACATCAAGAAATTGAATTCCAAAAGCTACATCTTTTAACAAATTCCTGCACAATATTTGACAGTAATTCATTGGCTGCTTTCAGTTCTTGTTTATATCAGCATGTACGAGTATTTCAAATCAAGTGGTTATTTTGTTACTAACAATCACTATCTGCAAAAGTGCAACCGACATGTGGATGCGTACAATGAAGGCTTGTTCAAAGGTGAGTTACCTTTAAGCTTTCGCATACCATCAGCATGAACACTGAAGTTTGAAAACAACACTCAGTCTCCAAATAAATAAGTATAAAACTAATGCACGATTTTATTTGCCATTGAAATACCATAAAAAGTTCAGTAATGCTAATTAAAATGATTAAAGCTCAGTCGCTTGTGTGTTCTTGACCCAGGATAAAAAAAACTATGAACGCGCCGGGCTAGCGACCAGAAAATACAATTGCCGAATTGTCATGACCCTTCCTGAAAAACTGTTTTATGTATTATGCCATGGTCGATCTAGGAGTTGCATTAATTTGTTTTTGAATTCCGTATAGTGAGAGAGATCTGTTGTTAAACATAATTGTTTTCTACTTCTTTTAAATACGTACATACATATATTAGTGTATACTTCTTCGTAGAATAGTATAAGGCCTGATGCCAGATGATAGCATGCGGGCCTAGTACACGAAAACAACTTAAACCCAGATAACGTAGAAATGCGAGAAAGGAAAGACAGTGGAACCTTTATTTATTTATTTAAGGATTAAGGGGGAGAAGAATTTCTTAGTGAAGATGATGATGTAAAATATGCACAGAAGATGAAAATTTTGCTTGCAGAATGAAATAAGCAAATGTTTATGTACAAAAGAGTTTTGCAAACAATCTTTCAAACTACTCGCTCCGAAACCCTTCTTTATTTGGGAACTCATCTCAGATTTCTTTGGTTCGCAACCACATCCAAATAAAGTTGATCTTTTTCATATGATAATTTGAAAAAGTAGAAGAATCCTTCCGCAAGAGGGCTTTTTGGAACAAAGTAGCGTTAGCCGCCGGAACTGAATTCAAGTAAAGTCATTCAGATAATTCAGAATAATAAAATGTGATTCTCATATAATTTGGATTTGTTAAGAAAACTGTTAACAGCTCAGAGCTGAGAAAATTGCATTATAATTACTTTTCAATTCCTATTACAAGTAATTGGAATTGAAGAGTTAATTAAATTGAGATGTCGAATCACAATGGCAGAACACACATTTTTGGTATATTTTCGAACCCCCTGTACCCTTTGATGCAAATAATGCTATTATTGTTTAAGACCTTTTTTCAAAAGTTCTCACCAATACCTTCCATTTTATACCCATTGGTTACCTTGGATAGCAAAGATTTTTTTGAGGGTCACGTCTCCATATGGAGAGGCCTCCTTAAAAGCCTTATTTAATTTTTTTTGTGCTATAAGTTTTCATAGGGTACCACTTTTGATATACGAAGAACACTACATCATTCCCGTT
The DNA here is from genome assembly GCA_963969285.1 of Odontomyia ornata. Classification (NCBI taxonomy): domain Eukaryota; kingdom Metazoa; phylum Arthropoda; class Insecta; order Diptera; family Stratiomyidae; genus Odontomyia; species Odontomyia ornata. The sequence continues at coordinate 463,504,207 of OZ017739.1, forward strand.
TATACAGTTGGCAACCAAATGGTAGTAAATGGTCTCGGGTTTGAATATTGGGTTTACTGTGTAATGATTTTACTCCGTTCGTTCGTCCGAGATTTCCTGAAGGAAATCTCTCAATGGTCTTGAGAAAGAACAAAGAACTGAGCCTCTTAAGGCCTATAAGCTTGGATGCTCGCAGTTTACTCCGAGGTGGCTGCTTGTGGGCCAGCTAGCTCGGAGACGAATTTCGGTCACAGGTCTTACGCGAGTAGGCTACGCTTGAATACAATATCCAGTCGCCGATAAAATGTCCGTTTAAAAACACGTCGATCATCTTCTTGAATGTATATCTACATTACTCTACTGTTCTCTTTCAAAACATCCAACCTTGCAAAATCACAAACCCCAAAAAAAAACACGCGTTACCAGACACGTAGCAACGTGGTTCCAGAAATATGCGACTCTAATTCAAACACGACACATCTTACGCCAACTAAAAATCACAAACTCAATTTAGAGCACCACGCACCGACCTGAATAACTGAACCGATCAGTTACGGATTGTAAGAAACCCTTCCCTCTAGGCAGCAAAATTACCTCCCGCTTCCACTTCCCATTGAAAATCAAGACTTCTGAAAGAAGAGGGAATGGTTACTTTAATAATTCATGCCAATTTTCAAAAATAATTGAGCTTTGGTACGTCAAACCTAAACTTTCCCTCGTCGTAACAATACTCTTTGATTTTTGTTATCGTTTGATAGACGTTTATCATCTTCAGTTTCCACATTCAAACACAGTTTACAATTTTTGCACTAAAAGCTAATAACATTTGTATTTTAACTACTATGGAAAAGGATACAGTTTGACAACAGAAGCGAAAGTAATAATCATGGAAATGATATTCAAGATATGAGATCGCACAAAATATTCAAAGGTGGGAAGGCTACTGCAAAGCGAGAATTCAAAGTGGCCTTTATTGTAGATAGGGAGTTCAAGTCGCACCTTATTGATTTAAAGGCAGTCAATGAATGATTGTATGTAATCTGTATATAAGGGAAATTTTTCAATATTTGACTCATAAACGTACACGCTCCAATAGAAAAAACAAGTTGAAGTAGCAGGAGAGTGCTCCTGTCAGAAGGGTATTGTAAAAGAATTAGTAAATCCAACAACATATTCTGCATATCAAAACTTACCTAATATACAGATTCCATAAATTGAGTTGGAAGAATTATTATGGTTATTATATTTTTATATTCGCCGCCATTTTGTTTCAAGTGTTTTGACTCCGTCGTTTAATTAGTCATGATAACACATCAACATTACAAACCATTTCGAAATTTTTGATCAAAATTCCTACATATTTATAGTGGCTAGGTCCGTTGCAAACGTGTATCTCCCTAGTATCACGTGTTAATTATGTTGTTATTGTTAAATATTCAATCGGCTATAACGTAGCTATTTATTGTTTGATTATTGTGAAATTTTCGGAACACATACAATTGATTTCAACAAACTTAAATTGTAGTTTCTGGATAATTTAAGGGTCCCATTTCGATTTTATAGGCAAAAACGTAAAATTTATAAAATGTACTATTATTAACAAAGTTGATCGAATTTCGACTTCTAAGGTATTTGTTGCCCTTACAATCCTGAAGTTACACATCTGTGATTTTTTTCAGATTTTTCGGGTCAAAAATTTTCGTACGTTTCCCTTTCCCCTGCACTCTTCAAAGCAAAATTTGCCAGTTTAAAACCTTTTTTAGAAAGTTCTCATCAAGACCTTTCATTTGATATCCATATTGCCTACATGCGGTAAAACTTCGGGGGCCACTCCCTTCTATGGGAAGACCCCCCCTTGAACACCATTTAAATTTTTTTTTGTGATGAAACTTTGAAGAGGGCATCACTTCACACCTACCTACAAAATCTTATGTTTCTAGTTTATGCAGTTTGCGAGAAAAAGTGGTGTGACACACGTACGGACGGACAGACTGACAGACAGGACGCGATTTTAGTAGGGTATTGTAAAATGATTTAACAATACCCTAAAAAACGAGAAAAATATGAAAATGTTCTACAGCCACCTGGAAAGACTATCCGATTTATACCTTACAAATGACACAATAATAATTCTGGGTGATTGGAACGTTATTGTTGGCAATGAGCTATCTCATCAGTGAAGGGCTACAGAATATGATTGACTTTATAGCAGCAAAAATTTATTCATACGTTAACGCATACGTAAAATGACCTGGGTATTACCGGATGACAACACCCAAAACCAGATCGATGATGTTCTGATTCAACCCAGATAGGCCTCGAGCATAATTGACGTTCGTACATACCGAGGAGTCAAGTGTAACTCGGATCATTACTTGATTAAATCAACCTATAATATCGTATGTCAAAGATGTATTCGTTGAAGATCAGTCCTCTACAAACATTTGATATCGACAGGCTCCAAAAGGCGTTTGTGGCTAAAAATTTTACGGAGGTCCATGACAACCAGCTGGTTCCTATTCTCTCAGACACATTGCTGAAGATAAGCAACGAGCTGTAGGTGGAAGTGAAAAGTGGTAATTAAGACCGTGACATAACAGACCATCTGACATCAAGGCTGGCACAAAAGAAATGATTAGTTCCGTGATGAGTGCCAGAATGTATTAGACAAAAGAATCAGGCATGCAAACAATTCTTTGGTAGGAAAACATTATGAAACTCTCAGAAGAGTAGTGAATAAAATCATTACAATTAAAAAGAGAATATTCTATTATAACCAATTGAAAACCATCGACCCAAGTCTAGTGAGCAACGACACAAGCTAAGCATATGAAGCAGTGAAAAGCCTGAAACGAGGCTATCATCCAAGATCACGCTCTGTCGTGAAGACATATCGGTAACATAATCGCTGATGAGATAGGATTAAAGAAAAATGGGCATCATATTTCAAGAACATCGTTGATCCTTCACACATTTCCAGAAAATCGAAGCCTATAGATGTTGCCAATGAGTTGTTACGAGTTATAACCATGCCGGCATTCTCCCATTCACAAATTTCATCTGCATAGTTATCATCTTCCACCTTCTTTTGCGCACACATACCTTTGATCTTTTATTTTTGATTAGAAATATTTAATCATTTACCTATTCTTTTATTCAGCATCATCATTAATATTACGTAATAATATTATCTTTCCCACAAACGAAATTTCATTCTTTACTTCAAATTAACAAAATTTAATTCTTTACTTCTTACTTACAAAATCTCATTATTTCTCTCCTACTAACAAAGTTTAATCCTTTCCAAAATCATCAAGCCAATATAAGATTTAAGCCCTCCACGATGCTTCTACTCATTAACAGTGCAATCACCCATTGTAACGAGAATATCGGAAGCTAGTCCAGATGCTAGCGTAACGTACTCTCAATTTAGGGGGTCTACTAGTAGGACCGTGGGTTCGAGTTCCCCTCAGGCTCAAAGACATCTTTTTAAGTTTCGTCAAATGTAATTATTTCTGTGTGTATGACAATTTGCATATAGCGAAGGAAATTACAACATCTACTTCTTCTTCTTAGCACTACAGCCCCTCTCGGGCCTTCGCTTCCTGCAAATAGTACCTCCAACTATCTCAACTCACTGACCGTGTCCTCCAATTTTGAAATCCGAGCAGTGATGAACTGTCTTAGTCGACCAAGTCAGGCCATCATTTCCTCGGTTTCCCTACTGGTCTCCACTTTTCAGTCCTCCCAACGGATATCTTTTTAGGTATCCGTTGTTCGTCCATACAATTCACGTAGCCAGCTCATTGCAGCTTACGCAGCCTTAGAATCGTTGAGACCGCAAGCTCGTCAAACATTTCATACAGCTCATGGTTGTATCGAATCCGCCATTGGCGTTTAATATACTGGCGGATGCTTGGTTAGGGTCCATGTATCACACCCACACTATAACACAGATTCGTATACTTGGAGCTTTGTTTTCCTCTGTATTCAGCTGGTCTTTAAGATCTTCTTCGAACTGAATAAAATATTTTATTTGCGAGCTGTATTTTTCGGCGTGTTTCGTCTCTTTTATTATTGGTTCTCGTTATTCTTGCGCCTAAGTACACACATTCACCCAAATTTTTGGTACTGTATTCGTTAAGTGAGATATTTCATGTATTTGAGGTATTTTTTTCCCGACTGCATGATGAGCTTTGTTATAATCTGATTAATTTGTAGCCCTAGTAGTTTTGCTTCCCTATTGAGTTTCAGGAAGAGTTCTTCGGCAGCTGTTTATGACCGTGACAAAATATTGAGTCATCTGCATAGGCTACTACATGGCTTGACTTTTATAGTTATGTACCTAATGTATCGACAGCTAGCTTTCTTATGTCATTCTCCAGAACCAAATTGAATAGTGATGGGGCCAGCCCATCTCCATGCTTTAGTCCGATGTTTGTGTCAGAGGCATCGGTGAGTTGGTTATTGATGCAGACTTGGAAGCTCATTGACGTCATTGTCATTTTGATAAGACGGACTAATTTGGCTGGGATGAGACAAAGCAAAGCATTATTTGGTAGGGTAAATTACGATCAATACTGTCGTATGCTTCCTTAAAGCCAACGAAAATTTGGAGTATGTCTATGTTGAACTCCCAACATTCTTCAAGTACCTGCTTGACTGTGAACAATCGGTCTATTGTCGATCTACCTGCTCTAAAACTACCTTGATACTCCCAATAATACTGTTGGCGTATGATCCGATTTTATTTTCTAAGATTTTTGAAAATATTTTGTATGCCGTATAAACTGTAACTTGTTACCTTTTTTGTGGATAGGGAATGCAATTGATTGGCTTCACTGTTTTGGCATATGTTCTTACTTCTAAATGTGCTGGATGACTTTGTGAATAGTTTGATGCACACTGCTGCCACCATATTTGATGAGCTCCACTTGAATCCCACCCCTTTTTGGCTTTGATGATGGAGCAAACTTCATCCAGGGTTGGTGGGGCAAATGAAAGATCTCCGCAAACACCTATAGCCTGCAATGCTCTGGAGCTGTTGAGAGGATTAAAGAGGCTCTTGAAATATGATGCCCATCTTCCCTTAATCTTGCTTTCATCACCAATGACATTGCCGATGTCATCACGACAGAGCGTGGTTTTGGGCTGATAACTACATTTCAGGCTTTTCACTACTTTGTATGCTTGTCATGTGTTGTTACTCGCTAAGCTTACATCTATATTTTTCAATTGGCCGTTATAGTATTTTCACTTCTTAATTCTAATCATCCTATCCGCCACTCTTCTGAGATTTTCATAGCGTTCTCTCTTCGTCCTTGTTTTTCTACCAACGTAATCGTTGTACACCTGATATTTTTTTTGTCTAACGCATTCTGGGACTTAGCATCGAACCAATCATTTCTCCTACACCGGGCTTGATGTCCGATCATCTGTTCTGCTACGGTCTTTCTTTTGTGTGGGATTTCTATGCTCGCAAGAAGGAGACTGGACTACCCACTAAACACCTCCCCTGCGAACCTGAGAACAAAGCCTGGGACCGTTTGAAACATTACTACGGGCCAGGTCTCGTTTTGTTACGCCGTGAGGTACCTTCAAGCTGAGGGATCCCTTTACCAGCTGGAGGGGAGAGAAGAAGAGAAGGTGTCAGACAAGCGATCTCCCAGCCCCAACACCCCCGGCTGCAGTGAGTCTCTTTTAGGACTACCTGAACATAATGTTCCACCTGGTTCCATTTGTCAACCGATTCGAGCATAACCGCGACTATATTATCCGGGGTGAGGTCTCCCATCTCCCTGTAGAGGTCCCGCAACTTTTTCCATTTCATGCACGCAAAAAATGTGTGGTAGGCATTGTCTTCCTCTTTTTGGCAAAGCCCACAATCGGGGAATCGTGACTTACCAATCTTGTGCAGGTAAGACTGAAAACACCTATGCCCGCTCAAAAGCTGGGTCAGATAGGAGTCAGTCTCAACATGCCTTCGATTTAACCACGGTTCCACATCCAGGATGAGGCGCGAAGTCCATCTTCCCTTCGCGCAATCCACCCAAGACTGCTGCCAGTCGTTGAGTGAGTGCTGTCTCTCCTCGCAGCCAACCATCTCCCTCGCACCGTCATTTTGACGCTGATAAATAGAGCGGCACCCTTTAGCGAGGAGGGCCACAGGTATCACGCCTGCAATGACTTTCAACGCCAAATCAGAGACTATTAGATACGAAGATGCAATCCTCAGCACTCCTCGTCTCTGTACCTGAGCCGGGCGTTTTCGGTAAACCTCCTTACTGAGTGCGTCGCCCCATACCTCTGCTCCATACAGTAGTATTGACCCTACAGCGCTCATCAAGATTTGTCTTCTTGGTGGGCTGGGCTCCCCTACGTTGGCCATAAGTCGACTTAGGGCCGATACTCCCGAAGCTGCCCTCTCAGCCGTTGCCCTGATTCGCTCAGAGAAACTCATCTTTGAGTCGATCAGTAGCCCCAGGCACTTCTCCGCTGGTTTAGATTCGATTCGTATGTCTCCAATACTGATCATGCTTACTCTAGGTATTCTCTTTCTTGTCAAGATGACCATTTCGATTTTCTCCAGTGCTAAACTGAACCCTCGTCCAGCCATCCAGCCATCTCACTCGGCACATTAGCATACCTGGCCTAAGTTGCGCTTGTTAAACGGTGGGTCCAGCAACCAGAGCCGCAACATCATCCGCATAGCCAATCAAGGCGACTCATTTGGCATCTTCAGTCTCAGTAGCCCGTCGTTAGATACGCTCCATATGTTCGGATCAAGGATAGGTCCCTGGGCAACACTCAATTTAACAGTAACCTGTACCTTCCTCGCTTTCAGTGAAAGGACTGCCTCCTCCAGTTCCAGCTATGTGATGAGTGGACACTCGACTGCTGTTTCACCATGGACAGCGTCAACACGGACGGGATGGGCGGGGACGGACTGGGGGGTCTTAATAACCGCTTCCACTTCCATTCAGAGCTCGTTGCTTGTCTTCAACGAGGCGTCTGATAAGACGGGCGCCAGCTGGTTGTCGAGGGTTTCCGTGAAGACGCCGTTTGGAGCCTTTCGATGTCAAATTCTTTTCTTCGCCCAATATGTCTTTGACATACAACGTCAATCGGTTAATTTGATCAAGTAATGATCTGAGTTACAAATGGCTCTTCGTTATGTACGGACATCACGTATGCTCAGAACATGATCGATCTTGTTTTGTGTGGTGCCATCCGGTGATAACCAGGTCATTTTATGAATGCATCGATATGAGAAGCAAGTTGAACGTGTGACTAGATTTCTGCTATAAAGTCGATCAGGCGCTGGCCGTTGTCATTTATTTCATCGTGCAGGCTATATCCTCTAGTCGTTCCCCAATGAAATATCTCATTTCCAACGTTAGCGTTGAAATCACCCAGAATAATATTTGCGTCATTTGTAGGCAATAAGCCGACTAGTCTTTGTGATTGTAAAACGTTTCCTTCATTTCTCCGATCTTTTCTTCGGTCGGGGCGTGAACATTGATCAGCGAGATTTTCGAGAGTTTCGCTTTTATACGGATCGCATACAATCGTCCGCTTATTGCCTTGAAATCAATAACGTGCGATTTGAACTCTGTCTCCACAATGAAGGCCACTCCAAATTCTCGTTTTCCAGTAGACTTCCCACTTTTGAATATTGTGTGCGACCTCATGTCTTGAATATCATTACCAGTCCAGTTCGTTTCCTGGATTGCCAGTATTTTCAATTTATATTGACTGGCCTGCTGTAAAAGGTCCTTAACAGTTCCCGGGTAATTATGTGATCTGACATTCCAGGCTCCAATTCCATAGTCCTTTTTTCGATTGCGAGGTCGTTGCCGTGAGTCCAATTCATTTCGAGGCCCCCTGCAGATTTCAAAACATTTTAGGTTTTTCCAGGAACGGGGAGCTAGCCCATCATCCAACCTCCATTCCGGCGGCGTGGTGATTACGTCGGTTCCGTTATCAGGCGCGGGAGACTCGTCTTCTCCGTCTTACGCCCCCATAAGGGAGGTGTAAGTAGGATTAAGTAGCAGAGTTTTAGATGTACTATATTTACAGTTATTAGCATTTCTCGGCAATTAATGTCCCATTATTGGGGAACCAGTAAGCCCAATGTGCGACCCCGAGAGCATTTACTACCATTTGATTGGGGGGTTCGGGATGAGGAATCATGGAAGCTGTGGGTTGGGGAAAATAGGGGGCTCCCTCCTCCTTTCTTCAACGGGCTTGGGACCGTCTACGGCGAATTCGGGAGGGGATATATACAAACGGTTTGTGTTCCCCCATTGCGATTGGACACTATAATCCGAAAAATCAGAGAAAAATTATAGAGGTAGTTGTTTATGAGTAAAACAACAAAAAATGCCTTCGAAGTCAAAATTTGCTCAACTTTGTTAATAATAGTATGATCTTTGAATTTCACATTTACCCCAATGAAATTGTATGGATACCCTTAAACTCGATGAAATTTGATATTTAAGTAAGTCTGTAAGTTTGATGAGAATCGAACCATATTCACGGAAGTTATAGCCATTTGAAATTTCTCCAATTACAACAACAATAACACATGATTTTGGTTTTTTTATGGACTTTCCATCGCATCAATCACAACTGTTTTGATTTGATCTTCTTAAAATTTTCAGATACGATCAATAACATATATATTTTTAGAAATTCATGATTTAAATGATTTTTGTTTGAATGCAACAAAATGGAGAAACAATGGACTTTCTTTTCAACATGCACATCTCTTTGGCATGTTTCTTAACTTTATTCGTTGTTGGTGACTGCATTTTGTAAGTTCATTACAAAACTCTTCTGACATGTGCGTAGGTCTGTCTACCCAAATTGTTTATAGTAATTTTTGGAGAAGGCTGATTTATTTTTTTATTTTTATTTTTATTAGCTATTTGAATTAAATAAAATGACCATGCATCATTAAGAATTTTTTTTTTTCATTTCTCAAAATGACCCCCCGTATCTTTCCCTTCCTAATTGTGTGTTTGTTTACAGGTGTCCATGAAAGGTGGCCTAACATGGGCAGAGGATTTCTCGGAAAACTCACACAACATGACTGTGCGCTGGTCTTCCTCAGCATGCCATCCCGGGGTAAAGAATCCTCTGCCAAAAATTAATGTCTGCAACTGCGGTGACTTCCGTGGTTGTAACAGAGCTTCCAACTCTGAAAGAAGTTCCACCAACTCTGAAAGAAGTTCGTTCTACCATCAAGGCCCAAAAGAATAACATAACACCGAGTATCGATGAGATTCCAGTGGAGGTCATTAAATATAGTGACAGTGGTGTACAGAAAGCAGCAAGAACATATGTCAAGTGTGTGGAGCCAATCAATTATTTTCCCTATCTAAACAGATGTGATATGCAACAGTGTGAAACTAGAGGAGTTTGTCACTATTTTGTACGGCTACAAAATATTTTCAAAGATCTTAGAAATTAAAACCAGATTATACGCCAACAGTATTATTGGAGAGTATTAAGGTGGCTTTAGAGCAGGTAAATCCACGATAGACCGATTGTTCACAGGTAAGCAGGTTTTGAAGAAATGCTGGGAGTTCAACATAGACGTGTACCAAATTTTCGCTGACTTTAAGCAAGCATACGACAGTATTGATCGTTCTGTTGTGTACCAAATAATGCTTTGCTTTGGTATGCCAGTCGGGAAGAAATATAAGTTTTTTAAAAAATTCTGGAGGTTAAAGATTGAAGTACATATTTTCGGTGAGTATACTGAGCTGTGCTGTAATGGTACTATACCAAATAATGCTCAACTTTGGTATCCTAGCCAAATTAGTTCGAATCAGTAAATTTGTTGTTAGATTTTTTCACGAAGAAATGACCGAGCTATTGTTGAGCCTGTGTAGCTCAAAAAAATTTTAATTGAGTGAGTGCTGTTTATGCATTGAATGTGAGGCTTCCAGAGGCAGATTCATCAAATCTACTCTCAACACCTCCAATGTCTAGCTGAGAATCTTTCCTGAAACCGTTTGACGTATGACTTCAAACATTAGCTTGTAATTTAGGATAAGTAGTTTTTATTGTTTTGTATTTCTAGCGTTGATGGTGTATGGAAAGTGTTCTGAATTAAAGTCTTCACCATGAAAACTTCCAACAGTAGTTCGTTTTCTATGAGGATGTGAGCGATTTGGTTGTCTCTTCGACAGCCAAGGTATGGCCACAACTTCTTATGGATAAAATTGGTGTAAGGTAAAGATTCCAATCTGGCTTCCTCTAATAGTGAAATCTATTAAGTAGTGTCACTGAAAAGCAAAGCGCTTGCTACCTGATTCACAGAACTTCACCCTGGCTCACATGTTTAGGGTTTTGTAAAATAATTTTACAAAACCCTACTAGTTTCGCGACATGTCTGTCCGTCTGTCCGTCTGTCCGTCCGTCCGTCCGTCCGTCCGTGTGTCACAGCATTTTTTCTCGCAAACTACTTAAGCTAGAAACATCAAATTTTGTAAGCAGGTGTAAAATGGTGCTCTCTTCAAAATCCACTAACAAAAAATTTTATAAGCTATTTAAGGGGGGTCTCCCCATATAGGGGAGAGGCCCCCGAAAAAAAAATTCATCAAAGGTAGCCAATATGGGTATCAAATGAAAGGTCTTGATGAGAACTTTTCAAAACAGGTCTTAATTTGATACTTTTTGCTTTGAGGGACGCGCAGGGAGGGGAAATACACGAAAAATTTGTGTCCCCCCCTCGCGATTGAACACCTGTGATCCGAAAAATCTGAAAAAAATTATGGTGGTAGGTGTTTATGAGTACAACAACAACAAATACCTTAGAAGTCCAAATTCACTCAACTTTGTTAATAATAGTATGATATTCGAATTTCACATTTTTCCCAATAAAATCGCATTGGTACGCTTAAACTTTACGTACTCCTCCTGAGGATTCTTGAACTTCGTAAGTTTGAGGAAAATTGAATGATAAACACGGAAGTTATAGCCGTTTGAAATTTCTCCAATTAGCACAACAATAACACAATAACACTGGAGTTTTGACTTGAAATTTTCCAATAAGGTCAACAACATTAATATTTTTTAGAATTCATGATTTGAGTGATTTTTGTTGGTTTGCAACAAAATGACGACTGTTGAAAGTAGAAAAACGATGGATTTTCCTTTGAACGTGCACATCTCTTTGACATATTTCTTGACGTTATTCATTGCTGGTGACTGCATTTCTGAGAAGTTGAGTACAAAACCCTTCTGACATGAGCGTAGGTCTGTTTGGCCAACTTGTTTATGTATATAGTTTGAACTAGACTAGAGGACAACTTTCTCGTATAGTTTGAAGCTTTTCTCTAAATTTTTGATTTTCAATATCAATAAGTATAAAAATGGATACTTGTTAAATTTCTACACACAATATTTGGTTGTAATTTGCGGAATTGTATCAAATACTAATATAAAATTTTGTCAAAATTTTCTTATAATGAAAAACGATTGTTATTTACCCAGTACTTACCCTTAAATTGAATCATTTATTTTGCATGTAGAAATTCAAAAAATTTCCCCTAATTTCAATATCATTGATACATGAAATTTCATCTGAAATCAAACAGCGAAATCAGCGAAAAATACTTGAGCCATATAAACAGCTACTAATTAAATTAACAGCCAATTGAAACAAATCGTGTTTGGAACCGCAATCGAGGAAATTTAATTGAAAAACGTGTGTAAATTGATCGATAATATCTTTAATAAGTGATAGCGTGTTTTGAGGCAAGAACACGAAATTGTGCACACCGTGTTTACGTTCTCATAATCAAATGGAACGCATGTATAGGAAACGTGTCAACAGAATATTTTCTGAACGTCCCAATGAGGACTGAGTAATATTGGAATTTTCAATATAAAAAGAATACTAAGCAGAAGATAGAATTGTCTTGGGGTTTTGCACGGCTTGATAACTTGCTATACGTAGTTGGAGTTTTGAATTCACCCGAACTTCTCGTTCAACTGCAAATATATTCATTTCCCAAAGCATAATACGGTACTAAAATCAATCTTTACATTCCCCAGTGTCCTTAAAAACTCAGCAAATATTTCAAAATTTTTAAAACATGCAGACCTGCGCCAATGCAATTAGCGAATGAAATTAGCTCGACATTCATGGAGAACAAAGAAGACATGGGGAACCCTTTTTAGCATACAATTGGAGATTCCATCAGCCCTTCCTGCTTTTTAGGAATTTTACTTCAGTGCCAACAAAGTGAGTCTTTCGGGACTCACAAACACACCATGGCCAGTAGGTGCTTCAGACGGATTTGAATCAGAGAACCTAGTCAAGCATAATTGCCCATGGTCCTTGTCAGAATTCGTTGTGGTACTGCTCAATGACAAAGTAACGGAAGAGTTCTCACTAGCTTTTTTTTCTTGAGAAACTTTCGTCAAATGTTTTGAGATAGAGTCAGCGATAAATTTGTCATCCATGAGCATGAATTCATCATAAGTGAGGACGCCGGGCAGCCTTTTTCTGCCAGTTATCCTATTGCTATGAGGGAACATACACGGACCTGGTTTGATACTTTCCAGGGCCTGTTCAAATCGCTCGTTGGCAAAAGCCGTAGTTCTCCTCGAGACTATTCGGTTTTTCGGTTTAGTGACATAATCACTAGATGAATACTTTCATACTACCAGTTAACCATATTTAAATTACGGTGAAAGATCCTTGGGAGTAGCTTTCTAAGCCAACTATGTTTACTACGAAGCTTCAATATGTCTTCTGGTAAATCTCGATAAAGGTAATTTGTCAAAGAATTTTTAATGGAGGTCTTTCAGATGGCCATATTCTGGGTTGAATTCGTATACGACAGATACGACTTCCTCATCGATTTCAGAAATATTACGATTTTTCGATCTATAGATCGAAATCCCCTCAATTTCCCGTCAAAGTTAGTACTAATTGCTGCCGACTCGATTGGGTTGTATAGAATAAAAGTTGAGGATCTGTAATCTCATGTTTCACGCTCCTCTTCACTCTTTAGGCCTGCTCAGCCAAAAAATGGCCAGACTCAGCGTCAAAAACTCCACACTTGAAGCTCTTCCAACAGTGGGAGATGCTTACCGGATTGCTAGACACGATGATGAAGTCAATAATAGACGACGTTCGGTGGAAGGAAGGATCTTTTGGGTTAATCAATATGAGATCCATATTTGATTGAACCCAGATAGAGATAGCTGATCCATAGCCATTAGATGCAATATTTCCTCATGAGGGATGCTTCGCATTGATAGCACCTCCCATGGAATTGGAATCGAATTTTTTGCACAGAGTAAGCACTGTTTCCAAGTCGTCAATAAGTTCTATCACCAGATATCCATATCGAATATAGATCCCCACAAACGCAAAGCTGCACCCTCCCAGCATGGAGGTTATTATATCTGGTTCAATACATTTCAGACTTGGTAGGGAGTGCCCTTGGACTTTCAGGTGACCTTAGTGAACCATAGTAACTACGAAAATTCGCTCTAGATCATCACGCCTGATGATTTTGCTTATGCCCAGATACAATCTGTGTCTTTCTTTAAGTCTTGCTTTCGATAGAAATAAGAAGATCGGTCTATGGACGTTCAACTCTTGACGTTCAACTCTTGAAGAGAATTCCTTTTATAGCGTCTAGCTAGAGAGTTTAATGGAACCCATCATGACAACATACTTTGAAGGCAAATTCTAAATACGTAGCTTTTTTTCAAAATAGGAGTAGTGCGTTTTTTATAGTAGGGGATAAATGAGTCCACTTTTCGGATAAGTATGAACTAGTCATACCCGAAAAATTGTTGGCAGTTAGTGCTTAAAGCCATATTTAGGTCATTCTGTGACTGCTGTGATTACTACATTTGCTAATGTTTGAGTTGTTGTATAGGCTTAGGTGGAGGCTGTGTTTTGCACCTTGTAAAAAATTAGAGCACGAGACCCCTTCTCGTACAGTATTTTTAAATAGAAGCGTTGATGGAATCCCTCTTTCTTGTTTTTCTTCTGGAGATTCTTCTTCCTCTCCTCAACTTATTTTGTTTTAGGATAACCTCTGGAACTCACAGGGTGCTCTTTAGCATTGTAGTTGACACAGAATATTTCTTTTCTTTTCTCGTCCTTCCTGATTGGACATTCAATCGACTTGAGTTGCTTGTCGCATTTTACGCATCTAACTTTAGTTGCACAATTAGAAGCGACGTGGCCAAGTCTTTGGCTCTTCAAGCACTGGGAAGTGCTTCTTTCATCTAGACGTTCCCATTGTATTTTCTGATCCAGTAGGAACCTTGTGTCCATCGCTTTCTTCACTTCAAAGTCTGATTTGATCTGGACTAAGAAAGAGGAAAGCATCCTTTTTTCCTCCTAGAGGTTATCATGGAGAGCTTTTTTGCTGATACGATATATTCTACGAGATGCTCCTTCAGCTCAGCCACGACATCGTTCTCGTCGTACATACTGTACACGACTTTAAGCAGGAGAGTCAAATTTCTTTCTCCTGGAAAAGTAAAAGTGTAACAAGCCGCTTTCGCTTTCAGAGAATTAAATAGACTGGTATGGCCCTCAGCCGTTTTAGGGTGGAGGGAAGTCCATGAGGAGCTGCTCACCATTACATCGAACCCTGGTTCCTTTGCTGTATTTCTTGTGCGTATATTTTTAACGCCATTCCTAAAAGTCTTCAATTCATGTCTATAGTACACTAAACGAGGCACCTTCTCTTTCTGCTAGCAGCCACGCTTAGCTGCTAGAACTCAGATTTCCCTTTATTACCCACAAAGCTTGGTCTTCCACTCGGCTTTGGTATAGTCCCCGAAAAACTGGCACAAGATACTTTTGCCACCTTTTTGAGCTGAGGAAAATCCCGCTTGCTCACTTCAAGGGTCTTAGATACCTTTGAAGTAGGCTCTCTTTCTCGCTTCTTTTTCTGGTTTAACAATAGCCTCTTCCTCGTCACCACCGTCTGTGGAACTCCTTCCCTCGTCCAGCCTCACATCACTGGAAACCTCCAGAACCTGAAGTTGCATCTTGCAACTAGCAAGCAAGTCCAAAATGAACTTTTCTTTTATGTCTCGCCAAACTTTTTACAGAAACGGAATAAGTTTTTCTGGGTTTTCGCGTGAGGCTTGATTTCGCGGCTCCACATACTCACTATTTTCCCTCATACCCACTGATTCTAAGACAGAACTTGGAATACTGTCGCGCGAAAATAAAAGAAACTGCAACCCTTATTACCTTATGACTGAAAAACTAAAAAGCAAATAATTGTACTGTAATGAATAAAAGAATAACAATTAACAAAGATTAATAATATTTTTTTTTTCTAAATATTCCAATTTGAATTTAACACCTTCTGACCACTCCTATCATTCCACGCGTTCTCCTCCTTGCGCTTGCTTTACACGCTTTATCCACATGCTTTACTTCCTTTCCTTTTCCACAAATTCCAAATAATTCCGATAAAAACCCGTAAACTTCCTTCAAAATTTCAATTTCTAAAGAAAATCCTAAGCTGCTCAATACGTGCTATCTGGACAACAGCTTGACTCGAACTCTCCTAAAATATTCAACAAAATCCTTACACATTTGCAGTGTTTGGCTCCTTTGCTCATGTGTAATTGCTGTTGTAATTGATAAATTTTCAATAGTCTATAGCTTAGCTACTTACGGCTCGATTTATATAAATCTTTCAGTAATTATTCGTTTTTAAATTGGAGAATCCAGACACAAATTTTTGGAATATTTAAGGGTAACTTTTTGATTTCATAGATGGAAACGTAAAATTTGTAAAATTTCCATTAAGTAATTCTGTAGAATTTTGAGTTCTGAGCTATTTATTGGCCTTGTTCTTAAAAAGACCAAATTTCATGATTTTTTCAAATTTTTCTGTCCAAAAGTACCCAATCGCGAGGGTGGGACACAAATTTTTCGTAAATATCCCCATCCTGCACCCCTCCTTGCATATGCTTCTAGTCTAAGACCTAGTTTGAAAAGCTCTCATCAAGTCCTTTCATTTGATACCCATATTGGCGATCTTTGGTATAAATTGTTTTAAATGGTCACCCCTCTATGTGGGGAGACCCCCAAACACCCTAAAATATTTTTTACGCACTGCAAATTTTGAGAGGATGCCATTTTTGACCAACGTAGAAAATTTAATCACTCTAGCTTATGTGATCTGCGAGAAATTTTGTTGTGACGCATGGACGGACGGACCGACGCGATTTTACAATACTCCAATAAGTGTACCTACAAAAAATTTGCCCTTCCAGCTGGTGGTGCCACAGGGATTTTTTCTCATAAATAATCATTCTATGTTGAAAAATTATAATGCTAAAATTTATTTTTTTTATCAAATATGTATAAATTTGGAGTGCCTTATTTTGTGTTTAAATTCGCCTTATGTTTGTTAAATTTTAAGGATGATTTAAATAAAGCGTATTATTATAATTATCTGTATCATTTTAATTTTGTTTAATATTACTCATGAAATGTATGAAATTTATATTTTCTACGGATTAATCTTTCCTTCGTCACTTGTTTTGCGTCTTGTTTCATACGACTCTATCCATAAATCAGAGGTTGTCGTATTTCAAAGCGTGGGCCGTCGTAAACAAAATGTCAATATTAGCAAACGCATTAGCAAACTAAAAGAAAATCCTCCTGACACTGAGTTCCACTGGCTCACTATAATTAATTAAAAGTAGTGAATGATCAACAACACGCTTCACACTTTTGATATAAAAGGATTAAAGCATTTGATGACGAGATAACAATAAGCAGAAAGCTAGAAACGTTGGGTAGATGAACTGTAAATATGTTAAGGCTTGAGCAAACAGCGCCACGTTTATCAACTCAGAAAACATTTAATTATCGTAATTGCAAAATCACAACATGAGTAGTTTACATAACAATGCTCCACTAAAGATCTTTTATGGAGGTCCCTCAATGCTTAATTTACGAAGTCAAGCTTATGTTTAAGCCTTCCCCATTTCAGTGCCATGAACTTGATCCAATGCCGAAAATCTCCAAAAATGTCGAGATTTTTATCATAGTACATGCGAATCGTTATCAGAATAATCTGGTCGTTATCAGTTGATTTATTGTAGGGAGCATATAACAGTTACCTGTTGTGATATACTGCACCGGCGGCTGCGAATATGATTTGTAATATTAAAATGATAATAGCATATGAACGTAATACTGTAGATGAAAAAGTGTGGCGAACGTAAACATAAATATACATTATTGTTTTTATTACAGATATAACAAGTACTGCAACCCCGTTAATGATCAATAAATAATAGCACCCAACGTGTAGTGTAATTGATCATTTGAAAATTCGAGACGGATAGAGGGGTGCCTTAAACGGTGGGGATGCGGGAATAAAGTACGGTTCGTGGACGAAAAACGGAAGTCGAAGCACTGACAGCCCTCCACATAGAGTTCACTTGCCATAGAACGAGGACAACAGCCTTGGAACGAATTGGACAACCAGCAACAACTATCGCAACTAATAAAGGACTATTCTTTTGGAACTTGGAATGTACGAGTTAGATCATTGAACAGACCAGTTGAACTGCAATAACTTCTTGATGAAACAAAGAAATATAAAATCAACGTCCTCGCAGTGCAAAAAACCAGATGGCATTATGAAGATACAATTGACATGCAAACGGATACCGTGCATTAATGAACTGATCAACCATCATGCGCTTACAGAAGATATGGGGAGGCAATCAAGGACGGATTTTACAGCACCCTAGAACGTAGTTTTGGTGCATTGCCGTCAAATGACATTGAAATTGTTTTGAGTGCTGCAATTCAAAAATCGACCGAGAAACGGCGCATAAAGTAACAAGTAGAGAGCACAGCCTTCATGCAGAGACTATGAACAACGGGCAACGCCTGATAGACTTCGCTACCAATAGAGGCTTCACGGTAAGCTTCACACCCTTCCCGCATCGGGACATCCACAAGAGAACATGGGCATCCCCACACGGTCACACATTCAACCAAATCCACCATTTTCTCGTACAAAACGAGCGGCCACCAGCATTCTTGACACTCGCTCATTTCGCGGAATTATCTGTGGTTCGCAAGACTATCTTATACCCCATCTCGAAAAGCTGTAAACTAGGAGCAACAGTTACCCGAAGGTACCAGATACACAAGCTACTCGTAAATGATCTACAGGGAGGAACGCGGCACTAGAAGCGGCCGAAGAGAGTTTTGGGGCACCAGCCAAACAAAAGTAGGAACGGCTGGTATGGTCAAAAATGCAAGGAAGCGGTTACAAAAACCAGCATACAACGAAAACATGCGGCAACCAACATAGACCTGTTCTCCCATAGTGCAAGTTGGCCGCTACAATGCCCTCCAAAGACAACCTTAAAAAATGTGCCAAAAAAAGATACTACTAGCATCAACGCTAAGATCTAATAGATAAACGAAAACATTACTCTACATGAGGTCAGATCAGTGTATGCCTCTATCAAACAATTAATCAATCAATCTACAAACAAGTCATTGCAAAAGTTTGCAAGGTAACCCAATTGAAATTAAAACTAGATAGCCTAAAATATTTCCAGAAGCTATTTATAGCGTCTCAAACAACTACTGAAGCTATGAGCATTCCCAAAGCAGAACAAGAGGTCCAATTTACACCACGAACCAGTTACGAAGTACAGGCAGCAGTAAGTGACCTCAGCAAAAGTACTCCCGATAGGGGGAGTCAGAGGACTGACGAGAAAGTATAATACGTCCTGTACACAAAAAGTGGAACCACCATCTCATAAATGGCTCTCCAAAATTAAAGTATCATAGGAGGGTCCCAAAGAGGTTTTCGAAGTGGATGGTGTAAAACAAACTAAATGTTTTCAACTAACCAGGGGCTCGAAAAGTGCTGGGAATATATATTCGCAAGCATATAAAAGTTTAGATAGAAATGCCCTGTACGAAATAATACTTGACTTTGGCGCCCCAACAAAACTAGTCCGTATGGTCAAAGTTACGATGCTAAACGCAGAGTCCCAAGTCAAGGTAAATGGTGAACTAACGGACAGCTTTATAGTGGAATCAGGTTTGAAAAAAGGGGATGGGCTTGCCCCAATGCTCTTTGGATTGCGCTGGAATATGTTATTGCAGCCACGGAAGTCACCGCAATTACACACATAGAATAAAGCAAAGAGAGCTTATACCCAGGGTGTCTAGTGCTGAAATGAAAAATTATGTCTTTAAAAAATGATATCCATTTATTAAACAAATTAAAATTCAAACTTCACCAACAAAGTCAAAAGGAATAGCAAAATGTAAAAATAGACTAGGACACTTTTTTGTATAAACAAGTTGAAGTAGCAGGAGGATGCTCCTGCCAGAAGGGTATTGTAAAACAATTAGTAAATCAAACAATATATCCTGCATATCAAAACTTGACTAATATACAACTTCCATAAATTAAGTTCGAAAAATTATTATGGTTATTATGATTTTAAACTCGCCACGATTTTGTTTCAAGTGTTTTGACCCCGTTGCTTGATTAGTCGTGATAACACATGAATATTACAAATCATTTCTAAAAATTTTATCAAAAATCCTACATATTTGTAGTGTCTAGGTCCGTTGCAAACGTGTATCTCCCCAGTATCACGTGCTAATGTTGTTGTAATTGTTAGATATTCAATCGGCTGTAACTTAGCTGTTTATTGTTCAGAAAACTTAAATTGTAGATTTTGGGAAATTCAAGGGTCCCATCTTGATTTAATAGACAAAAAAGCAAAATTTATAAAATGAACTATTATTAACAAAGTTGATCAACTTTTGACTTCTAAGGTATTTGTTGCCCTTGTGAAAGAAAAATTGTCAGTTTAAGTACTATTTTGAAAAGCTCTTATAAAGAACTTTCATTTGATATTCATATCGGCTACCTTTGATGAAATTTTTGTTCAGCGGCGACTCCCCTGTACTGTAATCATCGATTCATGGCCTATTTTTTCGAATCCTAGAATGGTTACAAAGCCCATTTACTAGGAGCTCTCTCCTGCCTCCTCGACTTGTTTCACCTATGAGTATTAATTGTAGGTACTCATCTTCAGGCATTCATTAAATTGAATCAAGTATTAAAAGCATGCGCCTTAAACGTTCAAGTTGGGGCAAAATACATTAAAATTATTCAATCTTCGCATTTAAAACAGCCACTATTTTGCTTTACCATTACTAATACCGCTAGCTGAGCCAATTCTCAAAGAAATTCATGATACCTATCATTCCTGAAATTTTCATGCAAATCCTAACAAAGCTGTAGTATCTGAGTCGGTAAAAAGCGCATGTGGCTCCATAGCCATATGTTTCCATGGTAATACAGCGCATATTGTTCCATAGTAATACAGGAAAATTCAAATCGCTATAACTTCAATAAATACCATTCGATCTTTATGAAACTTTCAGGACAGATTAATCTCATAAAAAGTCATCAGTGTACTGAATTTCATCAAATTTAAGGGCACCGTTAAGATTTTATTCAAGAAAACATAAAATCGATAAATCATACTATTACCAACAAAGTTGAGTGAATTGCGACTTCTCACGTATTTGTTGTTGGTGTACTCATAAAGGCCTACATTCATGATTTTTTTCAGATTTTTCGGATCAAAGGTGTCCAATCGCGAGGGGGGGGGACACAAATTTTTCGTACATTTCCCCTTCCCCTGCACCCCTCAAAACAAAATTTGTCATTTTAAGACCTGTTTTGAAAAGTTCTGGTTAAGACCTTTCATTTGATACCCATATTGCCTAAATGCGATGGAAACTTTTTTTTCAGGGGCAACTCCTCTATATGGGGAGACCCCCCTTAAATTTTTTTTCGTGTTGAAACTTTGAAGAGGGCGTCTCTTCGCACCTACTTACAAAATCTTATGTTTCTAGCTTATGTAGTTTCCGAGACACATGGACGGACGGACAGACGGACAGCCAGGACGCGATTTTAGTAGGGTATTGTAAAATAATTTTACAATACCCTAAAAAACCGAAATTCAAGTAAAACAGTACAGTTTACAATAATTAATTAAAACAAAATGATTATAAAATATTCTATTTGATAAGTAAGTAAAACGTAGTCACACCTTGCCAGTGATGCTGAAACTTGGCAACTAAACGGGGAAACTCCAAAAATTTATTAACAAATAACAAAAAATGATAAAAAATAGCAACGCCAATGCAATCACTGTACTTCCTTAAACTTAAAAATCAAGACCGGTATGTGTGTATTGAAGTGAAGAGGCAAATTGCGTTACATATAATGTCGATTCTTAGGCACTTTCTTCGGTTATATGTATGTGAAATTAGAGTCGATGAACTACTCCTCCGTATTGAGCATGGATAACGGAGGTATGTCAATAGTGCATACTCAATGGGGGTTGACCATTTGAAACATTTAGAAATATATTTTAGTCAATTAAATAAAGGTTGTTTACTAGTCCACTGATCATAGAATAAGTATACTAAAAGTTCAAGTTTCAATATTTGTCTCATAGATTACACTCTATAGCACTTCACATTAACTCCGTTGAAATTTTTTAGGCTTATGAAGTAATTATCTGATCTCGTTGACCGCAAATACCTAATGTTATTCATTCCACCAGGTTTTATTCTCTTCTTCTTCTTTCTAGTACTACAGCCTCTCTCAAGCCCTCACTTCCTGCAATCAGTGCCTCCAACTATTTCGGTTTATTGACTGCGCCCTCCTCGAGATCCGAGCCGCGACAAACTCTCTTCATCGACCAAGTCAGACCAGCGTTTCCTCGGTTTCCCCACTGGCCTCCACCCTTCAGCTTTCGCAATGAATGCCTTTTTGGATATCCATTGTTCCTCCATACGATTCACGTGGCCAGCTCATTGCAGCTTCTGCAGTCTTACAATCGTCGAGGTGCCCGGCGCGTCAAAAATTTCATAGAACTCATGGTTGTATGGAATTCGCCATTGGTCTCCATCCAGCTTCACTCAAAATATTCACCTCAGGAGTTTTCTCTCGAAAGCGTTCAATATGTGTGCGGATGCTTGGGTTAGGGTCCATATTTCACACCCATAGCACACAAACAGGTCTTATCACAGATTTTATACTTATTGCTTTGTTTTTCTATCATTCGTATGCAGCAGGTTTTCAAGATTGACAAAACCGAATAAAACATTTTATTTGCGTGCTGTATTCTTCGGCGTATTTCGTCCCTTACATTACTGGTCCTCGTTGCTTCTGTGCCTAAATTCACAAATTCACTCACATTTTTGATATTATACTCACCAAGTGTAATATTTTGAGCGTTTGAAGTATTTTTTCTTGACTGCGTTATGAGCTTTGTTTTATTTTCATTGATTTGTAGCCCTACTAGTTTTGCTTCGCTGTCGAGTTAAAATGTTGATGTCATCTGCACAGGCTACCACTTGGCTCAATTTATATGATAACGTACCTCTTGTCCCAAAAGGTAGCTTTCTTATGACGTATTCCAGAGCCAAATCGAATAACAATTGGGCCAGCCCATCTCCCTGCTTTCCTCCGATATTTGTGTGAAAAGTATCATTGAGTTGTTTATTGATGCGGACTCAGGAGATTGTCAACGTCATTGTCATTTTGATAAGACGGACTAATTTGGCTGAGATACCAAAGCCAAGCGTTATTTGGTACAGTACGTTACGATCAATACTGTCGTATGCTTGCTTAAAGTCAACAAAAATTAGACGTAGGTCTATGTTGAACTTCCAGCATTTCTCAAGCACCTGTTTGACTGTGAGCAATTGGTCTATCTTTAGCTTTTTTCCAGTACTTTATAAAATAATTTTACAAAGCCCTACTACAAACGTGACCTGTCTGTCCATCTATTCGCCCGTGATCTACAGCATCTCGCAAACTACTTAGCCTAGAAACATAAAATTTTGTATGCAGGTGTAAAATTAAAGTTCAACTACAAAATAATTTTAAAAAAATATTTGAGAGGGGATTTCGCCCTATAGGAGGGTGGCCTCTGAAAAAAAAATTTCATCAAAGGTAGCCAATATGGGTATCAAATGAAAGGTCTTGAGAAGAGCTTTTCAGGTCTTTAACGGACATTTTTTTCTTCGAGGGGGGCGCACAGGGAGAGGAAATACAAGAAAAATTGATGTCCTCCTCGCAATTGGACACCTGTCGTCTAAAAAATCAGGAAAAATTATGGAGACAGGTGCTTAAGAGTGCAATAGCAACATATACCTCAGAAGTCAAAATTCGCTCAACTTTGTTAATAATAGTACGATCTTCGAATTTCACATTTTCCCCAATAAAATCATAAGGATAGCTTTGCACTCACCGAAATTCGATATTTAAGTAGTCTTACAAAATATTCTGGTACTCTGTAAGTTTGATATTCACGGAAATTACAGCCATTTGAAATTCCTCCAATTACTACAACAATAACGATTTGGGTATTTTAGCAGACACTGCAATTTTAATTTGATCTTCTTAAAATTTTCAGATAAGATCGATAATATAAATATCTTTGAGAATTCATTATTTGAGTGATTTTTGTTAGTATGCATCAAAATTTCGGCCGTTGGCAATGGAGAAACCATGGATTTTCTTTTAAACGTGCACATGTCGTTGACATGTTTTTTAACTTTATTCGTTGCTGGTGACTGTATTTCGTAAGTTGAGTACAAAATCCTTCTGACATGAGCGTGGGTCTGTCTACCCAACTTATTTTTTTTTTTGCTTTAGCACTACAACCTCTTGGAGATAGTTAGAGTAGCTCATTATCTTAATCGAATGTGTGGACACTCGCATCACGCATTGGCTATGTGTCCGTCCACCCAGCTGTGATACGTTCTGGTCTAGTGTCAGTCTATCTACTCTAAAGACACCTTGTTACTCCCCAATAATAATGTTGGCGTATGACCTAATTTTATTTTCTGAGATCTTTAAAAATATGTTGAATCCCGAACAAAGTAGTGATATGTCTCTATAGTTTTCGCAATGTGTTTTGTGGATAGGGAACTTGTTTGGCATATGTTCTTGTTGCTGAATGTGCTCGATAACTTTACAGATGCCTTTCTGAACATCACTGCCACCATATTTTATGAGCTCAACTGGAATCTCATTGATGGCAGGCACTTTATTATTCTTTCGTGGAGACTACATCCTCCAGTCGTTCCTCGATGACATAGCTCATTGCCAACCTTGGTGTTGAAATCACTCAGAGTTTTTTATCTGTCGTTTGTAGGCAGTGAATTGACTAGTTTTTCCAGGTGATTGTAAAACGTTGTCGTGTTTCGTGTTTCTTTGTCTTTTTCCTCGGTCGGGGCGTGAACATTTATCAGCCAGACTTTGAAGGGTTTCGCTTTCAAACGGATTGCACACATTCGTTCATTGACCACCTTAAAATCAATAACGTGTGATTCGAACTTCCTATCTACAATAAAGACACTCTAAAGTCTCGCTTTCTAACAGGCTTGCCATCTTTGAATATTTTGTTTGATCTCATATCTTGAATATCACTTATTGTCCAGTTTGTTTCCTGGATTGTTAATAGTTTTCATTTGTATTGATGTGCTGTTGTGAAAGATTCTTAGCTGCACCAGGGTTGTTCAGTGATTTGACATTCTAGGATATACAATAATTCCATATTCAATAATTTTGTTTATTTGATATCCGCAGGCTAATTCTCTTTTTTCTTTAAAAGCCGTCGCGCCTTGCTTTGTTGTGTGAGCAGACGTCTTTCGACTACTTTGAGTCGTCTTCAGTGTCACTGAAGGGTCACTGAAGATGACTCGAAGTAGCCGAAACGCGTCTGATCACACAACAAAGCAAGGCCCGACGGCTTTTAAAGAAAAAAAAAGATTTCCATAGTCATTTTGCGGTTGCGAGGTTGTTGCCGCAGGTCCAATCCATTCCGAGGCTCTTTTGCGGATTTCGAAACAACGTAGGATTTTACAGGCGCTGGGAGTTCACTCTTCGCTCAACCCATATTCCGGCGGCATCGACATTTTACCACGGTTGTTAACGATTGCCAAAGAACTTTTCCTGAAACTGGGCAGTGAAATAAAACTAGTTGAGCTACAAATCAATGAGAATAAAACAAAGCTCATGATGAAGTGAAGAAAATATAACATACCTCAAATACAAAAAATATTACAACTGGCTAGTACAGTATCGAAAGTGTGGGCGAATTTGTGGGTGTGTGCAAACGTTTTTCGGTTTCGAATTAAGTAATTGATTTTTTTTTAATCACTTATGTATTTAAATTCATCAATATATAATAACCAGTATTATCTATTACTTGTCTCTAATGTTCTGAATTCCTCTCTTGACCACCTAATCCTCAAAAAAGTTTGCTAGTTCTGTACGAAGATCCTCTTCAGTGTTGGATACAAGCCTAGGTTTGAATTGGATAATGATGATTCACCTCTTTTGCAAACAGTCCGGTGCCATTTCACACTACTATACAGGACTCACTTTTCATCTCCAGTAACCACCAGTCGGAAAAATTCTTCATCAATCTGACGAGCAAGATGGGAATCACAGAAGGCAATTCTGTCTTCCTTGTTTCTTTGCGAAAGTTTGTGAGGTGCCCAAGCATCCAATTTTATCATATATCCTAGTGCATCGATTCTACTCTCTATAGTAGTTATGTAGAGCTGAAACTCCTCCAATAATTTTGCGATGGTCATCTTATCACCGCCTTATAAGGGATGCATCAGACTACGACTATACAGCCGCACTTCTGTCGCAAGTTACACATGGTTAAATGGAAGCCCGCACACTGCGATTTTCGACAATTTTGTCCAGGTCGGCAATCGCAGGGATTCGCGATTTTTCCTAAAACCAGTTTAGTAGGTAGTTTTTGTGATGCTCGCGCAGGCGCACATCATTTGCACATTTGACGCTGATGAGCACGGAAGTTTCTTGCATAGCGCACAGGTGAGTTAGCGCATGTGTTCCTGGCAAAGACATACTCGTACCTTCAAATGAGCATATTAGTTCTGCGCATGCCTGAAGTTCCTTTGCAAATCTTGTCGCAGTGTGTACGTATTTGCGTCTAAAAATCGCTGGTTACGACAGGAAAATCGCAATGTGGCCGAACCCTAAGACATCCAAAGGATAACCATTGGTCATTTCCTTGGCCCGTTCTGATCTTAAAACTGCCATTCTCCATTATGAAAGCGCTGAAACCACTGTTGATATGTTCGTTCCGTTAACACCTTTTCTCCATAAATTTTGCTTACATTCTAATGAGCCTCCGCTGCGCTGTATCCAAGATCAAACTCACATAGTAAACAATGCATAATATGCACTTTATCAGCTTCTATGTTTATCTCACCACGTCTGCTTGAAAACTAAAATGGAAATGCAACTGTAATTTCCTTTTATTACCACGATAATAAGATTTCCTAAATGCTACCTGCTACCGATATGGGATCAAGGATTTATGATTTGGAGGTCAAAGAAAATCCAAATAGAAAAACCGAGAAAACTATTGCCCACATCGAGGCGCCAAAATAACGAGAACCGGTAATGAAAGAGATAAAATACGCCGAAGAATACATATTGAACGCCCTCGAAAGACGGGTCCTGAGGCGAATAATCGGAGCAAAGCTAGACAGAGACCAATGGTGAAGTTGATACAACTGTAGGCATTATGAAATTATAAGACTGCAGAAGCTGCAATGGGCTGGCCACGTGAATCATATTGACGAACAACAGATCCCCAAAAAGGTATTCGTTGGGAGAACTGAAGGGCGGAGACCAGTGGGGAAACCGAGAAAACGCTGGTCTGACTCGGTCGATGAAGATAATTCATCGCGGCTCAGATTTCAAAGTTAGAGGACACAGTGAATCGAGACAGTTGGAGGTGCTTTTTGCAGAAAGCGAAAGCGCGACAGGGGCTGTCGTGCTACGAAGAAGAAGAAGAATTCCATACAATTGAAATGGCTTGATTATGATTTGATTTCTATAAAATTTAGTGGACACAAGGACCTTATATCAGTCAAAGTCAAAGCCAAAAGCACTTTATTCAATACTAATCGTTATAAATTTTAAAAGAATATAAAGCAAATTCCAAACAATAGCAATACAAAAACTTAATAGCCCAAATGGCTCTCTCAATTTATACGTTATCAGTTAACCACAATTTATCAAAAAACCATAGCAAATTCAAATTAATTAAGATTATTACATATTTTCTGATTTGATTGGAAAAAGAAGAACAAACCAACCAACACTGTTCCAATATTATTTATTATTTTAACGTAACAGTGAACTTTGATCCTACACCTAATATATTATAACCTAATTCTAATGAAATTCAATCAAAAACTTTATCTTATACTAACCTAATAAAATAAACATAACATATACCTAACCTATCACTAATTTTTAACACAAATAAACAACAACACCAAATGTAGCAATAATGAGCTGAAACTCAAAAACTAAGTAACGAAAAACACCAAAACTGAAAATATCCACGAATAATTTGGACATTGTAATTTAGCCACCAGATTGCCCCGTCTAAGCTCGATCAGCTTCAACGAATCTAGCAAATGAGTATCTCCATTGGAATTATCGGGCTCTGAAACTCAAATTCGGAGGATATTTTATCTTCTTATCAGTGACCCGTCTATATATGTGATAAAGTATATGACTAAGACGCCGTCAGAATCAAAAACATCGATTCATGTCCAAATACACGAATGCTTCTGAGGGAACGAAGCCAGTAGCGAGTCGCAATATACCCGTCTGTAGGGTTGAACGGCTGTAAAATTCAAGGGTTTTCACTCACAATTACAGATCTTGAGATATGATTCCGAAGAAGTTTCAATATAAAGATATTGACTCATGTCACTTCAGCAATTTGATAGATTCTTCTATTTGATGTATAATGTTTCTAATCCGTCTCAGGCTTTCTGTACAAACCAGTACATGCACGAAGACATTTCCTTTCGAAAACTTTTAATTTTTCCATAGTACTAGCACTCTGGTTGTACCAGATTTGACATCCATATGTCAAAACTGGTCTAACCAGAGTCTTGCAACAGATAATTTTGACCTTTTGATCAATGCATTTGGAATGAAAGAGTCTTCGTAGGGCCATGACCACTTTTTGTGCCTTATTGAGCATGATTTTGACATGTTCAGTACAGTACATATACTGATCGAGATGAACACCGAGGTATCGAACACAGGATTTATGTGGAACCCGTTCTGAACTACCTTCGCCAGCTACGATGTGGGAATCCTTCCAATTACGTTTCAGGTCTTGACTGACCCCCTGCGGCGTCGTCCGAAAGAAGATTGTTTCGCATATCTGCGCATTGATTTTCATTCGCCAATTGTCAGTGTTCAGCTGTACATCATTGACCATTTTTTGAAGATTACTCTGAACTAGTGTAGCTTTTCGGTCTGTCATATAGATGATCAGATTATCACCAAACGCCACTAATGATCGCGTTGGCGAGACGTTAAAATCAAAGAAGCTCAATAGCTTGCGAATGAATGTTGAGAAGAGCAGAGCCACAGTAACTGTTCCCTGCTGTAGACCATTCAAGACCTTGAATTCGCGCATTTTTTCAGATTTCCATCAGTTACAACAAACGATTTACCGTCTAACATATTGCACATTATGGTGACAAGGTATCTGGGGAACCTGTCTTGAAGGAGTTTAAAAACTAGTCCATCTAGCCACACTATATCAAAGGCTTTCTCCATATCAATGAGACATGCTCCAACACATTGTCTATCATTTAGTTTCCAACAGATGCCTGAGGTTACTTTCGTTATTGCATGTGTGGTCGAATGCCTGGCACGAAAACCAAATTGGCAATTCGGCATCAACTTATATTCCTCAATGTGGGCGTTTAATGCTTTGTTGAGTATCACTCCAAACACCTTGTTGATGTTAGACTGCAAGCTGATTGGGCGATAGCTTTTAGGACTTGAAGATTAATTTCCTTTCTTCAAGATCGGAAATACCTTAGCCTTTTTCCACTCATTTGAGATATATGAATTGCTCAACATCTTGTTGAACAATATGCAATAATTCCTAATAGCAACCTCAGGCAAATGTCGGAGAACTACATTTGGAATACCATCAGTACTACATGATTTCTTGTTGTTTATCCTGTGAAATATGAAACACAAGTCTCCATAGCTGGCAAAATAATCAATAAGATTCAAGCTCGGTTTGAGGTCAGATGTTAATGTTTCGTTGAAATGAAGAATTGATTGGCCGTTCAGGCTTGATTTGAAGTCGGAAACTTTTGCTTCAACGACCTCTGAAAATATTTCTTTCCCTCTCTCAGGGTTTGATAGATGAACCAATTTAAAATATGTTTCAATCAGGGCAAGTTTATGCAATTCCTCACATATAATCCTGTTTCCGTTTCTATCCGGAGTGGTACTATCAATTTTGACACCAACCCTATCGAGAAGATGTATCTCATCACCAGCGACTTCAAGATTCGATACTTTCACTCGAGCCTTCTTGCGGAATATGCTATTCACTTTCGGGAAAATGGCATCAGGGTCCTGGGAGCTAATACCCCATTGATTATTGACCTCCCTCCTAAAGTTTCAACGGATTGAAATCCGGACATTCTTCAGGTGTAATTTCAACAAAGCCAACGAGGGATAGTTGTAGTTCAAAAATCGTCGATAAATATTGTTGATGCGTGTGAGAAGAAGGCTTTTCAATCTTTTCAACCTTGCAATGGTTGGTATTTCATATCCTTCCATATTGTTTCGATGTTTAATCTTGAGAACGACTTTCTCAATCCATTCCAACGTCAGCTTCTCTAACTTCGACAAATAGAGATCTATTTCATCGTTAGTTAGATTCCTTTCATTAGGAATCATTGAGCAAGGGTTGCCATCATTAGGAGGAAAACATTGCTTGTGGTACTCCCGATTAAACTTCTTTTGAAACTTTCCCCAGTCTGGTTTTTTGAAATTCAACCGATGATTTTCATGTTGAATTGGAATGAGGAAGAAATCATCCCTTTGATGATTTATCTCCATTACGATTGCGTTATGGTCGCTGTCATAAGGAAGCACCTGCAGTTTCCGTTGAGTACTATTAATGCTGAATTCAAGTCTTACTTCAGCAATGCAGAGGTCCAAATATGAGTTTGTCCTAGGGTATGTTGGGAACTCCGACCCATATAGATTGCACCTGTACTCAATTTGGTTCTCTGTTATCCACGATTTCAGGAATACACCTCTTGGATTATTGGTGGCGTTCAATCATGATGTATGCTTAGCGTTCAGGTCACCAGTAAGAATAAAATAGTTATGCAGCCTGTTCAATTCGAGGATTTCAAACAAAGAAATGAGGTCCTCCCTGAACCAGTTGCATAGGCAGAGATAAAGAAGAGGTTATCCTCACCTGGCAGTGAGATATTGATAACGGACACTTCAAGATATTCAAAGCTTTTGAATTCAACTTTTTCAATATTTTGGAAACAATAGGGTCTTCTCACCAATATCCCGGTGCTATCTCCCCCATCTCCGTTTACCCTATCGTTTCTTATGAATTCAAAATCCTTGAATGTCATGAATTGAGGTGGGTTTTGCTTGACAAGGAACTCCAAGAGACAGTCACGTCGATGTATAACAACAATGGACTATTTTGAAGCATGTTGGCCTAAACGTTGAAAAATCGAAAAAAAATTTTTGGTCTTGTTTATTTATTCTTTCTGAGAGAGATTCAAGCTGTTGGTAAATTTTGAGAAGCAGCTTATTAGGCACTTACATAATTTATTTTATTTACATTGTTGTCTGTTGGTCCTCTAGCAGCAAGTGCAAATTATACTCCGGCTTTGACGAAGTTGGAAGGTAACAAGATGCAAGGGTTAAATTTTGCCCAAATCTTATATCAGTCTACATTACAGTTATGTATTTTAGGAAGTTTAAGGGTACTGTTTGGATTTTATTGGAGAAAACGTAAAATTTATAGATCGTAATATTATTGACAAAGTTGAGTGAATTTTGATTTCTTAAGTACTTATTACCCTTGTACTTATAAAAACCTCCGATCGCGAGGAGGGACACAAATTTTTCGTGCATTTAGCTTCTCCTTGAACCCCCTGATGCAAAAAAAGTTGTTTTTTTTTTTGTTGAGATTTTAGAAGTTATAGTCAAGACCTGTCGTTTGATACCCCAGTCGACTATATTTGTTAAAAAAAAAATTAAGGGCCACTTAGCATTAGGAGGAACCCTCCTTAAAAAATTTTGAAATGTTTGATAAGACCTGAACTTTTGAGAAATCATACTTTTGATATTTCCACAAAGTTTAAGCTTTCTAACTTATATAGTTTCTGAGAAAACTTGCTGTAACCCACAACCAAATGGACAGATGGATGGACAGACAGGACGGGAAGCAAGTAGGTCTTTGTAAAAAAAATTTACAAACCCATAAAAAGGAAATTGATAAACTTACTCATCCAGAGTATGATGTTATTAAATAAAAGCTAATTCTGATTCCACCTTACTTTCGATGAGAATATCAACAGCCAAACTTTGCTTTTCCATCCATCCAACGAAATGCACAGCACAATATAAACTTTGCTTGCTCTGATAACCGATGATAAGATAAAACTTTATTTTTTTAAGATTGTCAGTCACTCCTTCGAAGATTCAAGTGTTACCTTTTATACGCGCTACATACGTAGATTTTCTGAACTTTTTTAAGTACGCTGTTAGTCATTTTCCTCGCCATCAGACGGACGCAATCTTAATCTCATCGAAATCGGATCTTGTATCCGGAAAATCGCGATTTACCTCGATGGTCGTGGAGGGTCGGGTTGATTTACGAGTACAGAGTTCAATCGGAAAGTTTGACGGGGCACATAGAAAAGCGATGTGATGGATCGAGTGCCGGTGACGATACGTGAAATGCCCACTGCAACCGCGACCGCCATTGCGACACGGGTGCCGCGTGGACCAGCCCGAATCGAGCAGCGGATCGTTAAAGAGCATCTCGATCAGAAGTATCTTCTTTGTGGATTTGCAATTCATGTGATTTCTCCTTAGAATGTAGATAAAGTGAAAATCGGTTGGAAGTCGCTGAGATTTTATGCACAAACTGATTTAATTTGAATCGAAATCACTTAAAACAAATCGAAATTTTCCGAAAATTAAAATGAAAAATTAATCGGTTCTGATGAAGGATATACAAAGTAGGACAGCAGAAACTGAATATTCTCCATTGATCGATTTTTATTTGCGTGAAGCTGACCTCTAGCCGCTTGATCACATTTTCATTAGAAAGCTTGGTCGCTTCAGGCGAACTTATGCGAAAATCCTCTTCCTTTTTAGGCATGTCTTGCGACACCCGTTTACCTATATGGAATACTCGTGGACAGTAAATCGGGGCAAACTGTACGGGTTTGGCCTGCAGTCCTATATCAAGCCTGCAACCAGATTTGCCAGTCATTTCTTCACCATAGCAATGATCAGAATGGCGGAAAAATCCGGATCAGAGAAATCAACAGTCGGAAAATGATTCTGATAGCGGCACTTATCATTTGTGTGGCGGTTACCTTATCAGGATTTCTGTTCTCACCGTCGTGGGTTAAGACGACAACAACAACAGAGCTAGTGGCGGTAATCGTTTATGGATTCTTTGGAGGTGATCTATCATTTTTGTTTACATTCGTTTTTTAATAGGTCTTAAGTGAGGAAATCGATATAAGTGATTATGTGCAATTAGTTCTGAGATTGAGCTTCTGAGTATATGTGGTTTGGTTTTGAAGGCTATACTAAACTTTGAACATGTTTTTCGAAACTCAAAAGATACACAGCTGAAGAGTGATAGACTAGAAAATACTCTGCTGTCTTGTTTTACTCATAAAAAGATGTCAATTTTATCGTTTTGCTAATACAACCTATATAACTTTTTTGCTTCCCTAATAGCTCCAAAATGGACAATGACTGTAGCCACTGCGCCATCGAATCATTAACATGAATTTCTTTCAGGAACTTATCATTGTGCTTTAAACTTTGAAGTTCATCGGACTAGGTAGTTCACCCACGGTCCTTAAGTGCTATTTTATTGAATTTACTTAGGCATGTTAACATACATACATATGAGCCGGCATCGGTTTTATGCATGAAAATTTACACTTTGTTATTGCTTCATCTGGGTCATCTGCTTTTCAAGATTGCCATGGTTTCTTATTATTTTGTACTAAAATACAAGACCAGATAGAAATCACGCATACATGCGTCTATCGGCCAAAGCCATTTTCCTTATAAACTATATAAACTACAACTTTGAGGAACAAAATAAAACCGAAGTGGACATCCAAATGTCCACATTGTCGCAACAACCCCTGCGACCGCTTACCTAACTACCGCTATTTTTGCACCTACCGCTGCGACCTCGCTTCTAAGCTCATTAAGGGGATTCAACATTGATGCAATTGGAAATATGATTTTATTGCAAAAAGCACTTCACAAAATCCAGAAACAGTATTGAATATGAATAAAATTTTATGGTTACTTGGGAAAGAAAACACTTTCATATCTATAACCCATCGTCTTCCAGTAATTACACACATTACACTTTTTATTGAGTTCCTCGCTTCGATTTACAATGTCACTGGTTAAAATCTCGATATTCATAAACCAGGTGTAATCTTACTTTCACTACCGTCAACGTGTTGCTTCAAAGACACTTTTGAAACGAAAAAACGGCTAATTTTTGAAACGTTACTCACGCGCTAGTAAAATTTTGCGTCCATGTTTGGTTGTCAAATTGATAAACGGACTCGCATGAGGAGAAATTGGAAATTTTTGAAAATGAAATGACAATCCGACTTAGTGGAAGTGAAACATGGACCCTGATGAGCGAATCCAAAAAGGGAGGGGTATTTGAACGCAAAGTGCTCCGGAAAATCTATGGTCCAGTGAAACAAGAAGCAAGGTGGAAACTACGTTACAAGTTACGTAAACTGCAATGGGCGGGCCATGTAGAAAGAATGGAAGAAAGCCGGCTACCCAAAAGAGCGAGGACTCGATGGGAAGACACAATAGAAGCTGGCAGCAGATCCTTATTAAGAGTAAGCAACTGGCAGACAAGGTTGCAAAACCGTGATGATTGGAGGAGATTAATCCTGGAGGCCAAGGCTGTCGCACCATAGATGATAATGACGATAACGCAGTGAACGCAATCATATCATTTTTTGTGGATTTTATATGAGCATAGCCTAGAGCTACAATCTTTAAGAAAATTTCCTTTTGGGATAAAATTACGTCACTAGGCCGCGTGCAACGAATCAGACAGCCCATTGTTCTGTTATCAATCTTTCAATATATCTAGAGCTCCTTGCATTTTTCTGCAAGAAGAACTTCTATGTTTTTCTAGGACAAGTACGGCTATGTCATCTCCATATACTTTTTTATGATCGTCATGCACCCTCAGTGCAAGTAAAAGTGAGTTAACTAATATATGCTATACCAGCGGTTAAAAGGATATTACCTTCTTCTCTGTTGTTATGGAGAGCAGTCTATGCAGGAGCATATTGCTGATCTAGCTAATAATCATTTGATTTAACGCCATGAGCTCTTGTTGCTTTACCAAAGCACTTGTACGGTATACGATCAAAGGCAACCTCAATGTCGATAAACGCACTCCGCATATCTTTCCCTTGACTACCTCAACTCACCACAAGGGAATTAAAGACTGTTTTACTGAATTTTGCCCATTGATATGCCTGCCTTTTAATACAGAAAAATTTGAGCGTTTTGAATCTCTCCTAGCTCGCCCGGCCAGCAGCTGCCTTTGTCGTCAATGCTCTCTCCGACAGAATTACATGCTTTCAACATCTTGTACAGTTCCCTCCTCCTTTATCTGTGTGCTGACACAAAATTCCAGATATCTAAGCTCAATAAGTGTGCATTTCTCTTAAGACCTAAACTCGAATCGCTTGGGTTGTCCTTTTTTAAGTGTGGTTGGGAGATGAGTACCTTTTACGCACTAAGTGTAGGACTCCCATGGTCGCAAGTGACTGGACTACCCAATAAACACCTCCTCTGTCAACCCAAGAACCAAGCCTGGAACCGTTAGACACATTACTTCGGGCCAGGCCTCGTTTTGTTACGCTATGAGGTACCTCCAAGCTGGAGAATTCCTCTTCTAGCGGGAAAGAAGAGAAATTGCCAGACAAGTGATTGTCAGGGGTGGACCTTAGGAACAGGATAATTGTAGAGGGAAGACAATAAACTAACGCGCACCGTTTGTTAATAATCAATTTATTGTGTTCAAAATACAATGACTCGGTTGATGTTTCGGGTGTGATGACGTAGCTCTTGAATTGGTGTTGCCATGATGCTCGACCATCCTGACATTAAATCATCTCGATTCATCACTCCGTGTCTGAATCCGTAGCATCATCATAAAAATCGAGCTCAGGACTCACGACAATCCACGGTTTCAAATTTTCGCTCGTATACACCGAACAGAATTTTCGTTAGTTGGGACGTGCGACTCCCACGTCCTCGACGAGATATCTGTCGTTTCGTAAAACTCTCGAAATGATGTAGGGCCCACGATATTTTGGCTCTAACTTCCGAGATTCTCCCGTAGCAGCAGGTACGTTCTCTAGAACGATGAGATCTTCTTCCTTGTAGATAAAAGGTTTCTTGTGTTTCGTGTTGAACCTCAATCTCCATTTCTCTCTTTTGGTGCTAATTCGCTCTGCAGCCAATTGTCTGCGGTTAACCATATCGCATTCCTTTGGATCGGCAGTCGCTTCATCTGACTGCCGATTTGTGATGACGTCTCGAAGGCGCAAATCGAATATCAACTCGATCGGACTAAACTGAGTCACAGACTGACATAGCGAATTCAGAGACTACTGAAGATTGCGCTATTGTAAATCCAAATCCTTATGATTAGTTGGTGCAGCTCTTAAAAATGATGAGATAGACTGATTTACATGTTCGATTTGGCCATTCGCTCTAGGTGTTCTGACGGCAACCTTAATATGTTGAATCTTATTGGATGCGCAGAATTCAGCAAGTTCTCGTGATTTAAAAGCAGTCGATCGCTAATTATACACTTAGGCAGATCGAAGTACAACGGCAGAGCCCTAAATGCGTCGATGACGGGCTTCAATTCCGTAGTTTTGACAGCTCTCAAAATTAAGTACTTACTGAACGAATTATATATTCCAATGATGTGCAAATTACCTCAATGAATGCGTGGAAAAGGTTCCAGGTGGTCAACGTGTAACGTCCAGAACGGAATAGTTGACCCTTCGGTTTGCCTGCGATTCCTTATCATAACAGCACCCAAGCATACAGCGATGTACGACTTGATGTATTTTCGGAGATTGTTAAACCAAAAATCTTGCCGAACTCAATTTATGGTCTTCTCAAGACCAAAGTGGCCCATGTCATCGTGGCACGTGTGGATGATTTTCCACCTGACTGCAGACGGAACGACGAGTTTGAGATCTTGGTCGATCTTACGATATAACCGACCATTTTTGAGCTGATAATCTGACTTGATCTATTTGGATTGAGAGGATTCAATATTGCCTCTCGGAACTTCGATTAACTCCTTTAACTTCACGTCGTGTCGTTGTAGGAGCACAAGCCAGTCTTCGTTTTGTGCCACTCACATTATGTTCCCCAATTCTATCTCTGGCTCGTTCGGTGGTTCATTTGGAGTCCTGCTTAGAGCATCTGCATGACTCATGTGTCCAGCCGATTGATGTACGAGTATGATGCGGAAATCGTACTCCTGTAGCTTCAGAAGCCGTTGACCGATGTGCGGTAGCAATGGCTTAGACGTTCTTGTGGTGCTAATTGCGGCGCAATTGGTAATTATCTCGAAATGCTTACCGAGCAAATAAATGCGAAATCTTTCTAACGACTCGACGACAGCAAAAACTTCAAGCTCATTACTATAGTATCTGCTTTCGGATTGGCTACAATGGCGGCTGTAGTAGAAAACCGGTCTGAAACTGTCACCATCGTCTCGTTGCATAAGAATTCCGGCAAGCCACAGTGTGCTCGCGTCAGTGTGAACTTGATGTACCTTCATCGGATCGTATGCACTGAGCACTGGATGGCAGCAAAGTGCTGATTTCAATTTTTCGAATGCGTCTCGTTGTTTGGTCGACCAACAAAATTGTGAATTGCCCATCTGCTTCAACAAAAGTGTAAGTGGCCTCAATATTAGAGAATAATCGCCAATGAATTACATCATCTACGTAGATAACTGCTCGATTTCCCATTTGTCGTACCAACTTGGTAATGACCTCATGAAAATAACTCGCAAGCAGTTCAGAGAAGCATTCTCTATGTTCACCGATGAGCTGATACAGTAGGTCCTTTTCTTTGACGGATAGCGTTGGCTCAAAAGTTGGAGCGTTTCCCAATCGACAAGCTCCCGGTTCAGTGATCAGTCATTTGCCGGTGTGCAGAGTAGATCTGATCCCAATAAAAGTGGGTGCGAGATCAAGTCGTCACCCGCTGGAAAAATCTTCGCATTTAGATCTTACCATACAACTGAACTTCGGCCTCGAGTATCTGGTTGCACGTTACTGACGCTCCGCCAAATCCTTGTAGGATGATCGGTGATTACTGCTTCACGCCTGCCATTGACATTACGATCGTTCTGTGAATAAGTGTTCTTTCACTGCCGGAGTCGATGAAGGACTTAATTTTGTTTCCGTTGAGAAGAACCTCCTTGACATTAATAATATAATTCTTTCTGTTGAATTTATGCGACGAACATTACTGACGGTGGGCAAAGTTTCATTTTCTGGACATCAGTTGGTCGTATGTGATGTTCGTTGACACTTCCCGTATCTTTGTTTCCGTTGCGGTTTTGAACCCGCACAGAACCATCCCTCCAAATTTAGCAGGGCCCTTTCGGGAAGCTTGCACGGTGAACCCGAAAACTCTATCATTACACTGATACGCCTCGGCAAGCTTCGTAAAACGATCAAAAAACTGCGCTGCCGACATATCGGATTCGGACGATGGATCAAAGCCTGGTAAAATATCCGCCACATCTCGGATATTATGAAAATGTGGTCCACTACATGCCCGCGCTAAATTAGCCTATCATTCGCATGCATCAACTTCGAACGTCACTGCCGGCGGCGTCTCACCCGATTTCATGACGTTAGTGAGGGGTGGTGTCGGCTCCTGTACAACG
Organism: Odontomyia ornata; assembly: GCA_963969285.1. Lineage (NCBI taxonomy): Eukaryota > Metazoa > Arthropoda > Insecta > Diptera > Stratiomyidae > Odontomyia > Odontomyia ornata. Next base: position 463,542,391 of record OZ017739.1, read on the forward strand.
ATCGGTTGAGTGTTAATCTGTTCAGTTGTTGATGACGTCGTCAACTTTCCCCCACTCAGTAACGCGGCGACGACAGCTGATATTAACTCGCTCAATTACTTCACCTCCTCACGTAACTTGCGCACATTATCTTCACCCGAACATTCTGACTTTTTTCGTCACAGCCAAAATTTCACAGAGTCTTTGTGCTAACTGAGCTTTGTTTCCCTGCGTAGAGGCGTTCCGTAGTCTAAATTCAAATTTTAGTCGTTCCTTGTTTAACGTATTGACCTTTTCGACCGGCATCGTGTTGCGTTCCGTTCCCCTCGTATACGGACCGAAGGGGAAATCGAACCACTATTACAATTATGTGTAGCCACTCGCGTATGTATGTCACACGTTTCTCCTTTCGTCTCTTTCGCATATACGAGTATATATATCGCACGTTTCTCCTTTTGTCTCTTTTCGCAGACGAACCGTAGGAAAATTAAATACGAGAAAAAATTGCTTTCGACGGCGTCTGTTCGTTCTACGTAATCCACACTAAACCATCCTTGAATCCCACTTCTGATATTGTCAGGGGTGGACCTTGGGAACAGGATAATTGTAGAGGGAAAACAATAAACTAACGCGCACCTTAATCAATTTATTGTGTTCAAAATACAATGACTCGGTTGATGGTTTGGATGCGACTGACTCTTCTCGATTTCTTCCGTGACCGGTGCTCTCCCATCCTCCAGCTCTGACGTCCCTGGCTGTTATGAGTCCCTTTTATCTTTTAAGACTATTCGAACATAGTGCGCCACATGGTTCCATTTGTCAACTGATTCGAGCATCACCGCAGCTATACTATCCCAGGTGAGCTCTCCCGTCTCCTTATAGGGGTCCCGTCACAGCCTGTCCCATTTTTTGCCCGCAAAAAATATGTGGCTGACATTGTTGCTGGTAAGACTGAAAAAAACACCCAAGCCCATTCAAAAGCTGCGTCACAAGGAAGTCAGTCTCACCATGCTCTTCTTGATGGGTTGGGTTCCCCTACGTTGGCCATAAAATGACTCAGAGCCAGAGTGTCCTTGGTGTTGTCAGAGTGGCATGTACTCGTAGAAGTAGTGAGTTTCGTTTTTCACTCAAATTATGCTCTACAATCAAAGCCTATAATCACAGGTATTTTAATTTTTTAGCTTAGTTTTATCAACTACTACATCCGTCTAGTTTTCGCTTCAAATAGTTTTCGTGTAAAATTCGTGTGGTGGTTTCCATTAATCCACTCAATGTGTATATTAATGACTATTAAAAGAAGCAAGTAAAGTTTCCAAGATTAAGTCCAGTACTATATACACAAAACATTATCTGAATCAACAAGAAATCATTATTTACCAGTGATAAAATGTGGTCAGCTTCTAAAAAATAAAAACCACATAGAAAAAATGACTTGATATTGCCTTAAAAAAAGAAATAAAGCGGTGCCGAACCAATTTTCCCATGCAGCCTCACAATTATTTATTCGCTCCAGCTTTTTATCTTTTTCAAGCACTTTAATAGAAAAACAAATTTATTTTTGTGAAACCTTCTTTTTGCAGGCATTGGTTCTAGTGCTGTTTTTAACCGAATGCACTTAATACTGGAAACAGTTCGACCAAAAGAAGACAAATTTGTCCGGAAAACCATTCACCTATGCGGTGAGGCATTTTGTTACCTATTTCTATCATTTGTGATAAGCAGCCTTCGAACATTGTATTCAACATCTTTGGGAATCCTCATAATGGGAGTTGCACTGTTGAATCTTATTCCTCTTTCCCTGTTGATATCAAAACGAATTAGGAAACACAACCTTCCAGCAAGTCGGGCACTCAAGCCCAAGGAAGAGTCACGCTACGAAGCATTGCCTGGATTTTTTAAAGTTCAGCACACACGGTCTCGAGAGGGATTGGATGGAATCGAGCTGCAACAAAAAAGCTGGAGAAGTCCCCATGAAGTCCATTGTAACTACATGGCTATTACTCCTGAAGAAGCACACGTGGCATACATAAATTCCAATGGGGTTGAGATTATGGAGATCATTCACGAAGAAGATGAGACCTCGTCTAATAGGAGATCCAGTTGCATTACAATAAATACAAACCGTAGTGCTAGTGTTAGTCTAGAAACGCCTCAACCGGTTCCACCACCTCCATCGGTTTCTAATTTTGAAAAGATTCGACAGTTCTACAAGCATTTTGCCGATCAATTATTAGACCTTATCATAATCAAGCTCCTCAACCCGCTGCAACGAGCTGTTCTCATCCCTGCGTTCTACCCAGCGATGTTCCTGCAGTCAGCCGATACCTTTTCCTATGTGATGTGTATGACCATGCTACCAAGTGTGGCTATTGACCAACATCACATCAAACTCGCTGAAATACCATTTCTGTACTGCCTTCTAGCATTTCCCTGGATATGTTTCGCACTGATGATTCCTCGTTTTGGAAATACATTAACTAAGCAGAAGAACAAATGGCATATGATTGCATGCTCAGCAAAGATACTTTCATTTTTCTGTAAGTATTCTCCTTGGTCATGCTTAAAGCTCTTAATCAATTTCTTTGTATATTACAGTTATGAGTATCTCATCCTCGAAATTACTTTTAAGTGTTGCAACCGTTCTTTTAGGATTTGGCCAAGCAGTAACAATGTTCCTGCAGGATACCATTATCCAGGCTGGGATTAACCCACCGAATTGGCTTAACGTTAAGTACACCATGTATACCTCAAGTGGCCTCTTAATAATCCTGTGGGGTTTCCTCGGCCAACTAATTGTGATGAAGTATGGGTTCCAAGCAAATATAGGCATGGTGGCGTTGATTTACTTTTTGAGTGCAACTGCCTGGTATGTGTTGATTGGATTTAAATTAACCAGAAATTGTTTGACGTTTGACTAGTTATACGCCCGAGTGATGCTGAAATCGCAAAAATTAAAATTTTGAAGTCATGATAAATGTAAATTTATCTATTTATATGGTGCTAAGTTCGAATAAAGTAATTGTTAAGTTTTTTTTAAATGTTGACTTTTGATGCATAAGCATTATTCAATGAACTAATAATTATTTATAGATGTTTATATTTTGCCTCAGTGAATTATTCTTGCTAAGGAAGTGCTTGGATAAAAGACAAAATAAGTTTACAAGATAGAGCAACTCTCTCAACAACCAATTGAGAAGTACAGATATAAGTTTAGCGAGCAACAACACAAGACAAGCATACAAAGTAGTGAAAAGCCTGAAACGTGGTTATCAGCCCAAAACCACGCTCTTTCTTGATGACATCGGCAATATCATCGCTAATGAAACCCAGATTAAGGAAAGATGGGCATCATATTTCAAGAACGTCTGCGGTCTGAATCCAATATTTCGAAAACTTTTAAAATAAGATTCATTTCGAATCACAAAATTACTTGGGAGAAACTCAAACGAGTAGACTTGACCCAGTGCTACCGATGTCAGCGTTTCGGTCATGTGGCCATGGGCTGTGGGTATGAAAGCAGGTGTGTGGCATGTGGCTTGGAACATATTGTCCGAGGAAAAATATAGACAAAAATTGATCAGACCATTCTATACCTTCTGTATTTTGCGTACTGTGCTCATCCAACAAATATCCTCTAAATTATTCTGACTGTCCAGAGCGAATAAAACTTAAAGCAAAAATTGCCGAAAAACGTGCAAATAAAGCGAGCTTCACGGGATTTGCCCTGTCTATTGGTAACAGTAATTTTCCTGCTCTTACGAGTATCTCTAAGAATAACGATATTAATTATCCAGAAATTCTAATGGCATATCCTATTCTGCAATCACCAAAACCTCACCCCTACGTCTGCCAATATGGATAACAATATTTAGGAAAATTGTCTAGTCACATTAAATCGAGATGTTAGAGATGACAAGCATGCAGTCAACCAATGTTAGTCGAAGAAAAATTGTAATCATTGGTCCAAGCGGCACAACATCCAATTACACCCGGTAGATGACAAAGTGCCCAAATCCAAGATAACGGAAATGTCTCTAGCTAAACAAGCTACTATTTAGTCCCAAGCGCATAATGCACCGTTGTGCAACACTCAAATGCTACTCGCAACAGCACTCACAACAGTAAAGAACAATGAAGATGAATACGTAACACTGCGAGCGCTACTGGACATCGGCTCCCAACGCTCATTCATCACTGAGTCTGCTCTCCAGCTATTGGGATTAAAACGTAACCATTCTAAAATGTCTATAGGGGGTATTGGATGTTCAGAGGTAGCACACGCTATTCGGAACCAGAAATATTCAGCAAATACTCGTCATTACCCAAACTTCTTAAAGTGGTGTCAAACGTAAGACGGTTCGCCTGCAACGCATCGCATCCGACCAACAAGTGGACAGGCGTTTTAACTATTGAAGAATTACAAGAAGCTAAGCTAAACTGCATACATCTTTCACAACAACACGCCTACGGACAAGAATTGCGCGCGTTACCCAAGAAGAACGAAGTGTCAAACGATAGCAGCATAATGTCACTAGCTCCCTGGATTGACACGATCAAATGGAGTGGTGGACGAGGCGCCAAAACGACTAAATTATATATAGCCGAGTTCGTTTGTTTTTCAACCAAAGCCATCCATCTTGAAGCAGTCAGTGAACTCTCAACACCAGCTTGCATTGCAGCAATTCGAAGGTTCATTGCTCGCAGAGGAAAATGCCACAGTATTTACAGTGACTGTGAAACCAACTTTCTAGGCAGTGAAAAATAATTGAAAGAAGCCTTTAATGAAGCTACGAAACACTGTGTAGAATTCCTTGTGAATAAAGAAATCCAGTGGAAATTCATTCCTCCTGGTAGTCCACATTTCGGTGGACTCTGGAAAGCTGTAGTAAAGTCTATGAAACGACACTTAGTCAAGACAATCGGTCAACAACTGCTAACAACCGAAGAATGATATTAGTATTCTCTTGGCCCAGATAGAGGCATGTCTCAATTCACGCCCTCTTTGCGAAGTAAGCAACGACCCCGCTGATTTTACAGCCATTACCCCAGGGCAATTTCTAACCAGATGTAATTTATTCGAAATCCCATCCATTCCATCAGTAAAAGCACATTGACCGTAAATGGAAACCGTTCAGCAAATCCGAAAACATTTTTTGAATCGGTGGAAACTCGAGTATTTAAGCCGACTACAACAAAGGCCAAAATGGGTGACTATTCGACCCAATCTTCGAGTCGCAGACCTTGTTCTAGTGAAGGCTGATAACTTTCCATCAACTCAATGGCCACTCGCCAGAGTGGTGGACGTAAACCCTGGTCCTGAGGCTATGGTACACTTAGTCTCCGTTAAGGTTCACCGTGGAATCACCAGATGTCCTGTTACCAAGATCTGCCAACTACCGTTTAAAAATTCAAATCCTGATGTTTCACCAGAACAATATAAGCAATTACCTCATACAAGCACACAGTTAGCAACTACACAGACAAACAAAAGAAAGAGGAGCAAAATCCTACCAATTGGAGATACATTTTAGACCCTAACGTCGAGATACTTAAAGACAGCGAGTTTCTATAAACTCCGAGTTTTTTTTACTGCGTCGTATTATAACATTTTTTAAATCTCTGAGAACTGTTCACGAATCGAACTAGACTAGCAGGAAAGGAGTACTTCACAGCATTTGGTGTGTCCCTTACACGGATGTTTTAGCATTGCCTGGAGGCACACGCATGAATTGACGACGGGTAAAGTGCAGATCGCACGAGCGTTGTCCGGCGATGAAAGAGTGATGGAGAGAGTGGTAGGGAATGGATTTATAAAAAAAAAATCTCTTCAAATATCCAAAGAAAACAAAACCAGAATCAGAAATATGCGTCCCAAAACTGCTGTTTTCTGTGTTACTCATAAAATGACCACCTTGAGGTTACTACACAGTCCAAAGCGACGAGATGTACTGGAAACTCTTCTGACAGAAGTTTTTGGTGTAAATGATGAAATTTACCAAGCCATCAAACATCTGACAACATGGACATGGACATGGACAGCTAAACCAAACTAATGCTCAAAGCAACGAAGACACTTAACAGTACTTCAGGAAGGATAAATGCACAATTGAGACGGTATCAAGTTCAACTGCAAAGAGGTCTCGACCGTATCAACGAGTTCAGCCGTTGGTACAAGAAAGTTGACCACAAAAAAATCAACATCCACATTTTAGCTACTTATTAGCGAGAAGAAAATTACTTACATGAAGTCTACGATAAACATTCCAGTTTACTGTCCAGCCTATCGTCACGAACAAGCGTTTGGAACTGCATTGAAACAAACGACGCTTCTCAAGATATCAGCCACACTCAGACACTACTTCCCGACCACGTAAAGATTCTATATCAGGCAATTGAGCCCACTGAAATTAGTTCTGATGACGACGACCTGAATCTACTTGCATTTCTTCCCATCATAGATACACGCCCTTACCACCTGATCATGCCCACACCGGTTCCAAAAAACATTGGGAACAATACGTTTCAAGCCTTTGACATACCATCAACGATCTTGGGTGTGAACTACAATCTGCAGTACTATTTCGAAGCTTCTGCTAACGATCTTTCCAAAACTATAGTCGATCAGTACCTCGTCGACATCAGCATACTGTATGACGTCAATTCAAAACCCAATTGCATAATCAACGAAATACATAAGGTGTTTGGCAGGAATTCATGTGCAGCGCATACCTTCAAATCACGCAATATTGTGTGGAAACAACTGTACGATGCAAATTCTTGGATGTTTACTACACCATCCGCGACCCCTCGACAGATAGTATGCCAAGGTGGTCCCCAAAATATCATCCTTAGTGGTACAGGAATAGTGAAACTGTCGCAAGACTGCAGCCTCAGAGTTGAAAACTCCCTGTTTACTGCTACATGGATGGCCTCCACGAGAAATCTTTCCGCCTATATCCTTCCGCACCAACTTACCGTTAACCAGAAAATACTAAAAGTCTACAAACCATTCCCAACCTTTCGGCAAAGCAGAAGAATCATTCGGAACTTACATTGAACAAGAAAAAATCATTGTTGAAGACTACCAAACAACTTCTTGGTCAACCATTCGACAGCACGGAACGAGCATCAATCTTTCTGGAATAACCGCTTTGACGATAATAGCCGTCTGTCTCTTCTTCATTCGACATTATCGCAAAAAAATCAACTCTACACCTAACCACAACCGGACAATGTGGTACGACTTAGATGGAACATCTACTGGTTAAGAACCTCGCAGGGTTCATGGCGGGCGGTAATGTTAGGTAGCTTCATCAATATAAGTATAGTACAAAATCATTGCGTGCATCAACATTGTCATCACCAAGATCAACAACGGTCAACAACCAACCTAAATCCATTCCAAACCATCAGCAGAATAACTTCGATCATTAAACTACAACAGTCATCAAAATTAATTGAAAATGAAGACGGCAGCAATTCCATGTGGAACAATGCACTGCAAGAATAGCAATTTAACATGGATTGCTGATTGTTGTTTAAATGATGATTAATGAATAAATATTGTAAATATTAGTATATATATATATATATATATATATATATATACATACATATATATATATATATATATATATATATATATATATATATATATATATATATATATATATATATATATATATATATATATATTCTGAAATAATAGGACATAAATTCATTCTGGATCGCAAATCAAATAAGTCGTTTCATTAAAACTGTCATTCCAAATCAATATGATTGTTCATTAAAACTAAAAGGATCCCTGGAAGTACTCCAATCATTTGACAACCGGCCAGTCAAGTTATTTATTTATTTAAAAACATGTGAGGATGGTTTCATAGAAGAAAGTCAAAGCTTATACGCCGAATTTAATTCAAGGCGCATCTTGTCTGTTATAATTTTACTTATGCAATTAATTTGTGAGCGGAGAAGAATATACTGTAGATTTAATCTATTGTAATTTTGGTGATATATTGTTTTTAGTTTTTGCTGCCATTTACTTCTAGTATGTTTTAAATGGAGTGTTGATGAAGAAAGATCTTCATATTTTGAAATATTAAATTTTCTTGCAGGTGCAAAAGAGTCCATACATAAAAATTTGAAGTCAATCAGCAAAGCAACATTTAAACAGTATATCCAGGCTGCTGACCAAAGCGTATAAAAACATTCTGAAGCTGCTAATGCTTACTCAAACTAGTTTGGCCAAATCATTAACCTTTAGTCAATTTATTATTATGGAGAAAGCTAAGTTTATCTACAAAAATTTAAAAACGAATGGATCGGAGCGAGCGCCATTAATTAAGGTATCACAGATCAACCTATATAATGCGAGGAATGCAGATCAATTCGTAATACCTTTTGCCAGAACGGATCGTCTAAAGAACGATGCAACGAATGATGCTCTGCGTATATATAACAATCTACCAGAGTTTGTTAAGGAAGCAAACTCACTTATGGTATTTAAAAAAAGACTAAGGGAGCATTTAATGAGCACTGATTGAAGCGTGGATCTGTAATTCTGCTTTTATGAGTCCAGTATCTTAGGGCGTTTTTTCTTGACCCTATCGGCGAGATACTGAAGTGACAGTTACTCAGAGTTTTTTTTTGAATGCGTCGTATTATATTGAATTTGTTTTTATCTCTGAGAGCTGATCATGATTTTTTGGACTAGATGTTCACGAAAAGGACTAGTTCACATTATATTGTGTGCCCCCTTATACCGATGTGTTAAACATTGTCTGGGTGGCACAAAGGACCAAGCGACGTAATGTGAATGCAGATCGCACGAGCGTTGTGCGACGAAGAAAGTGTGATGGAGAGGGTGGTAGGGAATGGAGGTGTTTAAAAAAAAAATCATAGAAGAGAGAACATGGATTGACTCGACGATTTGTTGGTTGTTAAGTACACGCTCAGAAAAATTAGGTTCAATTAGTTTAATCTAAGCTGCCAAACAAAAATCTCTCATGTTCAGTCTCAAAGATATATTTATTTTGGCAGATACGTTGTATTCTAAATTTTGAATATAATTTCTATCAGTAGTGTCAATTTAAGAACAACTTTCCCATTATTATTAACCATTCAAACAATCTTGCGCCAAATCTTGCCCTATCCACACATGTTGTATCATTCAAATCATTTGCCATCTGCACCATTGCAGCCAATCAAGAGATACCAAACACCCAAGTGAACGTGTGTCTAGCATTTTCTTAGAATCATACGTTTGGCAGATAGTTGCAATCTAAAAGTTCTCGGTTGTTAGCTTGAAAGTAGTGTGTTAATTGTGTTCATAGCGGTTTAAAAGTGTTCCCCCCTCATCTAATGTTGAAAATATGTTGTAAAAGTGTAATAAAGACGCCATAGAAAAGTGTGCAATTAAATCGTCAGCCTCGTTGTTGGCCTGAATCTGCCGACAGTACCGCCAAAACGCCATCGCTTGTATAGGGCGGACGAAATGACAAGCGGTGGCCAATACGACATTTTCAGTCGGATCCGAAGTCTACTCAGTAGTTTTGGGTTTTCTTCGAAAGATACTCCACTCAAGAGAAGGTAAATTTCGCATTAACAAAGTTCACGCCATGCGTTTTTCCTCCTGTTGACCTGCCGGTTTGTGACCTATTCCAGGGCTGCGGATCAGGCTGATCATCCGTCCATGACCAAGTACAGACGGGTTAGCAATGCTTTCCCTCGAATAAGGCAGTTTGAAGGTAAGTAATACATTTTTAGCTATTCTTGACGATTAGCACTTAATTCCAACTTGATTTGCAGAAGACGGGAGCTTCATTTACCCTCGCCCAGTCGACGCGACCACCAGCATGACAGACAGGAAGCCTTCCAGTAAGTGTTTTGTTTCCGACGCTGTTATTTGTTCATGTATGCGATAATATTGGTTTGGATATTGTAAAGTAGTTTTGCGCCGCTAACACGCTTCATTTTCTCGAAAATTTTAATTCTTTTGGGGTTTCTTCGGCACTTTCTTGCCGGCTCCTACATTAATTTAGTTTGAATTTTCTCCGATTGAGCGCAGACGCGTCAGGGAAACTTGACAGCTGTCTCGTGAAAATGAGACGGGAAATTTTGACAACGGAGTGAAAGAATTGTATTTACAGTTGTTTTTATTTATATGATCGCTACCAGCAGTGCCTTTTAAAATAATTTAAAAATAAATGGAATCAGGTGGGTGTATTTAACATGCCCAGTCAGAGAATGAAGAAATAATTTTGTTGCTTATAATGTTGTGCTTTATTGCCTGCGAGTTCATTGCAATTTGGTCTGCCAGTTGCTTGAGGTTGCTCAACTCAGCAGAGATTGGGGTAGTTTGATATGTAAGAATCGTAAAGTCAGTCATGGGCTTTTCTGATTAGAAATCAACGAAATATCACCTCGGTGTTTGGAAGTTTTCAAGGCTTCGCCAGCAAATTTCATGGAAACAGTTTTGTTCGTCTGTGTGTGATATATTTGTGTAGTGATCAGAAGTAGTGATTTAATGAAGTTTGTGGGTTTATCGAAATCCTGAATGATTATTTATATTGGAGACTCCCCATGTACGCAAGTAACATTCAAATCAACTTTTCATCAACCAATATATAGAGTTGGTGAAATGACCCCGTAATCTATTTAATTTGCTTAAAAGAAAGTAGAAGTATAGTTGAAATCATAAATTGCTGTCATAGCCACTCAATTTCCATCGATTGCAAGCTGTCCTGTGGCACAAAAGGTTTTATCGGATGATGTTAAAAACTTTTACCGAATCATTAACAGCTTTATTGGATTGTTTCAGCTGCAAATCAATTATCTTACCCTATATTATCACATGCAGATGGATTAATATTGTGTGCACAAATCTCGGTTTTATGCCATGATTAGTTTTTTACTTTGGAGATTGAGAAATAATTTTATTCTTTTGGCAATAATCTTTGTGAATCATAATAAATATATGTTTTGTAGAACACTCTAACTTGAACATCTCTAATCCCACCCCATCGCGAACAAACGTTGATGCATATGCTGATCTAGAATACTCGGACGATGACGATGTCATCTTCACAAACCCAAGACGCCGGACGGTAATCAACAGTACAACAAATACAGCCGGCCTGAATAGTTTCAGTACCAGAAATCATTCGAGTATGATGGCGCCGGAACATATTCCAGTCATTGTTCTGAACGCAAAAGCATCAACACCACTGAACAATGCTAGCAGTATCAAAAAATCGAAATCCACCACATTAAATGGAAATCTTTCCGATATACCACCTCTAGTACGAGCATTTAATCATAGTCGCGAAACATCAGTCTCAAAATCAGATATCCGTGATACATGGCACAAACGTCTCACTATGAAGCCGTCGCGGGACTCAATCAAATCAATTCCGGCGTTGATTGAAGCGAAAACTGGCAAATTGGCGGCATCTAGTATTCCCCTTGATTATGCCGGAAATTTCGGTTCGACACGAACCTATATGAACGGCATTGATCATCCAGTGAAGGAAACGAAAATGACCAATGGAATTGTCGCGGACTCGTATGCGAAAGTGGCACAGAAACAATCACCTGTGCTACCTCAAAAAAAGATTGCTGTCAATTCATCCACTGAAAAGGCGTTTAATATAAGGGAGCGCAACTCATATATGGAGTTGCTCAAAAAAATTGTCCCCGCGCTGTACAAGTCTAATGATGCGGAACGAAACCGACAACAACTGGCGCAGCTTGCACAGGCTCGAGGCAAGAAGAATCAAAAAGTTGTGGCTACTATTAATTTGACTGATGATGAAAACGATGAATTCCGATCAAAAACCATAGATTTATCAAAAGATGATGAACAGGTAAAAATTATTTCATATCTTCGTCAAACGATGTTCTTAATGGGTTTTCAATTAGATGATTTCAGCTTGCCAGAAGCTAAACGATGATAGCATCAATGTGGAAAAAAGCGATGAACTGTAAGCCTCGATATCTTTAAAAATGAATATATGTATCTAAAAATTAAATTTTACAGACCTGTTGTTGAGCCAGTCAACTCTTTAAGGGATAGGCTTGATACTGCTCCTACGTTGAAACCAGATTGGTTAGAAAAATTTTCAACTAGCTATAAAGAGAAATCTGAGAATAATAAAAAGGCGATAATTGAAGCGGCAGAAGTGTGAGTTTATTATATTTTCACAACTCTTTTTCTTTTATTAGAATATAATTAGAATTTTATAAATATTTTACTCTTTTATTCACATTTATAAATTTGATACATATAGCACCAATCTATCTGTTTGTCTTAAATTCCCTGAAATTACATTTTATTCCTTTATCTAAAGTCCTTATTTTTCGAGCAGAGTGCGGAAAGCGTCAAAAGAAACAGCCGAGCATGAATCAGCGTTCATCGATAATTTCCGTAGTTGTATGGTGTTCAATGAACCAATTATTTTGGATGAGTCCGAGGAAGAGGAAGAAGAAGAGTTTCCTGAATTCACCGAGGAGCAGAGATCTCTCATCAAACGGGCGATATATAGAGGTCCACCAGATGAAGTAAGTAAATACTTTTTCTATTGAACAACAATTACTATGCCAGGGTTTATATAAAATGTGTTACACAACGTGCCATTAAAAAAATCAGCTTGTGTGAATACTATTTATGAAATACTTGGAAGGAGGAATGAGGATATCACTTACTATATAGATCGATTTTGGGATTTAAGTTTTCTATTATTCTTTGTCCCTGATTCGAATCCCATTGGCGACAACGAGATTTGTTTCGGGTGATTCTTTGGACGGGTTATAAGCCCGTTCAGTTATGATACATGCTGGTTTAAAATCAGAACTTATCGCAGCTGGGTGGACGGAGACACGGCCAAAGCGTGATACTGATCATATCACCTTCCCGAATGCCGACGCATTGGATCAAGATGATGAGATTCTCCAACTACCTCTTTACTAACACTTTGTCAGCAGACTTTCAGATCTTTCATTCAATCCGAAGAAACGTTGACGAGCGAAATAATAAGCATAATCAAATATTTAACTAAGTGGCAAGCAAGCTTAGACCAATCTAATTTTTTATTCCATAAATTTGTAGTAAAACTATTTCCAAAATGCAAAACAAAAACTTAAATTCGTGCTGATATGAGCGTTTAAACGAGCGTCCATAGAGGCGCTGATCGCAGGAACCGAAGGCCCGAGAGGGGCTGTAGTGCTACGAAGAAGGAGAATTTTCTTAAATACCAAAAGTGAGTTTGCTAAAAAAAATAAAAAAATTGTCACATGAGATTACCTTTTTGAAAAACTTCTACGGCATCGCATCGAGGTCAGGGGTTGTTATAGTCAACAATTTGTTATAGGGCAGCCATTACTTCTTTTCTCGTTCCTTTGCCCGATGCCCAAGAGGACACATTTTTTTCCATTTTGTGGTACCGCGCGAAGTGCACCTCAAATTGAGAGAAATAAATCTGATGACATCGTGTCTTTCGGACTAGTGTCTGTGTTTCTCTCATTAAAGACAAATGAGTACCTTCAGTTATTACTGATTAGTGTGCCGAACTTTTAATCAAATATATTCTAGTGAGCTAACACATTCTCCAAGATGAAACAGGTTGGGGAAGATTGCCCTTCCGACCCAGGGATAACAAAAGCAGTTAGTGAATTAAAAACTGTTCTTAATGAGTTGAAAAAACGGGGACCAATATATGTCACCAGCGGGTTCCTAGAAAAGGAGAAAACAATTTTTATTATCACTCCCAAAGCAACAGACCTAACTTTCAATATAACACCTCCAGTGACATACGTTTACAAGGACAACTCAACAAGAAATATGAAGACTGATATGCCCAAAGAAAACGCAAACCCATCTATCCAGGGTAAAAAATAATAGTTATCGAGACTAAGATCTAGAACCCAAAGTCAAAATTTTCCAGTAATCATGGAATGGAAAGGCGACGGTAAATCCGTAAGGTTGACACCGATGACATAATACGAGGGCGGTCGGACAAGTACTTAGCCTCACCGCCCGATGGCGCCACTATCGCAAGAGAGATTCAATATAGTATAGTCCCGTCTCGTAGATGGCTACTGTCAAAATTTCAGCTTAATCGGACTCCTAGTTTGGTTTTGACCGCGTGTGGAAGCGGTTGTGTCCACGGAGTTTAGAAAAATGGAAAAAGAATAATATTGGTCGGTGTTTCGATTCTTGCTTTTGGAAGGGAAATAGCGCAGCAAAATCAAAAAGCGCTTGGATGCTGTGTACGGTGACCCTGCTCCTGCAATGGCGACCGTAAAAAAATGGTTTAACGAGTTTTAACGTGATCGCAAGTCAGTTTTTGACAAGCCACACCTAGGTGCCTCTAAACGGCTACCACGAAGGATAACGTGACAAAAATCTATGAGCTCGTATTTGCAGACCGCCGATTGAATGTCCGTGAGATAGCTGAGACAGTAGGCATCTCGAAAGACCACGTGGGTCATATCGTGCATGCAATTTTGGGCATGAGAAAGCTGTCGGGGCGATGGGTTTACTCTTGGGACAACAAACGCAACCGTGAAACCACTTCAGAGCAGTGTTTGACGCTGTTTAAGCGCAATCCGAAGGAGTTTCTGCGTCTTTTCGTGACCTTCGATGAAACATGGTTCCACTGGTACACATCAGAGACCAAGGAGCAGTCGAAACAATGGACTTCATCCGGCAAACGTGCTCCGACGAAGGCGAAGACTGTCCTATAGGCCGGATAGGTGATGCCACCGTTTTCTGAGATTCACAATGGGTGAGCTGCATCTACTACCTGGAGAAGGACAAAACGGTCACAGGGCTCTACATGGCCCAATTATTGGGCCGATTCAATACCGCATTGCAGAAAAAACGGCCCCATTTGGCAAAGAAAAAAGTGCTCTTTCACCATGGCAACGCACCGGCTCGCACATCAGCCGTCGTAAGAACTACTTCCTCATCCTCCGTATTCTCAAGATTTGGCCCCGTGCGACTTCTTATTGTTTCCGGACTCGCCGGGCGGAAATGTGAGTCGAAAAAGGAGGGTATCGCCGTGACGGAGGCTTACTTTGCAGACCTCGAGAAAATATATTTTTCAGACGGGTTAACAAAAAGTGTAGCATCGCTGGGTCAAGTGTATTGGGCTTAGAGGAGATTATACTGAGAAATAAATCGCCACTTTTCCAAAATTTTCGTTTTTCTTTTGTACGTTCAGTACTTATCGGACCGCCTTCGTAAAGAAGCTAAATGCAATGTCGCTGATGTCAAACAAAATGGGCTAAGATTTGACGTCTTCTTTGATACGCGCAAATATGCTAACGAAACTGTGGAAAGAAACATGACGTCACGCTTTCGTTCCAGGAAACTTCATTCATTGGCATAATGTAATTCGTGATATCGAAATAGACTTTGTCCTGAATTAATGCATAGAATTAACAAGGCCATGCAACATTATGGGATTTGTACCCAATGATGCATAGTTAATTAATGCCACTAGAGGAGAGACCCTGATAACGTTAACTATAGTCCGACGAAATTCGGTTAAGATAACGGTATCGGGAAATGCCCTACCGGACAATCTTAAAATTGAATATTTCAAATTTCGTCCCAGACAGTACAGGAACTGTGGCAGGTCAGGCCACTTTTCACCATTTGTAAAGCCAAAACACGGAGATGTCAACTGCAGTTTAACTGAATGTAATAGAACTTGCAAAAACATAAAACGCCTATTATGTCATAGCAATAAGCATGTTGCCACGAACTAGAAGTCAGCTCCATTCTAAATGTCACCAATAGAGAGGCACGCATGATTATCAACAATAACCGATATGAAGCGTTAGACCTGAAAGCCGTATCTCAAATGGATCTCCCTCAATTTAAGAGAATAAATTTACGAATAAAATCCAATTGGGGGTGTCAGAAAAGTCCTTATGCTACATACCAGGGTGAATCAAATATGAACGGCAATTTAGCTATTCTTAGCTTAGTATGGCGGTTGGTAGTTCATTTATAAGTAGTCGGGGAACCAACTTATCGGCCACGCTCGATTCTGTTCTTAGTACAGCCATGACTGAGCAAGAAGTACATCTGTTTGTCGCGCAATGCGTCACAAAATTGTTAACCAATGAAGGCGTTAAACCGTCACAAATTTTATCTCGTTTAAAGAAGCAGTTTGGGGACACTACATTGTCTCAGAATCAAGTGTATACGTGGGCCAGGGAATTTAAGGGTGGGCGAGAGCGTGTCGAAAACGAATGTCATGGTCGACGTATAAGAACAAGTCCTCAGATGACAACATCGATGCCGTTCGAGGGCTTGTTGAACTCATTGATTTTCTTCACGATCAGCAAATAGTGAATGCGGCCTACTATTGCCTACCTCCTACTGAAACAAAAAACGAGGTATGCCTATTAGAGGGGTCATCCTTCTCCATGGCAGCGCTAGGCCGCATATCGCGACTATGCCAAGGGATAAAATGGAAGAAATGGGCTGGCAAACACTCTAAATACCCTACTTATAGTCCAGACTGGCCCCTCTGGGACTACAATTTGTTCGTGTCCCTGAAAGAATCACTTGGAAGAAAACGATTCGAAAGCAATGAAGAAGTCGAGGAGCACGTCCCCAATTGGCTGACAACTCATCTTAAAACTTTCTATGAACAAGCAATATTCAAGCTTCCAAAACGGTGGCAAAAGCGTGTAGACAACTTAGGAGACTACATCAAGAAATGGTTTATGGTTTATGTGTAATACCCATTAAATGTGTTCAAAAATTACCGTTTGTATTTGATTCAATTGTACTTATGCTCAAGTGGTGGACTCACGAGAGAAAACGAACAATAAAAGCTGCCAAATAATAAAAAAGGTTTTTCCGACACCGGAAAACACTCAACTCCCCTCTAAACCCATAACTAGAAATCCTAATAAAGCCGCTGGTGTCGAAAGAATAAAAACTACAAAAAAATCTCGCGGCTTTAGCAACGGAAGATATCCGAAATCTCGACAAATCTTTAGTAGAAAAGCTGTCCAGTTACCTTACTCAAATTGAAAACTAAATACCAGGTCAGGAAAGATCCAAAACCGGGTACTTCTCGTGCAATGAAATAATTAACATTAAAGTTAAATGTTTCACTGATCTAAAATTCTCAACAGCTCATATCACATCATTCACAACTGAAGGATTTAAGCCTTTACATCTACGAGGGCGGTTCAAATATGATCGAGACAAATGCTCTGACACGTTTATTTAGTATCGAAAAAATTTACAGTTTCTCTATGTACTCCCCCTTACAAGTTACGCATTTTGTCCACCTTTCCGGAAGCTTTTTGATGCCGGTATCGAGGAATTCCTTAGGCAACTCAGACAGCCATGTGCCCACGAACTCCTCCACTCCGTTGTCGGTGTTGAATCTTTGATCTCCGAGCGCTTCTTTCAGTGGTCCAAACATGTGGTAGTCACAAGGTGATCAACCCGGACTGTAGGGGAGATTCCGGTATTGTATCTAGCGTGAGATGCGCGGTATGAGAGCGCGCGTTATCCTCGAGAAGAATCGCAATTCGTGCTGGAATGCTACTCCGTTTCGAGCGTTATTTTGCGATATTGAAGGTGTTCGTGGATGATAGACTCTACACTACCAATACTGATGCCGAGTTCAGCTGAAATATCTCGAAAATTCATCATACGGTCCTCCTAAATGAGTTGTTCTACGCGGCAATAGTTGTCTGGTGTGATGCTGGTTCGCGGTCGACGATCATGCGGCTCATTCTCGACGGTTTCGCGACCATCCTTGAGTGCTTCGGCCCATTTAAACACAGCAGCCCTACACAGGGACTCACTACCGAGCTGATTTCGCAAACGCAGAAAAATTTCCGTGTTTTTAACGCCTTCCCACACTAAAAAACGAATGACAATACGGTCGGCACTTGACGTTCACTCATGGTCGTAGCACGCGCGTGAACATGCACTCCCGACAGTCTGTTCTTATATTATTACTATAAATTTTAATAATCCTAACAGAGGGTTGCGTGGTCCTTCGTCAACAATATTTTCAAATCAAATTTTTAACTCGTCCTACCTAATAAATCTAACTAACAAATAAACCGGAGGTGCTGCACATTTATCAGTCTCACTTTAACTTGTTCCCACAGATTTTTATCCAAGGGGGCGCTCAAAAACAAATTGTTTGTATTGATATTTCATTCATTCTCATCATTTATGGCATCGCTCCAATTTGGGCCTTCGCCTTCGGTAGTAATAACCTTCAATCGACCTCGTTCCGTATTGGAAATGTCAAACAGAGATCTGCTGTCAGCAACAATTGAATCTTGCGCTCAATCCTTCAACTTTCATCTTGAGAGCCTGTGCTTTTCCATTTTCTCCACACGTCCTGCACATTGTAGATTGCGTAGTTTTACGCGTGCGGATTATACAACTCGTCGTTGTAACTAAGTCTCTAGTCTGCTCCATGCTTTACTGTGACATATATCCTCTGCACACTTCGTGTTCGTATTTTTCCGGGCCTTTTCGGAAACATTTTCAAGAGTCCAGGTTTCATATCCATACAACAGCATATGTCTCATTAGTGATTTGTACATGCGAATCTTATTTTCCCCATTAACATCTCTGGATCTTAGCATAGAAGGTACTATGAAGTAGGCTGTGTTTGTCCTTTTCTACGAGTATATTACATTCTTCTTACATACTTCTAAGTATAAGAAGCTATCCACACTTTCCAAGTTGTAGTCTACTAAGGTCAAGTTTTGTTGCCCAGGTATGTCTTTCCTTGTTTAGTTCATGAATTTATTTATTTTTTTCTTTAAAAGCCGTCGTGCCTTGCTTTGTTATGCTCGCTTTTAAGGAAAAAAGAGGATTGGCCTGCGGATACCAAATAAATAAAATGATTGACTTCATAAATTTAGTTTTAGTTTCATTGACCAAGAGGCCGACATTTTTGGCTTCTGACTCCAGCCGTATGAACGCTTCCTTTGCATCTGATATCGGATCTGGACACAATGTTAACGTCGTCGGCATACGCTGTTAGTTACATGTCTGCTCCAAAGTAATAATCAACAACTTAAATTTTCATTCACTAACTTTACACAGCACTTTATATTGTAACGATTTTCTTAAAAAACCTTCTCCTACGTTCGAGATTTCCCGAAGGAAATCGAAACCGACCTCTCATCGGTTGAAGGTGTGAAGTCTCGGTACGTGCGGCGAACGGACGGTGCCCAAAAGGTTGGCTAATCCGGGCACCCTTAGTATACTCCGAGGTGGCTCGTGGCAGACTAGCTTGTTCGGAGAGGAATTTCGGCCGTAAGCTTACGCTAGTAGACTAAGTCTGGATATAATTTATCAGCCACTGATTCAAATGTCCGTTTAAAACGCGTTCAAAAGAATCCTCCGAGGAAAAACAATGTGTCTTTACGTTACGGCAGTCTTCGCGAGGATTTTCATCGCTTCACAACCACCAAAGTCAATCCGCGCATTCCCGATCTCAATACCGACGCGGTATCAGAACTAATCTACTCGAATTCTACTGATTTACGCTGCGCTAATAAAAAAAAAACAAAATGCGAAATTAGTTGGCGAAATTTGATAAAAATTTTGATTTGGGTAACACATCAATATATCGACGTGAAGGAAATGATTTAGCTGCGATATGAAATCTCTTCCTCCCAAATAGATTGCGCACACATTTTTTTCTTGTTTTTTCTTGCAACAGTAAAAAGTAAAAGATCGCATCCAAAGTAAGATTTCTTACAATTATTTTAAACAATCATTTCTAATCGCCCTACTCTATATAAAAATTAATCTTAAATAGGATACACGTACACTCGTTCAGTAAATAGAAGAATGATAGGAATATAGTTTGGGCTCTCAAGACTAAATTTTCCGAAAACGGAAATGTTGAGTATAAACGTTTCTTTCCAAATGAATGTACATTATAGAAAACTCTCTTTTTCTGACATTTTTACATTCGCTTGCATACTATAAATCTCCTATTTTTGCTCTCATTTCTAATGATAGTTGTAACGTTTAGCTACTTGAACCAGGGAAAAATTGTTGATAATTCTAACCTCACAATACTAGAATTCGGTTAGGGTTAGGGTTGGTGAAGTAAATTTAAGGTTCCTTCTTCCATTTTTACTCTTGACAAATTCAACATTTTGTTTATAGAAGTAATAAATACTTACGAGCACTCCGATCAAGCAATATTCTTTTCCTTCGATTTAAAAAGAATGAGTGCTCCTGGTGGATTCCTTTCCTATTCCAGATACTTACCTTCAGTTATCAATGACAAAAACACATGTTTATCAATCTATCCTTGCATTCGATAACAATCGGAGCATATGTTCATTTTTAGATAGGCTCCAAAATACGCTCTGCTTTATTCATCAACAGATGAAATTGAATTTAATCTTATTAAAGTTCTTTTTTATAGTCTGCGTGGTGAAGTGGTTAGAGTAACTACTCCCGTGAGCCGAAGGTCCCCTGGTTCGAATCCGGTTGGTACCAACGAGATTTTTTCGAGTGATTTTTCGAACGGACTATAAGCCCGTTCAGTTATGATCCGTGGCGGTTTAAAATCTCAACGTATCGCAGCTAGATGGATAGACACACGGACTAAGCATGCTACAGACCAAATCTGCTTCCCGGGCTCCGATACATTCGATCGAGATAATGAGACAACCTAACTATCTATCTCTAAACGAAGGCCCCAAAGGGGCTGTAGTACTAAAGCAAAAAAGCATAAAACTACTTTTTCATGCCTACAACAACTAATGTACGAACTTCCGATCATTCTGCTTAGTTCCGTGATCCAAGCATCCAGCAATATGGTCGACTTCTTGTGCCGTACGCCTCAGCGACTAGCATAATTTTGGAAGTTGAAGCGAGTTAGTTTCCGCTGCGCAACGTCCCTCAAGGCGTTTGTTTTTCTCCCCCGCCTAACACTGACAGCCCATGTGTCGGCCTTTGAGGATGGAACAAATGGAGAGTCTTCGCCCACCGACAATTCAGGAGAATGGACAAGACCGAGTCCACGGGATTTGATTGTCATTTCCCTTCCAGTACTTCTCCACTTGACAATCGAACCCGGGCGGAGAATTTTATTCAGCCAGAGAAAGAAAAAAAAATGTTTTCTCTTGGATGGCTTTTATTACCATATGATGTGCTCAACAGAGCTAATCCTCTGTAATTTTCACACCGTATTCTGCCTACCTTTTTATATAATACTCTTCCACCATTCATCGAGAGTTGCTCCTTTGTCCATATCCGACATAGAATGGAACATGAATAATTCAAGCCTCAAGGGGCTATTCATAAAATTCGAACTATCCTAAAATACGAATTAGAAAAGCTTTTAGGGAAATGCTAAAAATAACACAACCCTGCGTGTTCTATTGTAGCAAATAAAACTTATTTCGTAAATTTAAGGCACTTCATTTAAAGTTTCATGAAGAAGTTTCATTTGTTTCCTAGAATTCACACTCTCTGTCGTAATGAACAATCCTAACTGATTTAATGGCTCACATCATTTCTACTTTCAAAAAATCGTTTGTATTCGTCAACTTCATTCGCTGCTTGAGCCGTAGTTAGAATCGGCCTTTCCCTTAGAACTGTTAAATCGGCATCTTCATCACTGGATGTATTCTCGTCATATTGGATTGCCCTTCGCAAGTACCTCAACGATGAAGTCCGCGGTAGTAAACCCCCAAACATGGCAATATCTTCGTCTTCGTTAAAGAAGTCTTCAGAGGAGATGGCGGTATCTGACATAATATCCTTCCAGTTGTCAACTGAAGGCCCAGCTTCATAGTTTGGTTGGCTCGTTCACTTTCTGTTGCTTTTGTTTTCACAAAACTACCTTTCTTGAAACAGTTCTTAATTGTTTCTTGTGGCCCAAAATCCCTAGCTTGTTTACACATACGTGAGGCCTGAAAGATATCAGGTTTAATTTTGAGGACAGTGAAATCTACTGTGAGAATATCCTCAACCAATAAACATCGGTAAAAAATTTTTAGGTTTGTTTTCTTATGCCCTGATCTGCTCGTATAGGCTGAATAACTGATGTAATATTAGCGGGGGAAAGAACATTTTACATTGTCCATAAGCGGGAGGCTAGTGGGAGCAGTGCAGTTGTCAATAAAGATAAGATCTTCCGTTTTTCTTCACTACAAAAGAAAGTTTAAGATCCCTCGATGCTTCGGCTCGATGGTTCGGCTCCATCCCTCGTTTTGATTAAAAAGATGATTTTCTGAATATTTAATTATAATACAATTGTTTCAAGGGTTTACACTATTAAATCACAAAACGTTTAATTTGCTATGATTTTTGCAACTACAATAAATATCACCTTTTCTCTCCGCAGGTACTGGTTTCTAAATTCAACATGAACATTACCAGACGTGATATTACAACACTTATTGGAGAGTCGTGGCTGAATGATGAAGTGATAAATTTCTATATGAACCTGCTCATGGAGAGAAGCGAGGAACGGAGCTCAGAAGGTCTCCCGCGAGTCTACGCAATGAATACATTCTTTGTTCCGCGCCTTCTTCAATCTGGTCACAGTGGCGTGCGACGGTGGACGCGAAAAGTAGACATTTTCTCGTATGACGTGATACCAGTTCCTGTACACGTGGGACAGGTGCATTGGTGCATGGCTATTATACACCTGAAAAATCGGACGATAAAGTATTATGACTCGATGGGAACGCCGAATCCACGTCTTTTAAATGCACTAGACGAATATCTGAAAGAGGAGTCACAGGACAAACGAAAGCAACCGTTCGATACGTCGAAATTCGTAAAGGAAAGCGTGGCTGATGCACCAAGGCAAATGAACGGCAGCGATTGCGGAGTCTTCAGTTGCATGTTTGCCGAGTACATAACTAGGAATCGGGAGATCACGTTTTCTCAACAACATATGCCATACTTCCGGCAGAAAATGGTTTTAGAGATAGTTCAAGGGAAATTACTTTTATAAAATTGAAAGTCATTCGCAACATATTCTTCTGTTTTTATTATTCGGATAATTTATTTTGTTTTCATTTTCTTTTGAATTAACAGCAACTAGTGAGTTGAAATATTGCAGCCGCCAAAAAATAAAAGAGACATTGTTAGTATTTATTGTATTTGAATAAAGCAAAGGGAGGAACGTATTTCTCCACTTATTCGGCGCGAAAACAAAAAATATATGTATTGCAGTCGTCTAATGAGTCGTTGATGACGTAGTGTGAGTTTTCATGCTTTAGTGAATACCGAATGTCTCGATTTAGTGAGATGTTTACGAATAAATCAGTGACTATGTTGAAGAATGGAAATATACATTGAGCAAATTAAAGTGCTTCGATTTTAAGCTATAAATCATTTAGGTTATTTTTTGTAATTAATTTCCATTAAATAAGTACAATATAGAGGATTGGCGTTTGTATATCGATTTGTTTGCTTGTATTTTATACTACGGGCATTAAGAATATCTCCTTTAAATATATTGGTCAGGATGTTCTGGTCCTTGCAAAAGATCAGTATCATGTAACCAAAGCAGGTTCCGTGTAACAAGTATTACATGATGAAAGTCAAAGTCAAAAGCGCTTTATTTAATACTAATCGGTAAAAATTTTCAAAGAATATAAAGCAAATTCCAAACAATAAACACAAAAGCTTCTTGGCCCAAATGGCTCTCTAAATTTATACGTTATCATTAACACATTTCATCAAAACGAACTATAGCGAATTCAATAAATTAAGATTATTACATATTTTTAGAATTCAATTGGAAAAAGGAGGAAAAACCAACCAACACTATCATTACATGATCATTTATTATTATTGGTAACTCATTTTTCTCTTGATGTATGCAAATTGTATACAACAGTGCATCGTATAGTGAACCGTGCGAGCATATTCGACCTAGACACATCTGCATTATATTCTACGTCTAGCACTCGTTGCGTGTAGACGTGTTTTTAATCGCTCCTGTCATTAATTTTTCACAAAAGTCAGTTTCAAAACTTTGAAATAATTTTTTACGAGCCAGTCAAAAACAAGTTTTGATTTTGTTGGGGAAGCATTTATCGTCGAAGGCATCGACCAACGATATCAATAAAACAACAAAAGGAAACAAGCGAAAGACTAACTCGGGACTGCTGTAATTTGTTCGAGACAGCGAAGAAAGTTCAAGATACTGAACCAGTACGAAAAATCGATACGCAAGCAAAGCAGAAGAAAGCTGTTAAACCAATCACAGAAGAAGTATTAAGTGCTGGAGGCGCTAACGACAGCCAGCATTACTTTGCAGCGCTGGACGGACTCCCAACAGGAAATGGAGGTTGTTGAAGATAATGGAGGTAATGTTAAAGATAATAATTTTATACTTTATTTAATAAATAAAAATAAGAAACCAGCCCGTGGTTCTGCTGGTCCTCCTCAAAAAGTAGCCAAGAATGCAGAAGAAGTTCCGCCCATTAATGTCTTCGGTCAAAGCGGAAAGGGCATGGTTCGGCTGTTGGCAGCCGAAAACAAATTAACAAATTTTGAAATTGAACGAATCAATTCCGAGAAGTTATCTATCAGAACGAAATCACTGGTTGATTTCAAATCAGCAAAAAGTTTGCTTTAAATTCTGGGGAGGTTCCGCACTTCACATATACCCCCAAAAACGAGAAGAACCAGACGTTCTTGTTGAAGGGCTTGGACTGCAGAGAAGATACCATCGATCTTCTTCAGGTTCTCAAGGAAGCAGCACCAGAAATCGAATTCATCTCCGTTAAAACATTCGCGACAAGAAGTTCGACGGTAGAAAAAAAAATTTACCACTTTATTTAGTACAAATATCAAATAAGAGCAGTCCAAGCGCTCTTCAACAAATCAAATATTTAAATTTCTGAGTGGTGAAGTGGGAACGCCTCCAGAAACGAGAAATCGACCAATGCGATTTCGGCATTCGGCTGCCAACTGCGCCATGCATTACCGATGCGTCAAATGCAAGGACGCGCATGCTTCCGGTGAGTGCAAATTGGCTCAGACGGAGCCAAAAGAGAAATTATACTGTGTTAACTGCGGTGTTTTTGGTCACCCGGCATCATATCGAGGATGGTCCTGATATCAGGATGCGAGATTAAAATCGGTCCCAAAGCAAACACAACTACATCGCAGCGTCTTAGCTCCGAACTTCGTCGAGCCCGGAGTATCATTTGCACCAGCCGCTAGAGGACCAGCAGAAAATGCGGTAAATAGTGTAAATAATGCAGGTGGCAATAATGAGCTGCTTCTCAAAATTTTACAGCAATTAAATTCTTTATCGGAAAGAATCGATAAGCGAGATACGAAAATTAATCTTGTTTTTCATCGTTAAGGGGTTTCAAATGCCTCAAAATAATTTGTAATCCAGTCACATTCCCATGGATAGGATTCGTATCATCTCGATCAACGTCAACTCCATTGTTACTATACATCGGCGTGATTATCTCTTTGAATTCATTCTTAAGGAAAAGCCTGACATCATGCTTCTCACTGAAACCCACCTCAATTCATGGCACTTCGTAACATTCAAGGATTTTGAATTCGTAAGAAACGATAAATAGGTGATGGGAGAGGTGGTGCCGGGATATTGGTTCGAAGACCCTACTGTTTCCAAAATATTGAAAAAGTCGAATTCAAAAGCTTTGAATCTTTTGAAGTGTCCGTTATCAAAATCTCACTGCCATGTGGGGATAACCTCTTCGTTATCTCTGCCTATGCAACTGGTGGAACTGTTCTCAAGCTCAAGGAGGAGCTCAATTCCTTGTTTAAAATACTCGAATTGAACAGGCTGCATAGTTATTATATTCCTGCTGGTGACCTGAACGCCAAGCACACATCGCCACTAGTAATCCAAGAGATGTATTCCTGAAATCGTGGATAACATAGAACCAAATTGAATATATTTGGTCCTCTGCATTGCTAACGCAAGACTTGAATTCAACTTTAATAGACCTCAACGGCAACTGCAGGTGCTTCCTTACGATAGCGACCATAAAGCAATCGCAATGGAAATCAATCATCTCAGGGATGATTTCTTCCTCATTCCAGTTCAACATGAAAATCATCGGTTGAATTTCAAAAAAGCAGACTGAGGAAAGTTTCAAAAGAAGTTTAATCGGGAGTACCAGAAGCAATGTCCCCCTTCTGATGGTGGCAACTCTTGCTCAATGGTTCCTAATGACAGTAATCTAACTAACGATGAAATAGATGTCTACTTGTCGAAGTAAGAGAAGCTGACGTTGGAAACGATTTAGAAACAATATTGTTACAAAAGATTTTGCGAGCTACTGTCGCAATTGTTTTCACAACCATTAAGAACATCAACAAAATGAATTTACTCGAAACCACAAGAACCCACCAAGCATGATCAACATCTGAAAGTGACGTCACTGCTCCATTCATTAAGCTGCTCGAATATACCAGATACCTTTCGGCAGAACATTCGCCAATGTACGAGAAATGGATTGAACGGCTAGAGACTCTATATAAAGGCGAGCTGAATGAATGGGGGATTATTCATTACAACCGCGATATAGTAAACTGCGTTAGTGTGGAGTGCGAATTAAGAGCGATATTGATTGTGAAGTGATAAACAGTTGAAATAAAAAATTAATAGACAAGTTGTGAGAAATAGTTAAATTAGTGATTGTGCATTTTTAGTAAATAAACTCGTTTAATTTTAATTTAAAAGACATTGCGTTTTCACTTTCCCGGAACATTAAAATTAAACCAAAACACACGACAATATGGAAGGATATGAAACACCAACCATCGCAAGGTTGAAAAGATTGAAAAACCATCTTCTCACTCGTGTCAACAATATTTATCGACGATTTTTGGACTACAACCATCCCTCGTTGGCTTTGTTGAAATTACACCTGAAGAATGTCCGGAACTTAATCCGGTCATACTTCAGGAGTGAGGTCAGCAATCAATGGTCGGAAAAATTGAGGGGTGTTCGCGAAAGTGAAAATCATATTCCGCAAAAAGTCTCGAGTGAAGGTATCGAATCTTGAAGTCACTAGTGATGAGATAATCTTCTCGATAGGGCTGGTATCGAAATTGATTACACGACTCCGGATAGAAATGGAAACAGGATCATTTGTGAAGGGTTGGATAAACTTGCCCTGGTTGGAACACATTTTGAATTGGTTCATCTACCAAACCCTGAGAGAGGGAACGAAATATTTTCAGAGGTCGTTGAAGCAAAAGTTTCCGACTTCAAATCAAGCCTGAACGGCCAATCAATTCTTCATTTCAATGAAACATTAACATCTGACCTCATACCGAGCTTGAATCTTATTGATTATTTTGTCAGCTATGAAGACTTGTGTTTCATATTTCGCAAGATAAACAATGAGAAATCATGTGGTACTGATGGTATTCCAAATGTAGTTCTTCGACATTTGCCTGAGGTTGCTATTAGAAATTATTGCATATTGTTCAACAACATGTTGAGCAATTCATATTTCCCAAATGAGTGAAAAAAGGTGAGGTATTTCCGACCTTGAAGAAAGGAAAAGAATCTTCGTGCCCGAAAAACTATCGCCCAATCAGCTTGCTGCCTAACATCAGCAAGGTGTTTGAAGTGATACTCAACAGAGCATAAAACGCCCACATTGAGGAATATGAGTTGATGCCGAATTGCCAATTTGGTTTTCGTGCCAGGCATTCGACCAAACATGCAATAACGAAAGTAACCTCAGACATCTGTTGAACTAAATGATAGACAATGTGTTGGAGCATGTCTCATTGATATGGAAAAAGTCTTCGATACGGTGTGGTTAGATGGACTAGTTTTTAAACTCTTCAGGACAAGTTCCCCAGACACCTTGTCGTCATGATGTGTAATATGTTATACGGGAAATCGTTTGTTGTAACTGATGGAAATCTGACAACAATGCGCGAGTTCAAGATCTTGAATGGTCTACAGCAGGGAACAGTTACTGCGCCTCTGCTCTTTTCAACCTTCATTCGCAAGCTATTGAACGGCTTTGATTTTAACGTCTCGCCAACGCGATCATTGGTAGCGTTTGCTGATGATCTGATCATCTATACGGCAGACCGAAAAGCTACAATAGTTCAGAGCAATCTCCAAAAAATGTTCAATCATGTACAGCTGTACACTGACAATTGGCGAATGAAAATCAATGCGCAAAAGTGTGAAACAATCTTGTTTCGGACGACGCTGCAGGGGGTCAGTCAAGGCCTGAAACGTAATTGGAAAGATTTCCACATCATGGCTGGCGAGGGTAGTCTAGAACGGGTTCCACATAAATCCTGTTTTCGATACCTCGGTGTTCATCTCAATCAGTATTTATACTATACTGAACATGTGAAAATCATGCTCAGTAAAGCACTTAAAGTAGTCATGGCCCTACGAAGACTGTTTCATTCCAAATACATTGATCAAAAGGTGAAAATTATCTGTTACAAGACCCTAGTTAGACCAGTTTTGACATATGGATGTCAGATCTGGTACAACCAGAGTGCTAGTACTATGGAAAAATTAAGAGTTTTCGAAAGGAAATGTCTTCGTGCATGGACTGGTTTGTACAGAAAGCCTGAGACGGATTTGAAACATTATATATCGATTAGAAGAATCTATCAAAATGCTGAAGTGACGAGAGTCGATATCTTCATATTGAAACTTCTTCGGAATCATATCGCAAGATCTGTGACTGTGAGTGAATACCCTTGGATTTCACAGCCGTTCCACCCTACAGACGGGTATATAGTGACTTGCCTCGCTACTGGCTTCGTTCCCCCAGAAGCATTCATGCATTTGGACATGAATCGATATGTTTTTGATTCTGACGGCGTCCCAGTCATATATCACATACATCGACGGGCCACCGATAAGAAGATAAAATATCCTCCGAATTTGAGTTCACGAGACCAACAATTCCAATGGAGATACTCATTTGCTAGATTCGTTGAAGCTGATCGAGTTGAGATGGAGCAATCGAGGTATTGGTGGCTGAATGACAATGTCTAAAGTATTCGTGTTTATTTTCAGTTTTTGTGTATTTCGTTACTTCGTTTTTGAGTTTCAGCTCATTATTGCTACATTTAGTGTTGTTGTTTATTTGTGTTAAGCATTCGGGGGGGGGGGGGGGGGGGGGGGGGGTTAGGTGTATGTTATGTTTGTTTTGTTAAGTTTAGAGATAAGGTTAAACGCGTAGGTTAGGAATATTGTGCTAGAATTTTTTAGTATAAGATAAAGTTTTTTGATTGAATTTTATTAGAATTAGGTTATAACATATAGGTGAAGGATCAAAGTTTACTGTTGTGTTTAAATTATAAATAATTTAGAATAGTGTTGGTTGGTTTTTTCTCCTTTTTCCACTCAGATCATAATATATGTAATAATCTTTATTAATTTGAATTTGTTTTTTTTTGATGAAATGTGTTAATGATAACGTATAAATTTAGAGAGCCATTTGGGCCAATACGTTTTTTATTGTTATTGGTTGGAATTCGCTTCATATTCTTTTAAAATTTATAATAATTAGTATTGAATAAAGCGCTTTTGACTTTGACTATGATGAGATCTTTTCAAACCAGGTCTTAAACTGACATTATTTGCTTCGAGGGGTGGACAGGGAGGAGAAATACACGAGACGTGTGTGTCCCCCATCGTAATTGGACACCTGAGACCTGAAAAAAGTCATGGAGACAGGTGTTTATGAGTATAACAACAACAAATACCTCAGAAGTCAAAATTCGGGCAACTTTGTTAATAATAATATGATTTCACATTTTTTCCAAGAAACTCGTATGGATATCCTTGAACTCAACGAAATTCGATATTTAAGTAGTCATATGAAAAGGCGTATGGACGAACAACGAATACCCAGAAAGGTATTCGGTGGGAGAACTGAAGGCCGGAGACCAGTGGGGAAACTAAGGAAACGCTGGTCTGACTCGGTCGACGAAGACAGTTCATCGCTGCTCGGATTTCGAAATTGTAGGACGCGGTCAATGGACCAAGACAGTTGGATGCGCTATTTGCAGGAAGTGAAGGCCCGAAAGGGGCTGTGGTGCTAAGAAGAAGAAGAAGATAAAAAGTCCAAATAGTCTGTAAGTTTGATGAAAATCGAGTGATAGCCATTTAAAATTTCTCCAATTACAACAGCAACACAATTTTGGTATTATATGGACTTTCCATCGAATCAGAGACTGCAGTTTTTATTTGATTTTGAAATTTTCAGATTAGATCGATAACATAAATATCTTTGGCAATTCATGGTGTGAGTGATTTTTGTTTGTTTCCAACAAAATAGCGACAGTTGATATTGGAGAAACAATGGATTTTACTTTAAACGTACATATCTCTTTTACATGTTTTTTGACTTTATTCGTTGCTGGTGACTGCATTTCTGATATGAGCGTAGGTCAGTCTGCCCAACTTACTTTACATATTATGGTAAAGCCCAGAAGTAGCAATTTGTGTTGGCTGCAGTCAGCCTACATGCAATAAAGCTCTACAGGGTTTTTAGCTTAGATTGGCAAGACTTGATGTGCAATGTTCTCACGCATTATTAAAGACTAGCAAGGCTTAATTTGCCTTATGTTTACTAAAAAATAATGTCATAAAGTCGTTTCAATCAAAAATTTATTATACTTATTCCTCTTACATCTACATCCACTTTTCACAGTGGTAAAATTATGAGAAGTTATAAGCTTTATTAGGCGCTTTTTTTGGGAAAAAAATTTCAAATGATTTAAAATGTTTTAATTTTCTTATCTTATTAATAATACCGTGTCAAGAAAAGCAGTGCCGGCCAAGGAAAGTGAAAAAAATGTTCATGCAATGGGAGTGATAGTTACAAGATCAGCAAGACCCTCAGAAAAAGAATTTCACTTAACTTTGGAAATAGTATTATTTGACAGCTCTAAATTTATGCAAATTAAATTATTTTTCGCATTCACAAATCTATATCATAAGCTGTCAAAACTGTACTATATATTCTTCTTCAAAATACTTTTCTTATCCATTCAGGCACTGAGACTATCCTGAATACTTTAAGAACCCTCCGATGGAGTATAGAATACGTTTTTAATGGAAGCTTTTTATGGATAATGAAATTTTGCGTAAATATCAACAAAAATATCATTATTTTAAGAAGTGAATTAAGCAGTTCCTGTTCTTACCCCAAACTCGCTTCTATATTATTCATTACATCAAAATTTTACTACGAAATCTTCCTACACCAAATGAACGCTTTGCGGTCCATAATTGTGATGAGAGGAAACAATATATAGTACTTCTTAAAATTACTTGCTGTCTTTGTTTGTGGAAATAAAATCAAAACGACATAACATTGATCGTTATACAGTATTACACAATTCAATGATTTCCCGAATACTAGAATACAATACTTTTATGAGAATCATTCGGTAGAAAATTACATTTTTCAGTTGTAGATACAGTAGTTGGTATTGCATGCAATTCATTCGTTGCTACAATACACTCAAAATCTCTAAATCCTTTCCATCCAATGTAACTTTTTAGCCTGCGGAAAGTGTATCCACTAAATTTTTCCGCATGCATAGCGAGCTAAAGTCTTTGGTTGCCTGATGCTCATTTATAAAGCTTAGGAAGGTTTTATCCTGGCAATTTATCGAGAAAAGTATGGCATGTATATAACTTTACGTGTGATACTTGTATGGGGCGATTTCTTCCAAACCTACTGAAAAGAATGTTTAAATATATAAAAGAAAATGTTTTAGAACTCAAACAAAATTTCAACTTACTTTCATGAGAATTTTGTTGAAACGTGCAGAAATATATTTAAAGAAAATTTAACTTGGTCTATGAAATTTGGAATGATTCTTTCATGTTTGTTAAATTAATTATTACTTTTAATGCATAATCCTTTATTTGAGGAAGCTGAAGCTGCGCATGTGACCTGTAGAGGGAGAAATATTGAGCATGAAATGACCACGAGCATTGAGAAGTGTCTCAAAAGATGCCGTACTTTAAGTAGCAGTTGTGACTTCAATAGATCTGCAAGCACTTGTCCAGTGCCCTAGCGTGGACTAATCTAGACGTGGGCAAAGTTGCATCGACGAGGCCCTTTTTAGGGTTTTGTACTAAAATACAAAACACACTGTGTCCGTCTGTCTGTCCATCCGTCTGAATGTCACAGCAGTTTTTCTCCGAAACTATAAAAGCTATAGCCATGAAAATTTCTGCGGAGCCTGTACCCACAGGCATAATCAGCATAATTCTGGTAGCTATATAATCATTAGGATTAATGTTTTGTGGTCAAAACTGACGATAGATACAAGCCATATAGTAGCAATTTGCATACTATGGACAAGCTTCCGGTAGCTGTCACCCAACTGCGGCATTAGCAAATGCTTATATTTCGTCATATATACTATTTTCCGAATAAAAAACGTGCCGAACGCATTCCAAGCATGCTATAAATTCACCTTGTATAGCCCATTGTGCTCCTAAACTCTCCAAGACGAGCAAATGAAACACACGTTTTGCACCTTCGACTGATAGCTCAGCGTTGAGATGTAAACAAACTCCTATAAATTCACTTTGGAAGGCGATAAAAACTAACCGGGTATAAGAACTGAAATAATTTTTACTTCACTAGGAGCGCTATTGTGTTCTCCGCGGATCATCTGGATTTCACTGTAGAAATCCGTCTCTAAACCGTACAAAACCTCGAACTTTTGTTGGCACCTCCACAATTCTTCATATAACGCCATGTAAGTTAGCCAGCAAAGTCGGCCTACTAATGGTCATGTGTGTGGTAGTAAGCGCTGCTGCCATATGGCTTGTATCTATCGTCAGTTTTGTTTGTGGTTCATTTGTAACCATGTATTCGATCAGATGATTGGCGTCTTTAATACAGTCTGGCATATTAGGTACTGAAAGTTGTATTTCTTCGTATAGCTCAAAGAATTCTATATACATATCTTTACTTTCTCCATATTGAAGTACTATGCCTAAATTATTACAGTGTTTCAAAAGTACACTATTTGTCAAAAATTTTAAATCATTAACTTCGTGCAAGGATTCGAAATTACTATAGTATGCAGTGAGTGCGGTAAATCTGATCTTGTTTTAGAGCATCAAACATTATATAAAAACAATAGGAAATTTTCAAAACAGATCTTAAAATGACAAATTTCGCTTTGAGACCTAAATTTTGTTGAGGACCACAGTGAACTAAACCAGGACGAAAGGTGTCGTTTATTGCAAAGTTCCATTTTCCTTGGTCATTTTCTTGCAGCTGATATAGTTCTGACTCGTTATTTTCCCGAATAATAATTGATGGTACGGCTTCGTCTCAGTAAAGAGAAGTTCCAATACGCTCAATGTCATTAGGAGCTTCGTTGGATTTATTTTGTTTGTCTCCTTTCGATTCTAGACAATCCCTCTCATGGTTGAAATGAGAATCGGTTATTATTTTCAATTCTGAAATTTCTGTGGCAGGAGGACTATTAAGTTCAACTTCTTCTGGAGTCGTTGTTTTTTCAGTTGTCTGAGAATTGATCATTTCCGATTCTGCCGTTTCAGTGATAGAGAAACATTTGTGTGTATTGAAAAAGTTCCAGGTACTGAAACTAAGTGCTTCATTAGTTATGGCCACAGCTTTTCCTTTTCGCTTATATGCACCAGACTCCCATTTTCGGTGCGTATCTTTATCTCTGCTCAGGCTGGACGTGGTATCTGTGAAAATATTGAATCACAGATCAACCCATATAATGCGAGGAATGCAGATCAATTCGTAATACCTTTTGCCAGAACGGATCGTCTAAAGAATGATGCAACGAATGATGCTCTGCGTATATATAACAATCTACCAGAAATGGTTCTCACTTTTGGACTAAGGGAGAATTTAACGAGCACTGATTGAAGCGTGTACCTGTAGTTCTGCTTTTATGAGCTCAGTATATTAGGGCATTTTTGACCCTATCGGTGAGATACTGAAGAGACAGTTACTCAGAGTTTCTTTTTGAATGCGCCGTATTATATTGAAATTTTTTTTATCTCTGAGAGCTGATCATGATTTTAGACTAGATGTTCATGAAAAGGATTAGTTCACGTTATTTTGTGTGCCCCCTTATACCGATGTGTTAAACATTGTCTGGGTGGCACAAAGGACCAAGCGGCGTAATGTGAATGCAGATCCCACGAGCGTTGTGCGACGAAGAAAGAGTGATGGAGAGAGTGGGAGGGAATGGAGGTATTAAAAAAAAATTCGAAGAATATGGAACTTTATTTAAAAAAAAAACCCAAAACAAAACGAGCCCGAAATAGCATAAAACAGAAATTTGCATATAATGTCTAATACAAAGTAAACAGTTCAAGCTCATCTACGAGTAAATCCGTAAAAACATTTTTTTAAGTGGCCAGTCAGAGCTAGCCTAGATCCACAAGGAACAGTAAGCAGTTTTAATTAATTTATTCCTAAGCTATAAGCACAACTGAAAAGTTGAAAATAAATGATTTGTTGCTGCAACGAGGATAAAGAGGGACATCATATATGATTTATTTTCTGTTTTTGTTTTAGAGGTCAATCCAACGACGAATATGGGAATAAACCACTGCTCCACTACTTCCCAAATATTCCGCATTCATCCCTTCTCCAGTAGCTGCGTTTGTCGCAGTTTGATCAAAATATCGTAAATTATATGGTCTTTGAATATTAAATAGTCGGTAGTGTAGGTACTGACCTTGAAACTTTTCAAACATGATGACTTTTAACATGATCGCGTCGAGTAGAATAATAAGGGACACAATTTTATTACTTACCTGCTGACTTAATTTCTGGCTCCTTGATTCAGCAGGATTAAATAATGTTGTTCCATTTGTAGTGAATTGGATGAATGTGAAATGTCCGCAAGCCGGAAGCGATGGTCTGCTGCCTTGGCGAACGAAGATGTTGGTGCTCGCCGAAATTGGCATTGTCTGAGGACGCATGAATGCGCTGGCAGGCTAGCATTGCGGTGTTGTGGAGCGGGTTCTTTTCCCCAGCACAAAGGCCTACTATAAACAAATTTCGCATTCACGAATTATCTGTAGTAGAATTCGGATCGACAGGTGTCGAGGCCGAGGTAACCTACTAAAAGGATGTGTTTTGCCGAAGCAAATGAGTAACTGGGCCTGGCGAAAGCGAGCTAGACTTGAGAAGATCTCGTTTTTACTAGAGATACTTATGGCCCCCAACTAAGACAGGGGCATCCAGGTAGAAGCAATGCTCCCTCGCACCCTCCATCGGGATCAAAATCCATTGTAGACGTGGCCAGATGTTTTCCATTTGAATAAAAAATTCATACAAACATAATTCGTATGAATTTTTCCCTCAAATGAAAAACATCAACATTTCAGATTTATGCTATTGTCTTGTATGATGGAATCACATAATGTTATACCATAAATAAGAATGCAAGCGGAAGGCCACTCTACTCTGCGAGAGCATCTGCAACGCAAAAATAAGGGGTGAGCTCACCGGACTCACCCAACTCACCCGATGGCTAGGAGTGGAGGGCCAGCCAACGTGGTGAGTCCAATACCTGGTCAAGATTCCAAATAAATATAATAAATAATATATATATATATATATATATATATATATATATATATATATATATATATATATATATATATAATATAAATTTTATCTTTTCATTTTAATGATACATAAATCCAAATATCTAATCTTTCACGTTTTGCAAAAAAATATAAATTTACATATCCAATCTTTCATATTTAGTTCTCATTTTTAAGAAATAATTAAGGGAAAAACAGGACTTCAAGCAGATTTTGCTCCTTAGTAATGTACAAAACAGAATATCTATTTATCTCGTTTCTTTTGTTTTTAAGTTCTTCCTCGGTCCAATCAGATTCGTGCATTCGGAGCTTTATATTTTTTTCTCCATTTATGTATACATACATATATATATATATATATATATATATATATATATATATATATATATATATATATATATATATACATATATTATATATATATACATATATATATATATATATATGTATACATATATAGTATATATATATATATATATATATATATATATATATATATATATTTTTATATATATATATTTTTTTTATTGTTACCTCAAACATATTTGAAAAATGAGATGCACGTTTTGTGAACAGTTTCACGTTTTTTCGGAGTTAATAGAAATATATAGGGAGGAAGGATGCATTCGCGTATAAATCAAACAATTTTAATAGATATAACATTAATAAAATATATAATTTATATATGACTTAGGCAATAGAAAAAAGGGTACTTACCCAATCCTCCTCCGAAGAGTGCTCGTAGACGGGGTGGGTAACGTCTATGGACATTAAAATTCGCTAAGTGTAATCCGTTATCATAAATCTATACATATTTTTAATTTTCAACACTGAGCCGAAATAAAATTCATTCGATTAAAATTTTCAAATCTTAATAACAACTACACGAACGCTTTTCGCTGTTTGTATCTTATTTAATTCATGATGCAAAACAGCGGGTATTGATTGTGGAGAAGATAATCCGATCATCATAAAAATATTATGCAAATGCAGATAGAAATAAATTGAATTTCTTCAATCGAAAGGCGTCTTGGGTTTCGCGACTCCTCACCTACGTTCCAACAGTCAACATGTTTCAGAGTTGATATAGTCGTTTCTTGATCCCTATGTTAGCACTACCGTTGTGAGTTAACGAGTAAGAATTAGTTAGTTCTCAGCTTTTTGGTCTCGTAGCCGATAGGTTAACTTTCTCGCTCCGACGTAGTGTCTCAAGCCGAAGGGATGCACTTGTGTACGGAATTTCATTGAATTTTCCTGAGCAAAGCAGCACCGCACATACTCAAAAGCGAATGTCACGTGCACGGTGTGATTAAAATCGCGCTTAACACCCACACATAATGTGTGTATACATAATGCCACCACTAAAACATTTCAATTGGCTGCTGTACGTGCAACTTGCTTAACCAACACCGTTGTGAGGGATTTTTCCTGGATATTTTCCTTCTTGACTAGCCAAACTTAAAGCCTTTATCCTTGCATATCGCGTCCGTTTTTTATCATCAATGCAAGATGATTTCAACTCTTGGACTGATAAAAAAAACAGTGGGATTCCCAGCATCGGGCAAAACACTTTGTAATCGAAAGAACCCTGTCGTAAATCCTTATCTGCTTTTCTAATACGAATCTTCCACTGTTTTTTCCACTAATTAAATCAAACGGGGTTAGTTGCACGAAATACAGGGACGGCAATTAGACGAAGAAAATTTCTGACACGATCAATTTTCTTCCTTGCTTTAGGGAAATCGCCAATGCAGCCGCAATGGGCTGCTCATTTCGTGACTGTAATTTTTCCACTTGCTCAAAGGCATCAGACTCCAACCTTGTCGTTCCGTTGCACGTTTCCCGCTATGATATATTGGAGAAGTCGATACATGCTGAATAAACTGCGCCAAAACCTCGTCCGACGTCTTAACAATGGATATTTTATGACGGAATTGGATTCGTTTTGCTTATTTTGTACTAATCCTGTTAGGTTCACGGTGTGGTAACAATCAAACTGGGATTGTATTGATTGACAGCAATTTGTTAATAATTACAATGTTTGGGACTATTGTCACGCATATTTGCTGCGGATTATAGTTACTATCAATTGGTACACAAAGAAATTGCAGTTTTTCACAAAATTCAAGTGAAATTTTCCGTTTTGATTACCGACGATGGCATGGAACCGCACACGACAGATAAAGAGGAGAAGATTGCACAGCCGGAATCAATTTCACTCATACGAATTCGATCGTGATTCGTTGATATGGTTGGGCTAGGGCAAATTGCAATGCCCTTTTCTTATGTGACCACAGGGAACCGGCAAACACGGGAGCAAGAGCAACCCAATAATGAAACAAGTTGGGTAGACAGACCTGTGCTCATGTCAGAAGGGTTTTGTACTCTACTTACAAAATGCAGTAACCAGTAACGAATAAAATCAAGAAACATGTCATGTTCGAGGATCATACTATTATTAGCAAAGATGAAAGAATTTTGTCTTCGGAGGTATTTTTTATAGTTATACCCATAAATATCTACCTTGATAAATTTTTCAGATTTTTTAGATTACTGGTGTCCATTCGCGAGGGAGGAAACACACTTTTCATGTATTTCCCCCCTGTGCCCCCACTGAAGCAAAAACTGTCAGTTTAAGAACTGTTTTGAAAAGCTCTCATAGAGAACTTTCAGTTGATACTCATATCGGCTATATTTGATGAAATTTTTTTCAGGGGGCACTCCTCTGTACTGTAATCATCGATTCATGGCCTATTTTTTCGAATCCTGGAATGGTTACAAAGCCCTTTTGCTAGGAGCTCTCTTCTGCCTCTTCTACTTGTTTCAATTGTATGTACTTATCTTCATGATACCTATCCCTCCTGAAATTTTCATGCAAATCCTAGCAAAGCTGTAGTGTCTAAGTCGGTAAAAAGCGCATATGGCTCCATAGCTATGTGTTTCCATAGTAATACAGGGCATATTGTTCCATAGTAATACAGGAAAATTCAAATCGCTATAACTTCGTTAAGTACTATTCGATCTTTATGAAACTTTCACAGAAGATCAATCTTACAAATAGTCATCTGTTTGCTAAATTTTATTGAATTTAAGGGTACCGTTTGGATTTTATTCAAGAAAACATAAAATCGACAAATCATACTATTAAAAAATTCGTACATTTCCCCTTCCCCTGCCCCCCTCGGTACTCACAAGGCAATTTTAAGACTTTTTTTTAAAAGATCCCATTGAGACCTTTCCAATGACACCCTACTCGACTACCAATGAGGAAAATTTTTTTTGAGGGGTCACCTCCCTATATGGCGAGACCCCCCTTAAACCCCTTTGAAAAATTTTTTCACCCTTGAACTTCTGACCTTTCCACGAAGTTTCATGGCTGGTTCATGGCTATAGTTTCGGAGAAAAAGTGCTGTGACATACAGACGGACGGACGGATGGACGGACGGACGGACAGACGGACACAGGTCGTGATTGCAATAGGGTTTTTTATTTTAGTACAAAACCCTTAAAAATTGCTTTGTCACAAGAGTTTTAACTTCGATATAGATTTTTTAATGTGAAAATGTAACGCCGGCATAGACAATTCGTGACATCGAAAACGTCTGGTGATAACACGAAGATTCCCCTGTCACCGGTTATCTTATTCGTGAGTCCTCTGCTTCGTCAACAGTTATTTACCACTGGCGAGATAACACAATTCATTTTTCTAACTTGCATTGCAAAGAGGTTCATCGTCATCGAATTTTAATTGTCAATTTAATTTTTTTGTTTAATATTTTTCTAGTGAAATTTTTTTCAATCTTTTTTATGTTATTAAATTTACAATTTAAATTGGATGATTTATAAGGATGTTTTTTGAGCAGTTTTCCTAGGCGACTGCTCGATTACTACATGGACCCCTTTGAAGAGAGCCTATGCTCATATAAATTGCATGGGAAATGATATAACAGCGTTCCTAAGCCTGATTATCATTTCATTGGTAATCATTTTCAATTTCTTTTCTTGTGAGTCTAGTTGTCAATTTGACAACCAAACATGGGAACGAAATTTTACCAAACCGTGAGTGATGTTTTAAAATTTAGACGTTTTTTTCAGTTCAAGAGTGTATCCAAAACAACATATTGACTGTAATGAAAGGAAAATTACACCTGCTTTATGAATATCAAAATTTTAAGCAGCGACATTGTAAATCGGAGCGATAAATTCCATAAAAAGTGTACTGTGCGTCAATGCTGGAAGACGATGGGTAAAATGAAAGTGTTTTCTTTTCCAAGTAACCATATAGCTTTATTTATATTCGATACTGTTTTCTCATTTTGTGAAGTGTTTTTTTTTTGTAATATTATCATACATATTTACGATGCATAAACGTTTGTTTCCAATTTGATTCCCTTTATCGTACTTGAAAGTGGGGTCGTAGGGGTTTTCGCAAAAAGATATTTAGTTTGGCAATTAGTCGCAGGGGTTGTTGCGACAACTTTGACGCATGCATGTCCACTCTATTATTATCATCTTCTCAGTGCGTGTTCCACAGATTTCCGAGAGCACATCATCTGTTCCGCTGAACTCCGAATATGAACGAACAGCTAGAGAGAAAGAGAGAGAGAGAAAGAGAGAGAGGGAGAGAGAGATAGAGTTTTGCTTACTTCTTAGCTTTTGAAGAGGTGAGAAAGTAGAATAAGTGTTCTTGTACTTGGTGAGAGATTATCGTTTATATTATAAATACTTCGTTCATCGACGGAATCAGTGATGGATATTACATGTCCATATTTTTAGGGGTTAGTAAAAAACGTTTTTACAATATCCTATTAGAATCGCTTCCTGTCCGTCAGTATGCCACAGCAAGTTTTCTCAAAAACTAGAAATCTACAGTTATCAGAATTTGTGAGCAGCTCAGAAGTTTTTGGTTAGTAAAAGCTTTGTAGCCAAACAAATTTCAAAGGCTTTTAAGTGGGGTCTTCCCATATAAGGATGTGTACCCTTAAAAAATGTTTTTCACCAAAAATAGTGTAGTGGTATATTAAATGAAAGGTCTTGATGAGATCTTCTAATATCCGTTGTTTAAATTCAAATATCAATGACGGGGTATTCAGGGGAAGCGGAAATACACGAAAAAATTGTGTCCCCCCTTGCCATTGGACATTCGTGGACCAAAAAATCTGAAAAAATCATGGAAGTAGTTCACTATGAGTACAACAACGACAAATATCCGAGAAGTAGAAATTCGTTCGATTTTTGTTGGCGTCAACGAGATTTAGTTCTTCGGACGGACTTTAAGCCCGTTCAGTTATGATACGTGCTGGTTTAAAATCAGACGGGCACATGGCCAAAGCAAGATAATGATCATATCACCTCATGGAGTGCCGATACATTCACTCATGACAATGAGATACTCTAACTATCTCTAAGCGAAGGCCCGAAAGGGGCTGTAGTGCTAAGAAAAGAAAAAAAGAGATCCGTTAAACTTTGTTAGTAATAATATGATTTATCTAGTGTATATTTTCTTGTATCAGATCTTAACGGTACACTTAAATCCTCTTATAAAGCTAATCAGCGG
This sequence comes from Odontomyia ornata, assembly GCA_963969285.1. NCBI lineage: Eukaryota > Metazoa > Arthropoda > Insecta > Diptera > Stratiomyidae > Odontomyia > Odontomyia ornata. Next base: position 463,583,545 of record OZ017739.1, read on the forward strand.
TCAAGTTTCAGGAGAATCGGATTATATTTGACGAAGTTATGGCGGTTTAAATTTTCTGTGTTATAACAACAACAATACGTGACTATTGACCAACATGTGCTTTCAACTGACTCCGACACTACAGGCTTGTTAGGATTTGCATTAAAATTTCAGGAAGAATGCATATCATGCATAACTTTGAGAATCTGTTCAACGCTTGATTTAGTAGTCTTAAATCAAAATGGCGGCCGTTTGAGTGAGAATATTGAGTAAATTTAAGTTATTTTCCCCAGCTTCAGCATTGAAAGTGCAGGCTATTAACTGTTGATAAAAACATACACTTTAAATGTGATAAAATTGTGGTAGTATGTTCTTATGAGTACAACAATTAAAAATACATTAGAGGTTGAAACCACTAAGCATTGTTTATAATAGTAGAATTTGTAATTATAATATTTTTCCCAGTAAATTCATATGGGTACTCTTCAATTTAAATTTAAGTAGCCTAAGGAAACGTCCTTACGATCTGGAAGCTACAATAAAGTTAAATCGCATTTATGGCTGAGTACGAAACCCACAGTTCTGTGTTACAAGCATATGCCTTTGATAGAAATCTTTTTCCTTTGATTTTTGACGCACTGAACTCAATGTTGTTTATTGAAAAGATGTTTTTAGTATTGTTGGATGGTTGTAGTGATGTGAAATTTCGATTTTTGAACATGAAAAGCTAGTTTTTATAAAAATGAAATAAAAAAAAAATAATTTGAAAAACGTCCATCATTGATATTGATTTTAATTTTTAAAAAACATTTTTTTTTTACTTTAATCCAATTTGTAGCTCTTATAATCAACGGCACTGGGGTCCCACCCTGGTTGCCCCTTGTAAGCTATGCCACTGGACAACGCTGAATCGCAAGTGCTTTTGGTCGTTGGGTGGCTAATACAATATTTCATGCTCATTCATAGAATACCTGGAAACATGGTGAGGCAAACTCAGTTTTCAACAAGGTAAGGATATTTTCGTAAATATCTGCAAAGAATGGGAAATATTGAAAAACTATTCTATCACTTTTGCATGCTCGAAACTGACAATGCATTCCACTCATTCTTCACCATCATCTATGGCGCGGCAGCTCAAGTCGGGCTTTGACCTCTAGAATTAGTCTACTACAATCATCGCGCACAATCTTTTACGTTCGAGGCATGTATTTCATTTTCTTTCATTAAATTTGTTACTTTGGCATCAAAGATTGATCGTGTCATAATGTTGACGTCATCAGAAGATGCTTTCCATTATGTGAACTTAAATATTAAGGTATTAGAAGTTTCGGCTGTTGTGTACCTGATGACGTATTCGAGAGCAATACTAAAGACCATTAAGATACATCCCCTGGTTTCAGCCTGATTCCATTTAGAAGCTGTTCGTTAGTTTGCTGCTTACCTTGACCTGTAAATCGGTATTTAGTATCATTAGGGCTAGTTTTATTAGGACGCCAAAGTCAAGCATTATTTCGTATAGCGAATTTCAGTCGATATTTGATCAATTGTAGACCATCCACTTCGAAAGCCTTTTTGATACTAATACTACGGCTTTAATTTTCTTTCTATGGCTTTGCAAAGCACTTTATATGACGTACACAAAAAGCAATGCATCTACTATTTTCGCATTTTAATTTGCCTCCCTTTTGGTGTACACGACATATTATGCCTTGTAATGATTTTCGTTTACGTCCGCTCGAACGAAATCGGAACCGACATCTCTTCGGTTTTAGACATGAAGTCTGAGTCGTGGCAACGACCATGTGGTTCCCGGGGTGGTCAAGGATGATTACTGAACAAACTGACCGGACTCTCATCTATTTGCTCCGAAACTGGCGACACTGTCTCTTTGACATTTCCCGACAAAACTGGCGCAATGTGCATTTGTATTTGTCGCCAGTGGCATAGGGCCGATTCATTACAGCCTTTTCACCATTGTAATTCCCCGGTAACTACTCCTCTGACCATGTGCATTTTAGTCTTTGGATGAGGATACCCCTCTGAAGCAGTTCTGCTGGTATTCCCTCTACTCTAGGAGCCTTACTTTTTCTGAGGTCATGTGTTGCTGCCTGTAAATTGTCTCTTGTTAATGTGAGACTCGGACCTCTTGTTCTGCTTATGGAATGTTCAGCTTTAGTAGTTATCCGGGTCGCTGTGAATAGCTTCTGGAAATATTGTAGCTTTCTATTTTTAATTTTGACTGGGTTACCTATGATTGCTGATTTTGCAAGGACTTGTTTGTGGCTTTGAGCCCCCTTTTAGTTGTTTACTAGAGGAATACGCTGATCTGACGTCATATAGGGTCATGTTTTCGTGTATCTATTAGGTCTTGGTGTTGATGGTCAGTCGTTTCTTTCTTCCGCATACACTGTTAGCTTGTCGTCAGAGGATGTTGTAGTGTTCAACTTTGGTCCGAAGGGGTTGTTGGACGTCGAAAGTGTGGAATCACAATAACCTGATTGCTGATAGTTATCATCAACTACCGAGTAAAGTTACCGGGTCAAAAAGTTGGTGGTTACTTTATTTGGCTCGAATAGGAACTCTAATACTTAATGCAGCAAAATCAGCGAGTTCACTTAGGATTCAGAGAAGTTAAAACCACTTCCAAGTCTCAGTTGAGAAAGGTTACACTAATCCAATAATCTCTATTACACTGATCCAATAATCTCTATATATGAGAGCAGCCTCAAGTTGGAAATAATGCCAGCGGCCATGATTCAGTATTAGCAGAAAGTGGATAATTTCTTCTATCCCTGAATCAAGTTCTCAAAAAAAAACTTCTGGAAGCATTTCTCTCAATTATTATCTCGTATTTTCTATTCATTGCTTCATCAGACATAACTTCCGACTGCCTCCTCATTCGCGCAATTACTATCGTATTTTGTAAACGCCGTCATGCACCCAAAGGATACGAAGCTCATAGCGTTGGATTTTGCCTCGGGACATCAAAGTGCAACGAACGGTGCAAATAGTAAAACTCTTACTATGAGAACGGAATTTGGTAAATGGAATATTATCCCAGTGCAGCGTACACTCAAGCATTTGAATCTACTATACAATTCCACTAAAAGAAACATACTACGAACCTATACATACTAACATCTTAGAAATAATAGATATTGAGAAACTCACATTCATACCTAAATGGTATGGTATATACTCGTATGCTGGTTTCTATTCCGTTGTGTCGTGTCGTCGTCTGAAACTTTCACTCAGTCTTGAATGAAACGGACACAAGGCTAACTTTTCTTGTTTTTCCTTTTGTGCAAAAAGGACTCCAGGGACCGGAAATAGAATAGTTTTCAGTTATAAGAGTTGCTCTCGACAATGTTTACCCTGAGAATGAAAGCTGCTAACAGAAGGAGCAAATGAATGGAATGAATGTTTGGCGAGAGCGTGAAATTTTTCTTCTTTCTTAACAGTATCTTCTAGACTAATTAAGTCCTCCTCATGAATGTAGTTCTCTCCCGAGTTGAATGGCTCGAGTGCAAAAGATAAAGATGGAGATTTTGTATTCCATTTAAGAACAATGCATTATCATTAACTCAATGATGCCTTCAGATGGCAACAGAATTATCCTTTAATTGTTTGAGTTTGGGTTGAGATTATGGACATTCTGTGCCAAGCAAATTATGTGCAAAGGACAGCATTGTATCATTTTGTGTGATGATGTGCAATATTTATCATAAAGGGGATGCAGTCGATATTAATTCTTTAATCGGATATGAAGTAATACAGGGTTATTCATTTCGTGGTTGGGAAAGTATAACCCTGCCATTTGACATTTGTCAAAATTAAATGTCGTCCAAAGCGTGTTTTTTTAGTTGAAAGTTTGCCATTTAGAAATATATATCGCTTAACAGTCATAGAACGCGTTAAAATTATTAAATTTTATTAGAAAAATGGTGATTCTGCTGTATCAACATTTAGGGCTTTACGAGCCGATTACGGTCGACATAATCGACCTACACAGCAAACAATTCCGAACACAGTGAGAAAATTTGAAGAGACTGGATTGATTATCGATATTGCAAGGCCTGTGCATCAACGCAACATTCATTCTGCTGAAAATATCGCTGTCGTTGCTCAAAATGTGAAGGAAGACCCGAATTTGTCGGTTCCTCGACGTGCTCAACCTTTGGGCTTGTCTTACGGCTCATTGTGGCGGATTTTGCATTTGGATTTGCATCTCCATCCGTACAAAATCCAATTTACTCAAGAACTCAAGCCTCAAGACCATACACAACGCAGAATGTATGCGAATGGGGTGATTCAACAAAAAGCCATTGAAAACGATTTTTCGAACAAAATTTTCTGTAGTGATGAGGCTCATTTTTCACTCAGTGATTACGTAAATAAACAGAATTGCCGCATGGGGCTCTCAAAATCCTCAGGTGATTGCAGAGAGGCCGTTGCACCCGGAAAAGTGGCCGTTTGGTGTGCATTATGGTCTGGTGGTGTTATTGGCCAGTATTTTTTTGAAAATGATCAAGGAAGAGCCTTTACAGTCAATTCTGAGCGCTATGGACGGATGTTAACCGATTATTTTTGGAGAGGAATTGAAGATTATGATCTGGAGAACATGTGGTTCCAACAGAACGGAGCCACGAGCCACACAACACAGGTTAATCGAGCACTTTTGCAAGAAAAATTTGCAGGACGCGTAATTTCGAGATTGAGTGATGTCAATTGGCCCGCAAGTTCCTGCGACATAACACCTTTGGATTTCTTTTTATGAGGCTATGCGAAAGATCGTGTTTACGCAAACAATCCTCAAAATCTTGAGCAATTGAAAACCAGTATTTGTGAAGTTATGGCCGAGATATTGCCGGAAATGTACCAAAAGTCATTGAAAATTACCTCAAAAGGATTGAGGCGTGTAAGAGGTCCTGTGGTGTACATTTGAATGATGTTGTATTTCACGTATAATGGCAAGGTTCAGTCTTTCTATTAAATAAAAATATGGGTTCCACCTGAATATTTAATGTGTTTTTAGCTTTACTTTCCCAAGCATAAAGTGGATAACCCTATATCACCTAATGGAAGTTAACAGTTTTATTTAAAGTTTTTGAAGGAGGTGTCCGAAGCCAAATTATTATTAAAGTACATCTAAGTCAAGAGTTAACTAAACGAATATCAATAGATTATCGATGTAAACTGAGTGAATGTCAGCTGATGAAATATTTATTCTTGTAATTTCTTAACAATATTTTTCAGATCAAGTGTGATCGATGATGAAGGCACACAGTTTTATGGAGACCCTTGACTACAATTTTTATTTTTGTTGGAAAAATGTGTATATAAGCGTTTCGTCAGTTTTTATTGTTTTGCAATTTCTACCCAATTCTCAAATTAATTTGAATCTTGCCTATTTACAGCACTAATTCAAACAGAATATCATTCTTTCAAAATATTTTGATATTACTTTGGATTCTATGAATTATTATGCTGGCAACATTTATGTATATTCTGAACGAACAGACAACTAAATGAAGTTCTATTAAGCAATTGCTCAATAAATAGGAGTTGCAAAAAATCAAACAGAAAAGGATGGAGTGCAGTGCTTTCACTGCCGTACTTCAAAATTCATCTACCACTATCCATAGAGTTGCCTTGGTGAAAATTGGCTAAAACACGGAAAAATCCTGAAAAGCGTACTGTTTGTCCTTATTCTATACTCAACGAGTGACCGCGGAGTATTCTTCCTAGATAAAGCTGGTTCATAAAGTTTCATTCGAAAACATACAATCTTCTTTTATAGCGAAATTACCAAACAGACAGAGTGAATTGACTTGACCTGGACAGCATTTATTGAAGGTGCAGGGGAGCTTTGGGCATTAAAGCAGAAAAATGTTATTTTAGATAATATTATGTAATATTGAAAGTTTCTTTTTAAATAAAATGAAAATGTGTTCCTTAAATCTATATTAGATTTTTGATTATTATGTTTTTCTTACGAAACAAATTGGATGGATAGAATTACGCTGATTAGAAGGGTTTTGTACTTAATCTATGATATGCAAACACATAGAATAGGGGTATGTAACATGTAGTAATCCATCAGTACACATAGGCAAACTGATCGAGTAACCTTCACGAAACGGAGGATAAAAGTGAAGGAGAAAGTTGACGAAATCCGCACGACGGTGGTAATGTTGTCTGGTTCAGCACTTTCTTCATTTTTGCTTAATTAATCGTGTTTTAATATTTCCAACCTGTCCTGACACAGATAAGAGAATAAGAGAAAGTATAGTATAAGAAGTTTTGCACGTCATATTGCAAATCCCAGAACCGAAAATGTTTTTATACATACTACTGGGCTGTAGGCGTAGAACTTCTCTTTCACGAAGCCCCAAAGGAAGAAGTCACAAGGTGTTAAATCACAATATCGATTCGGAATAACACCTCTCATTGGAAGCCCCTATATCTCTTCTTTGTCATTTTTCGATTGAATATTTCTTTTGTTTAAAATGGATTTTATTTAAGTACATATTATCCATTGTTATCTATGACTTTTTGCCATTTTTTGGGTAAAGCCATTATTCCATCTGTGTAGAACTTCTGTGGTTTATCGGCGAAAAACTTGGTCAAGTGATTTTCTCAGTCCCTTTTTGAAATGAATTTGTTTTCATTAAGGAGTTTTGCAGTGACCGAAACAAATGGTAGTCTGATGGTGCAAGGTCTGGACTATGTGGATGCATCAAAACTTCCCTGTCAAGCTCTGTCAATTCTTGCCGTGTCATCAAACGTGTGTGTGGTCTGGCATTGTCATGATGGAAGACAACGCCCTTTCTATTGATCAATTCTCGCCGGTTTTTTGAATTGCTTGTTGCAATCTGGTTAATTGCAGACAGCACAGAGCCGAACTGATTGTTTGCCCAGGTTCTAGCAACTCATCATGAACAATTCCCTTCCAATCCCAGCATACACACAGCATAACCTTATTTGGTGTCAATCCTGGCTTTGAAGTCGTTTGTGATGATTCACATTTTTTTGACCATGATCTTTTTCGAATGACATTCTCGTGTTTGACCCATTTTTAATTGCCCGTAATGATTTGCTTCAAAAATGGCTCGATTTCGTTGCGTTTCATTAGCATTTCACAAATGGAAATTCGGTTGATCAAATTTTTTTTTGTTAATTCATGCGGCACCCAAACGTCGAGCTTCCTTGTGTATCCAGTCTTATGCAAATGGTTCAAAACTGTTTGGTGATGAATATTCAGTTCTTTAGCAATGTCATGGCTGCTTATGTGTCGGTCTTCTTCAATTTTTTGTAAGATTTCATCGACTTTTTCAGTGATTGGTTGACCTGAGCGAGGTGCATTTGTGACATCAAAATTTCCAGAACGAAAGCGATCGAACTATCTCTTGGCTGTGGCTTTTGATAAAGTGTTTTGACCGTAAACACCACAAATTTTTTCACGAGCCTGCGATGCATTCTCACCTTGATCGTAGTGATACTGTAAAGTATAACGATTTTTTTTTATCTTACGAATGCAACTTTTGATACAAATCACGAAATACAAAAATTTTCCATATAAAAACTGTAGACTAAAGTGTCGCCTTTCAAACACATGTCAGTTTGACTCATTCTGATGAGTATTGCCCGATATTTGACAAAAAATTAAAATAATTAATATATCTCGTGCAAAAGAATCATTCAATTTTGTTTTTTTTTTTCAATTTAATGTGGTAAAATTTAACATGAATTCCAACATCTACCAACATTAGCATCGTTCAACTTAATTCATACAAGTCGATCACGTAGACACCATGATACCCGCAAGGCATGAATAATTAGTTTTTATTCTTCAAAATCTACCAAAGGCCTTCAACTTTATAATTGATAAACGAAAATGAAAACTGAATTTGAAAAAGACTCTCTCGCTCTTGTACCGCTTGACCAGATCGCGTTGAATCGAAATATTTAAACCGAAAAAGAATTAATAAAATATCTCTTTCTATTTAACGCGTAAAAAAAGAATAATAAATCATTAACATGCACTCACGGTTCTGGCCCGAATTTAACGGCCAAACAGGAGCATCAAGCTATTACAACCCAAACGGAACTACTCGATTAAAGTTTACATCGTGAAAAAAAATATAAATTAAATTAAAATTGGAAGAGGAAGTAGGCTTTCTACCCACAACCACTTATAAAAGATCCAAAATAACTGAACGTATAGGGTTATCCATTTTACGCTTGGGAAAGTAAAGCTAAAAAACACATTAAATATTCAGGTGGAAACAAAATTTTTTATTTAATATAAAGATTAAATCTTGCCATTATACGTGAAACACAATATTATTCAAATGTCCTCCACGGGACCTCTTACAGGCCTCAATCCTTTTGAGGTAATTTTCAATGACTTTTCGGCATATTGCCGGCAATATGTCGGCCATAACTTCACGAATATTGGTTTTCAATTGCTCAAGATTTTGAGGATTGTTCGCGTAAACATTATCTTTTGCATAGCCCCATAAAAAGAAATCCAAAAGTGTTAGGTCGCAGGATCTTGCGGGCCAATTGACATACTCAATCTCGAAATTACGCGTCCTGGAAATTTCTCTTGCAAATGTGCTCGATTAACCTGTGTTGTGTGGCTTATGGCTCCGTCCTGTTGGAACCGCATGTTTTCCAGATCATAATCTTCAATTTCTCTCCAAAAATAATCGGGTAACATCCTTCCATAGCGGTCAGAATTGACTGTAATGGCTCCTCCTTGATCGTTCTCAAAAAAATACTGGCCAATAACACCACCAGACAATAATGCACACCAAACGGTCACTTTTTCCGGACGTAAAGGCCTTTCTGCGATCACTTGAGAATTTTGAGAGCCCCATATGCGGCGATTCTGTTTATTTACGTGACCACTGAGCGAAAAATGAGCCTCGTCACTAAAATTAATTCTGTTCGAAAAATCGTTTTAGATGGCTTGTTGTTCAATCACCCAATTCGCATACATTCTGCGTTGTGTATGGTCATGAGGCTTAAGTTCTTGAGTGAATTGGATTTTGTACGGATGGAGATGCAATCCAAATGTAAAATCCGCCACAATGAGCCGTAAGACAAGCCCAAATGTTGAGCACGTCAAGAAATCGACAAATTCGGGTCTTCCTCCACACTTTGAGCAACGACAGCGATATTTTCAGCAGAACGAATGTTGCGATGATGCACAGGCCTTGCAATATCAATAACCGATCCAGTCTCTTCAAATTTTCTCACTGTGTTCAAAATTGTTTGCTGTGTAGGTCGATTATGTCGACCGTGATCGGCTCGTAAAGCCCTAAATTTTAATACAGCAGAGTCACCATTTTTATAATAAAATTTAATAATTTTAACGCGTTTTTCGACTTTTGAGCGGTCCATATTTCTAAATGGCAAACCTTCAACTAAAATAAAACATGCTTTGGATGGCATTTAATTCTAAAAAATGTCAATTGGCAGGGTTATACTTTCCTACCACGAAATGGATAACCCTGTATTAGGTGTAGGATAAAAGTTCACTGTTGTGCTGAAATTATAAATAATTTTAGGATATTGTAGGTTGGTTTTTTTCCTATTTCCAACCAAATCAGAAAATATATAATAATCTTCATTAATTTAATTTGCTATAATTTTTTTGATAAAATGTGTTTAACTGATAACGTATAAATTTAGAGAGCCATTAGGGCCATTAACTTTTTGTATTGTTATTGTTTGGAATTTACTTTGTATTCTTTTACAATTTATAACGATTAGTATTGAATAAAGCGCTTTTGACTTTGACTTTGATACCAAGGATTGTTTAAATTTAAGTCAAGTGTTTGTAAATAAATGGAAAACCGCGTGTGTTTAGATTAATTTCTTGGGTGAACTAATGTTTTTCGAGGTCTACTCAAATTGCCGGGTGCAGAAGTTGAAATTTGTTACAGTGGGGTTTTTTGTGTTTGGGATGTGAATGCCATTTACGCACAGAGTGGGAGACACCCATGCTCGCAAAAAGGCGACCACTAAACACCTTCCCGGTCAACCTGAGAACCCAGCCTGGAACCGTTTGACACATTACTTCGGGCCAGGTCTCGTTTTGTTCCGCCGTGGGGTGCCTTTAAGGTGGGGGATCCCTCTTCTAGCGGGAGGGGAGAGGAGAAGAATAAGTGCCAGAAAAGCGATCGCCAAGCCCCAACACCCCCGGCTGCTGTGAGTCCCTTTTATCTTTTAGGACGAATACCTCACGGCATGGTTGAAATCATAGATATAGAGAGTACTAGATCCCCAACCGTCATGAAAACCGAAGCAATTAGCAACCTTCTCTAAAGTTTTGTGAAGTTGAGGTTTGAAGTGATATGTTTTTTTTTTGCACTAAACTTCACTCTGTAGCACGTTCACGTTTATAAAGTTTTTGGTTCTGAAAATCGCGTGCACGAAATTGGCACTTTAGTCCTCCTTTTTAATAAAAAACTTACGAATTTTCATTAGCTTTGGCACATGAGTTTTCTAGCCTCTACGAATTTTCATCAGTTTGACGTACGAGTTTTTCGTGAGAGAACGTTTGTTGTGTTGTACTTAGACTGTTCAACGAATGATAACGAAGACGCCATCGCGTGCACGTGAAACGAAATTTTGTGGGTTGTGCGCGGGTGTCAATGGGGTGATTCTTCTGAAGGGAGGAAAGAAAAAGCTCTCATGAAACAAAGGGGAAGGAGAAGCAGAGGGGATCATATAGTTTCGAGAGCGTTAGATGTTTATGGGTAAAACTTGCTTCCCACATTGACGAGTACCCAGATTTTCATTGCTCGTCCATTTATTTATGTCTATGGATTTCACTCAAGAAAAAATTTGATCACACAATAAATATGTTCCTGCTTGAAAGTAAACCATTATTACTCCATTTCAACCAGCAGTATATAGTTTCGAAATACAATGATAATCCCAAATAATAAATTATCAAATATGTTGGGAATTTCACCGAAATTTAAAAAAAACTCAATCTCCTTTTCAATTCACTAAATTTATCACCTTCTTTCCAAACGCAGACGTTCCGAAGCTCAGCCTAGCTTTTTCGTTACTGAAACACTACTGACCTTAAATCCACTAACGAGTATATACCTTAAGTTTTTACAATTTGGGTCCAATCATTCATCACTTAAATGCCTACCTTAGTTTGTTTTTAGCTAATCACTTCCATCAACGGTGAGTAGTTGTTGCCTAAATAAGTATTTGATCTATTTTTTGGGGGCTGTCTGGATATGTCGAAGCCCTCATGTACACCTAATTTGTATGCCATTCTAATTTCCTTTACTAATTCGAGGTTGTTATAAGACGTTTTGTCTGGTCAACGTACTCGTATAGTCTACGTTTAGATATGGTGAACAGCTCACTTTATATATACTTGTGGCTTCTCTTTTGGATTTTTAGTATTTACGAAGTGTGCCAATTAAGTAATGAGACTGATTTCATGAAAACCGTATATTTAAAAACTATTCTATAACTCTGCCATCCCTTTCAAAGTAGTCCCCTCGGGCAGCTATTGAACAATTCCAGCACGTTTTCCATGCTTCCTAACATTTTCGGAGTGCTTCGACTGAGATGTCCACGAGTACCCTCATCACGGGCACCTGTATGTCCGTAAACGACTCAAAATGGGTTCCTTTGACCACCGATTTCATTCTAGGGAACAAAACAAAAATCAGCGGTAGCATGGGATCGTTTTCCACTTGTTCCAAACAGTCTTCCGTCACGGTCATTTGATGCTGCTTTTGCTACTCAGAAAGGTTCTTTGGAACCATTATCGCGCACAACTTTTTCATCCCATAATCGTCGGTTAAAATTTGTCTGACTGTTTCACGGTTCATACCCAGTTCCGAGGCCAACATTCAAACTGTTAAACGCCGATCTTCACGGATTAGGGCACGCACACGCTGCGCATTCGCATCAGTCTGCACCTCGACTATCTCCAGCTCCACGCCTCGTCTTCACCACTTTCACGCCCCTCCTTAAAATCTTTACGCCATCGAAACACCTGGGCACGACTAAGAGCATTGTCATCATGCACTTTTAGAATTTTAGCGAACATTTCCGAAGCTGTTTCGCCCAATCTGGCGCAAAATTTTATCGCGACGTGTTGCTCTTGATTTCGTTTCTCCATTTTCGTGGCGAGCACCATCAGCACACGTCTACTCAACACAGCAGGCGAACTAAACAAGCTAAAGCGATGGTATGTATATATCAATAGAGAGGGAAAGCATGTCGAGGAAAAGGAAGGGAATTTCAAGGTCGCAGGGTTACCACATGCGCGGCAATAAAATTAGTCTCATTACTTAATTGCCGCACTTCGTAGCTGACCCCAGCAAAGTTTCTAATTGATGATTTCTGCTCTACGAGATAACCTATAAGTCATGAGTTTTGAAAAACTTTTTGATTTTTCCCGGTGCGCTTCAATGTAGTATTGATACTCTTCGTATATCTTGCTCCTGCTTATGTTGAATGAACAAAGTTATGAGCTCCCCTTGAAAGGATAGACAAAGTGCTCATAGAAGCAAGCAACGTATTCTAGTGCGTCAAAATGTTTAAAATGCCAAACCGTCGTTTCCATGTAAGTCCTCGAAAATGGCAACGAGTTGAGGGAGATTATAGCGGATACGCAAAATGGCTAGTCTCAGCGATTGAAGATATGGCTAAAAAATTAGGCAAGCGATCAGTGAAACATACAGCAGAGCTAATTAAAAAAGTCAAAGGAACACATATTCATTCATTCGACGTAAAAGCACTATTCCCCAGCATCCCGGTTAAAGAGACCCTAACCATTTTGCAAAAATGGCTGGAAGGCAAAAATACGGACCATGAGTGGGAAAAAGGATCCACAATATGTGAAATTGGCAGCTGTGTGCATTAGAGAGAATCATTTTACATTTATTTTAAAATATTACAAAGCTAAAAAAGAGGCAGCGATGGGAAATCCTCTTTCACCTTATTTTTTTTAGCACTACAGCCCCTTTTAGGCCTTCGCCTAGAGATAGCTCGAGTATCTCATTATTTTTACTCGAGTAGGTGGTATGGGCATTACCACACTTTGGCCGTTAGTCCGTCCAACCAGCTGAGATACGTCCTGATTTGAAAACAGTACGTAGCATAACTGAGCGGGCTTATAGTCTGTCCGAAGAATCACTGGAAATAAATCTCGTTGCCACCAATGAGATTCGAACCAGTGGCCTCCGGCTTACGCAGCAAATACTCTAACATCTACACCACGCATATTGCATCAGGAAGAATTTAGTTCTAAGAAAAAATAAAATTTTGTTTTTTGTATTGTATGAAGGTTTTAACATAGTTTGTTGGCTTTTCTCTACTCTTTGCCCTTAATTTTTATGATGAATATTTATTAGGGCTTTGTAAAATTTTTTCACAAAGATCTACTAGTTTTGCGTCCTATATGTCATTCGGAACATCACTATAGGTTTAAAAGTTTAAAAGAATATAAGAGAGAATGAGAGAGACAATTCACGTTTTATTTTACTTAATCAGAGAGACCATTTTTTCTCCGAGGTCGTTTCCTTCCTATTTATATTGGCTGGACTTCCGCTTATAGTTTTGTGATCTGAATTATTGAATATTGAAAAGGATCGGAAAGCAGCAAAATTAAATCACCATGCAAACTGCTGTTTTACTGATCGCGAATATGCTACTGCTATTCGAAGTTTAATGTGAAATGAATTTATTTAGATTAAATTTCATCTTAATATTATTTATATATCTACTAAATGAATGTTGGGTGCTCCTACTTGTGGTGCGGTTTCTCAATTTTTTACGCGGAGTTTTTGAAGTATTCTATTAAATTGAACGCATAAGCGTCATTTGTAACAGTACAAGCATTTTTTTGAATTATTTAAATTTTTTTCGCATGATACCTCCGAAAAACTTCCAGTTAACTTGTATAATTTAAAACTTTATTCGGCAAAGAAACACAACGCAGCTCTCATGCCGATTCAAATGAAATACTTTAATATTTTATGAATGTCTCCGTGTATTTCATAGCCTCATTTTCACCTACACCATCATTTCCCGACAAAAGTAAGTGTGCATTGCGGAACGCTACCTTAATATTCCTGAATAGTGTCCGTACGCCAGCAGCATGTTGTAGGAAGTCGTCTCCTGTGGCGTCGAAATATAAATTTTTCATGGGATTTTCAGGTGGAAGTGAAATGATGATGGTGGACAGAATTTTTTCTATGAAAATCAGGTAGTGTATTTTGTCAAGAAGGAAATGTATATATTACCTGTGGCGGCACAAACGCAGTTGAATGAGAATCATGGCTTGCTCTCGCAGAGGTTGGCTTTTAATCAGCGAATCCCTTGACACCCTATTAAATTAATAATATCAGAATCTGAAAAGGTTAGTTACAGGGAAGGAAACCTTGCTGAGAGAAGGAAATTATAACGTTGGTGATAGGCGAAATGGTCGGGGGTGGCAATTTTTATATTGAATGATTTTAATTTCTTCAGAAAATTGAATTCAGATGGACGGGGGGTAGCAAAATTAAAATTGGTTTAGTTTTTAATTAATTGGATTAATGCTCACTATTCTTAGTTTTGCATCTTTTTTAATAAAATTCCGGGCGGTGATTTGGTCATTTGGTTGTTTGAATTATTTTTGAATGGTCCTCAGACATAATCTCATTGGAAATACATATATGCAGGTCAGAAAGAAATAAGCACTTTTTTCCTGGAAAGCCTTCGGGCCCTTTTAGTGAGTAAATGCGTTTCGACTATATGGAAGATAAATCACAGAAGCTGAAAAGCGTCTGCTCACACAAAAAAGGAAGCCCTGACGGGGTTTCAAGAAAACAGAAATTTGAACTGAGGATATCAAATAAACAAAACAATTGACTAGAAATAAGTACGCTTATACCAATCGATCGATTAGGCTTTTTTAAGGAAAATTTAAAAAATTTCTATCATCATCTCCGGTGACGACTTTTTTAACTATTACGAGATATCAGAAAAAATTATCAACACTTACCAAGAGCATTGTCGTCTACGAGAAGCTATCTTGGTGGCTTTTGCTTTGGGAGCCACATTGTATATAATAGGAAAAACTGCGAGCTGTAATCAAAACATTTGAGGGCGCGATAGTTATATCATACATTAACCGACGTAGGTATGTATTGCATCGATACTTCTCAATTAGTAGTCATAGTATTTTCTTTTCTTAATTTTAATTATCTTATTCGCTACTCCTCTGAGATTTTCATAGTGTTCACTCTTCGCCCCGGTTTTCCTACCTAAGCATTCTTTGTACGCCTGATTCTTTTTGTCTAACACATTCTGGCACTCATCATCGAACCAATTATTTTTCTTGCGCCAGGATTGATGTCCGATTGTCCGTCTTTCCACGGTCTTAATTGCCGCTTTCACTTCCATCCAGAGCTCGTTGCTTGTTTTCAGCATGATGTCTATAAAATGAAAGCCAGCTGGTTGTCGAGGGTCTCCATGAAATTTTTCGCCACAGACGCCGTTTGGTGCCTTTTGATGTCAAATTCCTATAGAGGGCTGGTCTTTGCCGAATACGCATTTGTCATAAGACATTGATAGGTTATTTTGATCAAGTAATGATCTGAGTTACAACTGGCTCCTCGGTATGTACGGACGTCAAGTATACTCGAGGCCTAATGTTGTTAGATCGGAACATGGTCGATTTGGTTTTGTGTGTTACCATCCGATGATACCCAGGTCATTTTGTGTATGCGTCGATTGTCGTTTGTTTTATCATGGAAGCTGTATCCTCCAGTCGTTCCCCAATGAGATAGCTCATTGTCAACCTTAGCGTTGAAATCACCCAGAATTATTTTTCTATCATTTGTAGGCAATGAGTCAACTAGTTTTTCCAGGTGATTGTAGAATTTTTCCTTCGTTTCTTCGTCCTTTTTTTCGACCGGGGCGTATACGTTGATTAGCTAGATTTCGAAAATTTTTGCTATTATATAGATCGCACACAGCCGTTCATTGATTGTCTTAAAATCAATAACATGCGACTTGAACTCCTTATCCACAATGAAGGTCACTCCGAACTCTCGTTTTTCACAAGCCTTCCCGCTTTTGAATATTGTGTTCGGTCTCATGTCTTAAATATGATTTCCAGTTCAGTTCGTTTGCTGGATTGTCAGTATTTTGAGTTCATATTGACTGGCCTGTTTAAAAGGTCCTTAAAAGCGCCACGATAGTTGAGTGATCTTGCATTCCAGGATCCAATGTCATATCCTTTTTTCATTTGCTAGGCCATTGCCATAGGCTCAATTTGTTCTGAGGCTCTGTTGTCGGTTTCGAAACATTGTAAGGTTTAACAGGGATGGGGAGCTAGCCCGTCGCCCAATTTCCATTCCGGCGGCATGGTTATTACTTCGATTCCATCATCAGGTGCGGAAGACTCACCTTCAGCATCTTACATCCCCACAAAGCAGGATATGTAGATGTATTTACAGATATGTAGATGTATTTACAGTCCTTGACATTTCTCCGCATTTAATGTCCTATTATTGGGGAACCAGTAAACCCAATGTGTGATCCCGAGAGCAGTTACTGTCATTTCTTCATAGGGCTTAGCATTAGGAATCATGGAAGCTGTGGATTAAGGAAACAAGCATTTCCCTCCTCTTTTCTAAAACGGGCTTGGGACCATCCACGGTGACGTTTTTATGGGTTTTTATTCCCCAGACAAGGACCACTGAGAAGACTGTCTCTTCGTGTCGTCGTTTATTACAAAAATTATCTTTCTGTCAGATTGGGTGCTAATATTATAAAAATGATCGATCTTGAACGGAATATAACGAATATAAATGCCAAATTCAGCTGGGAGTCTCGGGTTCTAGGTCACTCCATCGGCGCCGGGCGAGCTTGGCTCATGCCAGAGTCTTCACTTCTCATAAAATTATACCGATCACTGGAGATATTGCAAACTATTCCTATCCGAAATACGACGTTTTCTCTCGTGGCCAATTTATGAACGGAGGGGAAGGACAATTGTCGCTCTGCCCGCCGCAGTTCGTTGATATTTTTGTGAGAGCTTCCTGATGTCTGGAGATGGATTTTGGTCTCCGTCAATCGTGGATTCTGGGAGCTAGGAAAGTATAACCTTGCAAATTGATTGTCTAGTATAGTTTGCGTGCGATAGGGTGTACTATCTCCATCGCCAGGAAGGTTCGAGATGTTTGAAGATGGATTATTGTCTCCGACGATCGTGGATTCGGGCAATTAAATGAATGAGTTTCATATTTTCTTGCCTGATGAGTTCCTTCGTCGGGCTTCTTTTACCGGTTGAAAATTTTGCAATCACTTGACTGATGTAAGTACAGCCACAACCAATGTCGGGTGTCACTCATTATTGGAAGCAAGCTTAATCGCTTCGCGTTCGTGATTAATCCGCTTTGTATTCTTCTGTGTTGTAAGTAAGGCAGATTCAGCTTGACTGTTCCTCAACTACTGGTGGAAAATGCTGGCGATTTCAAGCGCTTACGTTACTCAAATGATAATTACTTCTTACATTAGTTCTAAATACAATAATAAATTTGTTTTAACAGGAATACCGTAACTTTACTTTACTCTACTATCGTTGCTCAGCTTTCATTTTTCAAATTCCTTTAATTACCTGATCTATATTATCGTTTGACGAGGATAAGGCTATGGTTGTGAAAGTGTGGCCCAAAATAATATTGTGACATATTTATGGCATATTTCATTGCCTCTGACGATATTACAGGTGTCTTTCATCTGCCCTCCATTGAATATTTCTAGTATAAAATCGCACCAGTTCACTCACGCTTCCTTTTGGCTTTCTGTCGGGGAATGTGGCAACCAACAGGCGCATCTCTTGGTAAAGCTTAGATGATTGTGAACGATGGTATATGCTGCTGTTGACCCAATATTTAAGGTCCTTTCAATTCCACAGAGTGTAACGTGTTTTTCATAGTTTTCCTCAAAGGATCAATCTTTTCCTGGGTCACAGCTGTTTCTGGGTAGACCGAATGAGGTTGATCTTCAATTAACTACCACCTCCTTGAAAGCTAGCGAAATATAATTCCAAATTTGAGCTGAGAGGGGGAAACTTTACCAAAAATATGCAGCAAAGAAGAATAGCATTCTTCAGTGCTTAGTCTTTCATAATTATAAAAAATCGTTGCTTGAAAATCGCGGCACGAAAGATCAGTCTTGCACCATATCTGACTTAACATTGGCTGTGTTTTTGCACTCGCTGTGGGAGAATCAACACACGAGAGGGTATACGTGCATGTTCCAAAGTTGAAAAATATCGTTTTTAGGGCATTGTGAAATAATTTCACAAAACCCTACTAAAATCGCGATCTGTCTGTCCGTCCGTTATTCCTTGTGTCTCAGCATTGTTAATCGGAAACTACTTAAGCTAAAAATATCAAATTTTGTATGTAGTTGTAAAGTGGCGCTTTCTTCAAAGTTCAACGACAAAAAAAGAATTGATGAAGAATTTAAGGGAGGTCTCCCGAAATAAGGGAGTGGCCTTCAAAAAAAAATTTTTTTTGTTCCAAAGCTAGCCGATATGGGTATCAAATAAAAGGGCTTAATGAGAGCTTTTCAAGACAGATCTTTAACTGACTTTTTTGCTTTGAGGGGCGCACAAGGAGAGGAAATACACGAAAAATTTGTCTTCCCCCTCGCGATGGGACACGTGTGAACCTAAATATTTGAAAAAAATATGGAGACAGATGTTTAGTAGCACAACAACAATATGATTTTAGAAGTTCACATTTTCCCCAATAAAATGATATGAGTACACTTAAACTCAAAAAATTCAATATTTAAGTAGTTTTATAGAAGATCCGAATACACTGTAAGTTTGATCAAAGTCGAATGATATACAAGGAAGTAATAATCATTTGAATTTTCTCCAATTACAACAACAATAAGACATGATTTTGGTATTCTATGAACTTTCAATCGAATCAGACACTGCAGTTGATCTTCTTAAAATTATCAAATAAGGTCAATAACATAAATTTTTTGGGAATTCATGATTTTAGTGATTTTTGTAATTTTGCAACAAAATGGTGACAGTTGAAAAAAGAGAAACAATGTATTTTCTTATAAAGTGCACATCTCTTTGAATTGTTTCTGGACTGTATTCGTTGCTGGTGACTTCATTTCGGAGAAGTTGGGTACAAAACCCTTCTGAATGAGCGTAGGTCTACTTACCCAACTTGTTTCAAATGTAAACAATCCCGTTGTCCAAAAAATTATTGTGTAGGGGCTGCTAAAAACTTTCGGCATACATACATAGCTTCCGTATTCAAAAATAAAAGACCAGATGAATTGTAGATCTATTTAATAAGCCTTCAAAACTTTTGAGACAGGGCACCATCCTGTTTATTTACGATTGATGAGTTTTAAAGTTGAAAGTGTCTTTAGATACCATCGCCAAAACTGAATAATATTTTTATTCGTGGCAATGCATAGGCATCTTTCACGGTCACCACATTATGAGCAATACGAACGATACGTCTATAAAGCGTTGAAACAACGATTTCATTTGACAAATTTGCCCTCCAGGGCCGCGATAGAATTCCATTAGCTATGATTTCACTGTAATCCCTCCAAAGACAGTATACAGGCAAGTTGGGCGTACAAAAGTTTTTGCATAACTTTAGAAAACAAAATGATGCTTAAAGAGAACAATTGTGGGTATGAGGAGGTACGATAATAGTACTACTGCAGCCATTTTACTCGTAGTTATAGAGAGGAAATTGCTACTTTTTGTGGCTGCTTTAATAATATTGGCCAGGATTGGTGCAATTTTGAATGGGTCTCTGGGTCAATTCGAAGATTAACTCCGCGTGTTTAAGATTGAATCACCAAGTACCTTATCAATTTGTTGTTTGATCGTACTAACGTGGTGAAGAGCTGGATGTTTCTATTCTGAGTCAGTATAAATATGGGCAGGGTGTAAAATTGGTCGCTTCCTCGCGGTGAAATCTGAGTAACACTAAATCATCAACTAAGTTGGTACGAATAAGTTTGCCTCAACTGGGGGGTTAGGAATATTGGCAATCACAGGATGAGATTTTTAGCATCACATAACTTAGTACATGATTCAGAACTCGATTGATGATAATTTCTTACGTTTTTGGGCTGGCAGTTACGGCATCTGGACCTATTCACTTTATACATGGCACCATCTGAATGAAAACCGATGCGTGTGTCCCCAAACATGATGGCATGTTTTCTTCTGTAAAAAATGGACATTTTCTTCACTAAACTAGCTCTAAGAGATAAGATGAGGTATGAAGGGCAATTTATTATAAGGTTTTTCTTGACAAAATTGGAGCGTCAGTTGTATGAATAAGAAAAATAGTCAAGGGAGGAGTTCAGCTTGAAACTCATCGCTAAAAATACCACACGAACCTTAAGGACTCTATTCAAATCACTGTAGATATTCAGAAAAATGTGAAGGTGCTGATTGCAAGACTCAAACAAGTTGGGTAAACAGACCTACGCTCATGTCAGAAGGGTTTTGTACCTAACTTCTTAGAAATGCAGTCACTAGCAATGAATAACATCAAGAAATATGTCAAAGAGATGTGCACGTTCAAAAGAAAATCCATTGTTTTTCTCCTTTCAACTGTCGCCATTTTGTACAAACCGACAAAAATCACTCAAATCATAAATTCTCAAAAAATGATGTTATTGACCTTATTGGAAAATTTCAAGAAGATCAAGTCAAAACTGCAGTGACTGA
This sequence comes from Odontomyia ornata, assembly GCA_963969285.1. Taxonomy (NCBI): domain Eukaryota; kingdom Metazoa; phylum Arthropoda; class Insecta; order Diptera; family Stratiomyidae; genus Odontomyia; species Odontomyia ornata. The sequence goes on from OZ017739.1 coordinate 463,604,303, forward strand.
TTCGATGGAAAGTCCATAAAATACCAAAATCATGTGTTTTTGTTGTTGTAATTGGAGAAATTTCAAACGGCTATAACTTCCGTGTATATTGTTTGATATTCATCAGCTTACAAAGTTTGGGAGCCCTTAGTAGGATTACGTGAATATCGAATTTCGTTTAGTTTTAGGGTACCGATGCGTTTTTATTGGGGAAAATGTGAAATTCGAATATCATGCTATTATTAACAAAGTTGAGTGAATTTCGACTTCTAAGGTATTTGTTGTTGTTGTACTCATAAACACCTACATTCATAGTTTTTTTCAGAGTTACAATAAATGTAGACAATAGATACAGATTCTAGGCACCACAACATGACACATATGAAATTTCAAGAGTTAATTTTACTCCTGAGAAGCTAGAATATTATAATTGGAATTATATGGATAATTACATATATCTGCACCAGGGGTGATACAGATTATACTTTAATGGAGAGTTTAAAATATTGGAGATATCGTATGTATCCTGCAACAAAAAAAGATTCTTGAAGGTGCCACTTCTCGTTGTGATACACTGAGGTTGTTAACGATGTTAAACCCGAGCAACAAGTTGATGAATTCCTAAAGCTTGTCGAAACATATTTGAATAAAATAAAACGGTTACAGTGTAAAAAGACAAGGTTTTCTATATGCATGGGAAGCCCGACAACACAGCAATCGCATCTGACAAAACGGCGTCATAGTACCAGCGTTATATCCAGACATCCTCCCAATCAGCGTGTAATGCCTAGAATAAGCGAAGCACGTTCTTATAATTTATGAAGTGTTATTACACGACTCGGATCGAGGGCACTTGAACGAGGACGAGTTTCGCCAGCAACAGAGGCTACGGGAATAGCATAACATCAAGACCTAAACACAAATTATGGTACGGATGAAACATTCCTTGGAGAAATAAAGTTGAACCCAAATGCAACATTGCTGGAATTTTTGATGCAATGAAACATCCAATCACAGGTGTAGGATTTATAACTCAACTCAACTCAAAGCATACCAAGATGTACATTAGTATGATTCAATGTATTAAATTGGCCGAAAAATCGTTTAGATGGGTACAAAACATTAGAGATTTTGGAAACAATGAGAAAAGAGCGCATGATTTGCCACGCATCAGGAAACTGGGATAAACCCGTCATACCGGGATTTTATTTATATTTCATTGCAATTCAAGATACTTCTTTAGAGTACTCACCACCACTTTGTGACCTCATCGCATATGCAAATGAATGGATGGAAGTAGGAATTCAAGGTGGTGATTTTAAGCCTGGCTAAGCTGATTCAACTGAAAGTACGATACCAAATTTCCTTCGTGATCAACCAAAGAAGAAGGCACTATCTGAATACTTACGAGCTAAATTATGTTCTCTGTACGAGAATGATATCATCTTCGATAAATAAATAAACATTTACAAATACACAACACAATACTGACAGAATGTCAGTCACTTTGCCATTTACAACTAATGGGCGAATGAACTAGATGAAGGGAAATTTGGATTTCAATTGTCCGATGAACACCAGTTGGGGGATCGCTGATGCAACCCAGTACCGTAATTGAGCGTTAAATCGGCCCGAAGATCAATTAACGGCTGGCCGGTTGAAACTGAGCTGATTAGAAGCCTGGAGACAAAGAACGGGTCTCTTTTTGGTGGACAAGGATCGACGGCTGAAGATCAAGTGCGATGAGGAACAAGAAAATTTATCCAGGGGTTCAATGAAGGAACAAATTACATTAGCGACAGGGACGTACTTTACAACAACGACAGCAAAGTAATTAACATAAGAAACAGGGAAGATTGGCGGCAGAAGCTCATCAAGTAGCGCGCTGGAAGGAGAACTTCACGACGCGGGTTACTTCGGGGGCCCCCAAACAGGAGCAGTAGATGGAAGTTAAGGATTTGTAATTATATCGGGCTTTTAGTAGAGAACTAGAATTCATATCTTATTTTCACAAAGAGAACGTAACGCAAGATTTTGTAATTAAATCGAGCTCTTGGTGGTTGCCTAAAATTCATATCTTAATTTACAATTAGTATTCTTTATTTGAAATCGTGGATTTTATTAAAAAAAAATATATTCAGGAACAGATTGTACACCTGGCTTGGGTGTGCTTCAGATTCCAGCTCAAGTTTTCAGTGCGAGTTATTTCAGGTAAACTCATACCGGCTAAAAGGTGCAAAGTGGTCGCCCCGGCTTTGACTAATTTTTCCTTGCTAGATCAAAATAATAGAACTTGCTTACAGCTGTGTGAGGGGTGTTCGGCAGCCACGTTTGTCACTTGGTGGCTACTTTGGACGGGGGAACAAATGAAGGGCGCGTCCTATGACCATCTCCGAGGGGCAAGCCAGGTCTGAAGTCCCAGGCCAGAAGAACTCTCAGGCAGAGGGTAAAAGTGGTTGGAGTACAGATAACGGAAGCCAAAGGTCCATGGTTCAAGTCTCGATGGTGAAACAAGATCTGTTTCCAGTAATTATTCGGGCAGAATATAAGCCTGTTCAGTTATGATAAGAGCTGGGTTAAAATCACACACACGGCCAAAGTGTTGTATTGACGATATCACGTTTTCGAGTACCAATGAATTCGAGCAAGATAATTAGATACTCTTTCTCCAAGTAAAGACCTAAAAGGAGCTAAAAAAAACATCAAAGCATTGTTGCAATTGTATAAGTCGACCAGCGTCCAAAATGATCATCTAGTATTGAATCCGATTAAGTTTGATAAACGTGCGAGTTCTCAGATGGCTATAAGGGCATGGGTATAGCCATATAAAATAAGCTAGAAGGGGCTAAATTGGGATGCTCTTTGCTGGAAGTGCAGATAGGCCAGCGATTGGACTGCAGATAAGGCCAGATTCATGGCGCAGATAGCACCAAATACCTTATGGCATCGAGTGCACGTAAAATTAAAGATACACTTTTTGTAAAGAAAAGGTATGAGAGTCTTTCAAGTTATCTTGAATGATTTACTCACACAGCTTGTTTGTATATAAAAGACTAAGATTGTAGCAGTCAGCGAAACTTATAAGAAGAGATATGTGCCCATTGAATAATCCGATATAATTGAGTATGCAGCGATATGGATCGCAGATGCGCAAAGATCTCGCATCGCTACTACTTTTCCCTGAATGACTCTTTAGAGAAATTCTGAGAAAATTTATACTCTTTATAGAGTCGTTCAATGTAAGAAAAAAAATTTTTACAAAGACCTAAAAATGATCCAAATCGTAGGTTCTTTGTGAGATACTAAACTCTGACCCATGAGGCGATGGGTACAAGTTGGTCACTCGTAGATTCAGTTGTCTTGAGCTCACCAATAGATGGGAAATCTATGGAGTGGGTCATAAGCTCCTTGTCCCTCACAAATCCACCAGGGCAGACGATTACATCATTCTCAACTCATCGGATATGTCACCCCTTACAGTCAAGGAGCTAAATATGGTAGTCTCTAGCATGAGGAACCAGAAGTCTCTAGAGCTAATCAAGCTGTGCCTGCTATCTACACTTAGAGGAGCAAGTGAGCTTTCTGAGAAGCAACATGGTTTGTGGAAACGGCACTCTACACTTGATGCCATCTCAGCCGCTGATGGAGCCGTACCTATTGTCTCGCTCGTTACATTGGAACTGTAAAATGGTTTCAGCTCAAAAGTAAGACGGTTACTTGCTTGCCATTCTGCAGGAGTATATCAGGAACCAATAGTTGCTCTACAACACCAATGTGATCTTTGGAAGATAATGTTCGATGTTCTGCTCAACATAAGAATGCTTTTGGGTGTGTAACGTTGTTGATGTCACAGCGACAATCGCTACCGAATCTGGTGATCTTTACAAAATAAGACTTCACCGATTTGTAAGCTGAGTAGTGCATTATCTTTAGTTTACGTTGCCAAAAAATAAAATTATCATGCGAAGGATGTCAACCGTCATACCTACGACAATTGGCTTTGGTAAGTTTCAAGTCGGCAGGTTAGTCAAATGTGTGGAAGTAATATTGGATGGCAAGTTAGTCTATCGCAAGCACATCCCTAAACAGCCAAGGCAATACTATTCTTGAATAGGCCACTGCCACATATGTGCGATTCTCGAGATATAAGGCAATGGCCTATAAACCATACTTTACTATGGCTTGGGCTGTTGCCATGACAGTCAAGATCTTTAGAATAAGAAAAATACAACGTCTGAGAGCAATGAAAATTTACAGCTACTGTACTATAACTGAAGGTGCAGTGCATTTGGTGGCAGTTTTGATTCGCTTAATGTTAGCAAATGTTTAAAAGTCACTTTGAAATGAGCCGTCACCAGGTTGCAGAGGAGACACGTGCCAAAAAACACTAAGGTGGTAGAAACGCTCGACCGCAAATTGGAAGTTAAATTGACTGTTCCATCGGTTGTCCAGAAGCAAGGACCGGTAAACATTCGATCTTTCCCAGCTTTTAACGGAATTCCTGTGAATATCTCCGTAAAATGAGAAAGGTTAAGACATACAGTTTGATTGAGGTTGTCTAAAATGACATAAAGGGGAACGGAAATAATGTGCGAGTGGCTCCAGAGTAGAGCTAAGTTCTACTTAAGCTATGGAGGAAGTTTTTAGTGAATGAAGTTCCTAGATACCAGGTCTATGACGTTATACCAGAGTCCCGTCATGTATTTTTTTTCCTTCATTATTGCAAAAAAGGTATTTACAAATTACATGGACATGTATGGTATAGTCACAATTGGTTCTCTATCGAAAAAGCTTTAAAAATATCTGCGTAGCGGCGAATGCTACTGTAAGTTGCGACAATAGATTCCGCGTAAGCATACTTGAAGGGGCGCTGCTTAAAGTTGTGGTTCCCTAAAGTTTCAGGATGCGGCCCTAAAAAGAGTGACCTCTAAAGCAGGCAGGTGCCTTCATTCAACACCTGGTATACCATTACTTTCCAAGACAACAGGGACACGACTCAAAGCAAACAGACGGCCAAGTAAAGCTGGACTTTTGGCATTTTACCCTGAACGTATCAGATGGCGTTGCCCTCAGGATGGCATTCTCATACAATACAGTCTTTGATAGCGTATTTGAAACCTCGCCGCAACGATTTGATTGAAATTGAGGAATCAATCAAGAATTTATGTGGGATCAATGATGAATATTTCCATTAGTCTCCATAAGTCGTTTAGGGATGGGTTTTAATATTGAAGAAGTCAGCGCTGTTCTGATTTCTTAAATTGATTTCCCCCTTGAGTGTGCATTCAAGAATCACTCATTCTTAAAGGATAACAACACAGAGCCTTGGGCAACCAAATCTGCTTCCTTATCACAACACCGGTGATCTATCATTGTTTCAAGAATAACCCTTCTATTAATTATTCACCGAATCTGTTCTCGAATTTCTATACCTATCCCTAGTAATTACTTTCGCACGCTCCATTAATAATCAAAAAGTCAACCTTAAAGCGTGTGATTAATGAAAGTAATCGACATTGTAATAGTCCACGAGTGAATTCCCAGCATTTATTTCAGTGTCGTTATCTTAGTCCCAAAATGCGAACATTTTAGCTTGATTTATTACATATGCGAAGTGAATAGCGTATGTAAGAAACATGACTGTGGCATTAGTATGTGCTACACATCACACTCTTCCAGCATACGACATACTAGTAGGTATACACATCCTTGAGCATGGGCTTGGAATCAGCATATGTTTTCATTATCCTCATCATGCCTTGCTCCACAAATTTTCATTTAAGCTCTCCAAAAACCCACATGCTAGATCTACTCGTCGTCTTTTTCCACTCCTGCGGAAGTGGCCTAGCACCGGCTCCAGGCTAACATATTAGTACGGTACAAAACTATAGCGTTTCTCATTTATTTTTGTGACGAACCAGAACCTTTCGTACGGAATGCGGAAGGAAGTGCAGGGAGCGCGGTGGAGCCATGATGGCGCGCTGGCGGGTCACATTGGATCTGATTCCGTGCCATTAGGAGCAAAACGGCGACCACAAAATTGCGGAGTAATCCTCATTTTCGTACGTTTTCGGTGTTTTATTGCCTGAAAATGCCATGTCACCAGCATCAAAAATAGCAGCTTTTTGTAATGGATGTTGGAGTTTTGTATCTGCGGATACGATTTCATGGAAGAAGGAAGATACAGGAGGAAAGTGATTCGCAATATTGATAGGACAGAAGTTCTACCCTTAAGAAATTTCCCTCGAGTTGACATTTCGCTCCTCATGAAAATTAAATAAATTTTCGGTATTCAGATAATTTTTTCGACGAAATCGTCCTTAAATATGATCCAACCTCTTTTGCCTGATGAAAAGCGAGTCATCCATGTACACTTAAGTCGTCAAGTAAATGTGGAAGGTTCATTTCTTTTTTTATAGTCATCAGGACTAAAATAAATGTAGAACATGTTTTTGCTCTTAAAATTTCGGTTTCGTTTGCACAGACGAGTCATCATCCAATTACGCAACATTGTACATAAACTTTTGATTTTCAGAGTAAATATTCTAATCATACATGTCTGAAGTACACTTGTCAGATACTCGAATATATTTGCCATATGCAGTCTAAGCTTACTTAGTTGAATTGTTTGCCCAAGCTAAACTGAGCAAGGATGTTACTTCGCCATGTTGAGATATTAAGGATTGTTTATCTAATGTTCGTCTTTCCTGTTCTCTCAGCATCACATCCAGCTGGCTCATCGTCGAGTCTCTTTGCTGTAATAGCGTGCTCATCCACTTTTCATGTATTGTTATGTTCTCCACGGGAGGACTCGATTCCTCTGAGATAGATATCCTTCTGCCTTACCATTCTAACCATCTATCCCTTGTTCATCATACGAATTCCTCCAAGGTGAATGCAAGATAAGCTCGGAAATAGGACACACGAAGCAGAAGTTAAGGAAGAAATCCCGTTGGCGGGTAATTTTTCTCGAACTCACCTGGAGCAGATTCTTTGATGATGCTTTCCCTTGGACTGGCAACGACCAATCGCGGAGGAAAGGAACTGCTGGAAATAATACACTAACCCAGCTTTTAGGGCTATTTAAAGCGTTCATCAGCAATTTACGAGATGTTGGATGTATCTTTGAGGTGTTCGAGACACGGGTACAGTGGCTTTGTTGAAGATAAATTGAGTAGCTTAAGATTTGTCACTTGAACGTTCGTTGTGCTATTAATTTCGGTTTTCGGGTCAGTCATTGATGACAGATGCTACTGACATTGATTTTGAGGGCAAAGGTTCTGCTGTCCGCAGGATAATGTATGGAAGGTACAAATTAAATTGAATCACTGACCTGTAAATGATGTGAAGTGATGATTAAATTTCAATTAATTATTGGCTTTTGGCTTGCGCGATTAATAAAGGGATTATATTTAGTTTGAGTTTCACTAATAGACTTCCTGAATAATAACGTGGATGCAATGATAATATATAGCTGAGAGAACTCAATTTGAATAGTTAAGCGTAACTTTTGACGCTAGTGCGATGTTTTTAGAGCTTTGTAAAACGAATTTTACAAAGATCTACTAGTTTTGCGTCCTTTCTGTCTGTCCGTCTGCATATGCGTTTCCGTAGAAACTATTAAAGCTAAGGTTAGAAGTGGTGGTCAGTCAAAAGTTTAGATCTTATCGAACATTTCAAAATCTCAAAATATCATGAAGGTAGGTCTGTATAAATACAAGGGCAACAAATACCTCAGAAAAAGAAAAATTCCCACAATTTTGTTAGTAATTGTATGATTTGTGAATTTTACGTTTTGCTCCATAAGATCGAAACGGTACCCTGAAATTTCTGAAAGTTTCACGATTATTCATATGAATAAAACGGCCACAACATTTCATTGATATCGAATCGTAATCAAGTGAGATATAGGCATTTCAATTATATGGAAATACGACCACATGTAGTGGTGGATGGTATACATTTCAAATCGACCTAGGCACTACAATTTTCTTTGGATTTTCATGATAACTTCAAGAAAGATGTTATATTTAAATGTGTTCTATTGGCTGAGTATTCAAAAAATTTACCTTAGATGGAGCAAAATGGCTATGTTGTGTTTATGGAAGAAACCCTCGATGTTTCGTATATAAATGAACGATTTCTTGTATTTTTTTTCTTGAAAAGCCGTCGGGCCTTGCTTTTTTGTGTGAATAGACGCGTTTCGAGTCGTTTGAGTCATCTTCAGTGTCTATAGAATATGTGGAGAGAAATAATTTTGTATAGGTGTAGGATGGGTTAATCAGGTAGGCACTAAATTAGGTCAGGTAGAGATATATTGGGTTGCTGCTTTTTGGGTCGTTGGATGCCCGTCTGTTCTGGTTCGTCTCGCTTCCTTTTACGTTGGAGAGTGTGGTGAGAAAATTGTGTCGGAATCGGTAATAAGTTCTTCTTTGATAAGGTCGCCGTCTAGTTTTCTAGGTTTATATATTTCAAGCCTTTCTAAGATGTCAAGTCTCGGTCCTTTGCTTTGTTGTTTTGTAGGTGGGTCGCATAATCGGAGTCTGCCTTGTTTTGTAAGAAAGATCGTAAGTGCTCTTTGTATCTTGTCGTTAGTTTCCGTGGTGCCCTTCCTATGTATACCATGTCGCAATCCTTGCATGTCAGTTTGCATATGCCACTGTTCTCGTATATTGATGTGTCATTCAGTTTTGGTTTCAGTTTGTTGTCAGTTTCAATGCAGTTTGAAGTTTGTATTTCCTACGGAAGTTTGATAGTTTGTATGTCTCTTCGCCTAGATATGATAACGAAATCTACTGTTGGTAATTCTTATGCATTTCAGTCAGTTGGCGTTCCTGTTTTTGTTTGTACTGTGTAATAAGTTTGCCAATGACACATTTATTGTATCCGTTATTACTAGCTATTCTGTTGTTTAATTTGTTGGAGTAGTTAGCGGGAGTCATGCGAATGGAGTGAAGTCCCTGCAACATTGATCTGTATGCTGCTAGCTCATATTGCGCAGAGTGGTTAGATGTTACGTGTATGGTATGATCAGTTGTGGTTGGTTTTCTGTATATTTTATAGTCTAATCGTGTTTGTTCGCATGTCACGGTTAGGTCCATATAGTTGAGCTGTTCGTTTGCCTTTTTTTCTATAGTCAAACTTATATTCGGGTATATTTCATTCATATAGGAGAGTATTTCGTCTTATTTATTTTCTTGTGAGCCAATAACGATGAAATAGTTGTAGTGTTTGAGGATGTTCATAAGTCCGGAAAGAACTGTAGCGATGATCTGCTGCCTCAGCGAGTGAGGATGTTGATGCTCGCCGGAATTGGCTTTGTGTGAGAACGCGTAAATGTGCTTGCAGGCTAGCGTTGCGGTGTCGTGGAGCGAGTTCTTTTTTCGCATTCACGAATTTTTCGTTAGAAATATAACGCTTTGACGATGTCGAGGCCGGGGTAGCCTACCAAAGGAATTGACATTGGGAAACGACCTCGATGCTCGATTAACGCGTGTGGGAGCAAGATGATTACGTCCTTACTATGAACCACTTATGACTCCCATATAAGAGCGGGGCATCTAGGTGGAAATGGTTTCCCCTCGCACCCCCCTCCCGGATCAAGACCCGTTGTAGACGTGGCCATTTATTTTAAATTTACATCTCAAGCGTCTGGTACATAACCAGCTTTCAGTTTCATTGACCCCTATCTTGTTGAAGGAAGAACATGGGTTTCTCAAAGGTTGCTCTACGACCTCAAATTTAATTGAATTACCCAATTTCATTGCTAAGGCCCTAGACAATCGATTGCAGGTTGATGTCATCTTCACTGACTTCTCGAAGGCATTTGACACGGTCAACCATCAACTTCTCTGCTACAAACTGAAAACTTTTGGGGTTGCTGGCCCTCTCTTATCATGGATGGACTCCTACCGATCTTCTCGTATTTGTTGTGTTAGTTACTGTGGAACTACCTCTATTCCATTCTATCAGTCCTCTGGTGTTCCTCAAGGTTCCATTTTAGGTCCCCTCCTATTCCTATTGTTTATAAGTGATCATCCTTCGGTTATTGCCTCGAATTGCCTACTGTATGCCGATGATTTTAAAGTCTTTCGAGCTATCAGGTCTGTACAAGATTGTCAATATCTTCAGATGGACCTGATTGCCCTAAGTAACTGGTGTTCGTCTAACTACCTCTGTCTTGATGTTGCCAAATGCTATTAAATGCCTTTTAATCTAAATCTTTCTCCGCTGACTTTCACCTATATGTTGAAGGAAGTCCCACTCACCGCTGTGAGCACTACTAAGGATCTTGGCGTTACTTTTGATCCTATGCTCAATTTTGATGCACACATTCTAATCGTGACTACAAGGGCCTCGAAAATATTGGGACTTATTTTCAGGCATGCTCTTAAATTAAAAAATATATCTAGCCCCGTCCGATTGTTTATCTGTCTTGTCCGTCCTATCCTCGAATATTGCTCTGTAGTTTGGTCTCCCCGACACTTCTACCTCATTAACTCGTTAGAGAATGTCCAACGTAAATTTACTCGTGTCTTGGTTTACAAATTCAAAGTCCCATATCAACCCTATGACTGTCGTTTATACTTCTTACGTTTGCTTACTCTCCCGTCGCATGTATCTAGATCAGTGTTTTCTGTATCAACTCTGCCACAATCAAATTTCATTAACATTGTTTGCAGACTTACGTTTTCGTCAATCATCGCGTTCTTCTCGGGCAAATAATTTTTTCGTGCCACCGTATGCCCGTAAAAATTTATATTTTCATTCTCCCATCATATGAATGGTAAGGAATCATGATAAGTTTGAGCTTGGCCCTTTTTCTGACTCATACCTAGTTTTTAAATTAAGATTAAGAAGGCTGATTCTTAAAACTCAACTGGAGTAAATATTAGACTTTATTTTTTTTGTGCTATAATTTAATTTTACATGCATATTTATAATTGTTAGTACCATTGAATTTCTTTTAGGTAAATTTCTCGAGAGAAATTTTTTGATATTTTGTCGATCATACATGTGCAAATTTCAAAATGGCGGCGTTTTAAATATGCGTTTTTTTCAGGTTTTTGTGGCCCTCTAGCGGTCACATTTTCCAGCGGGTTTTGATGAAACTTGAGATTATGGATCTCTGTACTATGTACTTGTATTACGCAGAAAATTATTAAAATTGAATGAAAAATAAAAAAGTCGAAAATTTAAAACCCAATATTTTTAAGCTGCCATTTTCACTAAAAACTGAATTATTTTGCCCTGTCTAGAGTGAAACTCTGATTTGAACGAGATTTGGCACATTGATTGATGAGGTCCTAGCTCACAAAGATTTAAAATTGTCCAAAATCAAATGCATTCATTTAAAATGGCGGCCCCCAAAGGTGAGGAACAGGCGCAATTCGCTATTTTAGTAGCAACAGAAATAATGAATTTTTTTCATGGAAACGTTTTAAATGACTTATCTTGAACGTATTTATAAATCAGAATATTTTTTAAATATTGTATAATATTTTTAACAATACCCTAAGAAATTATAAAATCGCGACTTGTCTGTCTGTCCGTCCGTTTGTTAGTGTGTCACAAGTTTTCTCGCAAACCACATGAGCTAGAATGAGGAAATTTTCTACGTAGGTCAAAAGTGGTGCCTGTTGGAATTTGCAGTGTAAGAACATATTTTAAAGTGTTTAAGGGGGTCTCCCCATACAGGGGGGTGACATAAATATTTTTTTTATTTCTGTAGCTCTCTAGCAGCCAAGTTTCTCAACAGATTCCGATAAAACTTGAAATTATAAGTTATTAAGGCAAGTTAATTTAATTTAATTATGCAAATCGGATGACAAATAAAAATTCGAAAATTTACAGCTTAATATTTTTAGCAGCTGTTTTCATTAAAAATCCAAAATGACGGCCCCTGATGGTTCAGAAAAGAATCGAAAATGTATATATTAATGGCAATGCAAGTGCTTCTCAAGCTTTTATGGAAATCTTTTGAAATTAACTATTTGAGCTATTTAAGCCAAAAAGTTACCACCTTTGTGTGGTAACCACTGTCAAATGTATAAACAGCAAATGTGAGAAGGGCGAAACGAGTATAAATATGTTTATAACAATTTATTACCCGCCGATTTTCAATATGTGATCCATACGTGTGCAACTCAATTTAATTCCTCGATGAAGGGTCTCCAAATACGAACGGCGGCAGATCCTTTCTGTTAATAAATACCCATGTAGTGCTACAAAAATTGCAATAAGAAGTCCAGTAGTAGATAAGCCAATTTCTTTTTCGAACCCTTACCTTTCCGGCTGGTGCTGCCAACGGGGATTTTTTATATTAACTTTAACACTTAATTCTAATTTTCATTAATTTTCTTTTGTTTATTTTGTTCCATTTTGTAATTGGTTTATGTTTTATCTGTTAAATGGAATTTAAATAAATAAAAAAGTAGGAAAATAATTTGGTTTGATCAAAGAACTATTGTTAGTATCACTGAATTTCTTTTCACATTAACTTTTTCACTTAATTCTAATTTTCATTAATTTTCTTTCCTGTTTGTTTTGTTCCATTTTGTAATTGGGTTGTGTTTAGTCTGTTAAATGGAATTTAAATAAATAAATATGAACCCACAATTTACGAGATGTTGCTCCTACTTACACCAATGTTACCCCAGAATGCCCATAACAGGTTAGAAAGTGAATTCAGGTTAAATTTCGAAATTGAATAACTCATTACACTTTGATGGAAACTATCGCATTCTTAGGTCCTGCAGGGACAGCCAGCACTGATGGAGTTACTGTACTGTAAGGATTTTGAGGCTTCGGATGCATACAATTTCTACTGAGTTCGGGCAATTTCAACCTCAATAGCTTGAATGTTCTCCAGGATAGTACTCATGTTGCTCATTTATTTTCTTTAATTAAAAATAATAGTCTTTATTCGCTAAATTCTCTTCTTCAGGCCACCAGCAGCAGAATCTTCTCCAATTGTCACATTGACATTCCTCGCAATCATCCGCAGCAAAAAGGAACTCGGAAGCATGCACTCTTGCTCAGATTCTTTTGGGCTGCAACAGTTTTCTTCGGAGCTGTCTTGTTTACACTCCTGCAACAGATATTATTTTCCTCATGAAAAAAATGGTTAACCCCAAATTGACAAGCAAACCTTCATAAGCTCCCGCGATTTTTTGTCTTCATATAGAGTTCTTCAGGATCATCCACCACAAGATTCCTATACTCGTCCAACCCAACAATGTGACCTTCGATCCGCAAAGAAATGTTTTCCTACAGCCACACTTGCACGCGCGAATGATTTTGCAACTAACGAAAGTACCAAAAGATTCCGCAATTAGCGTTTAGTGCGTATTTTCATTACCCACAAATGATAGCCCTCGCTCTTGCTCACGCACTCCCGACGTCATGTCGTGGTTCAGTGGCCGATCTAGCTCCTCACACTGCCTAAATCAATGGTAAGTAGTAGTTTCACGGTTGCGTTTGTTGTCCAGAGTGAGCAAACGTGGCACACATCGGACTGACAGCTCATTCCCAAGTTTTCATGCAGGATATGATCCACGCGGTTTTTTGAAATGCCTACTGTCTCAGTTCTCTTGCGCACCTTCAATCAGTGGACTGCCAATACGAGCTCATGGATTTTTATTCTTCATGATAGCTGTCAAAATCGATGTATGACCACGTCGAAACTCGTTAAAGAAATTTTTTAGAGTCGCCATCGAAGGAACAGATTCACTGTAAATAGCATTTAAGCGCTCTTTGATTTCGCTGCGTGATTTCCCTTTCAAAAACAAGAATTAAATTACCAAGACAGTAGCTGTTTATGAGAATGTACTACACGATCATCTACAGTATCTTAGTTGCATTAGTGGCACCATCGAGTGGTGAGGCTAAGTACTTATCGGATCACTCTTGTATTGCTATTTGGTGCATTTTCGTGCAGTTATTACACTTTTGGGTACCTTTCGTCTCATTTTTCTTACGCAATGAATGTCCACTACGGTGGATGACAGTAGTCATGGTTTATATTTTCCCCCGTTGGCCATAATCGTGGAGTAATTTCACGTGAATCAAAAATTTGAGTTTATACCGTCCGGTGTAGTTTTCCACCACCAATGTTTCTATTGGCTGGTTCTCGTCATTTGTCAATAGTTCGAGGATTGCGTTGAGTCGTTGAGATGCGTGTGAATAACTTAATTTAAAACAATTGCGCCATGGCTATGCTACAGTAAGAGGTATAGTGTGAACTTCATCGAATGTGTCAGAAAAGTAGGTAAATCATCCTTTACTTAGATTTAAATGCTCGCTTGATACGATATTCATTTTCATTCTTGCAACGTCCTTTGAAAAAGTTTGTATGCGTGACGCAGATCGAAATTATTTCGGCGTTTGTCAACTTTAGTGCCACTTGTACCGATATCACCTAGGCAGTAATTCTCGTTAAAGTTGAGCACGAACAGCAATTGCAACTACATGATCCTTGTAAGTAATACAATGCGTTGCAGCTTCTTAGGACTTAACCGATCCTACGGGTTATTAATTTTAATACTTGTGATTGGCTGTTGCGTTGGCGGAAAGTTTAGTTGTGGTTAATTCAGAAAGTTTTGTAATCCAATATCGCAATTCGTTAGATTTACTGGCGCATTCATTTTGTTGTGTTTTGTTTTTCCTGTAGCTGCGACTCTTTTTCGAGATGCAGGTGGTTGTTGCTGTCACTGCTATTGATTTCTTATGACTTGTACTTGTTGTTGGCAGTAAGTTTGAGTTAGCTATGGCTGCGTCAATAGATTCTGAATTCGATTTCTTCTTTGATTTGGATACTTCAGTGTTGAAATAAATTGCATTATTATTGATCTAGTTTCACGTTCCAGCATTGACTTCAATTGATCATCATAATATTCTAACACTGTGCAAAACGAATCTGCATCTATTTTGAACACATTATACAACTTAACTACTCGGAGATGATCTCAAGCGTTGTTTACAATGTATTCTCATAACGCATATTTGATGTAATTAACTTTCTTATCGTCCTCCCAATCCTTGTTCGACTGATACACTCTACATGCAATACATTGTTCCTCTTTCAAGTCGAACACTTTGTGGACTTCCAAAAAGCCTCCCTTGCCGGGTAGGATTGAAATATCGATCATTCAGTACAGAGTGATTGTTGAATCGTGACTGATCTTCGTTCAATATTCGCTTAAGTTCCATCATATGTACATTAAGTTCATGCTGTAGCTTCTTCGGCTCGGGTTGCTGATCGGTGTTCTTCTACTTCACCGCATTCTGTTAACTTTAATATTTCATCACATTCATAATATTCCGGCGAAGTGTGGTCCGTTATGGAAAGTTGTTACGGAAGTTTGTTGCGGAAGGAGCCGCTTTGGGCAGTATTGCTGTTTGAATCCATTTGGCGTCGAAGTTCGAACCCGGATATTCCTAAGCCTGTGGGATCGAGGCTTGATGTTGAAATAAAGCGTCCTTCGCAGATACTCGTGCTTCGTGTATATTGATGATGATAACGACAGTTTGGCCTATTGTTGCTTTACAAGCTACATAAATACATTCAATAATATAACATTTACTCGCTAGTTTACCGCAGCGCTTGCTTAATTTTTTTTTTATTAATCTAACACATTGATTCGGGGTCTCCTCGAAATTTGCTAAGCATCTTCGTAATTATTTAAATTAGATGTTGCGTGTGGAGTGCGCGGTCCTTTCCCATAGGTATTTCAACGTTACAAGATATCAAATGAAAGGTATTACTGAGGCTTTTCAATATTCGTCGTTAAAAATACAATATCGATAATAGGGTAGCAAGGCGAAGGAGAAGAACATGAACGAATTGCGTATCCCCCTCCTCCCGATCGGACAGTTATGGACCGAAAAACTATAAAAAATTTAGAGGTAGTTCTCTGTAAGTACAACAACGACAAATACCTCAGAAGTTGAAATTTGCAAAACTTTGTTAGTAATAATACAATCCATCACTTTTACACATTCTTGAATAAATGCCCTTAAATTCAATGAAATTTGATATATAGATGCCTGTTTATAAAACTCATCAGCCATTGAAAATTCAGAAGGATCGAATAGTATTTAACGAAGTTATGGTGGTTTGAAATATGCGCTTCAAATCAACTCAGCCGTTACGGATTTTTTAAGATTTGCATGAACATTTTTTTGTATATGACTCCTTCCACTGCAACCCTCAATGCAGGTATCACTGTGCTTAAAACCTGTTTTGTAAAGGTCTTGTCAAGCCCTTTCATATAATATCCCAGATGACAGTATTTGGCAAAGGAAAAAAAATGTTTGGATACCCAAACCTTCAAGAGGCTATCATATTTTGCATACGCCTGCCAAGTTTGGATGCTTGTTGCATTACAGTTTAAGAGAGAAACTGCTGTGTCAAATGGACGGACAGACAGGCCGCGATTTCAATAGTATTTTGTTACTGTTCGATGTATCCTAAATATAAAACACATCTCCGACAAGAAGAGTTGCACGATTAGTTCCATAAGGTCAAGGCAGATACTCATACACTCACCCTGAGTTCCCAATATCGACTGATCGCAGACCCATGTGATAATCCAGAAGCTAGCAAAAGACGCAGGCATGCAGATATCCTGTGGTCAATACTGATTTTTATATCGTTTTGAGGTTGCCTGACCCCATGCAGATGCAGCCATGGGTAAAATCAATGTTTAAAACAGAATCAAAATTCAATTAATATTTCGTTCACTTATTCAAACTAAGGAGACTACAAAGTAAAAAGTCTGCATAATTTTCGAAGCTTCAGAGCCCGTTTTGATAGGCAGAGTGCCCAAGATTTGTCGAATGATAAAAGGTTCAAACATCCTTCTAGGGTATTGCAAGACGAGTGAGTAAATCCATCGAATATTAATGTGTTTTTATATACTCGTACTGGTTATTTATACACATTTTAAAGGGTGCTATTTTTTGAAAAATGTATTTCTCCAACACACCTTAGATTGTGGTTTTCACATGCTTTAAAATCTGTCTGTTTGAGTATTAAAGTGTTGAAATATCACACTTGTTTAAAATGACGACATTAGAAATACGTTGTAGTGCATTGATTTAGATCAATCAGCATCTTCATTGATCTAATGTATTTCCATGATTGAAGCATTGTCAAACTTACCAGAAAAACTTTGATTTGCCGCAAATGATGATAGTGCGACTCAGGCACAAGCCCGCATTAATATTCTGTCACGATGAAAAACTTTCACCAGGCGCCATCGCCTTTAAACAGAACACTTTACCGATAGCATAGAATAGATATAAGAAATGCCAGTAGTTGTTGAACATCTTCTCTCCTCCCCTTACATTCTGTTGAATTTAATTTAAAGGCGGGAAATTTGAACAAGTGCAATTTTGAGCAGTGGCAATAGTAACCGAAACTTTTCTGGCAAAACTTCAAAATTAAGAAGTTTGCCCGGAATTTTTGTATTTCTTTTTTGTTCATTTTCATCCCTTTTCAGCACGTCATTCCTTTTGATGTTTCCTTTACGAATCCTTCCATTCTCTGATTTCAACAGCATCAGCATTATAGTGGGCATGTGCTCTGCTAACGAACAAAGGATCCTTTCGAGAAGGACAAATTCATTTCTTGGCTGCCGGAAGGACAACAGATCTTCCCACATTGCAACCGTTACGTACAATGGGAAAAGTTCTCCTCGAAGTTTAAGTTGAGTTGTTATAAGGCAAATATCGCTCGTTAATTTTTTGTGCATGATTAAGGTCATCGGGCCAAGGTTATTTAATCTTTTGCTTGGCAAAGTTAGTAAATTTCTATCCTGATGTGTTATTAAGTCTTCTGTTTCTATCGTCCATTTTGAATAGAATTGAATCAATAGCAAGGAAATTATATGAGTCTGGCAAGAAAAGTCCACCTGCTAACCCACGTTGACCCCTTATGCGGAAGTTACAGAAAGGTAATTGAATTTGGGAAATACTTTGTTGCAATCAAGCTGAAGTTTTCTTGTAACTTGTATTTTGATTATGCCCACATACTTCTGAAGAAATACTTAGTTTCGAGGAAAATTATTAAAGACGGTACTTGAAAATACCACGATTATTATCAAAATCTTGAAAATAATTGTTTGCGTTGTTCTTGTCTACTATCGGTATAGATAATACTGGCATGGTGTTATATTATTTTGCATTTGGTAAGTGCTCCAACCAGAAATATAAAATGTAGATTTTTATCGTAAGCAAGTGATGAGGTAACTCAGCATATAACTTGTGTCATATCGTTCATTCAATTGGCTTCAGTTGAGAGTAAAAATATTACTTGGGGAAACATAATATTTTTACAAGTATAACCCGGCTTAGAGCTTTTTTGCTTCCCCAAGAAAACATAAATGCCTTTTCAAGGTTTGGCAGAAAATCAAAAAAACCCTATAAAATCCGTGAACAGTCTTGCCTATCTGTCTATCTATTTTGCTGTATACCAAAGCACTTTTTTTTTGTGAAACTATAACAATGACAGAAACCAAACACAGTAGATATGTACCTACATCTTTTGAGTATTAAAAAATTTTCAAAGGTTTTTAAGGAGGGTCTGCATATATAGGAAGGGGATCCTTGACAGTTTTTTAACAAATGCAATTTTATTTATTAATAAAAACAATAAAAAGTTTGTTACAAGTCAAACGTGCTACACCTGAAATTCTCATAAATATGTCCAGGCTCATTTTTAGCAATGACTTTCGCATCACGCATATTTTGAAACAAAGTCCATGAACATAGCCTTTTACGGTGTGCTGCATATTATCGAATTAATGGTTAGCTCCAACGCTATGAATTTAGTTGATAGCTTTATATGTACATATGTATGAGGGTGGTCCGATAAGTACTTAGCCTCACCTCCCGATAGCGCCACTATCGCAAGGATTCACTATCGTGTAGTACATTCTTGTAGATGGCTACTGTCAAAGTTTCAGCCGAATCGAATTGGATGTTTTGTTTTGACATGTCCGCGGCATTTAGAAAAATGGACAAAGACCAATATGAGTGGGTTATTCGATTCGATTCTTGTTTTTGGAAGGGAAATCGCACTGCAAAATCAAAGAGTGCTTAAATACTGTCTACAGTGACTCTGACGTCGGTTTTTGATGAGCCATGCCCAGGTGCCCTGAAAGCGACTACCACGGAGGATAACGTGACAAAAGTCCACGAGCTCGTATTGGCAGACCGTCGATTGGAGGTGCGTGAGATAGCTGAGACAGTAGGCGTTACAAAAGACCACATGTGTCATATCCTGCATGAAATTTTGGGCATTTTCCAAAAAGGGCGTTTTTCTTTTGTCGGCTAAGTAATTATCGAACCGTTCTCATAAGAATAGGCTGCACCAATGAGACGTATAGTGATTTAATTCCCGAAATATTCTTAACATAAATTCTTTAGCTATTCACTTAATAAAATGTAGCATCTTATTAGCCCTGGATACAACTCCATCATACTGAAATTTAAAACAAAGCTTTTGGTCTAGGACGACATCAAAGTCCACAATGCTATTTACTCTACTAAGTGCTATGTTTTTTATGTAATAGTCAAGTAGTCCTTTTTCACAAGAAGACTTATCACCTGGTGTATTTCTAAATGTAGGGAGAGTTAGTTGTTGTTGCACCATTCAAAATAAGTGCTGAGTTTGGACAGCAGAAACATAATCTGATAAAAATTATATGATATATCAAGTTTTAAGATCATCTGCATAAGACAGTTCAGGTACATCATGCAATACTATTGAGAGGTTAGAAATGAAAATATGAAACAGAAGAGGTAACTTCCTTGAGGAACCTCGGAGAGGCCGTGAATTTGTTTAGATGTATGCCCTCGAAACATGACAACTTAAGATCGGTTCTTTAGAAGAGAATGAATCCAATTGAGTGAAATGACCGATGATTCCAAGTTTAGGGAGTTTATTTATCATTGCTACATTATTTACACGGTCAAATGCTTTGGTGAAATCGGTATATATTGCATCAATCTGGTGACTCTTTTATATCTCATAGAAAATACTTGATCTTTTTTTGGAATTCATGCTGATTTTTATTAAATTTGTTCTATAGTAGGGGGTGATCTTGTTACAAAATATGTTTTCAAAAAGCTTTAGAATGGCTGATAATATAGCGATAGCCTTGCAATTTTGAATACACCTTTTACCATTCTTTTTATGGACTAGTATTAAGTAAGAAGATTTTCAATAAGAAAGGAAGACACCGCTGGAGTGGGGTTTGTTGAAAGTGGAGGAAAGAGAGAGCTTTTTAGGGCCTTGAAGGAAATTCTCCCCAGTAAATTTAATATCGGCTTCACATGTTTCTTGTAGCCCGCGTGGTGTAGTAGCCAGAGCACTCTTCTCATAAGCCGAAGGTCAACTGCTCAAAGATGTTTTAGTAATGCTTTCATCATTCGCATGAATATAGAACCGAAAATGTTCAGGTTTTTTGTTGTTTAGTGATTTCTCAATATGGCTATATATTGGATAGTCTAAAAAGTATTGAGCCTTTTTGTCACTAGATGGTGTTTGTTGTCATATATCGGGCAATACTAATCAGATTGAGTCAAACTCACATGCGTTTGAAAGGTGACATTCTAGTCTACAGTTTTCACATGGACAGCACTGTATTTCGTCATTCGTGTCAAGTGTTGTATTCATTGAAAAATGAGTGAAATTTCTGAAAAAATTGTTATATTTTACAATATCACTACGATCAAGGTGAGAATGCATCGCAGGCTCGTGAAGAAATTCGTGATGTCTACCGTCAAGATTCTTTATTAAAAGCCACAGCGAAGAGATGGTTCGCTCACTTTAGTTCTGGAAATTTTGATGTCAAAGATGCACCTCGCTCAGGTCGACCAATCACTGAAAAAGTCTATGAAATCTTACAAAAAATTGAAGAAGACCAACACATAAGCAGCTTTGACATTACTAAGGAACCGAATATTCATCATCAAACAGTTTTCAACCATTTGCGTTAGGCTGGATACACAAAGAAGCTCGACGTTTGGGTGCCACATGAATTAGCACAAAAAAATTTGACTGACCGAATTCCCATTTGCGAAATGCTAATAAAATGCAACGAAATCGAGTCATTTTTTAAGCAAATCATTACGGGTGATAAAAAATGGGTAAGATACGAGAATGACGTTCGAAAAAGACCATGGTCAAAAAAAGGTGAGTCATCACTGACGACTTCAAAGCCAGGGTTGACACCCAATAGGGTTATGCTGTGTGTATGGTGGGATTTGAAGGAAATTGTTTACCATGAGGTACTAAAACCTGGCCCAACACTCAATTCGGCTCTGTGCTGTCAGCAATTAACCAGATTGCAACAAGCAATTAAAAAAAAACCGGCCAGAATTGATCAATAGAAAGGGCGTTGTCTTCCACCATGACAACGCCAGACCACACACATCTTTGATGACCCGGCTAAAATTGACAGAGCTTGGCTGATGCATCCACCGTATAGTCCAGACTTTTCACCATCAGATTACCATTTGTTTCGGTCTCTGCAAACCTTCCTTAATGAAAAGGAATTCACTTCAAAAAGGAACTGTGAAAGTCACTTGGCAAAGTTTTTCGCAGATAAACCACAGAAGTTCTACAGGGATGGAATAATGGCTCTACCCAAAAAATGACAAAAGGTCATACATAATAATGGACAATAAGTACTTAAATAAAATTCATTTTAAATATATGAAATATTCAATCGAAGAATGACAAAAAAAGCTCAATGCTTGTTAGACTTACCAATATATTAAAAGATCTGATCAAGGCCTTTCATTTGGAACTCTACCCGAATGCCTTTGGCGAAAAGTCTTTGCATGTTTTTGACTACGGAAATTTAATTAACTAGAAACTTCTGACCTGTCCACAAAATTTGATTCCCGAGAAAACTTACTATGATGCACTGACAGACACACGCACGGACGGACAGGTACCGAATTATAGGGAATTGTTAAAAAATTTTTATACGAGATCCCAAAAAATGCCCCAATCAACAAGACAACTATTCAAGTCATCTCGTGGAGCTAATAAGTCGTGGGGAAATCTACTAAAGATTAACTTATTCAGCCCATCAAAAAAGTCCATATACTATATTTTAATAGATGAATTGCAAAGCATATACAAATATCGTCGATACTAATAATTAGAAGCTAGGTCTAAGTAAGACCCTAACCTATATATATATATATATATATATATATATATATATATATATATATATATATATATATATATATGTGTATATATATATATATATATATATATATATATATATATATATATATATATATATATATATATATATATATATATATATTCTACCGGGGGCGAGGGGTATGAAGCTATTACCAGGAGAAAACGCAAGGCAATTTTTGACTTCAATGAAGATTTCACCAGCATCAGACTTAGAAGACACATGTGTATTAAGATCTTGATGAAATATTTTATAAGTGATCTGGATTTGTCTACCAATGTATACTTCAAGATGACTGAGGACTCGATGGGAGGACCTGATAGGAACTGACAGCAGAACTTTGTTGGGAGTGATCAGCTGGTGAACGCTGATTGGAGGAGATTAATCCTGGAGCGCAATATATGTATATTTATATTGGATAGTCTAAAAAGTATTGAGCCTTGTTAGGGTTTTCTACTAAAATACAAAACCCCATTTCAATCACGATCTGTGTCCGTCTGTATGTCACAGCACTTTTTCTCCGATACTATACAAGATGCAGCAATGAAACTTTGTTGAAAGGTCAGAAGTGATGACTTCTTGAAAGTTTTGGGGTGGAAAAATTTTTCAAAGGCGTTTAAGGGGGTCTCTCCATATAGGGAGGTGACTCTTTAAACATTTTTTCACCATTGCTTGTCGAATAGGGTGCCGTTGGAAAGGTCTTAATGAGATCTTTTCAAAACAAGCCTTAAAATTGCGTTATCTGCACCGAGAGGGGAAGGGGAAATGTATGAACTTGTCGCGTACTCCCTCGCGATTGGACGTCTTTCATCAATACATGTAATCTAAAAAATCTGAAAAAATTATAAAGGGGGATATTTATGAGTATACCAATAGCAAATACCTCAGAAGTCAAAATTTGTTCAACTTTGTTAATAATAGTATGATCCTCGAATTTCATATTTTCTCCGATAAAATCGTCTTTGACATGTTTCTTGATTTTATTCGTTGCTGGTGATTGCATTTTGTAAGTTGAGTACAAAACCCTTCTGACATGAGCGTAGGTCTGTCTACACAACTTGTTTGTCACTAGATGGGGCTCGTTGTCATGTATCGGGCAACACTAATCAGATTGACATGCCTTTGAAAGGTGAAAACTCCTGTCTACAATTTTCATATGGTCAGTTTTGTACTTCGTCATTCATGTCAAAAGTTGTATTAATTTAAAAATGAGTGGAATATCTGAAAAAATTCGTTATATTTTACAATATCACAACGATCAAGGTGAAAATGCATCGCAGGCTGGCGAAAAAATTTGTGGTGTCTACGGTTAAGATACTTATCAAAAGCCATAGCCAAGAGATGGTTCGCTCGCTGTGGCTTTTGATAAAGTATCTTGACCGTAGACATCACAACTTTTCCCGCGGTTCGTTGAGCCGCCTGTCAACATTTCACAATCACCACTTATGCAAATCGGAATCCCCGACAGGAAGGATTCTTGCCTCTCCAGGCGTAATTCACGCGTTCCACCTATACTACATGCTCCACGCGCGAACACATTGGCTGAAAGCACTATCGTATTTATGTTGGCTCTTTTATAAACTTGTCGCAACGGCTCTTTGACTTGAGTTAAAGAGCCCATGTTCAAGGCCAAAATAATCACCACGGTCGCTCAACTTTACAGCGTTTTCCGTGGACTCGACTTGTTTTGTTTGTAATGTAATTTTTCATTTTGATACTTTGTGTTTATGTGCACGATCGGCATTCCGATTCTAGCAGTTAGTTTTTCATTTGGTAGTCCTCCTGCGGAAAATATTGTAAATATTGAAGCCCATCGCGAAATATTGTAAAATAAAACAGATGTGCGATTTTGATGGCGTATTTGTTTTATACTGCTCAGGTTTCAATGGCCCTCTTCACCGTCTGCGCCATCATTGTGTCCACAAAGGGATATTTTGGCAAGGCGATAGACTGTGTGTCAGACGATAAGCTCAAGGATTTTGTAAGTACATTTTGTGGTGATTCATTGCTACTTCTTGCAGTCACAAGACAGTTGATGCAATTTTTGAACCAAATTTTATATATCTAGCCAGTAAGATTTGAAATTCACCATACCTGAGGCTTTAATCTGACAGATATAGATATCCATCTCGTGCGAGGAGCACTATTGAATCACGCAGATCTGCTGTTTTAAGCCGTAGTCCAATTCAACCAAGATCTGCAATACGACAATCAAGCTCCACTCAAAATAAAACTGCCAGCAGCAAGAACGATATCGAAGAAGGATCTTTATGTGTGATACGCCAAGAACGACAAAGATATATCGTACTGTTCCCTTGCAAACATTTGCTGTTTGCTGTTTTGCTGTTTTAGTGTTATTTTTAGAACAGTGAATCCATTTACGAAAAGAGACGACACGCGAAACATGTTTGTTTGTTTCACCTTTTGTAGTTTTTTTTATATTTTTGTTGTGGTTGATTTGTTTCTTGATGTAAACTCATGTAGATGCCGTTTTTAATTCCCATTCGAAGTAACTTAATTTAGCTGCCACGTTTGCCACAAAAAATTGCGTCGTTCTCGGTGTATGTAAAAGTTAATCTCCAATTTCACAATGTTTTTTTTCTTTGTAAAAGATTTAACAAGATTGAATCCCGGGGCATTTAAATTTCCAATCGCCTCGTATTTTTCTTATACTTAACATAGAAATTAGCAATTTGATCAAAGCGTACTGGGATCGCTTCTAAAATGCCCGTGAAGCTGAAATCCGGGATACATTTCTCATTTAGATTGTCACCAGACAAATGTGTTAGAACATTTGCATCGTATTCAATACAGTCGGAGTGATGATTGACGATGTAACAACTTAGCGTTGGATATCTTTGTGTGCCCCGGAATCGTTCTTTGGGAGGTTGCGCTTCCCTAGCTCCGAATTTTGCTGCCAATACTCGTCGTGGGAGCAGAGTTGAAATCCGGTGGCGAAGAAAAGCTGCTTCCTTTTAACTTAATCCCTAACCCTACTTATCACTAATAATTACGTCGAGGTTTGAGAAAAATAACGCAATTTTATACAATATTCTCAATTAAAATGGCCGCCTTTTTGTTTTACAATTACGGATAGGACCCGTTGACCAAATTCCCAAAAAGAAATTTATTAAGAATACGATTCCTGAAACTTTCACGCGAACCCTTGCAAACCCGTAGTGTCTGAGTTGATTGGAAGTGCATATTGTCCCATAGCCGGGTATAGTTGTTGTTGTCATATTGGAAAATTCAATTGGTCTTGTGGTTCGTTAACCCAAGCAAGGTTTTTTTGGGATTGAATCGATATCCTACCATTCGCTCTTTATTAAGCACCCTCCAACAGAATATTATCTCTGCTAGCCCCATGTGATCTCCTTGGAGATTCCAAATTTATGTTGTCTCCCATTTATGATTGTCACACAATTACATTAGTTGAGTACCGGCGCATTTTTGTAAAAACGAACTCCTATCTGCTCAACTTTTTTCGGGTATTTTGCTGTAGTAAACGCAACAGGAGGTAAATTCAAAATTTACCCAAAATTTTCAAGGCTTCCTTATTTGAAGAACTTATCCTTGACTATTTGGAAAACTGAAAAGTTTTCTGGTGCCTTACATCAACATATTTACTCATAACAACGAAGCAGAGAATTTGATTTTCTTGCTTCATTGGAAATAAAGCTTATAAATAATAATACGAGTATAATAAAGCCAAATCTTTCTGTTTAATACATTACGATAACTCTTCTTTGTCAAATCTAACTTTTGAAATTTTAAATCCTAAACATTCCTCACGTAGATAACGCCTGGAAATGAGATTCCTCTGCTAAAGAACTTGGGTCGACATAAACACTGAAACGCAAAACTTGTCCTTCCCTCCCCACACATAGAACGAAAAACAGCAAAACTCCCCCACAAGCTAATTCTCTTCTTTTTCTATACTTAAAGCACATCCTGGCGATTTGTCTTCACCAATAAAAACACCAACTTCCTAACAATCCGACTGAAATTTATGCAAACCGTTTTCCTTACAGATAATGGCTGGAGCCAAAGCTGCGAAATGAAAGGCAATCTGAAAAACGACGAGGAGAACAAGCAGACAGACTGGCATCCAAGCTACAAACGGTTGAGAACATATCCTAACATTATTATAGGGAGCTTTAAAGAAAAATTACTGGTGCGTCCGAGTAGCGTTCGCATTTGACTTGGCCTTAGGTGGAAGCCGTGGGAACGAACGATCCCCCTATTCCGCATGCCGAGGGTTTTATTTCTATCAAGGTACGACGCTATCGAGATAAATGAAAAGTCTCATTTTGGACCAGTTTCAGCATTTGAAGAGTTTTCCGATAGCGGAATTGATATGTTCAATAGAGTTGCTATTGGGTAAGGAAGAGGACAGTGACAAGGATCAAAGCTGAAGGATAGTTCACGCTGCTATCTTACTCTGTATTCAATGTTGCTTTCTCCTGATTTTCGAACAATGTAGGGTTTTCAAGTATTCAGAGGCATCATCTTCCTTTTTCTGAGACAGTGTGAACAATACTTTCGCTGCGGAAAAGTAACTTGTACATAATACAATAGAAAATCACCCAGCAAAGCGTTCAACGCTAAACATGTGCTGACATGACATTGAAAGCGATGTGAATTTTCATGATGTGGAAAATGGGATGGAAATGCGAACAAAAGGATTGCTCCTTTGAATTAAATTTGTTGCGTCAACGAATTTTAATGGTGGCAATTCACAGTGCAATTTCGTCTACATTCAATTGTCTATTTTATGCTGAAGTAAACTTGTTCAAATTTACGAGTATGATGAAAATGCTGGGAGGACAACAAACGGAAATTATTTCGTAATAAAATTTTTGAGGACAATGAGCTCTATCTTTCCTGTTGCGAGAATTGTATATTTGATGGACGTTGCTTTTTTTATAAGACATGTAATATATCAGTTCAAAAAGACAGCTACTTGAGAGAAGGAAAAGAGGTTATATTTGAGAGATGTAAAATTTTAAAAGTTTGATGTAACCGAAGCATTAACTCACATAATACATGCAAATAAAGGCAAAGGAGTTATTAATTTTTAATTTTACATTAAACTGTGCTCTGACTTTTCTGGCTCGTGTCTCTATGGCGTATTGAGGTACCCTCTGATGTACCTTAAAAGTTGACACAACTGGCATCTTGAGAAACTGTGTTGTAGCCATCTCGCCACTCTATAGCCCGCTCTAAGATCACCAATCTATGTACCTTCATTATACGAACATATTTTTCCAATTACACACAAATCCATCTTGCTTTGTACTTATTACTTTAAAATTAATCCCCGAAACAAAATTGCCCCGAGCTATGAAATATTTTCTTAGTTATTAGCTCAAATTAATGCAAGAAGCAAATTGAATGCCGAAAAAAAGAAATGAAGAAAAATTGAGCGATTGGAATTTAAAGTCGGTGTGAAAATACAAGTAACGAAGAGAAATTTATTAAAATATGATAGAGTCATATCTTTAAAGAAACTGGTGCCGAATCGTTGTCTTCTTACTCAGGCCCATAAGGAAATCAATTAACGTACCTGACATCACTTTGCGTACCGTAAGCAGCTGCTCAGTATCCCTAAATTTCCGAAAACAGCGTCCAGAAGGCTTGAAAGAAGCACCTCAGTGGGCTGAAAGTAGGCTTTCAAGATTGTCAAGCATGAGATTTCTCAGATGACATTTAGCCGAAATGATATATACAGATGGGAAACAAATATGTATCTATATTTATAATTCGTTGACATACAAGTATTACTGATACAATTTCAAACGTACTGTCATATGTGCTGTCAAAAGTCTTTAGAAAATTTATTTTATTTGAACAGCATTAGATTACGCTGATGAGACTACTTGAAGAGACTAGCTCGCAGTCTAACGTTGTGTTTCCGTTTTCAGGCCTGAGTAAGATGGCAACGACTGAATACAACCTATAGACAGCAAAAGAATTTGACGTGATGATTGATTGAGCCCAAAAACAGTGCTTCCTAATAATACTTTGATAGTGAAATAGCTCTAAGTGTAGCACAAAATCAAAACGGATTGATGTGAGCAGTTTCAAATCGCCAAGACTATTCAAATACATTTCAGTAATTTTGATTGAATCTTACCATGTTTCGAAATCTCCAACGACTGATTGAACAATTTTCCTAAATTTCTTTTAAGTTGACGTTTCCTGGGCATAATTGTTGATGCAGTAGTGGCATGCGATTTACTTATTGCACGTAAAAAATGAAGCAGTTTTCTTTCAATTTTGTATTCATTTTGCCTGCACCTTTGTTTATTTAAATTAAGTTAAATTTCACTTCTTATGAAGAAAACGCACCATACTAAGCCATATGCAATTTTTTTCATTAAAATACAATAGTCATGCAATTTATGTTACTGTTTGGAATTTTAAATTCAATCTCGTTACATCTAGTTTTTGAATTTTCAACTGAAATTTGTAGCAACCACAGAAGTCACCGCAGTTGCAGACATTTAGTTTTAGCAGAAGGGTGCACGACCCGGGGTGGCATCCTGAGACCGGCTAGCACTCAGTCGTGTCACGGATTTTCTGACAACTCAGCAGAGAAAAATACAGAACAAAATCCAGCTAAGTAAAGCCCCTTTTAAAAATAAAATATTGATTAAATTCAACGATGCTAATATTAAATTGAAATAAATATTATAAATCCAATATAAATAAAATAATTTACAAAATGGATTCAGTTAGTATTATTATAAGCGATAAAGAAAGAGGAAAAAAACAACATAAAATGACTCACCCTTGTACGGCTGCGGAGCGTTCTGTAACTGGAAGGGACGGGGGCAACTGTTAAAAATTTTATAAAGTTTATTATGCATTTGTTTCTCTTTTTAAAAATTTATTTTTTTCCACTCGCGAGCAAAAGGATTATCTCAGCAATAAAATACTACCAGCCACGAACAGCGTCTCGAAGTTCATCTAATTCTCCCAATCATACATCCGTTGCTTACGCTTTGCTTTCTTCATGTTCTCAATTTTTTGTTTTTGGTTTTTCTTTTTAGACGTCCAAACACGCGATTAAATCGTCCTTTCCTGACAGAGCCCACTATGACTTTATTTTTCGTAAGATGAATTGTACTTTTTATGTCTGCACATAATTAGTTCTTAATACACTCCCGCTAACCACTTTTACTATCAATTCTTTTAAAGTTACTTTTTTCACTCTGACACTATTAAAACAAAGAACCTACTTTAGTTATCTCATTAACGTTTATCTTCAGATACACTCGCGAACTGTCTTATTTTTTGTTTATATTGTCCTTTTTCTCCTTTTTTCCACTTGCACCAAATAATCGTCACCATTCCATGAGCTGACTTAAAAAACTTTTTATTTTCACAAGTTCCCAATCGAAATTTTTTCCTCATCATAAAATTCGAAGTCACTCTCACACTGCAAAAACTCCCTCTGCTTTTACAGTCAAATACAGTTTGCCTTCCCAAATCAAAAGCTTCACTCACTCAATCCCGTAATCCTTTCATTCCCAATTACCGGTGCCGCATCCGGGTAACGTAATCGAAGTTCAATACACTTCCATTCCGCTACCCACACATCTTTTCCATATCGACAAACGCAATAATTTCCATTTTGCATATATGGCGATTTGCATGGCAATGATAGCGTTTGGTTATATGCAAATCGTCATATATACGATCAATTGCTTTTGCTGATATCCCAAAAAGAGTATTTTCCTGCTCTCGGGGGAACTTGAACCCAGGGTCTCAGTGGACATCTTGGTCGAGAATCCACGACGCTACCACCGGAGGCATTTTCTGTTGAATCTCCCATTCTTCCAATTAGCAAGTTCAATTGGGAACATTTCTTAGTGGGCGTTTAGATGAAATTTATTAGTATTTTGATGGTATAGCAAAAAAAATTTTGTTGGTGGGAGATAATGCATGAAATTAGTTAGTATGAAGGAAGGAATTAGGTTTTGTTAGTATAAAGGTATTAAATGAAATTTTGTTAATGGGAAGTACTGAATGGAGTGTTAGTGGGGAAAGTTAAGATTATTATTATATTTTTTTTTTGTAATTAAAGATAGGGTAAGAGGGTAGGATTGAGATGATGGGGAAATATAAATTATAGGGTAATTGTTAAATATTAATAAAAGTAAATAAATATACCAAGAAAAATGCATATGTACCCATAAGAAGGTGAAGATGTTATGGATGCAATTTGAAGTTGCGAATGGGAGAGTGCCGGTGCGCCAGAATTCACAATAATCGTGGGGACCACCCAGGCCCTGAGTGTTTCATTCAGCTGGGCAAACAAGGAATGTCAGCTGGGGCAACTGGAAAAAAAACCAACAGAACGAAATAAACATTCACTGGACCTCACACCATGGAAATATTCTGTCTGGTTTCTGATTAGGTGATGGGCGAGCCCCATATCCGTCACTTAACTCGCTCCTCCTGGCAGACAATGCTCAATCCGAATTATTGTATACCTCATTCAGCAGTACGACTTCACCACTGTGATGAGTATCGATCGTATAATGAGCAGTACACGAATAATGACGTTTAGAAATCGGTATATTTTTAGTCATCATCACCTCATCGATGGAAGATAGGTGGTGGTCAACAACTTCGGATGGGTCATCAGCCGCAAGAGAAGTATAACTCAGATTCAGACAGTAGCAATAAAACTGGCGCGATATTAAAAGCGTCTCAGAAATCATCCCGAGACAAATAGAATACGTTAATGCCGGTACAGTCAAAAACCAAATCAACCGAGTGCGATTATTGAATTTACAACCTGAAGCTGTCTTGACATTGGCGTGCATCGAAAGAAGATTTAAACCAGGGTCACAGACAAGGTCAAGTGCTCCCACTCGCAGTATGCTAGCGCTTGCACCACTGTCTAACAGACCTTTAAATTTGCATCCCTTAATGCTGATCTCGCATTAACAAAATATATCCTCGCCGTTTGCGGTTAGGCTTGCGGTCAGAATCAAAGTCACAAGCCGCGTCCAGGGAATTGCTTGGGTGGAACTAGACCTCAGGCAGCGACGTCTGTGTGGAAACATCTACAGACCTCGATGGCTGAACTCAAATTTCCCGGGGAAATTATTACCAAGGGGCAGACTGATTATTAGCTTCCGTTTTGGTAGGAAGGACACTGGACCGCCAACAGGAATCATAGCCAGTCGAAAACTCGTCATGTAGTTGCACGAAGTTGACTCCTCATGTCTTGACTGGATATCGAAGTTTATTCATTTCCAGCCTTTGCTATGTGGCTCCAATTCGGCGACACCTTCTGACGAGATCTCGAGTGGTTGAGAACTCATGTCCAGCCAGATGCTCCTGCAGTTGGAGATGCTTGTTCGCAAAAACTATTTCTCGCAGATCCGTGTCCCTCATCAGAGTCCTGAGTTGGATAGCCATTGCTTCAATGGATTCATAAAATTCAATGAACGGTTCCTTGGATTCCTGCTTGCGGGCCAACATATATTTCCAAATATGAGCATCATTAAGCTGAGATCTAAATCGTTCCATGAACTCCACTTTAAGCTACGTCCAACTCAAGTCTCTATGCAGGTCGCGTATCTGCCAGTACCAGTTTTCAGCAGATCATTGCAGGAGAAATGAAAGTCTCGGACGAGTTCACGCTCTGAGAGATCATAGTCTCTAGACATGATGCCAGCGCGAAACGAAAATTGACGTGGATCTAAACCATTGGAGCCAACATCGAACTTTGAACCCCATTTGGTAACTGGGATAACCGTTCGATGAGTCTCAACTGTCTGATCACCATCCCGGAACGGAAGATGTGAATGAGGACCTGACACATTCTGGGGAGAATATGATGAAGGCCTAGTGAAGTTATCATATAGCGTGTGCGGAAACATGGTGAAAATTAAAAATGATAAAAAAATCACAGACCATCTAAATGATTTAAAAATATAAAAACCGATGAACAGATGGACAGTACAGACAATTTGAATAAAATAAATGCTTTAATGAATCACAGACGGACAAACAAACGATTCAATAAAGATAAGTTAGAGATTGAATTCCAGACAGACAAATAGACAAGTAAATAAATACAATATACAAAATTTTAAAAATGTGAAAATCCCTAAAATAAAAGTATAAATTAGCCTAAAATTCTTAATCTAGCTAAAGCTCACTAAGTTCAGAAAAAAAAATTACTCAAAACTAATCGCTAACTAATCCAAAATCCAAACTCAATAGCTTAAACTAAACTCAATTACCAAAATAAGTTAGTACGTACTTACGGAACATGAAATTGAAGCGAGGAACTATTCGGGCGAGCAGCGGTGGATGTATTAATTTGCCTGCATACATTTTGAGGTGAAAGACTACAATGAAGCTTGAACAAAAGACATTCGTCAAGGAAAGATCATCTGGACTCGAGGGTAGGAAGGTTCAAAATATGTAGACGGTCATCATAAGGGGAGTAAGGAAGGTTGAATTTGAAGAATAGAGACCGTGTGAGTCTGCCTTGGACTGACTCAAGAGCATCGATGTGCTTCCTGTGGTAAAGTTTCCAAATTTGGGAGCAGTACTCCAAATTACTTTGTACTAGCGACAAGTAAAGACACATACAGGAGGTGATATGTTGGAATGACGAAGCGGATCGAAAGTTAAAAGTGATAACATATTGACGATTCAGGACATAGGAGAGAAGCCAGGAATAGAGACGAATAGGATCATTAAACCCTAAAAGTTTCTCAAATAGTAGAGAGTGAATCAAAGGCTTTAGGGAAATCCGTAAAAATAACGTCCACTTGTTGTTGCTGATCGAGGGCTGCTGCAATATGATGGGTTTAAGAAAATAAATTTGAAGGGTAGATCAGCCTCTGACAAAACTATGTTGTTGTTAAGCGAAAGATGGGAGGTCAAGTGGGTGCAGCACATTAAAAACTATCTTTTCAAGGATTTTACCAAAACAAGGAGGCAGGGAAATAGGACGATAGTTTGAGACGAAATTACGATCACCAGATTTGAAGATAGGAAAAATTTGGGCAATTTTCTATTGGGAGCGGAAAATTCCACAGGATAAACTCAAATTAAAAGTAATTAAAAGAGGAACACAAAGTGCAGAAGATAAAGATTTCGCTAGGAAATTTGAACTGAAACCAGAGCCCACAATGGTACTGTTGTCAATATTATTTAAGAGTAGTTCAACCTGCAAGGGATTTGTACGAAAAGTAGTAGAAGAAAAAGAACATGCAGATTGTTTGAAGGAAGGAGAATGCTTAGCCCTGTCGAAAATGGAAGAAAAATAAGAAGCAAAGAGTTCACAAGATTCTTGAGGAGTAAACGATGTCACGCCATCTAGACTAAAATTATCAGGGATATGATGAGAGCTCCTTAAAAATTTTACGTACGATCAGAACGCACGAGTTTGATTCGACATTAACGAAGTTTCAATGTGGTTAATATATGCATGAAGTGCAGAGGTGGCAATTTTCTAAGCCGCAACATGATGCTCTTTAAATATAGCGAGGTTAATTGGAAGACCAATTGATAAGAACTTTCTGCGGGCACAATCTTTAATTGCAAAGGCAACATCTGCATTAACACAGGAGTAAATTGCGAGACTAAGGACGAAAGAAACATATAGAGCTTATCAACACAATCTTCAGTGTGGAGATTGCTGAAGAAGGAATACTAATTTACGGCATTAAGGCTAGCTTCCATGCTCGATAAATAAGCTTTTAAAAAATTAAAGTGTGAAGGTGAGGAATTCTTCAAAGAACGAGAAGATGTGATAGCAAGCTCAATGGAGAGTGGCGGATGGTAGGGATCAGGTTTTGCAAAGGATGAGAGTGGCGCCGACGTGGACAGAGAAGAAGGTGACAAGTTGGAAAGAACAAGATCAAGCACTTTGTTATTGGCATTAGGAAAAGTGTTGAATTGGTTGAAAGAACAGAAGGAACTATAATAAGAAAAAGCAAACGACACACTACCGCCAAAAGCTATGGGGACATACATATAATTCCAAAAATAGAGGGCGAATTGAAGTCACCACAGACCAATATAGGGGTAGAAGGTGAGTATACGTAACCTGCATATTACACGTAGATATACAATATAATAAGAGAACTACACAAGAAACACAAGAGACACGTTTATTTAAAGACTTTTTATAATCACCATATTTTACGTATGTATACCGTTATCAAATTTGCAAGATACAAATCGTGATACTGAAAAACATATGATCATATATTCGTTTTTTAGACGAACAATGTTTCAAGGTATTTTAAAGGCTAAAAAAGGAGATTTCCTATCCTGATCGCGCAGTGTCTAGACTAAATAATTCTAACTTTAGAGAAGCTGAGAGAGAAATATTTTGAAATTGACCAGAAACCAACCTTAATGTAGTGTAATTGTCGCTTCTTCAATCTATCCTACTATCTTCTTAACACTTGTCCTACAGGTTTTTTTATAAGTAACAACGTTTGCGAAAAACTAAATATATATATATATATATATATATATATATATATATATATATATATACATATATTTATATATATAAAACATAAATACATATCCATTAATTTATAAATGCTTATAAAATATTAGAAAATAATATTTAGATTTAACGTAATATTGAAATATGGAATATTGAAGTTGATTCACCTTGAATAAAAATTCTTTTTTTATTCGCGAATTGTGAACGTTGAGTAATTAAATCATTTTTATGTAAGGAGGAGATTCATTTGATGTGGCGATTCTCATTAGGACTATTATTCGCCTTTTAATAAGTAAAGTATCAAACTAAATGAAAGCAATTAAATTCACGTTAAGGTGAAAATTTATAGTTTTTCAAGAAAATATAAAAGAAATAAAAATATCTCGAGGAAAAAACGAATAAATTGAATTGTTAAGCTAACATTCTCTTTCCTTTCAATAGTATAGTTTCTCGGCGGAAAGTGAGGCGGGAGGTAAGTGTGCCACCAAGTGCATTGGCTTTTAACGATCCGTGACTGATCGCTTCGGTTGTTTGGTTCAGTTTGTTACCCTCCGCGTGAGAGTTCCACGTCCTAGGGGCTTCGGCCCCGGCTTGTGGTCGGAGACGGTCATAGGAGGCGCCACTCGATTATCCAGTAGTCCCAAATAGCCGCCAAGCGTTGTTTTTAGGGTTTTGTAAAATTAGTTTACAACTAGTTTCGCGACCAGTCTGTCCGTGTGTCCTTCTGTCCGTCCGTCCGTCCGTCCGTCCGTGTGTCACAGCAGTTTTCCTCGGAAACTAGTTAAGCTAGAAACATCAAATTTTGTGTGTAGGTGTAAAGTGGTGATCTCTTCAAAGTTCAACTACAAAAAAATTTTATAAGGTATTTAAGGGAGGTCTCCCCATATAGGAAAGTGACCCCCCCAAAATAAAATTTCATTGAAGGTAGCCAAAATGGGTATCAAATGAAAGGTCTTGATGGCAAATTTGCTTCGAGGGGTGCACAGGGAGGGGAAATACACGAATAATTTTGTGTCCCCCGCTTGCGATTGGACACCTGTGATCCGAAAAATCTGAAAAAAAATCAGGAATGTAGGCCTTGGTGAGTACAACAACAACAAATGCGTTAGAAGTCACAATTCACGCAACTTTGTTAGTAATAGTATGATTTATCGATTTTATGTTTTCCTGAATAAAATCTTAACGGTACCCTAAAATTCAATGAAATTCAGTACGTAAATGTCTAAGATTGATCTATCCTGAAAGTTTCATAAAGATTGAATCATATTTAGCGAAGTTATAACGGTTTGAATTTTCCTGTATTACTATGGAACAATATGCGCTGCATTTATTACTATGGCAACATATGGCTATGGAACAACATGCGCTTTTTACCGACTCAGAAACTACAGTTTTGCTAGGTTTTGCATAAAAATTTCAGGAATGATAGGTGTCATGTATATCTTTGAGAATCGGTTCAGCTAGTGGTATCAGTAATCGTAAAACAAAATAGTGGCTGTTTTAAATGCCAAGATTGAATAATTTTGAGTTATTTTTTCCCAACTTCAACGTTTAAGGTGCATGCTTTGAACACTTGATTCAATTTAATGAATGACTGAAGATGAGTACCTACAATTAATGCTCATAAGTGAAACAAGTCAAGAAGGTGGGAGAGAGCTCCTAGCAAAAGGGTTTTGTAACCATTCTAGGATTCGAAAAAATTGGCCATGAATCGATGATAACAGTACAGGAGAGTGGCCCCTCAAAAAAAAAAAACATCAAACGTAGCCGATATGAGTATGAAATAAAAGTTTTCATGGGAGTTTGTCAAAACAGTTGTTAAACTGTCAGTTTTTGCTTCAGTGGGGGCACAGGGGGGAAATACATGAAAAATGTGTTTCCTCCGTCGCGGATGGACATCTGAAATAATTATCAAGGGAGATATTTATGAGTATAACAATACCAAAAATCTCAGAAGTCGAAATTCGTTCAACTTTGTTAATAATAGTATGATCTTCGAATTTCATATTTTCTCCAATAAAATCGTCTTTGACATGTTTCTTGATTTGATTCGATCTGGTGACTGCATTTTGTAAATTGAATACAAAACCCTTCTATCTATTTCCTTTTCATTATTGATGCTGTTAGCAACCTTTTTGTAAATATTATTTTCGAGTGGCTTCACAGGGGAAGGTGAATCTATTAAGTGATTGATTGTACTTTGCAGGGGAGATGTTTGAGACGATTTGAAAAGACTCGAATTTATCTTTTACATAGCCGATTTATACTTGGCATCCTGTTGAATATCTATCTCTAAATTATCCCAATAAAATTTTCGCGGCGTTATTGCAGTCGTGGATTGAGGATCCATGCTTTTAGTTGGCACATTTTCTTTGCAAGGAATAGTTACGGAAGCTTTTTCTAAAATTGTTTTGTTTGGACTTTTTGATCTGTAGCCAATACCCTTTCCTGGAAGTGGACGCTTTTGGGATTTTATCAAAATCATCACCGCTGAGGATCCTACGTTTACAGTATCAACGGGCTGCAACTTCTTTATAGGAACGATTTCCTGTTTAGATAAAATGTTGGTGATGAGTCTCTTTCTTTGTGAGCTTCCTTCCTAGTTTTGTCTGGTTATTTATCATTTTCAGCTTCATTTCTGTGTCTTCTCACACTTTTGCTTTCAATTTTTCAACTTAAATTCAATTAAAATTGCTTCTTCAGTTACTAATCCACATCGCTCAGAACGGAAGAGGGAGTATCACTTTGTACTGACGCGATGTTCATTTAGATGTTCCATTTGGTACTTTATTCCTAAAGGCACGCCAATCTGCGAATAGAGATCGGATGTCACCTAGAGCTCTCTCGACATTTTCTGAGAAGCGTTCGGAGCGTGTCGTCAGACAGCTCAGTTTTAAAGATATATAGAAGAAAATCAAATTCTCTCCAGCGATAATATACGAAACGCCATAACCGTCATCAGCAGCAAGTTCAAAACCAACGCCTGGACTGATAAAGTTAGGGTTTTTGAAAATCCATTTTCGGTGTTTGACCATGGGGTGTTTGACTGGTAGATAGACGCCAAGGCTCGCTAAGGACTTCATTCAGGAATGGTGATTCAGCTTCGAGATGATTTTGAAACAACGTACAAGCAGAATGGATGCCATCGATTCCTTTGCTACACATGGCATCTTGGTATAGAATAAATGTTGCTGACAGGCCCTACGCAATAAAGCTATTTGGTCATTGGTCGAAACATTAGGGTCATCCATCGACTTAAAATATTCGCGGGATTCCGTAGTACACCGACGAACAGTTTCCGTTCGAGCTTCTTATGTTAATGTACTCATAAAGCGCTTGGCGTCTCGGTAATATGCTAATTAAAGAGCCATTTGAATACAGGCATCAGGTGATACTCCAAAAATCTTCATAAAACATTTGCCGTACTTATTGTGTATACAGGTACGTAAATCAACATCATTTAATAATTTAGTGGCATCAGTAGTAGCTTCCTCAATCTGATGAAGATATGATGTAAGGTCCCAATTCAGTGAATTCAGGAGTTCCTTTGGTATTCCCATTTTCGTCTGGGTTTCTTTAAGAATCTTTCCATGTATCTGTAACTTCGAACAGTTGTTGGGTAGTTGTGAGGCATTAGAATTGATATTTACTGTTATTCTGCCCGAAAACTTTCCTATCGCCTACCCAAAATTTTATGTGGCAGATTTGAAAAAAATATGTAATTATTTTTATTCGTAATCGTAATTTGTAGAATATTTTTTCTTCTTATTGTTTTTATTAAATGTTATTTCAAATCAATTCTCCTTTATATTGAATGTAATTTTATATCCATTTTCTTTTATATTAAAATTTAAATGTTTCCTTTTAATTATATTCGTCAAGAGATTTAACTTATATTATTATTTAAAATCTTCATTTTCCTTACCTCAGTTAAATTTTCTTTACTTCAGTTAAATTTTATTTTCTTCAGTTAAATTTCGTTTAAAAAAATTTTAAATCTGCACATAGAATTTCGAGTATGGGAGCACTGCTATAATAAAGCAGTCCACGGATTGCATTACCAAATGCAATCTACAGTAGCTGAGCAAGGAGCTCGTCTTCATCCACCGTAACAGTGCGACAATACGGTGGACGACGGACAAGATAAGAGAAAAACCTGCTTCGGCGGAGAAAACCACCGTTGTGGGATGCAGACTCGGCTGGATTGACAATATCGCGGGAGTCTGCTATGCACCTTCATGGCGGTCAAGTCGCGATACGAAAAAGAGGTTCACGGGAGATCGCGAAGAACCACGGCAAATTGGCGAAATTTTGTTGGATATACCCTTTCTATTGAATCGATGTTTTTCGCGATTTGGATTGGTGTCGTGTGAAGTTATTAACATCGCGTTTTAGTTAATACTTGTTGGGAAGTTCTTACGATCTAATTGAAAAGTGAGGTCCCATAAAGGCAACTGCAGTGCAGTAAATCATACGGTTTCACGACCCAATAAACGACAAACATTTTTCGATCGCTTTCTGTATGAGTATGTGTGAAGGTTGCTGTTTCTCATAATCCGCGAATATACAAAAACCAAATTAAGGAGCTCCGTTCATACTTACTATCACTAAAGGTTTAAGAAAGAATATTGTTTGCATCGTGGAGTTGACTTACGACCGTGACACGGCGAGTACGCGGAGAACGGCCGGGAAGAATAGAAATTACTCAGCGTAAAAGAAAAATTTACGGATTATTTCGGATATTATATTTACGAGTTAAGTGATGGTGTTCCCATGCAAGTGACTCAATTCTTCCGCACAATACCTGCCCATTAGTAAAACTTCAACAAAAAGTGTTCCCTCGCTTCCCATTAAAATTTTAAGTGGAACAGTCATAGATGTGATGGTCTTCGCGATATAATTTTTGAAAAGATTGCCGTTGATGGAAATTTAGAGCACTGAAGATTTGATTACAAGTTTTCCAAGGTATTACCCATTAATCAAAGAAATAAATTTGAAACTAGTATACTTTGGCAAGATGATTACTTGGGTGAAATGTGAGGTGGAATGTATTTTTATTTTGGGTCAAAGAGTTCATTTCTTGTAGCGAAAACCATGTTCGTCGGCACGAAAATTAACTTAGCGGTTACTTGTGACGCATATAATATTTCGCAGGAAGAAGCCAGCATTCAGTGACGTTTGAGGCAAATGCACTGCTATCAGGACTTGTTTTCGATTGCGGCCGGAACGATAAAACATATTCAGAACAATATATTTGAAGTTCAAGCCCCTGAAGTATTAGAAAAGTGCGTTGGAGATAATATCATACCCAAATTTAGATTCCTAGATGAAATTTCGGGCAATGAAGAAAATCATAATGTTGCATTAACGGCTAAATACAGCAGTACCAAGTTGGAAAAGTTGACAATTTTCTATGAACGAGAAATTGATTTGGCGCTATCAGCGCTGAGGACAGGGAAACTGAGAGAAATAGGAACGGCTTGTCTGTACTTACTCTAAGGAGTTTGGTTTCTAGTCGTTTAGTATTGTGCACGCAATCTTCCCAGCTTGTGTGACGAAAGAGGCAAGAAAGCGTAGAGTATCCAGTTTTCTGTGTGATGATTTGGTTTATCATGCTGTAACCCGATACTTTAACTCACTACACAGTTTGCCACCTTCGCATTGCTTTCCCACCAAAATATATAAAAGTCAAAATCATCCCAAATAGTTGAAAGTCGGTAAAACATCTTCAAGTGTAAAAATCAGCACCCTAATATAGTCAAAATAGATTTCCTTACTATAAAGATAGTGTTTGGCATGTAGCAAATAGTTATGCGGGCTATAAGTGTGCATTTTAAACTTGTATCCCTATTTGAAGTTAATAGCAACGATCAATGTGAAACCACCACATCACCAGCGGGCGTCCAATGACGATGTAGGTGAGTGCCTGTTTTTTTTTATTAAAATTATGTTGTTACAAATTAACATTCAAATTGTTTATTAAATATACTTGCAAATTTTTACATAACGCATTCATTACAGTCAAACTAAATAAAATCAGATTTTGGATTAAGATAGAGTTCAACTTAAGTAAATCCTGTTTTGATGAAACCGATTTAGTTCTTGCCTTTTCGTTTGCCAATTTCAATCAATGCATACTTAATTCCAAAAGCATACGAAAACACAAGGAGAAGAGGGGCAATTAAAGTGTGATAATTGTGTACAAAATCGTTCAAACTATTGAAATGATAATAATATTGAAATAATTTAAAAGTAATTGTATAGCATGTGTAGCTATTTGATTCGAGCAATCGACATAATTGGTTTTTTATAAAAAAAAATGCGTTATATAAGCACAGTATTTTTTGAACGTCCAGATTAAGAACACCAAATTACAAAGATCTTTGGAATAGTTTAGACGATAACGAAGAAAAATTTATGTCGGAAAAATTCTATTCTTTTTTTTGGCTATTGTGTAAGTGGTTAGCAATTACTTTCGTTCAGTACCTTGATTTCTTTATTAATTAGCTGTTGAAAGATTATTAACGTCCGGTTGAAACAGTTCGTTTTTTTTGCTTTGTTCAATAAAAATTCAAGGAAAAGAATTGTAACACCACAATGAAATGTTAATATTTAAACCCGGTCTTTCCGTTCCGTCATACTTGACTGGGTATAGGACCTGCAGGCTTTTTCACTGATATGGGCTAGCTATCGGGCGCGCTCCCCCGTTTTCTTTTGTTTAGAAGGGGCTCTTGGCGGATAGAGTGGCCTTCCGCCTTTTAAGATATAGGGTTATGTAATTTCATTGCGTAACTATATAGCATAAATTGGTTACGTTTGTGTTTCTTATTTGAGGGAAAGAGCCATACAACGTGCTTTTGTATGAGTTTTCCTCTTAAATGGGAAACATTTGGCCACATCTGCG
Source organism: Odontomyia ornata (assembly GCA_963969285.1). NCBI lineage: Eukaryota > Metazoa > Arthropoda > Insecta > Diptera > Stratiomyidae > Odontomyia > Odontomyia ornata. Next base: position 463,645,917 of record OZ017739.1, read on the forward strand.
TTTGGATCTAGATCTGGTTGGGACGGTGCGAGGGGGCACCAGCTCCATCTGGATGCCCCACTCTTATTTCTGGACCATAAGAATCGTCGGGTAACGACGAAGTCTCTGCGGTCCGTCCGTTTTAGCCTAGCCCAACTTGTTCTTTGAACAAGCAATTTTAACCCTTAGTAGGTTACCTTGGCCTCGACGCCAGTCGATCGGCATATTGGACACTTCTTAATTTGTGAATGCGAATTTTTTTTTGTAGTGGTCCCTTGTACTAAGGGGAAAGAACCCGCCCCACGACACCGAACGCTAGCCTGCCAACGCATTCACGCGTCCCCAGACAAGGCAAATCTCGGCGGATCTTAACATCCTCTTCCATTGAGGCGGCAGACCATCGCTGCATTCCTTCACAGACATTTCTATATCTTCAATTCAAAACACAATCTCGGACTTCTCAAAGAACTTATTTTATTCAACTTTCTTTTTTTATTTAATGTAATCATTTAACTTTTTGTTTCTTTTTAGGGTTTTGTAAAATAATTTTACAAAACCCTTCTAAAATTGCGTCCTGTCTGTCCGTCTGTCCGTCTGTCTGTCCGTCCGTCCGTCCGTGTGTCACAGCAGTTTTTCTCGGAAACTACTTAAGCTAGAAGCATCAAATTTTGTATGTAGGTGTAAAGTGGTGATTTTTTCAAAGTCCAACTACTAAAAAATTTTATAAGGTATTTAAGGGGGGTATCCCCATGTAGGGGAGTGACCCCCCGAAAAAAAAATTTCATTGAAGGTAGCCGATATGGGTATCAAATGAAAGGTCTTGATGAGAACTTTTCAAAACAGGTCTTAGTTTGGCAAAGTTTGCTTCAAGAGGCGCACAGGGAGGGGAAATACACGAAAAATTTGTGTCCCCCCCCCTCGCGATTGGACACCTTTGATCCGAAAAATCTGAAAAAAATCAAGAATGTAGGACTTGATGAGTACAACAACAACAAATACGTGAGAAGTCGCAATTCACTCAACTTTGTTAGTAATAGTATGATTTATCGATTTTATGTTTTCTTGAATAAAATCTAAACAGTACCCTTAAATTCAATGAAATTCAGTACACAGATGTCTATTTATAAGATTGATTAACCCTGCAAGTTTCATAAAGATTGCATCATATTTAGCGAAGTTATAGCGGTTTGAATTTTCCTGTATTACTATGGAACAATATGCGCTGCTTGTATTACTATGGCAACATATGGCTATGGAACAACATGCTTTTTTTACCGACTCAGACACTACAGTTTTGCTAGGATTTGCATGAAAATTTCAGGAATGATAGGTGTCATGAATAGCTTTGAGAATCAGTTCAGCTAGTGGTATCAGTAATCGTAAAACAAAATAGTGGCTGTTTTAAATGCGAAGATTGAATAATTTTGAGTTATTTTTTCCCAACTTCAACGTTTAAGGTGCATGCTTTGAACACTTGATTCAATTTAATGAATGACTGAAGCTGAGTACCTACAATTAATACTCATAAGTGAAACAAGTCAAGGAGGCGGGAGAGAGCTTCTAACAAAAGGGTTTTGTAACAACTCTAGGATTCGAAAAAATTGGCTATTAATCGATGATAACAGTACAGGAGAGTGGCCCCTGAAAAAAAAATTCATCAAACGTAGCCGATATGAGTATGAAATGAAAGTTTTCATGGGAGCTTTTCAAAACAGTTGTTAAACTATCAGTTTTTGCTTCAGTGGGGGCACAGGGGGGAAATACATGAACAATTTGTTTCTTCCCTCGCGAATGGACATCTGAAATAATTATCAAGGGAGATATTTATGAGTATAACAAGAACAAAAACCTCAGAAGTCGAAATTCGTTCAACTTTGTTAATAATAGTATAATCTTCGAATTTCATAGTTTCTCCAATAAAATAGTCATTGACATGCTTCTTGACTTTATACAATCTGGTGACTGCATTTTGAAAATTGAATACAAAACCCTTCTGACATGAGCGTAGGTCTGTTTACCCAACTTGTTTTGTTTATTTTTATTTTAACATTTTCATTTTAACCTTATAACCTTGACCCGGGCCGTATTTTAACGACCGCATGGAAGAGTGCAAAGGGTATCCGTGACAAGTTACGTGGTGTCATCATTTGCGTTTGGGTTTTTTTATTAGTATAAAAGATTTCAGTTATTTTTGTTAGCATTACATATGTATTTAGCATACTGCATGATTGAGTAGTTAGAGTGCACACCTCGTAAGTCGAAGGGCCCTGGTTCAGCATTCATTACGAGTGATCTTTCGGTCAGACTATAAGTCCGTTTAGTTTTGACACATACTGGCTTAAAATCAGTACGTATCACACTTCGATACTCTAAGCGAAGGCGCGAAACAAAAAGCATTTGCATTTGAGGCAAACACATATTACGTTATCAGTATTCAATCTTCTGCACAAGGTAAAATTTAACACTCGATTTGTGTATGCCTACATCTATCTTCCATCAGTTTAAAAATCACAGGACTCAAAATTTCAAGATTTTTGAGCTTTGTAGGCTAAACGCGGATGTGTTGTGTTGCTCACGCGTGCTTATCCATGTATCCTTTGAAGATGCGCCTTTCCATCGATTATGATGCATCTAATTAATTTACCCTTTCATATGAAGTTGCTAGTGGAAACAACTCCCGGGTAAGGGTGAAACATATACCCGGCAGTAAATGTAAATTTGGCAAAGATTGTTTTCCTTATATTTGAATTATTTTCATTTCAATCATTGAACGCTATACTCTCCGTTAATAGTGCAACTTAATGTCAACTACTTGGTCTCTCTTTTATTACTGACCTGGCTTAAGATACATGAAATAATCTCTTACGTTCGATGCAAAATGCCCCCAGATAAAGATACTTATTTCAAGGATCAAGTATCTAAACTTTGTTATGTAGGCCAATTTTCGGAAGCTGAAACTTCATATCATAATTTTCTCTTCGAACTTTCGTCCCTTGGGTGTTCCGCGTCTCACCAAACTTGAAATGGATTATTTAACTTCTGTCCAGGGAAAATTATTGTTGCGGGGTATTTAACGGTAAGCCACAGGAATTACGCAATAGCTTATGGGATTACAGTAAAGATTTATTTCGCCACGGCAAATTACATTCTATACGTTTTGGTAGCTTAGGTGGTCCCTGGATTCAAGGAATACAGAGCAATACTCGTACAATATGAGCCAAAGGCAATTTTCGCCTGCTACCTAATTCTTGGATATACGATTTTATTGGACTAATGCTTGTATATGGGTCTATCAACCTGGAAATAGAGGCTAATTGGATGCGATTCTAATCCTGTGCGTTAAAGTTGTTACTAGATACCAACCAGTTTAAGATTTAACATATCGATGGAGTATAATATGGCAGTAATTGGTAATTAGACACGACTGAACTTTTTGTTTCTTCTTAAATCATTTTATTGTCGGTGGTTATTGCGTTTGTGAAAGACATGCAACACATAAACGCTTCACATGTAATCCGATACACACAATGCAGGTTTGATGCATTATGCTAATTGAATGGCCCACTTTCCAACCGCATTCTCATTATAAAGTTGGAAGCCGAATTCCTATTAAATGCATACGTAATTACCCGCGCATATGCCAATTGCGTGCATACAAAAACAACTAGCCTTGAACATTTATTATTTGAATAAATCTCTCCCTCCCGAAAGTTAATTATCCTTTTGCTGCATAAAATATAACATTGCACAGTAGTGAATAATATTCATGCTCTATTACAGTTCTTCCTGGTGAACACTTATCAGGTTATGTATATTTACATATAGCTCCTGGGGCCGCAACGAGTCCTGGTCGTGCGCTTAGAGAAAATTAATTACGCAAATTCATCTCTACTTCTGCTCGTAATTACAACGCTCTGAAATATGTATAATGCGAAACTGAATTCCATTAAAGTTACGAATTATAATTAAAATGAAAGCTGCAATGGAGTTCTTTTACCATTTACTAGTCCTCCTCTTATGGTGCGGACAAGTTTCCACCCTGTCTTTAAATCATAGTGCCCGGCAAAGTTTTAAATTGTTTTTCTTTTTGTTGATTAACTTTACACTGTGATGACAATGAATGAATGGGTTCTTATTAAAAGGGTAAGCTACAGGGATGAGAGTCTTTTTATATTCATTAATATAAACATGGAAGTTGCATAGATTCCGCAGAGGAAATGAGCTTTGAGTAGTAATTATTTCAGTAATAAAATAATAATACAGTTGGCAAGCACCTCGAAGCGAAGGCACGAAAGGGGCTGTAAGGCTACGAAGAAGAAGAATAAAATAATAATGATAAAATAAAAAGGAAAGAATGGACTATCAAATCTGAACAATTTGAACAGGTAAGAGCAAGAAGCCATCAATTTTGTATTTATAAAGAATTGTCCCCATGGTCCGCGTCCGGTATGTTACGCCAAAATTATCCAATCTGGAAAGGATACGTACATTTTATATACTCGTATACAGTGAAACCTCTCTTCGCGGACACCTCTCATAAGCGGGCACCTCCCATAAACGGACAGAATTCATTCACACAAGTTTCTGGTTACGGTTTTGGTACAATATTCCCTCCGATAAGCGGACCCTCCAATGAACGGTCGCGGACATTGCATTCATATACATTTCATCAAAAATGCCACCCACAAGCGGACACCAAGCACTGTCATAAAATAAATTGGTGGTTCCTCTTTCTGGAAATTCAGCTACATGATGTTTATCGTTGATTCGAATGGATTTGGTGATTCCCCTTTCTTTATATTCGGTTGCATGATGTGTGTCGTTGATTGCAATATATCTGTTCAGTCAGTGAAATTTAATGACTGGTGTGCGTCGTTTATACACTGTACGAGTATCTGTGACTAGAAAATCGTGTAGGAGTTTTCTCATATTCTTGGTAAAGTTCGTGTGTTTGTTTGCTTTTTTTGGTTGTATAGCCGCATCGTGACCTCGCGAAGGAAAATCCTTTCTTTGAAAGAAAAAGTGAATGTTATAAATACAACCGAGAAAGAAAAACTGTAAATTCGGGATGCAGCTATGAGGTTTTTGTTTTTCAACATGCTAGAAAATGGACAATTTTTGCAAAAAATCATATTTTTACTAGGTTCAATATCGGGAAAACACAGGCTGGAAATATTTAAAAAAATAAAGCAGCTATTCGGTTAAAATGGCAGTCTTGAAGAAACATTAACCAGAAGAAGAGTTTCCTTAAGCTCGGTGGTTCCCAAATAGACCAAACGTGCTTCAGTTGGTTCGCAAATGCGAGAAGCCATAACATTCCGATTTCAGGTCCAAGCGTTAAGGCAAAGGCAAAAGAAATAGCTGAACCAGTAGGTTACTCAGGATTTACAGCGTCCAATGGGTGGCTGGAAAAATGGCGTAAAAGGCACAACATAACTTTTAAGTGCATATCTGGTGAAGCTTCTGATGTAAGTCAAGAAGACGTTGAACAATTTAAGTCGAAGCTACCTTCAATTTTACGTGGGTACTAGCCAGAAAATATTTACGATGCTGATGAGAGTGGGCTCTTTTTTCGTGCTTTACCTGAGAAATCGCTGGCCTTGAAATCGGAGAAATGTATCGGTGGCAAACTGTCGAAAGAAAGACTCACTGTTTTATTTTGTGTCAATATGGCAGGAGAAAAAGAGAAGCTGCTTGTAATCGGCAAAGCAGCCCGTCCCAGAGCTTTCAAAAATATTTGCATCAATGATTTGCCAGCACACTGGAATTCGAATAGGAAAGCATGGATGACGCGAGACATCATGCTGAATGGTTGCTTCAATTTGACAGAAAAATAAGGGCTCAGAACAGGAAAATTCTCTAGCTTTTGGATAATGCAGCATCTCATCCTAAAAATTTAAATCTTACCAACATAAACATCATTTTTTTACCAGCTCACACAACTGCACTATGCCAACCTTTAGATCAAGGCATTATACAGAATTTGAAGGTGCACTAAAGAATCTTAATTTTAAAACACATAATATGGAAAATAGAAACCAGCAAATCAGCATCAGAAGTACCCAAATATATAAATGTTCTTGAAGCCTTATATTTTATCAAAGCCTCGTGGGATAAAGTTGAAGCAGCAACCATAAAAAACTGCTTTCGAAAAGCGTCATTTATAAATTTCTGATACGAGTCTTTTAGAATTTGAAGCCGAGGATGAACTGCCATTGGCAACACTTTTGAGTCTACAAAATGGGATCGTTGCATTAAGGCATCAACATTTGGAGGAATATCTGAACATCAATGAAAATGTTTCCACTGAAGCTGACAACATTGAAATTTCGTGCGATGATCCACTTGACAATATAAGTTTAAGTAGTTTCGAAGACGAGGTGATCGATGAAAACATCGATCCTATAAATTCATTTGATGAAGCTCTAAAGCAATTGGCACGTTTAAAACATTTCGCAAGAAATGATTATTTAGCATTTCAACACTTGAAAAATGCTGAGAATTATTTTGGGAACGAACTGTTGCAAACGAGACAAACCAAAAATCAACAGACAAAAATTAATCAATTTTTCCAACGCAAGTAACTGTTTTTATGTTTATTCGTAATACAATTAGGTATGTATATCAAAATTCTATAAAAATCAATATTATATTAGAACAAATATGTAAATAAGAAAATAAAACTATGAATTGGAACAGAATGCAGAAATTTCAGCATGCGAAAACTTACTTTTATTTATTATATTAACGAAGTATGCAGGTAAAATGCGCTTTCATTCGGTGCCTCCCAGCAGCGGACACCTCTTACAGCCGGACAAAAAGCTTGGAGCCGTGAGTGTCCGGCTATGGGAGGTTTCATTGTACTTTGCTTGTTTTAACACCCATGGTTGTTGCCCTGCAAATCAATGGTACTGCGGTTAGGGCTCTGTGAAATAATCACAGCCAGAATTATGTTTGCAAAATTTAATTTAATAAAAGTAACTATTGTAGCAGTTGAACCACAGGCTTAATGGCTTGAAGTTCATTAACGTATTTCGGTTGAACTTTTTCAACTCATTTATCGCAGGGAAAAAGGAACAAAAAACTACTTATGAAAATTCTTTGTGTATAGCTAAATAATTGAGTTACTTTTAAATAATTTTTTCTAAAAAATTATTAGAAAAGAAAAATGTTAGAAGAAGGTGGTTTCGATGTGTGTACTAATTCTCCTCAGGCCATCACTTTTATAAGATACACACCGGCGATGGCGACCAGGTGAGAGAATTATTTTTAATTTTCCTACTTATGCAAACTGTGAATCTAATAAGAGCGATGGCCTGAGGATAATTAGTACACACATCGAAACCACCTTATTCTAACATTTTTCTTCTCTAATAATTTTTCAGAAAACAATTTTAAAAGGCAAATAAATTATATAGCTACACACAAAGAACTTTCATAAGTTACTTGAAGCTATTGGAGCCATCGGAAAACGAGATCGATATCCGCACGCAGCAATAAAAGCTCACTGTAGGGCAAAAAATTATCGCATTCATTTACATTAAATTGATGTTAAAAGGGTGAAATTATCAATTTAAAGTTTAACAAAAACAAAAAACTCCTGGAAACCATAATGCGGAAACTAAATAAGGCGTATGAAACTCCCAATTTACCTACAGTCATTAAGTCTAACCCCATCACCGATCTATACAAAAATTCTTTACTCAGATGTTCTAAATATTATCAATCATCATTCGATGTACTTACATTTATAATTTTTTCTCGGGTGAGACGATTATTCAGAATTATTGATTAAAGTAATATAGGAAATGGGGAATGTCTGAAAGCCTTACCAATTTGTACACTTATCAATAATAATTTGTGAATGAATGGATAAGAATGTAAAATTCAAGTTTTGGTGATAACAAATGAAAATTATCACATTTGAAAATTTAGAATCAACGAGAAAGCTTTGATTTGAAAAGTATTGAATCATTGACTGGATACATATCCACATCACCAGCAAAATGGAGTATACCTCACTTCACATACTGTTCGCCCTTAGAAACTAAAACCTCCATTTACTGATCTACTATAATTACTTCTATTTTCAAATCAAAAAGTGCCTTATTATAGAAGCTAAATATAGTGAGAAAATTATCAAGTTAATTTAAACTACAAGCTAACATCTACCTAGCTTAAAATGGGAGCCCTTGCTAAGGTTACACCCCACTAGATCAAAGAATTTACCTAGTTATTGCACTCTCTGTCTCCGTTTTGCAAAGTCAAATTTTCAGTCAATTAGTTAACACGATGCCTCTTTCACTGCAAATAAGGGATGTCAGTTTTTCACAAAATAATTGTCTACCGGTTAACTGGCTTATTCTACCGACGGTTAAACTTACCCATTATAACTCCATAAAAGACAAGTTATTAGTTTAAGCGGTTTTTGACCTTTTTAGTTGTTTGAATCCATGAAAAATTCAAAATCTTTAGAGAAATTCCGAAATGCATTGGGTGACACCCACGTTTTTTTAAAGTATTAAGACCACTATAAAGACTTATATTAAAAGCTACTCAGGTAATTAAAATATACATTTATACAATATAATGGGTTCAAACTAAATATACAAACATCCTCCGTGATATAGGCGTCTCTAAGTCGGGTCTTCTTGTTAGTTAGAATATCATTTAATGATGAAATTAATCTTTCATATGCTATTAATCCCCCAACCACTATCACATACTCGTAACTCACAATATTTTGTTGAGCAAACTTAAATTTCTTAACGTTCCTGAGTATTTGCTCCACTGGTTATCCTCTTACTTATTCGATCGTGTCAGTCAGGTATGTTTTCAAGGCTATCTTTCCACCCCCTTCCTTCCATCTTTAGGTGTTCCTCAAGCAATCATTCTTGGCCCGCTACTCATAAACAGAGTGAACGGTTTATGAATGCCTTGCCATCCGTTGTCATCAATTCCTCCTGTCTTCTTTATGCAGACGACGTCATAGTTTTCAAAGTAGTGTCGCGTAACGATGACTGTGCCTTGCTTCAAGAAGATCTGGATGCCATTTTATTTTGTAGTTCTTACAATCAGCTTACACTAAATGTTACTAAGTGCATCCAGCTTTCATTTTTTAATAACCCTTGCCCTATAAGCCTTCAATTTTCGTTAAATGATTCGTATCTAACTACGGTGACACATTTCAGGGACCTAGATGTCACTTTCGACTCTAAATTGAAGTTCGACGCTCATATTTCTGAAAATACTTCGAAAGCCTCTCACATTTCTGGCTTGATCTTAAGAAATTCCTATATTTTTTCCGATCCTTTATCGGGTGTTAAATTGTATTCTATTTTGGTTTGTTCAATCCTTGAGTACTGTTCGCCAGTTTCATCGCCCCATTTGACGTGTTTGAAGTTCACGGTAGAAGCTATGTAAACAAGTTAGGTAGACAGACCTACGCTCAAGTCAGAGGGGTTTTGTACTCAACCTACAAAGTGCAGTCAACAACAACGAATAAAATCAAGAAACATGTCACAGACGATTTTATTGGAGAAAATATGAAATTCCAAGATCATAATATTATTAACAAAGTTAAACGAATTTCAACTTCTGCGGTTTTTGTTATTGTTATACTCATAAATATCTCCCTTGATAATTTTTGCAGATTTTTTAAGATCACAGGTCTCCATTTGCGAGGGAGAAAACACATTTTCGTGCCCCCCGTGTCCCCACTGAAGGAAAAATTGTCAGTTTAAGAACTGTTTTGAAAAGCTCCCATAAAGACCGTTCGTTTGATACTCATATCGGCTACCTTTGAGAATTTTTTTTTCACGGCCACTCCCCTGCACTGTTATCATCGCTTCATGGCCAATTTTTACGAATCCTAGAATGGTTACAAAGCCCTTTTGCTAGGAGCTCTCTCCTGCCTCTTCAACTTGTTTCACTTATGAGTATTAATTGTAGGTACTCATCATCCGTCATTCATTAAATTGAATCAAGTATTAAAAGCATGAACCTTAAACGTTGAAGTTGGGGAAAAATAACTCAAAATTATTTAATCTTCGCATTTAAAACAGCCAATATTTTGTTTTACGATTACTGATATCCTTAGCTGAATCAGTTTTCAAAGGTATTCATGATACCTATCATTCCTGAAGCTTTCATACAAATCCTAGCAAAACTGCAGTGTCTGAGTCGGTAAAAAGCGCATATTGATCCATAGCTATATGTTTCCATAGTAATACAGTGCATATTATTCCATAATAATATGGAAAAATCAAACCGCTATAACTTCGTTAAATACGATTTGATCTTTGTGAAACTGGGTTCACAGATTGATAGGGGAGGTATTTGGTGGGTAGTCCAGTCGCCTTCTTACGAGCATGGGAGTCCCAACCAAAAGAAAAACTGGCATTTGCATATCCAATTTAATTGAATTTAAAGATACCGTTAAGTTTTTTTTTTTTCAAGAAAATGTAAAATCGTTAAATTATACTATTAATAACAAAGTTGAGTGAATTTCGACTTCTCATGTATTTGTTGTTGTTGTACTCATAAATACCTACATTTATGATTATTCTCAGATTTTTTGGATGAAAGGTGTTCAATCGCGAGGGGGGTACGTGAAAGTTTCGTACATTTACACTTCCCCCTTTGGTACCGATAAGGCAATTTTAAGACTTTTTTTGAAAAGATCTCATTAAAATCTACCAATGGTGAACATGTTTTTTGAGGGGTCACCTACCTATATGGGAGACCTCCCTTAAACCCCTTTGAAAAATTTTTTCATCCTTGAACTTTCAAGAAGTCACCACTTCTGACTTTTCTACTAAGTTTCATGGCTGTAGCTTCTATAGTTTCGGAGAAAAAGTGCTGTGACATACAGATGGACGGACAGACGGACGGACACAGGTCGTGATTGTAAAAGGGGTTTTGTATTTTAGTGCAAAACCCTAAAAAGATTTACGTGGATCGTCTTCTTGAAGTTCCAGACTCTCTCTTTTTTTATGAATCACGCTTATCTATCCTCAATATTCCTTCGCTGGAAAAGCGTCGACTCTACATTGATGAATGCTTCTGTTACAGACTTTGCCGTGGTTTGCTGGATACTCGTCTAGTCAACCAGGTCCCAGTGAGGCGCGTTATGCGTTCTATAAGATCGTCGAATATCTTTGATGTTCCATTCGCACGTAGTTTGGTGTATTTTCACTCACCCATTCTCAGATTACCACATAACCATGATGACCTTCAGCTTGGGCCTTTCCCCCTCCAATATTTAGTTTATAAAAAAGTTGGGTAAACAGACCTACGGTCATGTCAGAATGGTTTTGTATCCAACTTCTCCGAAGTGCGGTCATCAGCAACGAATAAAGGCAAAAAACTTGTCAAAGAGATGTGAACGTTTATAAGAAAATCCATTGCTTCAGTGCTTTCAACGGTCGTCATTTTGATGCAAATCAACAAAAATCATTCAAATCATGAATTCCCCCAAAAATGTATATTATTGACCTTATTTGAAAATTTCAAGAAGATCAAGTTAAAACGGCAGTGTCAGATTCAATGGAAAGTCCGTAAAATACCAAAATCGTGTGTTATTGTTGTTGTATTTGGAGAAATTTCAAATGGCTATAACTTCCGTGAATATGAATGAATTCTCATCAAACTTGCAGAGTATTAGGACCTTATATAAAACTACTTAAATATCGTTTTTCATTGAATTTAAGGGTATCCATACGATTTTATTGGGGAAAATGTGAATTTCGAATTTCATACTATTTTTTTAACAGAGTTGAGTGAATTTCGACTTCTAAAGTATTTGTTGTTGTTGTACTCGTAAACACTTACCACCATAATTTTTTCAGATTTTTTGGATCACAGGTATCCAATCGCGAGGGTGGGGGGAACACAAATTTTCGTGTATTTCCCCTCCCTGCGCGTCCCTCGAAGCAAAAAGTATCAAATTAAGACCTGTTTTGAAAAGTTCTCATCAAGACGTTTCATTTGATACCCATATCGGCTACCTTTGATGATTTTTTTGCGGGGACCACTCCCCTACATGGGGAGCCCCCCCTTAAATACCTTATAAATTTTTTTTTAAGTTGAGCTTTGAAGAGAGCACCACTTTACACCTGCATACAAAATTTGATGGTTATAGCTTAGGTAGTTTGCGACAAAAAGTGCTGTGACACACGGACAGACGGACAGACAGGTCGCGATTTTAGTAGGGCTTTGTTAAAATTATTTTAGAAAACCCTAAAAAATGGGAAAATGTTTACTGAGAGGATCAGGTCACTCACAGCAACGAGTTCAAAAACTCCCAACAGGTTGTAGTTGACTGACATGACGTCTGCCAATGATGCCATTGATCACCACCGAGTAATTCAAAGTGTTGTCTTTACTTATGACCTTTCCAAAAGTCAATTTCTCGTATGGTTGGTTATAAATCCGGACAGCTGCGGTATCTCCAACGTTGAATGGCTTCTCATTGAAGTTTGTATTTGATTTTTGAAGCCTGTTGGGGACTTCCTTAACAAAGTCTAGTTTTGATCGGAATAGTTTCGCAGAAGTCTCCCTTGTTGTGAAATTCGGAGCACGGTGATATGTTAAGAGGAACATTTTTAGCTTAAGTTAAAGCGTTCTTTTTGAATTGTTGAGAATCCTTAAAGTTTGTTTCAGTATGTAGACATACCTTTCGGCTTGTCCATTCGAGGATGGGTGAAACGGTGTGCATGTCGTATGTTTAATGTTGTAAAATTTTATAAACTGGCTGAAGTTAAAGCTGGTGAAAGCCATTCCATATCTGAAATGAGCGTACGCGGAAAGCCGTAATGTGCGAATAATTGCTTCAAAATGTTAATAACCGTGTAACAGGGAAACTGCCAGCCATTTTGAGTTTGCTTTCACAATTAAAAGATAAATTTGACCCATAATTGGTCCGACGGAATCCTGGTGTCTTCTTTCCGAACGGGCATGAAAGATATTCCCAGAAGGTGGGTTTTCACTACAGTTGGTTCTTTTTGAACTTGAAAGTAATTCGTAGAATTAATTGCAGTTTTTTAATTTTCTTGTCCATATTTGGCCAATATATGAATGTTCAGCCTTCCGCATCACAATCCCGGTATAACTACTATGAAGTGAAATATATATTTAACTCTCTCAAAAGCTACATTCATGTTGCAAAGAATAGTCAATTGAATATGGTCTAGAAGTAAATCCCACGAAGTTTCCTATATACGTGGGCGGTCCGATAAGAATTAAGCCTCACCGCCCGAATTTCGACTTCTAAGGTATTTGTTGTTGTTGTACTCATCAACACTTATCGCGATAATTTTTTTCAGATTTTTTGGATTACAGTTGTCCAATCGCGAGGGGGGACACAAATTTTTCGTGTATTTCCCCTCCCTGTGCGCCCCCTGTAGTAAAAAATACCAGTTCTCATTAAGCCTTTCGTTTGATTCCCATAGCGATTACCTTCGATGAACCTTTTTTTGGGGGGGTGGCACTCCCCTATATGGAGAGACCCCCCTTAAGCAACTTATAACATTTTTTTTATTGAAACTTTGAAGAGGGCATCACTTTACACCTATATACAAAAGTTTATGTTTGTAGCTTATACGGCTTGCGAGAAAAAGTGCCGTGTCACACGAACGGACGGACGGACGGTCGGACTGACGGACGGACGGACAGACAGGCGGACAGACAGGCGTGATTTTAGTAGGGTTTTGTAAAATTATTTTACAAAACCCTAATAATATGTCAACTTTCTTCTCGTTTTGCAGTTTTTTTTACTTTTATGTTGCTACTTGCCTGTCTTTTTTAGGGTTTTGTGAAATAATTTTAACAAAGCCCTACTAAAATTGCGACCTGTCTGTCTGTCCGTCCGTGTGTCACAGTACTTTTTGCCGCAAACTACTTATGCTAGAAACATCAAATTTTGTATGCAGATGTAAAGTGGTGCTCTCTTCAAAGTTCAACTATAAACGAAAATATATAAGGTATATAGGAGAGCGGCCCCCGATAGAAAATAAACCCATCAATGGTAGCCGATATTGGTATCAAATGAAACGTCTTGATAAGATCTTTTCACAACAGGTCTTAAATTGACACTTTTTGCTTCGAGAGGCACACAGGGAGGGAAAAAACACGAAAAATTTGTGCCCCCCCACGCGAATGGACATCTGTGATCCGAAAAATTTGAAAAAAATTGTGAAGGTAGGTGTTTATAAGTGCAACAACAACAAATACCTTAGAAGTCAAAGTTCACTCAACTTTGTTAATAATAGTATGATATTCGAATTTCACATTTTCCCAAATAAAATTTTATGAGCTCCTTATACAGGGTTATCCATTTAGTGGTAGGAAAGTATAACCCCGCCATTTGACATCTGTCAGAATTAAATATCATCCAAAGCGTGTTTTTTTTATTTGAAGGTTTGCCATTTAAAAATATGGATCGTTTAACAGTCGAATTATTAAATTTTATTATAAAAATGGTGATTCTGCTGTATCAACATTTAGAGCTTTACGAGCCGTTTACAGTCGATATAATCGACCTACACAGCAAACAATTTCGAAAACAGTGAGAAAATTTGAAGTGACTGGATCGGTTATTGATATTGTAAGGCCTGTGCATCATCGCAACATTCGTTCTGCTGAAAATATCGCTGTTTTTGCTCAAAGTGTGGAGGAAGATCCAAATTTGACGATTCCTCGACGTGCTCAACATTTGGGCCAAAATAAATTCATTATTGAAATGGTGTAACGATAAAAGGCTTTATCTAAATGTTGAAAACTGTTATGTTCTAAGCTTCTCGAGAAAAATTTCAGTATTTGAGCACACTTATAACCTGAATGATTCCCCACTTCAAAAAGTTGACCAGATCTCAGACCTGGGCGTTCTGTTGGACAGAAAGTTGAATTTCCATTCTCAATACGATACAATCCTTGCTCGGGCATGTAAGCAGCTTGAATTCATAAAACGTCGCGCCAAAGAATTCAAAAACCTATGGGTCACCAAACCTCTATACACCTCATTTGTTCGCCCCCTCCTTGAATATGGTTGTATTATTTGGAATCCATGTTTTGGGAATCACAGCCTCCGCATAGAATCTGTGCAGAATGAGTTTATTCTTTTTGCCTTGCGTGATGCTTATGATCCAAGAGACTTCGCTAACTTGCTACCCTACCAGCAAAGATTAAATATTTTGAATCTTTACTTGCTCTCATCTCAAAGAACTGTCTTAAGTTCTTGCTTTGTTTTGAATGTTATCAATAAGATAGTAAATGTTGCATCACTATCAAGCAAAATCACGTTCAAGGAAACGATTAAATATACTAGGAACACTCATCTGCTTCATGAAGACCAACATAAAACCACCTATGCAGACAACGAGCCAATTAATAAGTGTTGCACGATCTTCAATTCTATGAGTGAACATTACTCTTCTTCTATCTCAATACATAACTTCAAAAAAAAAGATTACTGACGCATTAAAATAAGTCATTGTTAAATATATATTTAATTTTTTGTGATTTGTTTGGATATAAGTACTTTTTTGTGATTGCCTTGTTTGGCTTATTGAATAAATAAATAAATAAAACCCTTCTGACATAAGCCTTGTTCTATCTACCCAAGTTGTTTGAAATTCAACCGATGAATTTCATGTTGAACTGGAATGAGGAAGTGATCGTCCCTTGGATGATTAACTGACTGGGTGACAAATTATTTTGAAGCATGTCGGCCTAAACGCTGAAGTACAAAATAAAAATTTTGATCTTGCTTACTCATTCTTTCCGATAGAATTAAGTTACTGGTAAATTTTAAGATGCAGCTCATTATTGCCACTTAAATTATTTATTTTATTTACATTGTTGTCTGCTGGTCCTCTAGCATCAAGTGGAACTGGTATCCCGGGCCATTACGGGGCTATACGATGTTACATGGCGGTATACCTAGGTTTGTATTGGGGAAAAATCAACTTTTGCATCTTGATATCGGGAGCATTCTCGATACGATGCTAGGTAACCAAATGTACCGCAGTTAACACAGTATAATTTTTCTTTTGGCTCCGTCTGCGCTAGTTTTCACTCACCGGGGACAGGAACGACTTTGCATTTGACGCACCAATAGTGCATGGCGCAATTGGCAGCCAAATGGCCAAATTGTTGGTAGCTGTAACTTTCGTGAACTCTTTTTTCACAACTCTAATGTTCAAGAATCCTACCTGTTGGAGGGCACTTGGACTGCTACCGATTGAAATTTTGTGCAAAATAAAATGGTAATATTTTTTCTTCAATAGTGGATCTCCTATTTGCAAAATTTTTTCAAGCTAATGAATTTGACAGTTTGTACTACTTCCTGTAAGATTTCAGGGAGATCAACTATATTCCCTCAGTATAGGCCCTTCAACAGGAAGGTCTGATTTTTCTTCGCCTCTGGCGTGTATGTAAAGTGGGGAGCTTTCACAATATTTAGAGCATCTTTGGCAAGCCTGAAATCAGCCAGTGTTTTCGTTTTTATTCTAAATTTTTCCATAGTAACTCTCTTCACTTCAAAATGATCTATCTTATACTCGGCAGCCAGTAGCCGAACCATATCCGCTCCGCGCTGCCCAAGGGTATTAATCGGGGGAACTTTTTCAATAATCTAATTATTTTTAAGAGAAGAATCCGCTGGAACCCCGTTTGGCTTCTTCATCTTCTCCTTAGTTTTAGATTTTAAATATTCAATAAAGTTATCACTAGAGTAATTAATATTACCTATATTTGCTTGGGTATCCATTTCGTTACCCATTACAGCAAGTACCGTATCGTTTGTATTCCTCGCATCTTATACTGTTGATTTCTTTCCTGTTGAGCCTTTTGCATGGCTACTTTATTTTCGATCGTCTTATGTGTCCTGCCTTTTTGTTTCCCGGTCGTGTTTTGTGGCTTAATCATTTTTGTTTTATTGGCGTTTGATAATTTTCGAATCATTTCCTCCAAAAATTCTATTCGGAGTTTCATTTCTTCATTTCCTCCCGTAATTCTTTCTAGTTGTTTGTTTGAAAGTGAAATAAGCTTTCCATGTTCAAAATTTTCTCGTTCAATTTTCATTTTCAGAATTGTTTCATTACTTGCATTTGGAATACCTGGTCCTGGTTCCACCGTCGTTGGTGAGAAGCCATCAGGGTCCTCCGTGCCCTCGTTGAAAAAAAATTTTCTTTCTTGAAACTTCTCCGCAAGTAAAATCCAGATATTCGATCAACTGTTCGAATGATTCGACGATGTAATAAGTTTTTCTAATTTGAAAAATTAGTTTCGAAGTGGCAATTAAAAAATTTTGATTTTAATTTTTAAAAATTATTGACAGGAGCTTTTAAAAACACGTTTTCGCCCAACGAATGTTAAACGTAAAACCATTTCATAAGAATCACTACAAATTTCTTGTGATAAAAACAATGTTTAGTAATTTAGTTAAAAATTTATTTTTTCATCAAAATAGTGAGATTTTTCTTATAGGAAATGTTGAGTAGCCTTTTGTCATACCCTTACAGCTTAGCTAGACTTAGAAGTAAATACTTATTCAGTTGTTAATAAATAACCAGTTTAATGTATCTAATCGGGAACATTCCTTATTATAAGTCGCAGCTATTTACATTATATTTTGTAAGCCCTTATCGATTTTTCAATTGTACACTAAATTAGTTAATGTACATTAAAATGACACCATCAGAATCATCATTCATGTCGTAATTTACTGTATGAAAAGCTTTAATAAACTTCGAGTTAATGGCGGGTTTACAATAAATATTTAATTTCAAAATTTCTATGATATCAATGGAATGAAACTACAATCAAGAAAGCAACAAAGATAGTAAAGATGGTCAATTATTTTGTTTATTCGATATCCGCAGGCCAATTCTCTTTCCCTTAAAAAGCCTTTGGGCCTTGCTTTTCTATGAAAAGCAGAAAAGCAAGGACCGGCGGCACTTCAAGTAAAATTAGTGAAGATAGATTACTCGATTTAATATTCTTTATCTAATGACAGTGTAAGAAATTTTGAATGAAAAATGATAACAAAATTAAAGAAGACTTTAATTTTGAAGCAGACATGAACGAATAGAATATCAAAGCAAAAATCACAGCTCTTTCAAAATCCTGAATACACTTACCCAGTCCAGTCAACCAGTCTCGAAAGGAGTCAAAATTTCCATATAAATTTGAACGTACTTTCTCTGTGTTGCTTGTGCAAATATACATTTGAATTTCCATATTATTACGCTTTTGAATTCCTGGAAATGTATGAGGAATGCAGGACCAAAGCCATTTGGATTTCCCACCCATACACACTTGTGGCAATTTCCATACGCAACGAGCGCTAACGTATCCACGGGACGCCAAATATGGAGAGCCCAAATGTAATAAATCCTCTTATGTTGAAGCATCCTCATCGCGGCCTAATATGAATTTTCATTTTATTTATGGAGGAAATGGCAAACATGCTCCTATGATGTCAGTTCAGTAATATATTCCTCGTTTTTATTACAAAGCAAGCAACCAATCGACTCCTCGGTGTTGTTTCTAAGATAATACCCTCGGAAAAGCACACAAACTTTTTATTGAATGAAATATTGCCGGGTTGCGATCTCTTCCGCCGTAAAGCCATCTTTACTACAATCTCAATGCTGTTAAGAAGTATTGGTTAAACATTTCGCATCCTTGCGGCGATCAACGCGTTAAACCCTTAAAATTTGAGAAATTGTTTCGCAGCGAGCCAGTCAAGTAAAACAAACCAGCAGTGGCACGGCTAATTCCCGAATACTTTTGAGCTTCCACTCGCGTCTTCTAATAACTTTATTTGGCTCCAGGGAGATGTTCTCGTGCCCAAGCCTCGGCAGTACACATTTCTGCAAGTTGAACTGGATAAAATAATTGACGTGAAAGGGGTTTCTTTGCGAATTTTATGAATTCTTAGATTTTTCTTAAGATCTCGTATCTCGCGGGATACATAAAAGAGCAAGCTTTACGGTTTATACATTGAAGCAATAAACTTTGAATGGAAACGGATTTAGGCAACATTATCGTTCAATTCTCGTTGGATTTGTACAGCGAAATAAATATGGTGAGTTTCAAGAAAAATATAACTCAATGTTGTTATTTCCGATTGAACATTTTTACTGCCCAAAATATTTTAGAATCACGATTCAATTGTGATGGGAATACGAGAAGATTTAACAGGATTTGCGTGCTCTGTGATTTTGTGATTAAGTTAGAAGGCTTTTTCTTAGAATTCAACTTCGTCCTGGATTCTCGAAAATTCTGTTACTCTGAAGTCATGAATGGTCTTATTAGAGAGATAATTCAGTTAATGCCAGGGAATTGATTTGTATTCAATGCCAAGGCAAAGCAACCAGGAGAAAATATATTTAGCATAAAACTTTAAATAATAGGTTGAGTAGGTAGAAGCTTGGTTTTACTGGAGATGTTTTGGATACATCCCGTGAAAAGAATAAATTCAACAAATAGCCAAAAATGTTTTTTTTATTTTTTAGGGTTTTGTACTAAAATACAAAACCCTATTGCAATCACGACCTGTGTCCGTCTGTCCGTCCGTCCGTCCGTCTGTATGTCACAGCACCTTTTCTTCGGAACTATAGAGGCTACAGCCATGAAACTTTGTGGAAAGGTCAGAAATGGTGACCTCTTGAAAGTTCAAGGGTGGAAAAATTTTTCAAAGGGGTTTAAGGGGGGTCTCCCCGTATAGGGAGGTGACCCCTCAGAAAAAAATTTTCAGCATTGGTAGTCGAGTAGGGTGTCATTCGAAAGGTCTCAATGAGATCTTTTCAAAACAAGTCTTAAAATTGCCTTATGAGTACCGAGGGGGGCAGGGGAAGGGGAAATGTACGAACTTTTCGCGTACCCCCCCCCCCCCCCCCCCCCTCGCGATTGGAAACCTTCCATCCGAAAAACCTGAAAAAAATCATGAATGTAGGCCTTAATGAGTACAACAACAGCAAATACATGAGAAGTCGAAATTCACTCAACTTTGTTAGTAATAGTACGATTTATCGATTTTATGTTTTCTTGAATAAAATCCAAACGGTACCCTTAAATTCAATAAAATTTAGCAAACAGATGACTTTCTATAAGATTAATCTTTTCTGAAAGTTTTATAAAGATCGAATGGTATTTAATGAAGTTATAGCGATTTGAATTTTCCTGTATTACTATGGAACAATATGCCCTGTATTACTATGGAAACATATGGCTATGGAGCTATATGCGCTTTTTATCGATTTAGACACTACAGCTTTGCTAGGATTTGCATGAAGATTTCAGGAATGATAGGTATCATGAAAATGAGTACATACAATTGAAACAAGTCGAAGAGGCAGGAGAGAGCTCCTAGCAAAAGGGCTTTGTAACCATTCTAGGATTCGAAAAAATAGGCTAAGAATCGATGATTACAGTACAGAGGAGTGGGCCCTGAAAAAAATTTCATGAAAGGTAGCCGATATGAATATCAACTGAAAGTTCTCTATAAGAGCTTTTCAAAACAGTTCTTAAACTGACAGTTTTTGCTTCAGTGGGGGCACAGGGGGGGAATACACGAAAAATGTGTTTCTAAAAAATCTGGAAAAATTATCAAGGGAGATATCTATGGGTATAAGTAAAACAAATACCTCAGAAGTCACAATTCTTTCAACTTTGTTAATAATAGTATGATCCTCGAAATTCGCATGTTCTCCAATAAAATCGTCTTTGACATGTTTCTTGATTTTATTCGTTGCTGGTTACTGCATTTTGTAAGTTGAGTACAAAACCCTTCTGACATGAGCTATAGGTCTGTCTACCCAACTTGGTTTTTATTTATTCATGAACCAAACAGTTCCATTTTATTTTCTTAACAATTACAATTGGGGGGAAATGGGCTAAGGAATTCCAGGACAGAGGATATTTAAGGATTCAAGGTTTTAAGTAAGTTTGTTTTAAAAGTGGCCTTCAAAATGCCTGGTGTATAGCAATTCTTCACGTTGTTAAAGATTCTGCAGCAATTATTAATAGGCTCACTATCTGCATAGACAGTTCTATGATGGGTTACTTTGAGAAAAGGAGTATGCATAGTTTGTCTCGTTGCATTATTAAAATTAAACTTCGTGGAGAGTGATTCAATCTGAATACCTTTTTCAATATTGGCGAAGCAGCAAGATGAGATTTGTCTTCTTAATGACAGAGAAGTCATGTTTAGTTGTTTAAGCCTTTGCGAGTGTTCTGGTAAGGTTGAGAATTCACTGGGATCGTAAAGATCCCTTAAGGCAAATAGTACAAACTGCTTCTGGATGGACTCAAGTCTATTTGAGTGTATTTCAAAGATAGGGTCCCAGACAATGCTCGCATATTCTAAGATTGGGCGAACAAGGGCCTCGTACAAAGATTTTGTTACCCATATATTCTTGAACTTGTACGGATGTTTCTTCGTACATAACGTGTTGCCAATGAAATGAAAGACCGGGTATGTTCAATTACTAACTTAAATTCTATTGACAAAAATATACAAAGTTTATGTGGAATTTTTATACTCGTCCGTGTTGCTCCGTGGATGGATGTCGAGCAAGAGAGAGTTCCAACACGGCGCGAAGCTCTGACCACATTCAGCCCGATCGCCGCAACAACGAATTGATTAACGGCCACCACTGGAGGCGACAGAGACGCTACATTACTCCCTCCCGAGTGGCGTTGAAACTTGTAGTTAATGTCACGATATTACTTGAAATGTGACGCACCGGCGATGTTTACATCTGAAGACCTAACCAGTGGATAGGACCCAGAGCAAGATCGTTAATAAATTCGCGGAACCGCAACTGACTTACTGCTTTCTTGTAAAAGCAGGGAAAGTTTCTTACTTGGCGGGTACGTCCTTAACGATGTCGGCGGAGGATTGATCGGTGGAAGAATGCAGCGCCAAGTCGGTGCAGGAGTGTTGTGCGTACGGGGTGATACATTCCTTGTGGTTGCTGCGTGTGACGACCTTGGTGCGTACGGGGTGATACATTCCTTGAGGTTGCTGCGTGTGACGACCTTGGTGCGTGTGTTACTTGCGGTTGAGTAGAGGAATCGTGTGTGAAACTGGAACTTTCTTCATGGCCTGGCTTTCTTGAAGTGGTGTTGCGATTCTTGATTGGAGAAGACTGGGAAACTTCAAGAAACGCAGGCTTCAGTCTTTCTGTCGAGACATTGACTTTGCGACCGTTAACGTCGATGGAGTACACCCACTCTGAAACTCGTTGCAGTACCTTGTGGGCGCCCGAGTAGGGCTGTGTGAGTGGCTTCTTAACCGCATCGATTCTCAAAAATACGTGAGTGCAGTTAGGCAAGGCTTTGTTGTGAAATGTTACTCTTGACCCGTGCCGCAATGGGTTGGCGGGTTGCAGTTGACTCATCGTCTTGCGAAGATGGACGATAAACTCGTGAGGTTCAGCTCTGGTGTTGCTGAGAGCTATCAATTCTCCTGGGAATGAGATTGTTGTCCCGTAGAGCATTTCTGCGCATGAAACTGCCAAATCTTCTTTGACGGTGCCTCGCAACCCCAACAACACCGTTGGAAGGATGTCCGGCCAGCAATGGTTATTTTCGTGGCACATGATGGCAGCCTTGAGTGTACGGTGCCATCGCTCAATAAGTCCATTTGATGCTGGGTGGTACGGTGACGTTCTGTTTCTTTCGCAGCCGATGAACCCGGATAATGCTTTAAACAGAGACGATTCGAACTAGGTTGCTTGGTCTGTGGTTATGGTTCGCGGTACTCCAAATCGTGCCACCCAATTATTAAAGAATGCTCGTGCCACTGACTGCGCTGTCTGATCTGCCAAAGGGACAGCCTCTGGCCACCGTGAAAACCGATCGATCATCGTTAGACAGTACTTGTATCCTTGTACTTGGATGAGTGGGCCGATGATATCCAGATGAACGTGTTGGAATCTCGCGTCGGGCACTTGAAAATCTTGAAGAATATTTCTTTGGTGGCGGCCAATCTTTGAGCGCTGAAAAGGCCCACACGAACGTGCCCATGCACGGCAATCCTTCTTCATGTTAACCCATACGAATTTGTTGGCAATTGTTCCTGCAGTAATGCGACCGCTTGGGTGCGAGGGTTGGTGGAATGTATCGAAAATTCGTTGGTGCATGCACTCCGGTACAAAAACGCGTCAACGTGATAAGGAAACATCCACTATTACCTCCAGGTTTCCGTCCAGCTTTACACGTTTAAGTTTGAGCGATGTGACGTTTTTACTAAGCAATTGTTTCAATTCGGTATCGCTTTCCTGTTTGCTCGCTAAATCTTTTAAATCGATAGTCGTGGGCATCGTGATCTCTTCGATTCGGGACAAGGCGTCCGCTACGTCGTTAGTAGACCCCGGAATATATCGAAGATCTGTGCAAAACTGTGACACGAAGCTTAAGTGCCGCAGTTGACGAGGCGAGGCCTTAGCGGCTGGCTGTTGAAATACAAACATCAGTGGCTTGTGATCGGTCAATACATGATACTCTGCACCCTCCAAGAAATGACGGAAATGACGGATGCTATCGTACACTGCCAGGAGTTCGCGATCGTATACACTGTATTTAGTTTCTGATGCGGAGAGCTTCCTTTGATGGAAAGCAAGAGATCGCCATTGTCCTTGTTGCTTCTGCTCGAGTACCGCTCCAACCGCTAGGTTTGAAGCATCAGTCGCCAGTCTTAAAGGTTCGTTTGACCTAAAATGGACCAACATAGTGGCGTCCGCCAAGCTGTTTTTGCAATTAAAAAATGCCTCCTCTGCTTCTGGTGTCCAATTGATAGGTGTCTTATCGTTTTTTTTTTGCTTTAGCTAAATTTTTACTTAGCGGTGCTTGAAGCTGAGCCGCGTTTTTAATAAACTTACGGGAGAAATTGATCGTTCCTAAAAAACGGCGGAGTTCGTTTACATTGGACGGCTTTTTGAAGTTTCGAATAGCGTTGACTCGAGACGGTGGCGGTGAGATTCCATGTTCGTATTTGATTACCTTAACGCCGAAGGAACATTTTTCAGGGTTTATTTTCAAACCGAACTTCGCCAGTCTATCAAACACCTGTCGGAGGTGTTCCACGTGTTGTTCTTCTGACTCCAATGCCATTAATATGTCATCTATATAGCAGATGCAAAAATTGAGGCCTAGGAGCACTGTGTCCATAAATCGCTGGAACGACTGAGACGCGTTTCGGAGGCCAAAAGTCATAACTGTGAACTCGTATAACCCAAACGGAGTCACAACCGCTGTTTTTGGTATGTCGTTTTCCTCTACCGGGATTTGGTGGAAAGCTTTGAATAGGTCGATTTTTGAAAAATATCGTTTTCCGGCTAGGTCTATAGTGACGTCCTGTATATGGCGCATCGGATATTTATCCGGGATTGTGGCTACGTTAAGGCGCCGGTAATCTCCATAGGGTCGCCACGAACCATTTTTCTTCTGGACGAGGTGAAGCGGACTTGCCCATGGGCTGCTCGAAAGGCAACAGAAACCCTGTTCCAACAAATACTTAAACTCTGCATTGGCGATTGCGAGTTTGTCCTTGTTGAGACTGCGTGGGCGTTCCGATATGGGTGGGCCAGTCGTAGCTATAAAGTGACGAATATTATGTTCCGTTGGCTTTGTTCTAATGGTTGGGTCGGTCAATACTGGAAACTTCCTTAGAAGAGCGTGGTAGCGGCTGTTAGCATTTATCGCAGAAACGGTTTCGCAGCACGTGCGGTTAACTCGGCCTTGTGTAGAAGATTGCGAATGCGGATCAGAAAGGCGTTTATTTTGCATGTCCACTAATAGGCCAAAATTCCTTAGAAAATCGGCTCCCAAGATAGGGCGGGACACAGTTGCAACGTAGAAGCTCCACCGGAAGTCGCGTCGTAGTCCGAGCGAAAGATTCAGTGTAGTTTTTCCAAAGGTATCGATTTGTGTACCGTTTGCAGCGAAAAGCTTCGGTGATGATGATTTGTTGTTACGTTTTAGTAATGAGGCGGGAATTACCAGAACGTCTGCGCCTGTATCAACTAAAAATATTAGCTTACTTCTTGGGTCTGACACTAGTAGGCGATTAGAATTGCAACCGCTAGCTTTCGCCTGTGAGGCTAGCGGTTTGATACGTTTCCCGACGTCGCAAGTCGGAATCCACAAGGAGATTGGCATTGTCTTGCCCTTGCACCGAATCGTTTGTGGTAGCTACACCAATTATTCGTCGGTTTCTTTTGAATTGAGGAATTTTGTTGACCGGAACAGCGGCATGCGTTGCATCGTGCGTTGTTTGGATTGTGTGCGCTGGATTTAATTCGACCTATCTCCGAATGGAGCTCTGCGGTTTTAAACTCCATGCCTTCGACGTCGGCGGTCTCCGTTGATTTACCCTCGGGACGACGTTGCACATTGGCCAGCATTTTAATTGCTTCATAGCTTGCGAACCGGTCCGCTGCGTTGGCCAACTTTTCCAAGGTTTGTTGCTCAGAGGCAGCCAAAATAGAGCGTATATTCAACGGGAGGTGCTGCAGCCACAGGTCTTTTATCATAACCTCTGGCATGTTGATACCTACAATTGCCTGCATCTTGCGCAATAGACGCGACGGACGTTGGTCGTCCAACTCCAAATTGTACAGCAGCTGTCTGAGTCTTTCGTGCTCTTTTAAACCGAATATTGACAACAACCGGGATTTTAATGCCGCGTATTTATTTACGGCTGGCGGCGACTTGATGATATCAGCCACCTGCGAAATCACAGAAACTTCTAGTTCTGCGATCACTCTGTCGAATCGGGCTTGATCGCTGGAGATTTTGCCGGTGCGGAATTGTGCTTCAATCCACAAAAACCACAAATCCGGCTCGTCTTGCCAAAATGGAGGTAGCTTAATGGCGATGACGCTGATTTCTTGACTGGGTACTGGGCTCATGGCCCCGCTGTCTGCGTCCTGAAACTCTTCCTCGGCCATTAAGACAATTTCAAAAAACTACCTTCTGGGGTCACCAATGTGCGGATGTGTCTTCGTACAGAACGTGTTGCCAATGAAATGAAAGACCGGGTATGTTCAATTACTAACTTAAATTCTATTGACAAAAATATACAAAATTTATGTGGAATTTTTAAACTCGTCCGTGTTGCTCCGTGGATGGATGTCGAGCAAGAGAGAGTTCCAACACGGCGCGAAGCTCTGACCACATTGGTCCCGATCGCCGCGACAACGAATGGATTAACACAAACTCCTTCGCACGTCTTTTAATGAAGCCTAGCTGCTTATTAGCCTTCGCTAAAATTTTATCATAATGTAAATTAAAACGCAGCTTGTGATCCAAGATGACACCAAGATCATTAACATGCTCAACTCTTGCCAGTTCGACATTATTAAGGAAGTAGGTATTGCTAACGAAGTTTTTTTTGCGAGAAAAACTTATGACCTGACATTTACTTGCGTTGAGTTTAACTTTATTAATCTCACACCATTGTTGAAGGCAAAAAAGTTTAGTTTGAAGAAAGCTCGCTTCAGTTTGTGAGCCAATAGCGTGGTAAATTTTTAGGTCATCAGCATACAATAGGTGTGGTACACCCGCCAGTTCTTTTGATAGATCAGATATGAACATGTTAAACAGAAGAGGTCCGAGGTGACTACCTTGTGGCACACCCGATGAAGCTACAATTTTCTTTGAATAGTAACCCTGAAATTTTACAGTCAGAGTGCGATGAGAAAGGTAGGATATAAGCCAATTCAGAAGAGGCCCAGAGACCCCAAAGTTTTGCAATTTTGTTATTAAAATGGAGTGATTCACTTGATCAAAAGCCTTACTAAAATCAGTGTATACTGCATCAACCTGCTGGACTTTTTCCATGGCATTAAGAGCATCGGAAACCATGATTATGAGATTGGTGGCAGTTGAGCGACCTTTACGGAAACCATGTTGCTGGTCGTTAAGGAATGGATCAACAAAGGTTGCGAACCTATCATGTATCATTTTTTCAAATAGTTTTGGTATAGTGGATAGTAGTGCGATGCCTCTGTAATTCTCTACTGATTTTTTGTCTCCACTTTTGTGGATGGGTTTAAGGTTGGATAATTTCCACACAGTCGGAAAGACACCTGATGAGAGAGATTTATTAAAAATTATGTGCAGCGGTTTAGATACCTGTGTTAGACACTGAAATAAAAAACATGGAGGTATATGGTCTGGACCAGGGCCTTTATTCAGGTTCAGATCGTTAATGGCTTTATGGATTTCTTCTAAAGTAAGAGTTATTTCTGCAATACCACCATTATGAGGTATTTGCGTCTGATGATGTACCGGTGAGCTAGCAGGCAGAAAAACTTCCTGGAAGTATTCAGCAAACATATCACAAATTGTTTTACAATCAGAGGGAGTAGTTTCTCCCTTAGTCATTGTTGCTGGATACCCAGACGATTTTCTTTTAGTACTTACAAAATCATAGAATTTCTTAGGTCACGCATTATATTTTCTCCTGTTATATTAACGTAGAGATCGTATGCCTCTCGAGACTTTTGAGAAAATTCGTTGGCCAAGTTTTCATAACTTACCCTGATTTGTTCGTTTGGGTTTGGACTATTTTTTAAGATCTTGTAGAGTTTATTTCTATGATTTCGTAATTGTCTAAGCTCTCTATCTAGCCATGGTTCCGATTTCTTATTTCTTTTCTTTATTTTAGGGACGAAATTTTCAACGGCGTCAAATAATATCTGAAAGAATGATGATACTGCATCATCTACGTCTAACATTGAAAGAGTTTCTATCCATTTTATAGTTTCTAAATAGGCTCTAATACCTACACAGTCTGCATTTTTAAAGTCATATACAATTTCATCATTGTATAAATTCGATGTTTTCAGATCAGATGTAGAAAGTTCAACAGAAAAAGCTCTATGATGTTTAGTATTAGAAAACAGGTTTTCTTCGTTAGTCGTTGGACATACTACTACTTCGTCAACAAAATTCATGAAAATTGTATCTAACCAGTTGCCATTTGGGTTTGGGGTTGGAGCAGTTTGCTGCAAATCATTGCCATAAAATGTATCGACTAATTTATTGTCAACGGAGTCTTTAAGGTTCAAAGGAAGGAGATATTTTTCATTTTCGTCAACAACAAAGGATAAGTGAGGACGATTGAAGTCACCTAAAATGATGATTCTATCATTTTCATTAAGGGTTGACATGACTGAAGAAGCTGCCTCAAAGAAGTCGTTGTAAATAGTTTCGTCAGAATTGGGAGGTATATACACTACACCAATGTATAAAAACACATGACCAAGGATAACTCGCACAAATATATGTTCGAAGTCTTTAGAGGATGCAGTTGGAACCACTTCACATGATAGGAAATTTTTTATAGCAATTAGAACTCCACCTCCTCTAGATTGACCTGAGCGCTGATAGTCTCGATCACAGCGGTGGGTAGTCCAACTAGCGTCAAGAATTTCCGTATTTGTATACGAGCTATTCAACCAAGTCTCGGTGATGGTAATAACATTAAAGTGGCAGGATTCGGCGTCAATAAATAAATAATTTAATTTTCCTCTTATGCCACTGCAATTGTGGTAGAAGAGTTTAATGCGCCTTGAAGTCAGACCTTAGTTAGGAATGATATTTCTTAAAGTCATCTCGAGATTTTTGAAGAGCAGCGATGTGTTTTGATCTCACATACGATCTATAGGTTTCTAAATCCTTTTTTACCTGGTCGGAGCTCACACTAAATTGCTCATGGAAACGTGTAATGAAAAGTGTCAAGGTTTTAAGGTCAGTAGGAAGCCCTTCCTGTTGTATTTTAACCTTTAAGTTGGTTTTTGTCTTCCCTTCGACACACGTATTTTCAGGAGAATCGTGCAGATAGGAAAGAAAAAGTCGAACATCATTATAAATGTTGGGGTCTCGCAAACGTGATATAAGGTATTTACTCTCTAGATCACATTGAGAGTTGATCGTGGCCTTAACTCTAGGAGGTACTAGCGGATCAAATACTGTTTGCGTCATTGCTGATTCAACAGGTGGAGCTTCTGGTATATTAATATATCCAGATATATCCGCGTACAAATTTTATTAGTGGGAAGCTATGGGTGGTTTTAGAGTTTGAATTATTAGCTGTGATGACTTTTTGTTGAATTCCGGAATTTTTATCTATTTTGTTACTTTGAGCCACAGGCGATTTGTTGATTGGATAAAGGAATATTGCTCAAAGGTGAGGGTTTACATTTTATATTAGAATTAAGCTTATTTTTAATACTTTGCTTACTACTTTTCTTCACATTATTCTGGTAACGCCACTTGAAGAACTTGATGCCATTCCATGATAGATATGTAATTTCTCCCTGATGATTGCTGAACAACAAGCATACTGCGTTGGAATGTGAAGTTTGAACGTTGGTCGATGGGTTTTTTTCTTTCTAGGGAGAGATTCGAAATAGCAGTCACTAATGCAAAACTCGTCCCGAACAAAACGAAGAACCCAAGCCTCATCAGCAGCTGATGGTGCACCTTGAACGAAAAACTTCTCGTAATTGCTCTTTTCGTTGTGTAGTTGACAAGTTGTACTCGTCGACTTTGCGTTTGCCTCATGAATTCTGGCTACCCGTTTGCGCCATTCATCTTCGGACCAGAGAGTGCCAAATTTTGATATCATGTTAGATGTGTCTTCAGCAATTCCATTTAGTGACAAGTCACATACAGATGTTACCTCATCAACGTTTGTTACATGCTGGTTTTAGTTTACTAACACAGTATTATCGGCCTCTAGCATTTCCTCATTTAATGACTTGGCACCATAAGAGGATGTATGCTTTGAGTGTTCATGTTGGTAATCGGATTGATGGTCCAGTTTCTCTAAAAAATGTAGAATCTTGCTACCAGCAGATGCGAGCCAAACAGATTGCTGTTCCTCCAATTGTAAGCTTTGAGTCCGGAAAAGTTTCGTCAAATGATTTTCAAGATCCGTGTTGTTTTGAACAGATAAACTGTGGGAGGGAAGTGTAGGCGCCATCGATTTATTCATCAAAGATAATGAATCCTCGATAGCGTTGAGCTTTCTCTCGAATTTATCAAAAATTGTGCACTGAATGCGAAAATTGAGGAAAAGAAGAAAAATTTACTCACATTCCTTTTAGATTAGCCACGTTATTGATATCATTGGTTGAAAAAATCTTTAGGAAATTCATGATAGACATTTTCCGAAATTTCCTTATAAACCCTTAGTTGCATTGCATACTAACGCATGTAATATAAGGTAATTAAAATGAATATGCTTTCTATTCGAGTCTTTGTCGTGAATTGCAGGATGTTCATGGTCCGTAAAGGAATGCAGCGATGGTCTCGTGCCTCGGGGAGCGAAGATACTAATACTTACCGGAATTGGGCTTATCTAAGGATGTGTGAATGCGCTGGCAGGCTAGCGTTGCGGTGTCGTGGGGTGTTTTATTTTCCTCAGCACAAGGACTCCCTACAAAAAAAACCAATTTAAGGATAGAACGTCTCGGTTCGACGGTGTCGAGGCCAAGGTTACCTACCGAAGGGATAGACTCCTAAAAAGCGACTGACAACACCTGATTAACGCGCGCGGGATGCGAGAGCATTTCTATGCCACAATTGGTATTTAGAGCCCCAAATAATATTGGGGCATCCAGGTGGAAGCGGTGCCTCCTTGCATTCCCCCATCCGGATCAAGATCCATTATATGAAAAATTCAGACAAACGTATTTCGCATGAATTTTTCCCTTAAATGAAAAATAAAAGTGTTTCAGATTTATGCTAAAGCGCTCTATGACTGCATCATATAAAACTATACCATAAATAAGAAACGTGTACGGAAGGCCAACCTACACTGCAGGAGCACATGTGACAACAAAGAAAAAGAAGTGAGCTCACCCGATGGCTAGTTCATATGTTGAGGGGCTAGCCAACGTGGTGGGTCCCATACCAGGTCAGGGTTCCAGGGAAATGAAAGGGCCGAGTTTTGCTTTATCTCTTCATTCTCTTTTTAAGTGATATTTATTTGTTTATTCATTAATTTATTTATTAAAAATTACGATTTACACTTGTTGCTGGTGAAAAATACAAGTTTCTTTTCGTAGAAATTATCATTTACTCGTACACTATTTCTAACATTCTGCCAACTAACGAACGAGCGGAACTCAAGGTCTTATCTAGTATCTCACAGTATAACTGCATGCAAATACAAGTTTTATCTTATATTTTTACAAGAAAAAACTAAACAGAAAGCAAAATTTCATCTTGGGTAACAGAACTTGCATTAATTTATCATTTATGTGTTCTCGTCTATCTCTTATTATTCATTATTTTACTTCTAACATTGCAAATGAGAAACCAACTTCTTCTAACATTTTTTTTCTCTAATGATTTCACAGAAATAATTATTAAAAAATATGCAACTCATATATGTTGCTACAAAGAATTTCATAAGTAATTTATTTTTGGATGTTTTATAAGTGGTTGTGTGTGTCCGCTTCCAATTTATAATTTAATTTATACTCGCTTCACTATGTAAACTTCAATCGAGCAATTCCGTTTGTGTTGTACAAGCTTGATGCTCCTGTTTTGCCGTTTAATTCGGGACAGAACCGTGCGCGCGTGTAAGTTTTTATTGCTCTTCTTTACATGTTAAATAGAGAGATATTCTCTTAATTCCTTTAAATATTTCGTTTTAGTGCAATCTGGTCAAGTGGTACAAGAGTGAGAGAGTCTTTTTCAAATTTAAATTTTATTTTCTTTTATCAAATGTAATGTTGATGGTCTCTGGTAGATTTTAAAGAATAAAAATTGATCATTCTTGCTTTGCTGACTTCAAGATGTTTACGCGATCGAATTGTAGAAATTAAGTTGAAAGATGCTGAAACCAGCAATCTGATGACCATGTGATAAGCCCATGAAAATTCTATTGAGGGAAAAAACACCACTAGGTATTCCTCGATTGAGCCAGATGAAAATCTAGTTTTTAGCCAAATAATGTGTAGTTGCACACGATTATTTTTTCCTTTCCACGTTCGGCTAATCGATCTACAATTTTCGATAGTATCTAGTCTCAATATTTTGCAAGCTTGTAGGTGCTGAAAACAAAGCATCTATAGCAGTTCTCATGATCTGATACGTGGTCAAGTCTCACCCACTATTCAAACACTATTAGTCATGAACGCATTAAATTACTATTTAACTACACAGCAATTTAATTCACGATGCACGTAGATTGTTGATTATATCCACTCAAAGGCGCACAGTAATTCTTAACTTTTTGTTATTTAGACATAGCAGCCTTAAAGCGTATTTAACTTCACTGGCATCTGTTTCACCTCATTTACAGTTCAACATAAATTGTACATATGCTAATTTATTCAAAAAATTCGATATGCGATTTTCAAAATATTCCTCTCTTGACACACGAATTATTCTGCATGCATTTACTTGATGCTTATTTATTCCGCCTTGTTGTTAAAAAACTTTGAGGAACGGAACAAATGGAGAGGCTATGCTCATATAAGCTCCATAGAAAATGATGCGACCACCTTCTGAGCATGATTGTCATTTCATTTCCAATAATTTCCACAATTTCTCCTCTCGAGAGCCAGATTGTCAATTTGACGACTAAACATGGACGCGAAATTTACCTGGCGCGTGAGATACGATTCGGAATTTAGTCGTTTTTTCGGTTCGCGAACGTGTCCGGAGGCACATATTGCTGTAGTGAAAGTAATATTACACCTGGTTTAGGGATAACAACATTTTAAGAAGTGACATTGTAAATCGGAGCGAGGAACTCAATAAAAAGTGTAATGTGCGTTATTGCTAGAAAACGATGGGTTATCGATACGAAAGTGTTTTCTATCCTAAGTGGCCATAATGCTTTATTTGTATTCAATGCTATTTTCTTGTTCTGTGAAGTGTTATTTGCAATAAAACCATATTTACGAGTGCATAAGCGTTTGTTTACTTTCTTGTGACAACCCATTGGGTTCCCCTTAACTAGCTTTTGAATCACGGTCGCAGGGGTAGGTGCAAAAAGACACGTAGTTAGGCAGGCGGTCGCAGGGGTAGTTGCGACAACGTGTACACATGGATGTCCACTCCGGTTTTATCTTGTTCCTCAAAGTTAAAAAATATGTGGGAGTCTAAACAAATTTATGTGCGCACCGAGATACATGAAACTTTTCTAACGCGACCTCTTCCGCTCGTTCTCTCCCACCGAGTCCCGCTTCGTAGGAACTCCGCTTACCGCATCCTCAACAAGCCTCTTCATGAAGGTAACGACAGATTCTGGTTGCATCAATCTAGCAATTGCTTTGGTAGATTGTGTGGCAATAGGGTTGCCATTATCGATTTTTATTTGTTAAGCTTTTATTTTTGCTTCGGAAAACTTTTTATAGATAATGGTAGTGATGATAGGGTCGGGGCTTATTTCGGGTTAGTCATAAAAAACTGATTGCATATCAAATTGTTCTTCACTTATTGCGTGGCTATCATTATGAAGTGGCTTTTTTTCGTGAAGTTCCCTCAAGCAGTTTGCCTAGGCGGGCTCCTCGATTACTATATCGTTTAAAATTAGCAAGATTTGTAGTTCTTTCGTTGAATGTAAAAGTACTCATATTTACTGTGGGGCCTCCTTTTAAAATTTATCTCAAATTTTTGGACCAAAGATGTATCGCATGGAGGTATACTCGTATATTTAACCCCTACTGCTGCACTCCTTGACACTAATTATGGAGTCTTAAAACCCATTTTGAAAAGCTGTCATATAACACTCCAGTCGAGTGCGTTTTGCTATATTGTGGCCATTACGGCATATCGCCAGTTACCAGCTTTAAAGCATTATTTCCTCACAGCTAGAGCGAGACAACCAAATGATATTTTTCACCAAACAAGCAATAAAAACCGTGCCTTTTGGGAGAATTCGTTTCCAAGTTATGGTCAAACGACAGGTAAAAATGTTGTCGATGGGAAATTTAAACGAGCAGTCTATAATGGAGAGAATCTGTTTCTGATCGTTGCGAGCATTTTATTTCCGTCTACCGTAATTGTTGCTGTGGTATTTAGAAGTGTATTCAGTCCTTTACAAATCTTCAGTGGTTGTAAAACAGTTTTCGGGGTGCTTGTATTTAGTATTTTCAATTGGGGATTTATAAATAAGCAGTGTTTCTACATTTAGGCACAGTTTGAAGGAGACGAAATGGTGTTCAAGATGTGGCATATTAAAAAGTTGAATTTTTGAACCAGCAATATTTGTTGTGATATCTAAAAGATTTTTTTACATCATCGTTTTCGGATGTAAACCACTACAAGTTGGCGCTTAGAAAATTGCCTAAGCTACTGGTTGTACAGTGGTGATGATTTCGGCCTTTGAATACGGAGTAACGATTGGTGTAATATAGTTTCCAGCACTTAAAGTATTTTTGGTTGTAGAATTCATGTCTGAACGTACTCCTTTTGATAGAACTAGAAAGCATTCATCTTAACGATTAAGTATTTTAAATTTTCTGGGCATTTATCTTTTTATATCATGTTGCTGATTGTGGAATCTATCGGAGTATCAGTTGATTATGGTGCAATTCATGTTCAAGTCTCTATTCATT
The DNA here is from genome assembly GCA_963969285.1 of Odontomyia ornata. NCBI lineage: Eukaryota > Metazoa > Arthropoda > Insecta > Diptera > Stratiomyidae > Odontomyia > Odontomyia ornata. Next base: position 463,680,494 of record OZ017739.1, read on the forward strand.
ATGCCTAGAGCCTAGGATAATAGGTTTGTCATCTGCTAGATATTATAACGTTTATTTTAGGAAATTAAAAAGGTAGATGGAAGGTACTTACCATCACAGTCAAAACTGACGATAGATACAAGCCATATGGTAGCAATTTGCATATGTATTAGTCGGCCTACTATGGACAAGCTTCCGGTAGCTGTCACCCAACTGCGGCATTAGCAAATGCTTATATTTCGTCATATATACTATTTTCCGAATAAAAAACGTGCCGAACGCATTCCGTGCATGCTATAAATTCACCTTGTATAGCCCATTGTGCTCCTAAACTTTCCAAGACGAACAAATGAAGCACACGTTTTGCACCTTCGACTGATAGCTCAGCGTTGAGATGTAAACAAACTCCTATAAATTCACTTTAGAAGGCGATAAAAACTAAACGGGTATAAGAACTGAAATAATTTTCACTTCACTAGGAGCGCTATTGTGTTCTCCGCGGATCATCTGGATTTCACTGTAGAAATCCGTCTCTAAACCGTACAAAACCTCGAATTTTTGTTGGCACCTCCACAATTCTTCATATAACGCCATGTAAGTTCGCCAGCAAAGTCGGCCTACTAATGGTCATGTGTGTGGTAGTAAGCGCTGCTGCCATATGGCTTGTATCTATCGTCAGTTTTGATCACAGTCCATCTTATCCATAGAATATATGCATGCAGAATGAAGTTGTCATGTATTGTGAACACACATTGTTATCAATTGTCTGAAGTTAGCCATAGTGTAACGTGTCACTTGTAAAATTGTTTTCAATATTGACAGACATATGCTGTCACAGCTTACATGGATTTCTAGCACTCCGGCGTCAACATCAAGCAAATATGACACTTTTTCATAAACCACTCCACGAGGTGAAGAGCTGGTAACGATTATTATTGTAATTCTATTTTTTTATTTTTCCTTCCTGAATATACAGGGTTATCCATTTCGCAGTTGAGAAAGTATAACCTTGCCGTTGGACATTTGTCAAAATTAAATGTCATTCAAAGCGCGTTTTTTTATTTGAAGGTTTGCCATGTAGAAACATGGATCGTTTAACAGTCGAAGAACGCGTTAAAATTATTAAATTTTATTATAAAAATGGTGATTCTGCTGTATCAACATTTAGGCCTTTACGAGCCGATTACGGTCGACATAATCGACCTACACAGCAAACAATTTCGAACACAGTGAGAAAATTTGAAGAGACTGGATCGGTTATTGATATTGCAAGGCCTGTGCATCATCGCAACATTCGTTCTGCTGAAAATATCGCTGTCGTTGCTCAAAGTGTGAAGGACAACGTGCTCAACATTTGGGCATGTCTTACGGCTCATTGTGGCTGATTTTGCATTTGGATTTGCATCTCCATCCGTACAAAAGCCAACTCACTCAAGCACTTAAGCCTCAAGACCATACACAACGCAGAATGTATGCGAATTGGGTGATTGAACAACAAGCCATTGATAACGATTTTTCGAACAAAATTTTCGTTAGTGATGAGGCTCATTTTTCGCTCAGTGGTTACCTAAATAAACAGAATTGCCGCATATGGGGCTCTCAAAATCCTCAAGTGATCGCAGAAAGGCCTTTGGATCCGGAAAAAGTGACCGTTTGGTGTGCATTATGGTCTGGTGGTGTTATTGGCCCGTATTTTTTTGAAAACAATCAAGGAAGAGCCATTCCAGTCAATTCTGACTGCTGTGGATGGATGTTAACCGATTATTTTTGGAGAGAAATTGAAGATTATGATCTGGAGAACACAGGCTAATCGAGCACTTTTGCAAGAGAAATTTCCAGGACGCGTAATTTCGACATTGAGTGATGTCAATTGGCCCGCAAGATCCTGCGACCTAATACCTTTGGATTTCTTTTTATGGGGCTATGCGAAAGATTGTTACGTTTGCGGAACCTTAGAGGTTGAATTTAGTAATTATGTATATACTTTGTCGTATCCGTTTATAGGAAAATATCGCTAAATCAATTTTATAGAAAATCTTTTTTTCATCAGTACATGCGCACCCACCCTTAGGTTGCAGCATTTCAATCACCGCTTGGCTGCAGTAGGTGCATGCCCTTAGCCTGCACACATTTTCATGTTTTCCTTTTGTGCGGCATTCCACCATCTCGACCGAAAATTCTTTCCCGCGCGGTTTATATAAACAACGCGATGGTAAACTTTTTGGACGATGAACGCGCAAGCATTTCGCGCCACCAATGTACTCCTCGGTCCAAATGCGTTTTGTTGTTGTTGAGGTGATTGGCGAGCTATTGAAAAATAGCAAAAGTGTTTCTCGGCCAGTTTGAATGGAGATGATAAAAATTCAAACGTAAACAACGAATTTCGCTATTTTCCGGGACCGAGACATTTTTGCACGGGAGGAATGATATGTTGGGGATATGCGATTTGATGCGCCCGAGCGATTGACGAGAAAAAAAAAGAAAGAAGAAAAATTTTTTTGTCGGGCACGTGAATAGACTGGAAATGGAGAGTTTTCGTTTGGTAGGATGAATGCTTTTTGTTTTCTGAGGATTATTTGGGAAGATAGAGTTTTTGGAGACGCGAATGTTGGACGCGGTTTTTTTTTGAAGGAAAAAGCGGATGAAAAGAGAGTTGATTTGGTGCACTCGTCCACGGCGGACGTGCTGCTGGTTTAGAATTTCGTTCGGAAAAAAAAAGTTGATTTTTGGAGCTTGGCAACGGCGGATGTGATGCCGGTGCCGGATTATTGTAAAATAGTTTTTGAAGATTCTGCGGAAAAGGACATTTATTGAATGTTGTTCGAAAAAAAAGATAGTTTAAAATTTTTGTTCGAAAAAAAAATTGATTTTTGTGCACTTGTCCACGGCGGACGTGCGGAATTGTGTGAGGAGAAAAAAATCTAATGTGTCAAAGGTTGAAAGTTGGATTGTATTGAATCGTTAAACGAAATTAAAAGAGTGTCATGAATAAACTTAATGTGTGAAATAGAATTAAAAGAGTGTCAGGAATAAACTTAATGTGTGAAATAGTGAAGTTTTCATTGTAGTTGTATCCAGGGTATTGACGGGTTTTCAAGTTCAAACACTTTGAAAGTGCACGCCGCAAATTTATTTTGTGACCTTTGAAAAAAAAAATTTTTTTTTTTAAGAAAATCTATGCAAGCGAACCTCCAATGACAGGTTGAATATGCGTAAAGAAGTTTCCTTTGCATGTCTTCGTTTTTGGGATGCTGGCCACCATATTATTTAAATCTGAGCCTCTGGTTTGCTGTCACATTGTGACTTTCATAATGTGTCAAGGAAGGGCTACATTTAACCACTTGTGCGTGTGACATGAACATCGTTTATCCGGTTTTGTCTACGACTTCGGACCATTGACCTGTTTTGGAAATACGAAGTACGAAAGGAAGTCGACATCTCGTGTGGGATATCTGCCTTCTCCGAACGTGTAGTCATCCTCGATGCAGCCTTTGTGATATTCTTCCCTGTGAGCATGGAATTTGTCAAGGATAAAAAGTAATGGTTCGGTAAGCTAAGATATCAAATCATGATGTAAGAGCCAAATGTTAGAGTGTGTGCGTGTTGGTGGAAAGGATGACCAGTGTCTTTCCTTCCTTCAACTGATTCTTCTGTGAAGTTAAAACCCACCCGCCAAGGTGACCTTTTAATTCCTTAAAATCCAACTGCCATCATGCAGTTATTAGATGGTCCTAATTAGTTTCTTTGCTGCGAAGGTGACCAACCACACCTTTTATCTTAATTCAACGTCATCTAACACGGTGCCCAACGTGGGGCTGTGGGAGACCAATTCTTTTGCTTAATTCAAAACCATCTAACAAGATCGTGTTTACGCGAACAATCCTCAAAATATTGAGCAATTGAAAACCAATATACGTGAAGTTGTGGCCGAGATATTGCCGGAAATGTGCCGAAAAGTATTTGAAAATTACCTCAAAAGGATTGAAACCTGTAAAAGGTCCCGTAGAAAACATTTGAATGATGTTGTATTTCACGTATAATGGCAAGGTTCAATCTTTATATAATTATGTTTCTATCTGAATATTTTATGTGTTTTCTTTAGCTGTACTTTCTCGAGCGTAAAATGGATAACTCTATACAACCTGTTGGTTGTTGATCTTCTCAATAAACACTCCCCATGTTTTTATTCAGAAACTCCGCACAGGTTGTCGACTTATTTGCAAGTAGCATAACTAGCCTGAAGTTTCCGGCTGAGTCAGTACCAACTTCAAACGATAGTCCAGCATCTTTATCGACCGAGTTAACACGACAAAATGCCAGCAATTCAACCTTTGATGCGATGGAACCTACTAAAAGCGTAATTAACTCAAACGACACAATTATGCCAATCAGCCAAACTTAGAAAGTTACCCGATTGGCTATCTTATAAATAAGCATTATATCAAAGAAGGGCGAAATACGAGTATGCTATATATTTTCTTTTCTTTCAATCACAATTATTATTGTGAACACACATTGTTATCAATTGTCTGAAGTTGAAAAATTTTAATTTGTCATTTGTAAAACCGTTTCCGGCTTTGACAGACGTATGCATAATAATGCCAATAATAATGTAACAATAAATCTATATTGTTGACCGAAATTGCATTTTAGCTACTTATATAAGACAAGTAGACGAGTTTATGCGACCTTAGTATGCGTGAGATTACGCAGTGCCATACAAAAACTTGTTTTAAACAAAACAAGTTGGGTAGACAGACCTATGCTCTGTCAGAAGGGTTTTGTACTCAACTTACAAAATGCAGTAACCAGCATCGAATAAAATCAAGAAACATGTCATGTTTGAGTATCATACTATTACTAGCAAAGTTGAAAGAATTTTGACTTCTGAGGTATTTGTTATAGTTATACCCATAAATATCTCCCTTGATAATTTTTTCAGAATTTTTTAGATCACGTGTGTCCATTCGCGAGGGAGGAAACACACTTTTCATGTATTTCCATCCCCCCCTGCCCCACTGAAGCAAAAATTGTCAGTTTAAGTATTGTTTTGAAAAGCTCTCATATATCGGCATATCGGCTTCCTTTCATGAATTTTTTTTCAGGGGCCACTCCTCTGGACTATAATCATCGATTCATGGCCTGTTTTTTCGAATCTTAGAAGGGTTACAAAGCCCTTTTGCTAGGAGCTCTCTCCTGCCTCTTCGACTTTTTTCAATTGTATGTACTCATATTCATGATACCTATCATTCCTGAAATTTTCATCAAATCCTAGCAAAGCTGTAGTGTCTAAGTCGGTAAAAAGCGCATATGGCTCCATAGCCATATGTTTCTATAATAATACAGGGCATATTGTTCCATAGTAATACAGGAAAATTCAAATCGCTATAACTTCGTTAAATACCATTCGATCTTTATGAAACTTTCAGAAAAGATCAATCCTATAGATAGTCATCTGTTTGCTAAATTTTATTGAATTTAATGTACCGTCTAGATTTTATTCAAGAAAACATGAAATCGATAAATCATACTATTACTAACAAAATAGAGTGAATTTCGACTTCTCATGTATTTGTTGTTGTTGTACTCATTAAGGCCTACATTCATGATTTTTTTCAGATTTTTCGGATGTTCGTACATTTCCCCTTCCCCTGCCCCCTTCGGTACTCATAAGGCAATCTTAAGACTTGTTTTGAAAAGATCTCTACTCGACTACCAATGGTGAAAAATTTTTTTGAGCGGTCACCTCCCTATATGGGGAGACCCCCCCTTAAACCCCTTTGAAAAAATTTTCCACCCTTGAAATTTCAAGAAGTCACCACTTCTGACCTTTCCACAAAGTTTCATGGCTGTAGCCTATATAGTTTCGGAGAAAAAGTGCTGTGACATACAGACGGACTGACAGACGGACACAGGTCGTGATTGCAATAGGGCTTTGTATTTTAGTACAAAACCCAAAAAAAAACGAGAAAAATGAATGAATATACAGGTATAGCACCCGAAGTGACCATCGAGAATTTCATATGTTCTCGTTCAATTTTAAAGAGTTAAAAGAACTAGAGCCATATCGCCATCTGGAATATTAAAACATCAATCCTCACACTTTACCTAAACAAACAGCTCAGACTCAAAAGTAAAAAAATGATTAATGGTCACACTGCCATTGTTAAAGAAATTAAAACGCTTTTTTGCTGCACAGTTTACATTGTGCGCGGTGGTTTTCACAGCGTCATAAAATTTCACGCGATATAATGAAAAATTTCGATAAAAACAATTCAATGATCCACTTCCCGCTGCAACTTGTACCAAATGGTTCTCGGAATAAGTGCAGATACGACCGTTTGTACATTTGTTGGCTTTGTATACAATCGCAAACATTTTCAACAGCTATAAATTTTTGGCGGAAATTTCGCCGTATCCTGCTCCACTACCAACGACTAGTTACGTACGAACGAGTCCAGCCAACAACAAGGAACGAGGGATTTTTTATTTGCTTCCGTTTCCGTGTACAGTCATATTTCATGTTGTTTTCCAGTCAGCCAGCATCCCTGGTAAACATTAGCAGGCACTACTGGTCGCGCTATTCATTTCAATGGTGCCTGTTTTGCATTCTATCCGCCATCATTGCATAGAGTATCCTTGAACCGATCCAGTAGGTAATTTTGAACTAAGTGGGGCTGGTAGATTTTTGCTGCAGGTCAATTCTAATAGCTTGAAAAAGAGAGATCGTCTGTTGGGGTATTTGAAAAAGGAACACACGCGTAAAGTGATTTCATCCAACCAGCTGTAAAAGACGAAAACTACAAATCGCACCATCAAAACATATTTCAGAAAATGCAAACTGCTTTTCCAAATAGGTGGTTCTGGTCAGCAGCGTACGAATTAGAGTGCAAAGAAGAGTGCACACTGAGGAGTAAACTGATTCAGCAAATACATAAATGCTAATGGGATGCAGAAAGCCAGGATGTGAGCTCCGTCCAGTGTTTGTTGGGAACATCCTAGATGCTAATTAATTTAGCCATTGCAAAACAAAAAACAAAAACCAGGGAAATGAAATTGAGGCCATTGACTATACTGTATTGAGCGTCCGGCTTTCATTTCTATGTCCATAATGCATAGACGACAGCAAATAAGGTTGGGCTTATACGACGAGAGTAACGCTATTATAGAGTCATCTTGTAGGGATTTGTGTTTGACTAATTGCATCCAGCTATACCTGGTCCATGGAGCTAGGCAAGGGAATGCCGGAATTATACGGACACATGGACATTCATGCAGATAATATGATTGAGCCAGACCCTAATGGCACAGGATTAGAGCTCGGAAAATATGCTAGCGCTAAATGTAGCAAACATAAGGTGAAGCCATTTGAAAGGATGTTGGCAATGAACAGGTAAAAGAGCTTTTCACTGGGCTGTGCCTTGCCCGTCTAATATTGCTGAGAGTGCTTAGTGAAAATACATTTTGCGATGAATAGATGCTTTTATGCAAAAACATATTATCCGTATCACAGGAGATTTGAATGGGAAAGTTGATAGGCATGAATTTATGAAGTCTATGCTGAAAGAGCTCATTTATGCCTCATGCTGAGTAGGTCATGTAAAGTCAGGTTTTTGTGACTATTTTGCATGCATGTTCAGTTTATAATAAGTTCGAAATAAGCAGGATCTCTGCCTTTTGCATGAGCTTTTTTGAGTTCTGATTATATTTTAATAAAGTGTAAGGTATTTAATACTACTGATGTGAAATATGTGTCTTCCTGAAAGCATTACTTTTTTGGGAATAATTGAATCATTTCCAGTTTATGCAAACCAACGTTTGCCTCACTCAACACTTAGTTCGAAGCCTGCCATTAAAATTAGTGGTAAGGAGTGCGATTTAATTATGCACACAACACGACTCTGTTTTAAGTTTTCACCTTGAAATTTCTGCCCAAAGCGCGAATTCACTAATTTACAGAAGATTTTGATGAAGTCATATTTGAGCAACTAACTTGTAGTACTATATAGTGCTACTACTATAGTCCCTGTAACGCAATCACAGAGGAAGAAAGAAAATGAAAATATACCTGTGCGTATCACCTGATGAACTTATCTCGCTGAGTATTTTGGACACGCAATTTTCACGTAATCGTTCTGGAAATAAAAAGGTGTACAGATAGAATATAATTAGAATAAATTCATACAGAATGAAAGATTGGAACGAATTCCCTCACCAAATTTTTTTCAAATTCGTTTGTGCTTTATTGGTTCAATCGTTATAAATTTTATAAAAACACAAGTTGGGTAAACAGACCTACGCTCATGTCAGAAGGGTTTTGTATTCAATTTACAAAATGCAGTCACCAGATCGAATCAAATCAAGAAACATGTCAAAGACGATTTTATTGGAGGAAATAGGAAATACGAAGATCATACTATTTTTAACAAAGTTGAACGAATTTCGACTTCTGAAGTTTTTGTTTTTGTTATACTCATAGATATCTCCCTTGATAATTATTTCAGATGTCCATCCGCGAGGGAGGAAACACAATTTGTTTGAATCGTAGAATGGTTACAAAACCCTTTTGCTAGGAGCTCTCTCCCACCTCCTTGACTTGTTTCACTTATGAGCATTAATTGTAGGTACTCATTTTCAGTCATTCATTAAATTGAATCAAGTGTTCAAAGCATGCACCTTAAACGTTGAAGTTGGGAAAAAATAACTCAAAATTATCCAATCTTCGCATTTAAAACAGCGACTATTTTGTTTTACGATTACTGATACCACTAGCTGAACTGATTCTCAAAGATCTACATGACACCTATCATTCCTGAAATTCCCATGCAAATCCTAGTAGTGTCTGAGTCGGTGAAAAGCGCATGTTGTTCTATAGCCATATGTTGCCATAGTAATAAATGCAGCGCATATTGTTGCATAGTAATACATGAAAATTCAAATCGCTATAACTTCGCTAAATATAATTCAATCTTTATGAAACTTTCAGGATATATTTATCTTATAAATGGTCATCTGTATATTGAATTTCATAGAATTTAAGGGTACCGTTAAGATTTTATTCAAGAAAACATAAAATCGATAAATCATACTATTACTGACAAAGTTGAGTGAATTGTGATTTCTCATGTATTTGTTGTTTTTGTACTCACCAAGGCCTACATTCCTTTTTTTCAGATTTTTCGGATCACAGGTGTCCAATCGCGAGGGGGGGACACAAATTTTTCGTGTATTTCCCCTCCCTGTGCACTCCTCGAAGCAAACTTTACCAAACTAAGACCTGTTTTGAAAAGCTCTTATCAAGACCTTTCATTTGATACCCATATCGGCTATCTTCAATGAAATTTTTTTTTTCGGGGGGTCACTCTCCTATATGGGGAGACCCCCCTTAAAGACCTTATAGAAATTTTTTTGTAGTTGAACTTTGAAGAGAACACCACTTTACACCTGTATACAAAATTTGATGCATCTTGCTTAAGTAGTTTCCGAGAAAAACTGCTGTGACACACGGACGGACGGACGGACGGACGGACAGACAGACGGACAGACGGACAGACAGGACGCGATTTTAGAAGGGTTTTGTAAACTTATTTTACAAAACCCTAATAAAGCAAGTTTTAAAACATTAAAGTACTCAAAAGCTTAATGGCCCACATGCTACTCTAAATTCAAACAATATTCAATTAAAAAATTAGTCGAACAATACCAGATTTTATCAAATGAAAATCATATACTTAATATTATCAAAGGACTGAAAAAAAATAAGAAACAAGTTGGGTAGACAGACCTATGCTCATGTCAGAAGGGTTTTGTACTTAACTTACAAAATGCAGTAACCAGCAACGAATAAAATCATGAAACATGTCAAAGACGATTTTATTCGAGAAAATGTGAAATTCGAGGTTCATACTATTATTAACAAAGTTCAACGGATTTTGACTTCTGAGGTATTTGTTATAGTTATACCCATAAATATCTCCTTTGATAATTTTTTCAGATTTTTTAAGATCACGGGTGTCCATTCGCGAGGGAGGAAACACATTTTTCATGTATTTCCCCCCTGTGCCCCAACTGAAGCAAAAACGGTCAGTTTAAGAACTGTTTTGAAAAGCTCTCATAGAGAACTTTCAATTGATACTCATATCGGCTACCTTTCATGAAATTTTTTTCAGGGGCCACTCCTCTGTACTGTAATCATCGATTCATGGCCTATTTTTTCGAATCCTAGAATGGTTACAAAGCCCTTTTGCTAGGAGCTCTTTCCTGCCTCTTCGACTTGTTTCAATTGTATGTACTCATCTTCATGATATCTATCACTCCTGAAATTTTCATGCAAATTCTAGCAAAGCTGTAGTGTCTAAGTCGGTAAAAAGCGCATATGGCTCCATAGCCATATGTTTCCATAGTAATACAGGGCATATTGTTCCATAGTAATACAGGAAAATTCAAATCGCTATAACTTCAGTAAATACCATTCGATCTTTATGAAACTTTCAGAAAAGATCAATCTTATAAATAGTCATCTGTTTACTAAATTTTATTGAATTTAAGGGTACCATTTATATTTTATTCAAGAAAACATAAAATCGATAAATCATACTATTACTAACAAAGTTGAGTGAATTTCGACTTCTCATGTATTTGTTATTGTTGTACTCAAAAAGGCCTACATTCATGATTTTTTCAGATTTTTCGGATGGAAGGTGTCCAATCGCGAGGGGGGTCCGCGAAAAGTTCGTACATTTCCCCTTCCCCTGCCCCCCTCGGTACTTGTAAGGCAATTTTAAAACTTGTTTGGAAAAGATCTCATTGAGACCTTTCCAACGACACCCTACTCGACTACCAATGGTGAATTTTTTTTTTTTGAGGGGTCACATCCCTATATGGGGAGACCCCCCTTAAACGCCTTTGAAAAAATTTTCCGCCCTTGAACTTTCAAGAGGTCACCACTTCTGACCTTTCTACAAAGTTTCATGGCTGTAGCTTCTATAGTTTTGGAGAAAAAGTGCTGTGACATACAGACGGACGGACGGACGGACGGACAGACGGACACAGGTCGTGATTGCAATAGGGTTTTGTATTTTAGTACAAAACCCTAAAAAACGACCAACTCTATTGAAAATTGTTACCATATAATTATAGAAAACATGGAAAAATAAAGAAACACTGCACTACAAACGGTCTTGGCGGCATATTTCCTAAAACGTTAACATTGTGATTGCGTTATGGCGGTCTACCCGCTTCGATTTCTTATCTTTCTCACACTAGTTAGCTTACCGAAGGGGTAGATTCCACTTGAAGGCATTATAAAAGAAAGTAGTTAAAACATCTTGAAATATCCTTGGCCACAACCAAGACCCACCTAACCCAATCTTGAGAAAAAGGTGACCAGCTGGAAGAGAAAAACGAATCTCTACTACTCCACACTCAGAGAAAAAATGCAACTTGAATTTGAAATCGAAAATTATTAAAATTACATTGGATCAACCCAAAACCCAAAATGCTAAATTGAAAAATTTCAATTTAAGATCTACTACGAATATAAATAGATTTCTGCTTTTGCTTTCAATACTAGCCAAAAACCTTTAAAACAAAAATTTTAATTATAAATTCAACAGGCTAAACATGTAAACGTAGCATCTACATTGCACAATATTAAATCTACTACGTTGATGTGCTGGAAATAATAATATATTTGTAGAAAACTTCTTGTATGCGTATTCACGCCGTATTGAGAACCGGCATACAGCATAAGATTCGATTTATGTGTCGTCGCGTTGTGCATCTCAGTCGAAGGTCGAGGAAAAAGCCGCGCTTCACCTAATGGGCTTTTTCCAAAGTCATATAAAGTAATGGACGCGAAACGAGTTTTTTTTCATCCATATGTGAGTGAAGTACTTTTACTACATACATGCCTTCCTCTCGTATTCGAATTGAAATCCCCCTGCCTTTCACGCCGCTAGAGAACCCACACATTCAAGTGGCTCTCTAGTTGCTCTCACGAAAATCCCACTCCTCTTACACCTTAACCCCCGAATTATCCACAAAATATCAACCATATGATTGAAAACATATGATTCGTGAAAATTCAACATTGATGGGAAACGTCTAATCAAGTTGAATTTGAAATTGTACACAAAACAATTTTTTTAAGATAAACCGTGCTGAATCGAGTGCAAAAGCGTTGCAAATGTGATAATTAACCAACCTGAAAAGTTTGTTACGGATCGCGAGTGTTTTTGTGTCGAAAAATTAAAAATGTAGTGACGCGTGTGGGATTGTGAAAACAGCTCTAGAAAGCATGTCAGGGACGTATCCTATGTAGGGTAAGTCATGTTCAATCTTTTATATCGTTCAAGTTAGAATACCCGCGCGGAAAATTGATTTAGTTCAAGATGCGAAAATTAATGGGAGACGTCACGTCAAATTTATTTGAAATTCGAATCAACAGCTAATAACGCGCCAACTTCACGCTACATGATAAAGTGCTTCAATTCTCTCGATGCATTTCGTATCCAGCATAATACAATAACTAACAAGTATGGTCACTCTTGGATGTCAATAATTACAACAACAAAAATTGATGGGGCAATGTAAAATGGAGACAAGAAAGGACTGAAAATAAATGGCTTTTGCCCTTTAGCGAAAGAGAGTTAGGTAGAGCTGCGGCCCATATGTGAAATTGTGTTAGTAAGTTTGCCCGCGCTTGCGTTTGTATGAGTTTGTACGTGAAGCGGGGAATTATAGTTGTGTGCGTTGGAATTTAGCCATTTTCGTGTTACCAGATTAGCAAATTTTGTTGCTTAACGAAAGATATTATTGCCAGATTGATAACACAGCTGAGGTTTTTGGCGGGAATGTGATTTTGAAATCTGTTCATTTAAGAGCAATGGAAAATAAAGAGTGCATTGTGATTAAAATGAATACAGAAAATTGTTCTGGCTTCCATCGGACCATACCACGTAACACCTTGCGACTACTTTCAATGGGGCCACGTGAAAGAGAAGGTATACGCCAACAGCCTAGCGGTGATTCATGACCTCAAAGATGGAATTCGTGACACTATCGAGGACATAGGGCAGCCACTTTGTGATTTGGTTATGGAAAATTTCATGAAAAGGATATGGTCCTGTAAGCGTGGTCGGCATTTGCCTGTTATTATTTTCCACTATTAACGGCATACCTAGCCCTTCATAATGAAATAAACATCCAATCATTTATATTAAAAAATTGCATTTTTCTTTTAATATCAAAATAACACCTCTTATTGGAAAACCCTGTATTTTCGGTGCCCTCGACTCGTAGCCGTTAACTCAAATAGGTGGTTTGGCTGTCTTTTTTTTTGTAATGAGGCTTATTTATTAAGTTTTAACTTCATAGAGACTTGGTAGTGCATTGATTAGCATGAAAAGGAGGATCGTACTTGAAGAAATAAACACATTGAATTTTTTGATTTTATTTTGATACAAAGGGAAATAGTTTCTTATATTTCTAGAAAAAGGTTCCCCTAACTGTTAACGCATTCTTTCAACAAGCTATAATTATCGATATTACTTTTATAAGTGGCACATTAAAGTGAGGTGCTTCAGAAGCTTTCATTCTTTGACGGCTGACTCAATTTCATAATATTTCATATACATATTTACCTATGTATTGTAACATTTGTGTATCATTTTAATACTGTCTTTAAGAACCTTATCTAGTTTTCATTTAAGAATTAGCTATAAACAATATATAACGCTATTATTTGCCCCTTTAAGAGTGTCACAAGAGAACTGAATAAATTTGCTTTCACTAACGAGTTTAAATTAGAAAACTTGTGTCTTTAATATACAAAGATAAACATTTAAGAAGATATCACATGGAATTTTCGCTTAAGTTTTAACATTACAAGGTACTTAAGTGTTCTCTTAGATTCCTAACTGAATGTATGTTAATTTTCTCATTTACATAATTTAATTCTTTTCTAGTAGAGGAGGAGCACTTTCACCTTTCTTTGGCTTCTCCTTCTTGAGAGTTTTAATTTGACCGGAGAAGTAATCTTCGATTTCTTGTAGAGTGTGTCCCTTGGTCTCTGGCAGGCAGAAGTAGAATAATATCATTCCAAAAAGTTAAAGACAATTTTTAATGAATTCCGCTTTTTGTTTTCATTATTCATGATGACTTACCATGGCGATATATTGCGTGAGTTAAGAAAGGATATGTTTTGACAACGACGAATATAAAGATATGTGCACTGCACGTAGTGAAGCGACCAACAATGCCCCGAAATTTTGTGGGTAAATTTCTCCAATCATCACCCATGGAACGACCAAGAAGCCGAGTGTGCACGCGATTGTGAAAATGAAGATACAAGCTACAGGGAACCTGGTTGCAGTTGGGAGTTCTGGTGGATCAGCAGTATCCCACTTATGTTTCATGCACAAGTAACCCTAACATTGAAAGTCCACAGCCGATTCCTGTAAGGTTATTTGAAAATATTAAATAATGTCCTCGTGTTGATTTAATTGACACTTACCCGAAATAAATGTTAGCGGCCTTCGTCCCATTTTTCGCAGAGGAATGCAAGCAACTATGGTAAATGCTAGACGAATAGCTCGAAGCATTATGGTACACGTGTATGTTTTCATTGTGGTTCCAGAATCGCGGAAAATTTCAACCGCATAGAATGTGATAACGTTCACACCACTGAATTGGTACATCATGAAATGAAGAACTAAAATCCCAAAAGGACTAGCGTAACTGGACTGAAGAAACTGGCAATCTTGTCCTTAGCCGTCACTTTGCTGTAACATTTAAATTGAATTAATTTATCATCTTCATATTATTTGATATTTTCGCTTACTTAATAGCATTTGCCTTCCGATTGAATTCACGTTCCACGTAGATCCTCGAAGTTTTTCCAAACTTTTTCTAGCTTCAACAACTTTACCACGCACTACCAAATAGTTGGGAGTTTCGGGTGTGAAGAACAGTAACAGAAATGTAGCAGCTGGGACCATGGTCGAAGTTATTGCTAGAATTTTCCACATTATGAAGGATCCTAGGGTATACTGCACAAGTACACCGAAACTGATAAACACCGCTGCCAGCGCACTTAACATGCCTCGCAGATGTGGTTGCGTTACTTCTGATGTATAAACTCGAGCTGGTTCGCCAACCATGCTCGATCCAAGTCCAGTTAGGAATCGGCCGGCATAAATTAATTCAACTCTGTCCTCTGAAGCGATTAAAATCCATCCTAATACTGCAGGAACTTGAGTTAATGAAAGCGTCAGCTTTTGACGTTTGTCTTTTGACAACATTCGTTTAATTGAACGTAGAAATCGTTCAGTTGTTTATCGGACTTCTCTTTTCTTTCAATGCGATGTATTTACCAGTCAGCTGATGACTGTTCTTTCCTGTTTTACTTTCGTCGAATTTGTGACATGTTCCCCATGCCCTGTCTGTGCACGCTGTTACAAATACTATCTCACGCGTCGGCAAGTCCCGTTATTCGGAAATTTGTATGAACTGACCGTACTTGTTAGTGATTGTATTATGGTATCCAGTGTATGTGTTAAAAGGATCATTTGATCGTTAAACGTCGTGCGGACAACATGAAAGCGAAGACAGAGAGATAAGCGATCGAGAATTTATGTTTTAGCCTTGAATTGTGCACGAGGTAATAAAAACTGGAATGAAAAATGTATTTTATGATTGTTAAAGTTTGTCGATTCAAACTTCTATTGGATTTATTTGAATCCTCCGTGTTTTTCCGCTTTCTGAAAAATATATTACGAATTTGAATATCCTTTTTTAGTCGCATATTTCTCTTGATGTGTTGTAAACATGCTTATTATAATGTGATTCTATGAAGATTACGCGTACTGTTAATTTTCTATAGATTTACAATTGGCAATTTATCTTCATTGAAATCGTGATATTCGTCGTGTTGTTTCCTGAAATTGAACATGGCCTCCGCTTTCATAAATTTATTACATAACGCGTAGCTTCTCGCATCCACGCATCCATTTTTGCACGCAAATTAAAGAAAGGCGATCGTTTCATGACGACTACCATCTTCACCGAATGTTCAATTCGGAATGATTACCTGCGTTTGTATAAAATTTCCCCCACCAAATGATCAACAAAATGCGTTTGTGTATGTGCGTTACGCTCGTTCACCCTACAAAATGTTGGCTTGATTTTACCATCAGGTCCCCTCAATGCCTCTCACTCTTCTTGCCCATATAACCTGTTTAACGCTCACTTTTAACGCTGCGTCTGAAAAAGCCCAATGATTGTTTCTGCATTCGAGGCTTTCAAAATTGTTCACACGCTAAAGGTGTTTGTCTGAATACGTAGTGATGAAAAACTATTGATAGTCGGCACTATGGATAGCGCTCGTTAGTTTTCAATAAACTATCGATAAATTATCGATAGTTTCGATAGTTGGTAAATTGCTCGAAAGGAAATTACTGGAATTGAACTATGTCTTTCCATGTAGTACATTACGTTTTTAATATCAGAATTTATTTGACTGGTTTAATTAATTTATGAAATATAAAATAAATTAATTTAATTTATTGATTGAATTGATTTTTTTTTTTAACTTTGTTGTATAGATATTTTAGAGGTCTCGGTATCATCATTTGAAGTAGTATTATCTTTGTTTTTCAATTTTACTAGCATTTCTTCTTGCAAAAGTTTTGAAGCCTCAACTGCGTTAGTTGGCATTCTGAAACCTTCTTTCTTAAAGTCAGGATCTAATATCGTTACGATTCTCGGAATTGATCGACATTCATACGCAAACAGCATACTTTTTTTCCTTGTTAAGCTTGCTACAAATGAGTTTTCTTCAGTAGTTTCCAAATGTTTTTCCAATTTCGCTAGCTTGTCGTGGAGCCTAAAAGTTATAGGAATTATAAGGGAAATTGTAACGTAGTTTACTCCAGATAGTTTTAAGAAATTTTTTAGAATTTGAAAGGAGTTTTTCTAGACCTTTCAAGACAGTGATTTCGTCTGCAGTGGTATGGAAGAACTTGGTGTTGTCAACAATGTCTTGAATATAGCATCATTAGTTTCCAGTATCCTTTTGATCATCAAGTAGGTGCTATTCCCTTGCGTACAAACCTCCTGTATAAGAGTTAAAGCTTTTCCTGTACTTCGCATTTGCTCATTTTCAAACTTTTCCATCAAAACTGTGCTGCTTTAAAAAATAAAAATTTTATTACATTTCCCGATTACATGATTGAGTTCATTGCATTGCGAATAACATGGCAGGTTACATATATTTAAGATTTCACAGGCTTTAATCATTGACGATGCATTGGCGATTACAATACGTCTAACTTTATCAACGATTTTCCATTCTAAAAATTCTTCCTCCAAACTATCGACAATATTGTCTGCCCGATGATTTGTAGAGTCTACAAGTTTTTTTTTTTAACAATACAGCTGCTTTCAGTTTAAAATTCAGGATAATTTAACAAGTTACCGATAAATCATTAGAGCATGAAGTCCATAAATCACATGTAATCGCAATATAACTAGCCTCTGATATAATTACTTTTAATTTTGTATGCGGTTCGGAGTAGTGTATGCCCATAGAATTTTTGATGCTATGCTTACTAGAGCGATCATCCAAGGCAAGGCATTGTCAATCTGTTTCTTTTTTGTTGAATTAGCATTCAGCCCTGCTGAAATATATGCTAATCAATCATAAACTTCTTGGACTTCTTGAGCCTTCATCACAAACGGAATTCAAATTTTTCACACCTTTCGGAACAGCGTCAGCTTCAATATTAAATTCTTTGATATAATCGTTATGGCACCTCTTCAAATGATCTTTCAAATTCGATGTGTTTCCACTTGTTTTATTCTCCTTGCCACAGGTTAAACATTTGGCAAACAGTTAATCTGAAGATTTTTTAAAAAATTCAATACTCTCGAGAAGATTCGTTTTGTCATACTTTCTTCAGGCTTGCATGAAAGAGATGATATTGATATGGAGGACGGATATGACTCAGAGTGATTCTCAGATTCGACTAATGATTGAGACAACAAACTTGGTGCTTCTGTTGCTACGAAATTAACAAATTTGTAAAAACTTTAGAACAAACGGTATTTCAATCATTTAGATACGACTTATGCATTTCCTTTTTTTGGAAATGAACTTGTCCATTTTGAGACTCGTATTTACAGGAAGCTGTAGCTTGATGCAAGCAACCCTACTGAATATCAAAAGGTGTAGGTTTCGGCAGCTTTTATAATTTAATGCTGTTTTGTCAAACTCGAAAGTTGGCAAAACTAGCATTTAATTCATGGGTTGGAGTGACTTTATAGGCGACAACGAATACGAGTCGGTGCGACACAAATTGAGTGCAGTTCGATTTTTACATCGTCTAGCGCATAATTTAAGTTCGGAAATGGGGAGCAAGCCCACTTCTAAGGTAATTGAATCAGTTATTTTAAAAAGGGCACAAGTTACACATTTTTTCGAAAATGAGTTAAGTATATCGAAGAGTTTGTATATGTCCCCACCATGTTTTCACCGAAAATGGCACTAGTCCACCATTTCATAACAGTAATATATGAAGGTCCTATCACTCATGATTTATTTTGAAAAAGTTATAATTCCGCGGCTTGTTGCACAATTTTTGGTGTCTCCTGAAAACTTTACGAAAGTAGACTTGAGTCCTTTTCAAAATAACCGATTCAAGTAAAATTGTGATTAAAGTTTCAATAATGTTTTATATTGTCATAAAATTTAAAACAATTAGTGTTGAATAACGCGCTTTTGACTTTGACATTTGAATCAGAATTGACAGTTGTCGGTGGTGGCGATGATTGCAGCCAAGTAAAGTAGTTCTCGTGGGAGATTCAAACTAGAATTTACAGACAAACATATTATGAAACTCAGTTCAAATATTTTCGCAATATTTTTGCCTGTGAATTCCAATCTAAATCGCCCTCGGGAACTACGTTATCTGCCTGCAATCATCGCCAACACCTATAACTGCCAATTCTGGTTTGAATGTGAATTATAGAAACTTTAATCACTATTTTAATTACTTTAGTGGTGGCCTTGCGTCCTATTTCAGGGCATAAATTATCCTCTAGACGATAAAGAATCTAACTGCATTCAATTTTTTAGGGTTTTGTAAAATTATTTTACAAAACCCTTCTAAAATCGCGTCCTGTCTGTCCGTCTGTCCGTCTGTCTGTCCGTCCGTCCGTCCGTCCGTCCGTCCGTGTGTCACAGCAGTTTTTCTCGGAAACTACTTAAGCTAGAAGCATCAAATTTTGTATATAGGTGCAAAGTGGTGATCTCTTCAAAGTTCAACTACTAAAAAATTTTATAAGGTATTGAAGGGGGGTTTCCCCATGTAGGGGAGTGACCCCCCGAAAAAAAAATTTCATTGAAGGTAGCCGATATGGGTATCAAATGAAAGGTCTTGATGAGAACTTTTCAAAACAAGTCTTTGTTTGGCAAAGTTTGCTTCGAGAGGCGCACAGGGAGGGAAAATACACGAAAAATTTGTGTCCCCCCCCCTCGCGATTGGACACCTTCCATCCGAAAAATCTGAAAAAAATCAAGAATGTAGGCCTTGATGATTACAACAACAACAAATACGTGAGAAGTCGCAATTCACTCAACTTTGTTAGTAATAGTATGATTTATCGATTTTATGTTTTCTTGAATAAAATCTTAACGGTACCCTTAAATTCAATGAAATTCGGTACACAGATGTATATTTATAAGATTGATCAACCCTGCAAGTTTCATAAAGATTGCATCATATTTAGTGAAGTTATAGCGGTTTGAATTTTCCTGTATTACTATGGAACAA
Source organism: Odontomyia ornata (assembly GCA_963969285.1). NCBI lineage: Eukaryota > Metazoa > Arthropoda > Insecta > Diptera > Stratiomyidae > Odontomyia > Odontomyia ornata. The sequence continues at coordinate 463,700,305 of OZ017739.1, forward strand.
TATGCGCTGCATGTATTACTATGGCAACATATGGCTATGGAACAACATGCGCTTTTTACCGACTCAGACACTACAGTTTTGCTAGGATTTGCATAAAAATTTCAGGAATGATAGGTGTCATGAATAACTTTGAGAATCAGTTCAGCTAGTGGTATCAGTAATCGTAAAACAAAATAGTGGCTGTTTTAAATGCGAAGATTGAATAACTTTGAGTTATTTTTTCCCAACTTCAACGTTTAAGGCGCATGCTTTGAACACTTGATTCAATTTAATGAATGACTGAAGCTGAGTACCTACAATTAATACTCATAAGTGAAACAAGTCAAGGAGGCGGGAGGGAGCTTCTAACAAAAGGGCTTTGTAACAACTCTAGGATTCGAAAAAATTGGCTATTAATCGATGATAACAGTACAGGAGAGTGGCCCCTGAAAAAAAATTCATCAAACGTAGCCGATATGAGTATGAAATGATAGCTTTCATGCGAGCTTTTCAGAACAGTTCTTAAACTGTCAGTTTTTGCTTCAGTGGGGGCACAGGGGGGAAATACATGAAAAATGTGTTTCCTCCGTCGCGAATGGACATCTGAAATAATTATTAAGGGAGATATTTATGAGTAGAACAATAACAAAAACCTCAGAAGTCTAAATTCGTTCAACTTTGTTAATAATAGTATGGTCTTCGAATTTCATAGTTTCTCCAATAAAATCGTCATTGATATGCTTCTTGACTTTATTCAATCTGGTGACTGCATTTTGAAAATTGAATACAAAACCCTTCTGACATGAGCGTAGGTCTGTTTACCCAACTTGTTTTTGTTCCGATGCGTATTCGTCGTCACCTATAACATCACTCCAAAGAAGCAATGCTTAATAAGTTGACGTCAGAGGCAGTCCTCGTTTTTTAAAGAATTTCTAGCTAACGAATTCTAGAATTTATACCATAGTATACTCAAATAGTAGCCACACCTTTCATTTACCCTGTGTTGCACACTTTTTGAATTTTCCCAGGGGCATTACAGCTGATCCGGGGCATTGCAGCTGATCCATTTTTGGCGCGCTCAAGAAACAAAGCAAAATGCAGATAAAATTTCCGACGCACGTGTTCTTTTACGCATTTCAGAACATAGGAGTGCTGCCAGATCCTAATAAAAAACTAAAAGATTGCATGGAACGAATTTGTTTTTCTGCAATGTTATTGATTTTTTAGCTCTGGTAGCCCTGAAATCTCTCATCGAAGCATATGTTTATATTCACGCCATTCCTCGCATCAGCGTTTATCATCTACCTGCTACCGAAGATTTATGGCTTGCTGTTCGGCTTGTGTTCGGATTTTTCCGGAGGGTTGATGGAGTGTGGTTACTATTTGAGTATACTATGATTTATACTTACGCCCTCGCATTTGATTTAAACTTTTATCCCAGTCAATATAATCGACCACTTTCACTTCACTCACAACACAAAACAAGCATAATAGAAACTAAAATCTTCCGTTCTAAAAAACAAGAAGTTTTCTAACAAAATATAACAAGTTGATAGACAGACATACGCTCATGTCAGAAGGGTTTTGTACTCAACTTACAAAATGCAATCACCAGTAACGAATAATATCAAGAAACATGTCAAAGAGACCTGTTATTTAGAAGAAATTCCATTGTTTCTTCATTTTCAACTAGCAAAAAACACTCAAATAATGAAATTTCAAAAGTATTTATGTCATTGACCTTATCTGAAAATTTTAAGAACATCAAATCAAAACTGCAGTGTCTGGTTCGATGGAAAGCCCATAAAATACCAAAATAGTGTGTTATTATTGTTGTAATTGGAGAAATTTCAAATGGATATAACTTCCGTGAATATAATACGCATTTAATCAAACTTACAGAGTATTAGGACTTTGTATAGGTAAGGTTGGGTTCAAAGGCATCCATACGAGTTTATTGGAGAAAATGCGGAATTCGGAGATCATACTACCATTAACAAAGTTGTAGGAATATTGACTTCTGAGGCATTTGTTATTGTTGTATTCATAAATATCTCCCTTAATAATTTTTTTCATATTTTTCAGATCACCGGTGTCCAATCGGGAAGGGGGAAACACCTCTTTCGTGCCCCCAATGAAGCAAAAACTGTCTATTTTGAAAAGCTCTCATAAAGACCTTTCATTTAATACTAATATCGGCTACCTTTGATGAACATTTTTGTTGAGCAGCCCCTCCCCTGTACTGTAATCATCGATTCATGGCATCAGAATTTTTTTTTCCGAGCCCTATGTTAGAATGGTTACAAAGCCCCTCTGTTAGGATCTCTCTCCTGCCTCCTCGACTTGTTTCACCTATGAGTATTGGGCTTTTTCAGACGCAGCGTTAAAAGTGAGCGTTAAACAGGTTATATGGGCAAGAAGAGTGGGAGGCATTGAGGGGACCTGATGGTAAAGACCAGCCAACATTTTGTAGGGTGAACGAGCGTAACGCACATGCACAAACGCATTTTGTTGATCATTTGGTGGGGGAAATTTATACAAACGCCGGTAATCATTCCGAATTGAACATTCGGTGAAGAAGGTAGTCGTCATGAAACGATTGCCTTTCTTTAATTTGTGTGCAAAAATGGATGCGTGGACGCGAGAAGCTACGCGTTATTTAATAAATTTATAAAAGCGGAGGCCATGTTCAATTTCAGGAAACAACACGACGAATATCGCGATTTCTATAAAGTTAAATTGCCTATTGTAAATCCTTAGAAAATTAACAGTACGCTTAATCTTCATAGAATCACATTACAATAAGCAAGTTTACAACACATCAAGAAAAATATGCGACTAAAAAAGATATTCATATTTGGAATACATTTTTCAGAAAGCGGAAAAACACGGAGGATTCAAATAAATCCAATAGAAGTTTGAATCGACAAACTTTAACAATCATAAAATACATTTTTCATTCCAGTTTTTATTACCTCGTGCACAATTCAAGGCTAAAATATCAATTCTCAATCGCTTATCTCTCTGTCTTCGCTCTCATGTTGTCCGCACGATGTTTAACGATCAAATGACCCTTTTGACACATACACTCGCAAGACGTGTATCGTATACGAAAATAGGTTGGCTGAACGATGCAACGTGTAAACATAAAGGCGTAAGCGCGAAACCTGTTTGGATATGGGTTTTTACCATTCCCGTGTGAAAGAGCCCATTGATTGTGGGTACGGATCTTAAGTCATTTATTAAATTGAATCAAGTGTTAAAAGCATGTACCTGAAATATTGAAGTTGGGGAAAAATAGCTCAAAATTATTCAATCTTCGCATTTGAAACAGCCACTATTTTCTTTTACGATTACTGATACCACTAGCTGAACCAATTCTCAAAGATATTTATGATACCTATCATTCCTGAAACTTTCATGCAAATTCTAGCAACCATATATGTAGTAGTGTCTAAGTCGGTAAAAAGCGCATGTTGTTCCATAGCCATATGTTTCCATAGTAATACAGCGCATATCGCTCCATAGTAATACAGGAAAATTGAAATCGCTATAACTTTGTTAAATACTGTTTGATCTTTATGAAACTTTCAGGAGAGGTCAATTTTATAAATAGTCATTTGCATACCGAGTTTGGTTGAATTACTATTAGGATTTTATTCAAGAAAACTTTAAATCGATAAATCATACTATTACTAACAAAGTTGAGCGAGTTTTGACTTCTCACGCATTTGTTGTTGTTGTACTCATAAGGACCTACATTCATGATTTTTTTAGATTTTTCGGATGAAAGGCGTCCAATCGCTAGGGCGGGGGGGGGGGGGGTTGTATGCGAAAAGTTCGTACATTTCCCCTTCCCCTGCCCTGGAAATGCTGATATGGAAATTTTAAAACTTGTTTTGAAAAGATCTCATTAAGACCTTCCTCGACTACCAATGGTGAAACATATTTTTTTAAGGGTCACCTCCCCATATGGGGAGGCCCCCTTAAACCCCCTTCACAAATTTTTCCACCCCATAAATTTCAAGAAGTCGCCACTTCATGGCTGTAGCTTCTATAGTTTCGGAGAAAAAGTGCTGTGACATACAGACGGACGGACAGACGGATACAGGTCGTGATTGGAACAGGGTTTTGTATTTTAGTACAAAACCCTAAAAATTATTGGATCATTTCAACACGACAGAACAAGCTTATGATCGTGATTCTAGTCCAACAAATGAATTTGCTTAGTTTGTATTTTTAACCCTTAATAGGAAACAAAAGTTTTTCAGGCAAAGCGAAACTTTGCTTAGCATATTTTTTCAAAGGAGAAATAATTTTGATTTTTAATGATAAGAGTTGCATATAAAAAGATAATAAGCCTGTACTACTGTCTGTTTGCGGTTTCAATAATCTTGTTCCAGCTTTACCGCGTTTTCAAAAAAATTTCAGACTCTTACAAATAATTATCCAACTTTATTAAATCAATACTAAGCACGAAAAATAAGCATTTAATTCATTCAAAATCCCAAAAGCAAGAGAATATTCTTCATTATTATGACTAAATAAATTATAAAAGTAATAATGAGTGTAATATTTTACGATGACAATAGTGTGTTAAGGGTTAAGTCGAGCAGTAGAAAACGAAAGCGAAATTTATGATCGCGGGAATGTAACATAAACAACCGTTGCAGTTCCAGGCGATAGAAAACGAATATCAACCCATTTTTGTAATTTTCTTTGTTTTCATTTGGACAAACTGAGGTGAAATTGTAAGGACAGTATGGCATCAGTAGTTGAAAGGGCTGCCGGTATGGTTTTAAAATGTTGCTATTTATCTAATTTCAGAATGAATCTCACTGGGCTTTTTCAGACGCAGCGTTAAAAGTGAGCGTTAAACAGGTTATATGGGCAAGAAGAGTGAGAGGCATTGAGGGAACCTGATGGTAAAAACAAGCCAAAATTGTTTAGGGTGAACGAGCGTAACGCACATACACAAACGCATTTTGTTGATCATTTGGTGGGGGAAATTTTACACAAACGCCGGTAATCATTCCGAATTGAACATTCGGTGAAGAAGGTAGTCGTCATGAAACGATTGCCTTTCTTTAATTTGCGTGCAAAAATGGATGCGTGGACGCGACAAATTACGCGTTATTTAATAAATTTATAAAAGTGGAGGCCATGTTCAATTTCAGGAAACAAAACGACGAATATCACGATTTCAATAGAGTTAAATTGCCTATTGTAAATCCATAGAAAGTTAACAGTACGCATAATCTTTATAGAATCACATCATAATAAGCCAGTTGACAACACAACATGAAAAATATGCGACTAAAAAGGATACATAAATTTGGAATATATTTTTCAGAAAGCGGAAAAACACGGAGGTTTTAATAAATCCAATAGAAGTTTGAATCGACAAACTTTAACAATCATATAATACATTTTTCATTCCAGTTTTTGTTACCCCGTGCACAATTCAAGGTTAAAACCTCAATTCTCAGTCGCTTAGCTCTCTGTCTTCGCTTCATGTCGTCCGCACAACGTTTAGCGATCAAATGATCCTTTTGACACATACACTCGCAAGACATGTATCGTATACAAAAATAGGTTGGCTGAACTATGCAACGTGTAAACATAAGGGCGTAAGCGCGAAACCTGTTTGGATATGGGTTTTTACCACTCCCGTGTGAAAGAGCCCAATGGGCTTTTTCAGACGCAGCGTTAAAAGTGAGCGTTAAACAGGTTATATGGGCAAGAAGAGTAAGAGGCATTGAGGGGACTTGATGGTAAAAACAAGCCAACATTTTGTAGGGTGAACGAGCGTAACGCACATACACAAACGCATTTTGTTGATCATTTGGTGGGGGAAATTTATACAAACGCCGGTAATCATTCCGAATTGAACATTCGGTGAAGAAGGTAGTCGTCATGAAACGATTGCCTTTCTTGAATTTGCGTGCAAAAATGGATGCGTGGACGCGAGAAGCTACGCGTTATTCAATAAATTTATAAAAGCGGAGGCCATGTTCAATTTCAGGAAACAACACGACGAATATCTCGATTTCAATAGAGTTAAATTGCCTATTGTAAATCCATAGAAAATTAACAGTACGCATAATCTTTATAGAATCGCATTATAATATGCCAGTTGACAACACAACAAGAAAAATATGCGACTTAAAAGGATATTCAACTTTGGAATATATTTTTCAGAAAGCGGAAAAACACGGAGGTTCTTTCTAATAAATCCAATAGAAGTTTGAATCGACAAACTTCAACAATCAAAAAATACATTTTTCATTCCAGTTTTTGTTACCTCGTGCACAATTTAAGGCTAAAACATCAATTCTCAATCGCTTATCTCTCTGTCTTCGCTTTCATGTTGTCCGCACGACGTTTAACGATCAAATGATCCTTTTAACACATACACTCGCAAGACGTGTATCGTATACAAAAATAGGTTGGCTGAACTATGCAACGTGTAAACGTAAGGGCGTAAGCGCGAAACCTGTTTGGATATGGGTTTTTACCATTCCCGTGTGAAAGAGCCCACTAACAATAAGAGCGCCATCCCTGGCTCTAGGTTGAACGGCATCGGTAGAAGTAAATAAGCCCAGTTTCGCAGCAGAATCAAATGGAAAGCCAACCGGCCAATATTTATTCAGAAAAATTTCGGAAATCTAATTTACGTGGCCAAAAAAGACCATTTGTTTTTTATTCAAAGAACAATGTTGGGAACTATCGGAAACTATCGATAGTACGCTTTGACTATCGATAGTGGCACGATAGTAAAATACTATCTATCGTGTAGATAGTGCTATCGATAGTTTTCCTTCACTACTGAATAGCCTAAGTTATTTGCGTTCAAGTAGTCTCAGGTTACAGTGAAAGTGAAGGAAACTTGAGCTTTGTGCTGTTAGATATTCAAAGTGTTCATCCATGATTTAAATATAAAAACGAAAAGTTTTGTAAATCATTAGGGGCAATATAGTTACCATCATTTAGCGACGATAGTGAGATTTGTTGTTAACCACGCAAAATAAACGCAAAAAACAGTTTAGTCAAAAAGTTGCCCAATGTGCTTGACCAAAAGTTTCGGGAACCAGCAGAAAGCATATCATTCGATCGCAAGTGGCTTGCATTGGTCAAATTTGTAATTTTTGCGATTCTGATAAACTTATAGCGCTTTAATACCAGGTGTCGCTGCTTTGTGCATCTTAGTTGAAAGTCTAGGGAAAAGCCAAGGCTCATCTTTACGGTGTTTTCTGCAATCGAAGCCTTCAAAATATTTCACGCGCAAACGGTTTGTGTTCTTAACTATTTGTCTGAATAGCCTGTCATTTGCGATTGAGTAGTCACGAGGAAAAGTGAAAGTGAAGAAAAACTTAAGTTATGTTTTGTTGGATATTCAAAGTGTTTATCCATGATTTAAATATAAAAACAGAACGTTTTATAAATCATTAGAGGCAGTGTAGTTACTTTCATTTAGCGACGATAGTGGGATTTTTTGCTAACCACGCATAAATGGACACTGAAAACAGTTTAGCGATAACGTTGTCCAATGTTGTTGACCAAAACTTGGATTTAGAACTCTACAATTTACTAATCGAGTGGAATCTTGGAACTTTTCATCAAATTCGAAGAGTTATAAAATAAATATCACTTTAGCCTCGAAAGTAGCAGTAAAGTATGAACTTTTTGCGCACAGCGGAAATCAGTGTAAAATATCTTTGGATAGTAAAATTTATACCGCGTCATACTGACCAAGTGCGTTTCAGGCTTTAAACTTCGTTTTATTGTCTCAGTTAGTTCTTTGAGTAAATTCACATAATAAGAGTCCCAGAAATTCAGTCTTTAGTTTTTGTGATTCTTGTTATGTGAATTCACTCAAAGAACTAACTGAGATTATAAACCAAATTTTCATAAACGATTCAGTTTAGACATTGACATCAGCTTCCAAAGCTTGAAATATTTATCTGGGGATGACATTATAGGTGCCATCAAAAGCATTGGATTCCGAGTGGAATTCAGGTTGAAATTGTTCAAATAGAGGAACGAAACGGTAAGCCTTCTAAAACTATCTTACTTGTGGTAACCTCAATTTGCACAGTACGGAATAGACGACGATGCAACTTCAGCTGACTCTAAAACAATATCCTGGATATAATCGAACTTCCCAACTTTCAAACAAAGTAATACAGAAGAAAATCATATGTACATCGAATGTCTCCAAAAATTTCCAATGTTTTCATGTATGATTCATTTTGAAGGGGTGTGCGTGTGTGTGTATAAATACATTTTTGTTTGTAATCCAGAGCGTAACAGCTTTATTAGAGAAGTCCGAAAAAGGCAAGGCTGTACGAGATTTTTATAAAAAGAACAGAAACTATTTGATTTCACAGAAAAGAATTAAAACCCATCAAAACAAAGGAAGCACACCACACCAATTCGAAGTTAACCCACAGCTGATGCACTGCCAATGAAATAGTTTCTCTTTTTCCAACAGAATGTAAAGTAAGCACTAACGAAACTATTTTTTTTCGTTTTTATATACAATGGACACTTTCTGATCTTCAGGAGTACTACTTCATCCAACGCCAAGGACAGAAACATCCGAAAGGGAGGTTATACGATAAGTACGTCAATTGTCGAACGAAGTTACGAACATTAAGCTCGGAAAATAGTGTGACTGCGGTTTCAAGTTACAGCAACGAACCTGACTATGATGGAAATATTGCAGCAGCATTGAAAGTTAAGGATAAGTTGGACAAAACTGCTGCAGTGCGAAACAAGGAAATACATGCTAAATCTCAATCAATTTCAGAGTTAACTTTAATCTGACCACGATTAGAAGATAGTAAACAATACGAATTGGTGAGTACTCATTAACTATTGGTGAAGCATATATTTTGACTTAAATTTTATTTAGTTTGAAATAGACTTCGCCGCAGCTTTTTCCGGGAAACAAAATCTTCTCTTTGCAAAGTGGCAGCACTTCAAGGAAAAAATTGACCCATACCATAACGAACGGATAAAGGAAAAAGCATCGAAAGAGTTGTTTTTTACGTCAAGCGGCATAGCCAATATTGGTAAGAATGTTATATAAATGCTTGAATTTCTACAAATAAACAATTCACTTAGATTCCTTGGACTACATATACAGCATTTTATTGAATGCTGTGTTGCTTCCTACCGCTCGATACAAAAAAGATAGTGAGATACATTCATTCCACAATGGTCGAAAAGCCAATATAAAACAAGTTGGGTAGACAGACCTATGCTCATGTCAGAAGGGTTTTGTACTCAACTTACAAAATGCAGCAACCAGCAACGAATAAAATCAAGAAACATGTCAAAGACGATTTCATTGAAGAAAATGTGAAATTCGAGGATCATACTATCATTAGCAAAGTTGAAAGAATTGTGACTTCTGAGGTATTTACTTATACCCATAGATATCTCCCTTGATAATTTTTCCAGATTTTTTAGAAACACATTTTTCATGTATTTCCCCCCCCCCCCCCCCTGTGCCCCCACTGAAGCAAAAACTGTCAGTTTAAGAACTGTTTTGAAAAGCTCTCATTGAGAACTTTCAGTTGATATTCATATCGGCTACCTTTCATGAAATTATTTTCAGGGCCCACTCCTCTGTACTGTAATCATCGATTCATGGCCTATTTTTTTAAATTTTATTGAATTTAAGGGTACCGTTTGGATTTTATTCAAGAAAACATAAAATCGATAAATCATACTATTACTAACAAAGTTGAGTGAATTTCGACTTCGAATGTATTTGTTGTTGTTGTTCTCATTAAGGCCTACATTCATGATTTTTTTCAGATTTTTCGGATGGAAGGTTTCCAATCGCGAGGGGGGGGGGGTACGCGAAAAGTTCGTACATTTCCCCTTCCCCTGCCCCCCTCGGTACTCAGGAGGCAATTTTCAGACTTGTTTTGAGAAGATCTCATTGAGACCTTTCCAATGACACCCTACTCGACTACCAATGGTGAAAATTTTTTTTTGAGGGGTCACCTCCCTATACGGGGAGACCCCCCTTAAACCCCTTTGAAAAATTTTTCCACCCTTGAATTTTCAAGAGGTCACCACTTCTGACCTTTTCACAAAGTTTCATGGCTGTAGCCTCTATAGTTTCGGAGAAAAAGTGCTGTGACACACAGACGGACGGACGGACGGATGGACGGACGGACGGACAGACGGACACAGGTCGTGATTGCAATAGGGTTTTGTATTTTAGTACAAAACCCTAAAAAGTAACAATAAAAGATGCACAGTAGGACTTCGTTCTACATTTAACGTGTATCAATGACTAAGAAAATCAAATAACTGAATTAAGTGAAACTGCTCACAATATTAATTACTCATCCGTGGCTTCATTAATTAATTTTTTTAATTTATAAGAGCCAGCAAATTATCATCATCAAATCATCAAATTTTGTTATGTAACTAAAAACGTAATATATTTTTTGCTCGTGAAATCAACGATTTGAGAGTGGTTTTTGTATTTGGATTAATTTGACTGTAGTTAAACTTTTTAATTGGATCATTTCACCCTTTTCACATCAACTTAATGTAAATCTATACGACAAATTTGCTCTACACCCACCTCTCTACACCACCTTCTTCTAACATTTTTCTTCTCTAATAATTTTTCAGAAAAATTATTATTGAAAATATGCAACTCATTTATATGTAGCTGCAAACAATTCCATAAAAAGTAATTGACTGTAGTTGCAATAGATTTTGTATTCTTACAGCGGAATTAACACATCTTTGGCTCCAATAACACTGGTTCATCTCTGTTTTTTTTTTGTAAAGTGTTTCCGCCACACAACTCCCAAACTTAAATACCTTATCGACTGAAGGCCAGTTGTGCTGTTATCATTTGTTATTTGAATCAAATAAAATGGCAACATTTTGCCTGCAGTTTTTGATCTCCTTGTCGCATAATTTTTGGCAGCAATAAATTTGACAGCTGGGGCTGCTTTCTGTTACATTTCAAGAAGATCAACTGTGCTCTTTCCATAGTCCAGGCCTTTTAACAGAAAGTTATGGTTTTTTAATTCCTTTATCGTATATGCTAAGTGCGAAGCTTTTGCACTCTTTAAATCATCCTGTACCAACTTGAGGTCAATCAGTGACTTAATCGTAATTTTTGTTTTTCAGAATTTACTCGTTTTGCTATAAAATTTTTTATTTTTGTTCATTCGCCAAAAGTTGAACCATATTAATTCTTATGGTTTTTTATCTGAGGAGTCACTGGTTGGCCTTGTCTCTGTTTTTTTTTCTCAAGATAATAATATTATTTTGTTTTTTTTTTCTTATTCATTTTTGCCAAAAAAGACGCATGCGTCCTCATTATTCAAATCTTCGCAATCCATCTTGTCGTTCAAATCTTGGCAGTCCGTTGGAGTAGTAACCGCTTCAAAGACAGCGTAGTAGTTTGCACTGAAACCTCCAGCACTCAGTATTTGGTCGGTATCTTGCCCAGGTTTTTTCATTTCTTTGATCTTGACGTTGTGTCCGTAATATTAATCTAATTTCGCAGCTTATCTTTGACGAAATATTTCAGCACTTCCAACGATAAAAGAATCATCTCTCTTCATTTTCTTTGACTGCTTTCTCCAAATTTTCATTGTGTGTCATTATTTGTAGTTCTTTTTTTTCTTTTGAGGAGTTTTTCACTTAAAATGATATTTGATGGTTATCCCAATGACAAGAAGCCGTCAGGCTCTTCCATGCTGCTGGTCCTAAAGTGCATTTGAATTCCTTCGCTTAACGGTTTCTGTATTCAGGCTGATGATATTCACCGATGAATTGATTAATTTCAATGGTGCAGTAACAGGCAATCAACTTTTGCCAATAAAATTGATATTTCCGATTTCTGTTTAAAGAATGTTTTAATTTTTAAAATGCTGACATGAAAAAATATGTCCTTGAATTCCCTCATCTGGCGCAAGGACCTTGAGATATACGAGATTGAGTAGTCCCGTATCAAAACTTCAGTTGGCTGTCTATCAAAAGCTAATTATTTTCTAATGTTTGATGGCCATCACATTTATGTGCCCGTTAATCACCAAATCTGGCAAGTCACGGACTACTTTTGACTCGCAAACATTTCTATGTTTTATGCCACTGGGTAACTGGAGCTTATCTGCTCTACCGTGTGACTTCAGAGTTGATCCGCCATCCTGCGAAGTCAGGTTGCGGGACGCCACGTGCTTGCTTCTTTTACCCTCTGGTGTCGCCTGGTCACCTGAAGCGCGAACCTTCAACCAGGGCCGTCACTCCTATTTCACCACCGTGAAAAGAAAGAAAACCAACGCTGCTCACCTTTTGAAAATAAGCAAAAAACACGAAAACCACCCATTACACTTCCTGAAGAATCAAACTAAGAATTTGCAGAAAGAACTTTAAGTTAATTTTCCTACACCTATCGGAAAGTTCGTTTCTCAATTTCTACTTCACTGCTCTCCATACACTTTGTGGCCGCTTCTTTTTTCCACGCACAAATTACCAAATGTTACTTGGTACGAATATCAATTTTGCAAATAGAAACAAAGTTCAAGGCTCCAATCCATTTTACAATTATTTTCTGGATTCAAATCGTTTATTCAAATAAATCCAGTCACTTAAAAATCTTATTTTGGATCACTTACACTTTAAAGTTTGCACTATTTCGAAAAAAAATTATAGATTCTATCAACCTAATCTTTTCCTACTCCTAACCTGTCGCTGTCCAAAATCGCGATCATCGGAGATTGCACTGAATCACAAGTAGTTCAAACCACCAGAATTTCAATGTTTAGGGTTTTCCATTGAGGACATAACAAATCGAGTGTGAGACGTGCTGTATGGCTAGTGGCGCCATCTTGTTGAAATTACATATCGTTGATGTTAAGTTCATCCAATTCTGGCTACTAATAATCTTCCAAAATAACACGATAAAGCTCTCCATTGATGGTAACATGACAGTAGTTTTCATCCACGAAAAAATACGTCCCAATCACATCTGCTGCATGAAACCTGCACCAAACAATAATTTTTTTCAGATGCAACGGTGTCTCAAGCAGCACAGATGGGTTTGTTGCTGCCGAATAACGCATATTTTGCTTATTGATAAAGCCATTGAGCCAGAAATGAACTTCATCGCTGAAGATGATTTTTCGATGGAACCGATTCAGAGCTTTTGTAGTAAATTTTAATAATTTTCAAGCGTTGATGGTTCATGAACTTAGCCATGATAAAAATGTTGACTTTGACCAACGTTTTGACATTAACAGTTCATTGAAAAAGTTTAAGAATACGTTTATATAAAGATACGAAATCGTTAGGTCTCTAATAGAAAACCATATACTGTGGCCAAAACATAAGGTGACATTTGAATTTAAACTGCGCGCGTCGAAGGATTTGCAGAATTTTTTTTTTAAGGTTGGTAGTACTGTCAGTGACATCTATGTCAAATTTACATGTCATAATATTCAAGAGATACGCGTCGTTTTGTGAGCTGCTAAAAGTGAGTTTTTCGGTTTTTGCGATGTTGAAATTTATTGAATTTGCATTAAATTTTGTTTGCGGAATCAATTTTCTGGTGTGGATACGTTGAGGATGGTGCAGATAGCCTTTGGTGATGACGCTATGTCAAAAAAAAAGTGTTTACAAGTGGTATAGTGAGTTTCAAGCCGGCCGTGACCGTTTCGAAGACGAGGAGCGTCCTGGGCGACCATCAACCTCTTCTCTTCTTCGATTGTCGTGGTGTTGTGCATTATAAATTCCTTCCGCTGGGCCAAACAGTCAACAATGAATATTATTTGAACGTTATGCGTCGTTTGCGTAACGCTATCCGCCTAAAAATGCCGGAATCGTGGAAAGACAATTCTTGGTTTTTACACCATGATAATACACCATCCCATACTGCACTCGTAATTCGTGATCATTTCGCCAATAACTCAACCCATATTGTTCCGCAACCACCGTATTCACCTGATCTGGCGCTGTGCAACTTTTGGCTGTTCAGCAAGCTCAAAAGGCCGCTCCGGGGACACCGTTTTGATACGATAGAGAAGGTTCAAGCCGCAACGAAGACGGAACTGAAGGCCATCCCAGAAACGACGTGACATGTAAATTTGACATATATGTCACTGACAGTACTACCAACCTAAAAAAAAAAATTCTCCAAATTCTTCAACACGTGCAGTTTAAATTCAAATGTCATCTTATTTTTTGGTCACGGTAGTACAACTACCAGAATTCCTAAGCTGATGTTCCTTCCGTCTTGAATCGAATATTTCTTCTGACAACCCTACTTTGCCAAAAATGTATCCTCACTTGAAAGACTTCCACGTTCCTCAGCACTCGTAACCACCAAGAACAAAACAGCGAGCACGTCAGATTTCGTCCGTATATCCACCATCTATAACGGCTCGACTACTTTCGCCAGTTTTTCTTGCAGTCAGCGAACTTTTTTTCGTCAAATTCTTCAGTTTAAGTTTGCTCGATCCATTTTGTATTCCGTAACGTTCTATTGCCATTCGGCCCACGATGTTCCATTGAAATCATTGGGGCTCGAATGGTTCCGAACTGTCAGTGTTGTTTGTTAACATTTTTAAGAATGGCTGTTGCGCGGGATTAAAAGAAATATTTTCGCAAGTCTATCTTGAATCTGCAAGTGCCTTGACCTATGTTGTCATTGTTGTTTCGCGAGTGGCTTCCAGCATGTTCCACAATCATGGTAAGTAAATTCCATATGTGGCACCACTTTTCCCATTTCGCCGTGATCCCTGTGTTTATCACCCCTGTCCGCGTGTTTAGGAATACTCTTCGGGAGTAGATTGAATCTAATTATTCTTATAGTCGAAGTGTTGGCTCCTTTTGTTGTGTCGCGGTTAGCACTTTTTGAGATATAGATATGCGTGAGAGGAGCATGGGCTCGGCTTGAAGGGAGGTTGTTCCTGTCACTGCATAACTATCGCACCGGCTGAGTCTCCGCGTTGATTTTTCGTGCACTGGGACGCGTCCAAGTGTGTATTGTCAAAGCAAAGTCAAAAGCGCTTTATTCAATACTAATCGTTATAAATTTTAAAAGAATATAAAGCGAATGCCAAACAATAACAACACAATAAATTAATGACCCAAATGGCTCTCTAAATTTATACGTTATCAATTAAAAACATTTTATTAAAAAAATTAAAGCAAATTCAAATCAATTAAGATTATTACATATTTAATGATTTGATTGAGAAAAGGAGAAAAAACCAACCAATACTATTCCCAAATTATTTATAATTTTTTTTCTTTAAAAGCCGTCGTGCCTTGTTTTGTTGTGCGAGCAGACGCGTTTCGACTACTTCGCGTCAATTTCAATGTCTAAAGGATGTGTTGAATAACAGTTACTGCACCTCTGCTCTTCTTTCAGTTACTGTGCCTCTGCTCTTCTCAATTTTCATTCGCAAGCTATTGAACGGCTTTGATTTTAACGTCTCGCCAACGCGACCATTGGTAGCGTTTGCTGATGATCTGATCATCAATACGGCAGAATGAAAAGCTACAACAGTTCAGAGCAATCTCCAAAAATGTTCAATGATGTGCAGCTGTACACTGACAATTGGCGAATGAAAATCAATGCGCAGCAGTGTGAAACAATCTTGTTTCGGACAACGCTGCAGGGGGTTAGTCCAGACCTGAAACGTAATTAGAAGCATTTCCACATCATGGCTGGTGAGTGCAGTTCAGAACGGGTTCCACATAAATTTTGTGTTCAATACTTCGGTGTTCATCACGAACATGTCAAAATCATGCTCAGTAAAGCACAAAAAGTAGTCATGGCCCTACGAAGCCTCTTTCATTTCAGATACAGTGATCAAAACGTCAAAATTATCTGTTATAAGACCCTGATTAGGCCAGTTTTGACATATGGATGTCAGAGTGCTAGTACTATGGAGAGATTAAGAGTTTTCAAAAGAAAATGTCTTCGTTCATGTACTGGTTTGTACAGAAAGCCTGAGACGGATTGGAAGCATTATATATCGAATAGAAGAATTTATCAAACTGTTGAAGTGACGAGAGTCGATATCTTCATATTGAAACTTCTTCGGAACCATATCGCAAGATCTGTAACTGTGAGTGAAAACTCTTAGATTTCACAGCCGCTCCACCCTACAGACAGATATATAGCGACTTGCCTCGCTACTGGCTTCGTTCCTCCAGAAGAATTCGTGTATTTGGACATGAATTGATGTTTTTGATTCTGACGGCGTCCCAGTCATATATCACATATATCGACGGGCCACCGATAAGAAGATAAAATATCCTCCGAATTAGAGTTTACGAGACCAACAATTCCAATGGAGTTACTCATTTGCTAGATTTGTAGAAACTGATCGAGCTGAGATTGGGCAATCTAGGTATTGGTGGCTGAATGACAATATCTAAATTTTTTGTGTTTGTTTTCAGTTTTTGTGTTTTCGTTATTTTGTTTTTGAGTTTCAACTCATTATTGCAACATTAAGTGTTGTTGTTTATTTGTGTTAAGAATAAGGGATATGTTAGGTATATGCTATGTTTATCTTATTAGGTTTAGAGATAAGGTAAAACGCATGGGTGAGGAATATTGTAATAGAATTTTTTTAGTATAAGATAAATTTTTTTTAATAGAATTTTTATTAAAATTTGGTTATAACATATTAGGTGTAGGATCAAAGTTCACTATTGTGTTAAAATTATAAATGATTTTGGGTAGTGTCGGTTGGTTTTTTCTCCTTTTTCCGATCAAATCATAATATATGTAATAATCTTAATTAATTTGAATTTGCTATAGTTTTTTTGATAATATTTGTTCAATTGATAACGTATAAATTGAGAGCCATTTGGGCCGTTAAGTTTTTACAGGTATATTGTTATTGTTTGGTATTAGCTTTATATTCTTTTAAAATTTATAACGGTTAGTGTTCAATAAAGCGCTTTTGACTTTTGCTTTGACTAAGGATGTGTTGAAGGGAATGACTTTATATAGTCGTAGGATGGGTTAATTAGCGGATGGGTAATTAGGTCAAGTAGTAAATTACGTCAAGTACTAAATTGTGCCATGTAGAGGGATATTCTGTTTTTGTTTTTTTGCTTGTTGGATGTCTGTTTCATCTCGTTTCCGTTTTCGTCTGAGAATGTGGTCCAGTACTGAGATAATTACGTCGGAATGGGTAACAAGTTGTTCGTTGATAATGTTGCCGTCTGTCTTTCTATGTTTATAAATTTTATGCCTTTCTAGAATGTCCTTTCATTTCATAGAGTTTATCATAGCATCAGGCTCATGTGCGTGGTTTTGTAGGTGCGTCGCATAATTGGAGTCTACCTTGTTGTGTAAGAAAGATCGTATGTGCTCTTTGTATCTTGTCATTAGTTTTTGTGTTGTCCTTCCTATATATACTTTGTCACAGTTCTTGCATGTCAGTTTGTATATGCCGCTGTTTTCGTACATTGATGTGTCATTCAGTTTTGGTTTCAGTGCGTTTCCAATGTTGTTGTTCGTTTTGAATGCAGCTTGCAATTTGTATTATCTAAGGAAGTTTGATAGTTTGTATGTCTATGTTAACGAAATCCACTGTTGGTCGTTCTTATGAGTTTCAGTCGGTTTGCGTTCCTGTTTTTGTTTATACTCTGTGACAAGTTTGTCAATGTCATGTTGTTTGTATCCGTTATTATAAGCTATTCTGTAAATGTTGTTTAGTTCATTGGAGTAGTTAGTAGGTGTCATGGGGATGGAGTAAAGCATCTGTACCATTGATCTGTGCGCTGCTAGCTTATTTTATGCGGGGTGGTTAGATGTTTCATGTATGGTATGCTCAATTGTGGTTGGTTTTCTGTATATTTTGAAGTCCAATCGTGTTTGTTCACGTGTCACAGTTAGGTCCATATAGTTTAATTGTCTGTTTGTTTCTTTTTCCATAGTGAACTTTATATTCGGGTGTATTTCATTCATATATATGGGGAAGTAGTTCGTCTTATTTATTTTCTTGTGAGTCAATAACGATAAAACAGTAATCCACATATCGTCTGTAAAATATTACATTGAATCTTTCGACAACTTTGGGTATGAAGGCTTCTTCTTAAGATTGTAAGAATATTTCTGACATTATTGAGGACATTGGGTTTCACATACCCAGGCCGTTCTTGGCAATGTATGTGTTGCTATTGAACTTAAATAGTTCTGCTTGATTGTGGTCTTTATGAGATGGAGCAGTTGATCTGTGAATCGTCGGCTGTAGTTGAATGAAAGTTTTTCTTTTAGTATGGCCAGTGTTTCATTGACGGGTATAGACGTATAGGAGTTGGTGATGTCTAGTAATAAAAGTCGACAAATTTCAGTCAATTTTAAAGAAGTGGTAGAGTTTGCCAACTCGCGGATGTTCTTTAGTGCGTATTTGTCGTCAAGGTGCATGACATCAGCCATTATCGTTGCCAAGTACCGTGCTAATAGGTATGCAGGAGCTGGGCGGTAGTTGACGACAGGACGGATAGGAATATTGGTCTTGTGGAGCTTAGGTTGTGCTTTAAGGGGTGGTGTGCATGGATTTGGGTTTATGTAGCGGTGCTTAGTATAAGGATGAATAATAAGTGGGGATTGTATAATGGCAGTACGTAAGTCTACTTGGAACTTATTGGTGGGGTCTTTGTTTACCAGTTTGTATCTGTTGGCGTTAATGAAGATTATTGTTTTTTGTACGTAGTTCGTTGTCTTTAAGATCACCGTTGTATGTCCTTTGCCAGCCTTTGTCACTGTTATTAGGTTATCCGTAAGCTTTTTCTGGATTTGTTTTAATACCTTATGGTCTTCGTGAAAATATGTTTTGTTTGTGCTAGTGCATATTTTTTGTAGTATGTCTACTGCAGTATGTTTCGCATGTGTCTGTTGTTCTTGCGGCAGTTTATTAATGGCTAGTTCAGTGTCAAATACTAGTTGTTCTGGGTCTTTGTTGTGGTTTGTGTTATATAACTTGTGTTTCAGTCCCTTATCTAACAGCTCCATTTCTGGTGTCGTAAAAGGCGTATCTGATATGTTTAAAGTCCGTGAATAGAAAGCTCTGTTCGCTGGTGTGGTCATTTTGGTTTGTTTTTTCATCGATTTGTCAAGTTTCTTAGTCATGGTCTCATATTTAGTTGTGAGCTGGATATCAATGTTTTGTCTCACGTCATTGTAAAACTGTAGAAAGTTTTCAGTTTTTATAATGTTAGTTAATTGTAAGTGTGAATGTAATAGTTGTCGGTTGATTTCGTCCTTTTTTATGTACAGTGTTCTTATTTTATTTTTAATGCAGAGTATTTGTGCGCTACGTTATGTGTTTCGTGCAGCGATTGTGTTTTGTTTTATGACGATTCTTGCAAATACTGGTGTTATGTTGTTTTTCAAGCACTGTTTGTTAAACCATATGTTTGCTATTGTTCGATAAAGTTTTAACGTAAGGTTGTGGAATGATCGCAACAATTTTGCCTGGCTGGTAGTGTTGTAGTCAATAATTTTGTGTATTTGATATCCGCAGGCCAATTTTCTTTTTTCTTTAAAACCCGTCGGGCTTTGAAAAATTTATAATTTTAACACAGCAGTGAACTGTAATCCTTCACCTACTATGTTACAACCTAATTCTAATAAAATTCAATCAAACACTTTATCTTCTACTAAAAAAATTTATCACCATATTCCTAACTTACGTCTTTAACCTAATTTCTAAACGCAATAAAATAAACATAAAATAAACATAACCTACCCCTAATTTTTCACACAAATAAACAACAAGAATAAATGCAGCAATAATGAGCTGTAGCTCAAAAACCAAGTAACGAAAAACATAAAAACTGAAAACAAACACGAATAATTTAAACATTGTCATTCAGCCACCAATATTTAGATTGCTCCGTCTCAGCTCGACCAGCTTCAACGAATTTAGCAAATGAGTATCTACATTGGAATTTTCGGTCATATGTAATAACTGGTCTAACCAGGGTCTTGTCACAGATAATTTTGACCTTTTGATCAATGTATGTGGAATGAAAGAGTCTTCGTAGGGCCATAACTACTTTTAGCCCCTTACTGAGTATGAAATTGACATGTTCAGTATAGTACAGATACTGATCGAGATGAACACCCACGTATCGATTACAAGATTATGTGGAACCCGTTCTGAACTACCCTCGCGAGCCCTGATGTGGAAATCCTTCCAATTACGTTTCAGGTCTTAACTGGCCCCCTACAGCGTTGTCCGAAACAGAATTCTTTCGCACTTCTGCGCATTGATTTTCATTCGCCAATTGTCAATATACAACGACACATCATTGAACATTTTAGGGTGATTAGTCTGAACTATTGTCGCTTATGGGTCTGCCGTATAGATGATCAGATCATCAGCAAACGCTACCAATGGTCGCATTGGCTAGACGTTGAAATCAAATCCGTTCGAGAGCTTGTGACTGAAAATTGAGAATAGCAGGGGCGCAGTAATTATTCCCCGCTGTAGACCATTCAAGATCTTGAATTCGCGCAATTTCGTCAGATTTCTTTCAGTTACAACAAACGATTTCTCATATAAAATATTGCACATCATGGCGACAAGGTGTCTGATGGACCTGTTCTGAAAGAGTTTAAAAACAAATCCATCTAACCACACCGTATCGACGGTTGCTCGCTCCATATTGAGGAAGATTTTGCTACCCCTTGGAACCATAGTGTCCGATTCGTTGAACAACTCAGAAAATTAAATTTTCACTAAGTGCGTGAAAGTGGTCCACTGCCATGTTGTAGTCCCTACGATTGAACTAGTCGTTGCGGCCTCGTATATAAATGATGCTGATGCAACTGTTGATACTCAGCGGAGTTGAATAATAATTAACTGGCCAATGCGATTCCTACAATAATGCCTTGAATTGGCTTTGTTTGGTTTGAAATGTGATCTATATTACATTTGTTAATCTCAGTTAGCTTAGAAACGGATTTGAGCCTGTTCATCTTTCGACATCTATCGAACTTTAACAAATTACACTCAAAGTCGGCCAAAGTGCACGGAATGCACTGTTCTTACACCCTCCCTAGCTCACCTATGGTGACACCATAAGTCATTACCTAGAAATGCTATGGCTGTGTTATAGATATGTATATTTCCACAATTTTTAAGGGAAAGAAAACACCGCATATCCATCAGCTGATAATGTACTCGTACACATACTCGTACATTGTTGGTTACCAAATTATTCACTAAAGACTGGAAATGCAGACATAAAAGTTAATCGTCCAGCGATACGTAGATGAAATTGTATCTGAATTGAACTTAGTCATGTTAGGACACTATAATTCCTTTACCATTTTTGTCTTCGCCCTTTATTCCTTTTGCTTTCTATTCATTGAACACGAAGACCGAATAGAAGACTACACAAACGAATATCAAGCTGAATGCAAGAAGAGGCAAACAGAAGAATAAAATAATAAAGGAAACCAACGCCATCGCTACGGATGAGGGAGTAGACGCTAACGGAGACCAGCAAGCGACTCTATTCATATTGTTTGATGCCATTACAGGAGATGCTGGTTAGAAATTAGTAGAATTAGTCCTTTTATAGTGTATCGTAAATTGCTTCTGCTTTTATTTCGAGTCGATGGAACAGAAACGGACAATGAATTCTGCTGGTGATGGAAGAAGACGAAAAGCCGTTAGCGAAAAGTAACTTTGTCAATGTGGTGATTCTCTTAATCAAGCGTAATAGAGCGATTTGAGTGTCTGCGTTTGAATGCTGGAGAAAGGTTGTGTCAGAAGCATTTAGCAGAAGTGTTGCTGTTGACATCGAAGAATTCCTATATAGAGATTTCAGGAAAAGCCTTTTAAATGGTTTATTGCCTTGAAGTGTTTCAGATACACATATAAGTGACAAATTGAGTTTTCTGAAGAGATTGGAGAAAGAAGCGCCGCATTCTAAATCTAAAACAAAGTGGTTCCCACATACTCACTCTTCTTGCACAAATTGAACAATCATTGTTAAGGACCGTTTCCATGAATGGGAAGACCCCCTTAAATCCTTAAACAATTTTCATATGAAAACTTCGGAGAGATCATCATTTCGGACGCATTGAGAAAATTTCATATTTGTGACTGCTGTAATTTTAATTCAAAGCTGTTATCAATTCACAAAATTTTATTCTGTTAAAAATAATGCTTTACAGATCTTGTCAATACGTTGAAAATGTTTGCGGAAAACCTCTTCGGCTAATCCTGAATCAAAAACAATCAACTTTTCTACTATGAAGAAACCATTACTTCTTGTTAATTCATGGATTCCAGAAAACTTAAAATTTCTTATCTGAGTAGGGGCAACATCATCCTCTCCACAATACAAACACAAGTTAAAACAACTTTGTTCAATTCTAGCGCTAAGGTCTGTGTCACTTTTAACCCAAATACTATTCTCCCGAAATCCCATTTTATTGTCAATGTACTTTCGTACTAGGGCAAGAAATAAAATGTTAGTTGCTTGTAGGGTAGTATGGAAAAGAAATAGAAAATAGACAAGCAGGAAATGAGGACATCTGAATTTTGCAAAAGCGATTTCTTCAATCCTGGTAAAAGCCAAAGTCTTGGGGTTGTTTAGTGAACGAGGATTTTCCACTCACAAGAAAAGAGTTCCGTGGAAACGAATTGCAGCCAAGGATGAGAAAAACGAAATAGTTAACTGTAACGACATCGTTTTATGTTGTTGTTCCAGAGTATACCATCATGGAGCAAGCAAGTCGCTTTTATGTGGTTTGATTTCAATTTTATGTTAACCTGAAGCAATTCTGCATACGGGAAATTTTCAAGGATTATTGTGGCATTCGAGTACATTCTCCTCAACAGTTCAATGCACTCTTACAAAACGGCTTGAGCAGATAAATGTTACCATCTTAAAATCTAGCACTTAGCGTTCACAAATGTAAGTTGTCTGTGATTTTCAAATTCTTCTAAAAACACTAAAAACTTATAATTTTCCAAGTGAGTTGACTTTTAAATTTCAATTTAAATTTCACCGGAAAAATTTAATGCACTCCGCTCTAATCCACTCAGATGAAAATTTCCTCGTAAGCCATTTTCAAATTAGACAGATTAAGCTCTTGGATGTGGCCACGGAGCCAACCGAATTTTATCGTATTACAATCAAATGACGCAAGTCTATTCCCTATCCCATTGTAGAGGTGTAATTTTTGCTGTAAATGTGATTCTGGTCCGAATTAAGCTCTACTGGGTATTCAATAGAAGTCCTAATCCACAGCATGAAAACCCTTCGCCATGGGCAAAGATCAAATTAACAAAAAAAGGACTACCCAAAAATTTGTATCGTTCTACCATTAGAAAGGTTAATGTCTCATCCTGTTGTTTGCATAATTTCCAAGCAATTAGCATTCAAACTATTCAAATGAAGCAAACGGAAACGAAATAAATGGAAAGGTCATAAAACGCCTGATTAGACTTTGTCTTACAAGCATCCTCCCGGCGTGCAACCTTATCGGAAATTTAATAAGTATCCTTTTGGAAATTTTTATTTTGATATCATTTGCGTTATCTGTTGTGAGTCGAGAGATTATAGTCTTTTGTTGGACAGCAGGACGATGAGATTTTACAACATCTACCAAGAGTGACATCTTGAAAGTGCTCTCATTGTATTGTGTATAAGAATATCACATTCAAGACATTTTGCCAGGATGCTATCATGATGATATCAAAATATGACAGTGCTGATCAAAACTCTTCGGTTAACTTTTCACTTGAATATTATAAGAAAATAGGATGTGAATCCTCCAAGAGAAAGTCTAATGATTAAATCCGAGCAGAATCCCGCATGAATTGAGAAATGTTTCTTTTTCAATTGTTTTTGATAATGAAAAAGATATTGCGAGAAAAAAATGGCAAGCACCAAAATATTGGATACTTAAAAAGGAATATCTACGGCGAATTTCTTCATTTCTTCCTCCATCTAAAACTGGATTATGTTAAATTTTTTTAACATTTTCAATCAAGCAAATTTCTTCAAATTTTCAGTCAAGTAGTTGAAGGGAGGTTCTTTCAAATTTGGCCTAAAAGAAGGCGAAGTTTGGGAATTAATTGTGACATGATGAAAAGACATACAAACTTCTGGTTATGTGGTTTTTATTGTACAATAATTTGACATATTCATCTGGACAAAATTCAAAATGGCGGCTGAATAATGGTGGCTCTTGTCTGCCTCTACACGCATAACATCGTCTTCGAATTTCAGTTCTCCAGCCTCTTGTAGTGAACTGAAATGAGAAATGTTTTTTGTTTATTGAAATTCATGAAATTTTCTATGGCTTATACTAAATCTGAATGATTTTTGACGAACAATTCACTGAAATGTGGACGTTCGAAAATAAACATTTTTTAATCCACTTTTTTTGTGATTTGACATTGCTCAAAAATATGAATAAAATAAATTTTCATGTATATTGTTAGTGTAAGCCATACAAAAATTATATCTTTTCAAACATGCTTTGAATGAAGGGAATCGGAGCAATAGATCAAGACTTGTGCTTGAAATTCCGATGAAAAACATGGTTCCGAGAAAAACACGTTTAAAGTTTAAACATATTACTCACATCAGGTCGCCGATATAATTCTTATACTTGACTCCCAGAAGATTTTTGGATCGCAAAAACATCTAGCGCACGCCGTCCACCTCCATTTTGCTCGCACTACCTGTGTGATTTGCGGTGCATTCATCGGCATGATTTTCGCTCCATTCATCGTACTCTGGCGTCCCTTGTTTCGATGTCCAGTTGTGACAGGCTTGGCAGTAGGAATATTTCACGATGACATCTATAATTTTAACGGTATACTTGCCGATAAGCGAGACAAGACCAAAAAGCGACGAAAATCCTTGCTTTTTCCAAGAACCATCACCGGAAACAGATAAGTGCGTCGGTTTGTTCCCAGCTTCAGAGTTAGCTTGAATTTCCTCGCGCACGGCTTTTTTTGAACAATTTCAAAGACAGTCTACGATGCAGCGTGTAAATTGTCCCAGAAATTGTAGTACATGGTGTTGCTGAATGAGTTTTTATGTCCAGCAACGAGCAAAAACGTTTGTAACCCGGACCCGAGAACGCGAAAAGCAAACAAAAGTCTCCGGTTTATATCATACACATTTCGCGACATCGGGGATGATAGCAACTGACGCCTATCACACGAACAGTCCACAGTAAGTTTAAAACCCACGCCAGGTCCCGCTGTGCGTCCAAAGTTTACTGCACTCGAAAAAGTCTTGCAAACAAGAAACTCACTAAACGCGTTGAAAATCAACAAAAAACTGTAAATCACGTAACTAGAGTTGGCATTAATTTCACAGTCTATGTCTTTCTGTTATTTGGCAGACAAACTAACGTGGTCTGCCCCTGCTTCTGCCATATATCTATTTCCATGGAACTTTCTCTTCGGAGTCCGGGAATGTGGTGGTCTTCTTTTCGGCATTTTATAAAAAACTGGCGAAAAAACAGTAGAACAAACAAACTTGTGCGCGGATCAGGCGATTTATAAGGTTCAGACAGGCAATTGTTTGACACATCGGTTATTTTTTTTATGTGCTGCCATCTACAGCGCATGCCAATAAGTAAAAGTACGTAATAATACTGACTCCTATTCGTTATCGTACATGAAAAGCTATCTAGGAGTGCGCTGTGAAATAGCACTTGAACGTCGCCAGCGCGCGCGACTTAAGTGCGTTTAGAGACGCTCTTATTCTGTAAATATCGATCGCATCGGAAAATCCTTTCCTATGCATATTCCACGAATATGTAGCTTTCATTTTTCATGAAAAAAAATCGATTTTTTGACCAAATTTGAAAGAACCTCCCTTTGAATTGCAAAAACGAACCACATAATATAGGACTCAAATTCAACCGGTGGAATGACTCTTCACGACTACTCCACGATTTATCGATCTTCTCACTGACTTCAACTCATTTACTTTTCCCCCTTCTTGTGCCAATATATTAGGTTTTTAAATAATTAATGTCGTTTTTTCATGTTTCTCAAATTAAATTTATTTATATTAACAACAAACATTAATCAATGATATATTGACCATTTTATTGGCTGCCCTTTTGCCATCTTTCGGTTAGTTGAAAAAGCTGTGGCTGCGGTGAGCCCTGTAGCTACTATGGGAGTGGTTGCCACAATACTTGCTGCAGCTGAAGGCATACAGCATTCACCGCAGCACATGCTGTAGCTGCTGTGTGGGTTTTTGCCACGGCGCATAGTGGATCGAATAGTGGGTAAAACTCTAAAAACGAACTGTTTCTTTTTAGGGTTTTGTAAAATAATTTTACAAAACCCTACTAGTTTCGCGACCAGTCTGCCCGTCTCTCCGTCCGTCCGTCCGTGTGTAACAGCAGTTTTTCTCGGAAACTACTTAAGCTAGAAATATCAAATTTTGTGTGTAGGTGTAAAGTGGTGATCTCTTTAAAGTTCAATAACAAAAAAATTTTATAAGGTATTTAAGGGGGTCTCCCCATATAGGAGAGTGACCGTCCGAAAAAAAATTTCATTGAAGGTAGCCGATATGGGTATCAAATGAAAGCTCTTGATGAAAACTTTTCAAAACAGCTCTTAATTTGATACTTTTTGCTTCGAGGGACGCGCAGGGAGGAGAAATACACGAAAAATTTGTGTCCCCCCCCCTCGCGATTGGACACCTGTGATCCAAAAAATCAGGAATGTAGGCCTTGATGAGTACAACAACAAAAAATACATGAGAAGTCGCAATTCACTCAACTTTGTTAGCAATAGTATGATTTATCGATTTTATGTTTTCTTGAATAAAATCTTAACGGTACCCTTAAATTCAATGAAATTCAGTACGTGGATGTCTATTTATAAGATTGATCTATTCTGAAAGTTTCATAAAGATTGAATCATAATTAGCGATGTTATAGCGGTTTGAATTTTCCTGTGTTACTATGGAAAAATATGCGCTGCATTTATTACTATGGCAACATATGGCTATGGAACAACATGCGCTTTTTACCGACTCAGACACTACAGGTTTGCTAGGATTTGCATGAAAATTTCAGGAATGATAGGTGTCATGTATATCTTTGAGAATAGGTTCAGCTAGTGGTATCAGTAATCGTAAAACAAAATGGTCGCTGTTTTAAATGCAAAGAATGAAAATTTATGAGTTATTTTTTCCCAACTTCAACGTTTAACATGCATGCTTTGAACACTTGATTCAATTTAATGAATGACTGAAGATGAGTACCTACAATTAATGCTCATAAGTGAAACAAGTCAAGGAGGTGGGAGAGAGCTCCTAGCAAAAGGGTTTTGTAACCATTCTAGGATTCGAAAAAATTGGCCATTAATCGATTATAACAGTACAGGAGAGTGGCCCCTGAAAAAAAAAATTCATCAAACGTAGCCGATATGAATATGATATGAAAGTTTTCATGGGAGCTTTTCAAAACAGTTGTTAAACTGTCAGTTTTTGCTTCAGTGGGGGCACAGGGGGGCAATACATGAAAAATGAGTTGAAATAATTATCAAGGGAGATATTTATGAGTTTAACAATACCAAAAACCTCAGAAGTCGAAATTCGTTCAACTTTGTTAATAATAGTATGATCTTCGTATTTCATATTTTCTCCAATAAAATCGTCTTTGACATGTTTCTTGATTTGATTCGATCTGGTGACTGCATTTTGTAAATTGGATACAAAACCCTTCTGACATGAGCGTAGGTCTGTTTACCCAACTTGTTTAATTTGTATTACTCAGTCTTGTTCATTACTAGTTATAGACTTTGTAAACAACTGTTATTATTAACATCTGCCAACAGAAGCCTAGAAAAATCAGTTTCATTTGGGTGCTTGTGCAGTGAAGTTAAAAGGTCACATTTTAATCGCATCTTCATTGTTTGTTTGCAATGAATCCTTTAGCCGGTGGTAGCTTTTATTTATATTTTATTATTAAGTTAAAAATCAGCCATAAAAAATACTATTTTCGGTTTAAAAAATTTATCTCTAAAAAGCAGCATTTGATGGTCATTTAGTTCATAATAAAAATGATTTCTCTCGAAGAAGGTAAAACAATTGTTGAGATTTATATACGAAATTGTTTGTTGTATTATCGTGTGCCAGATTCTTTTGAAAATTCCTGCAACAATTTGCACCTTCAGGGACAGTGACGGTATTCTTGTTTTAAGACCATACTAAAACTAATGGAGAAATGGCGAGTTCCCGCGCCAAAAAACAGGAATGAGGCGATACGAAACTTATTAGTGGATTATTTCAAAATAGATGAGATTTGTGATGAGGCCCCGAGCCCTAATCAAGATATCTTGTGAGCTTGGCGATATTAAAAATGATGGGAAAAATGTCGTAGAATGTTACCGACATTTTTAATCAAACATACTACTGGCAAATTAAATAGCTGAAAGCTTGCATATCAAACCATGTGTACTCTCTAAGGCAACTGGGGGGCGGCCAAAAAAATATTTCGAAGAATGTTCCACAAAGGCAAAAAAGAGACGAGTAGAAAATCTTTTCGCCAACTACTCCCAAGATGAACTATTATTTACGGCATCAACATCCAGGGCGAGTACATCAGGAACATCAAGGAGCACTAGGTGGAAATGCTTAACTGAAACTGAAGTCCTTGCATTGTTCAACGATCTAGATCTTTTGGAAAGGAAGTGCACAATTCTGTCAAAAGCAGTCAACGGAATACACGAAGATTGTTTTCCTAGCCTCTTCATCATTAATAAGACAAAAGAACAATATTTACCACAAAATATATCAGTAGCAGGGATAAGTGCATCAGCAAAATTTCAGGATATCTTGAATAAAACTGTAGAAAGCATTTCAAAGTTATTAAAAATAAACGATAATCTAACAGCAACTTTGATTTGTAAACGGGACTTTGACGGCTGTGGCAGGCATAGCATCTACTCGTATAAGCAGAAGTTTATCGACGATGAAAGTACCGATGAATATATTTTCATAAGTGCTTATGTACCCATAAAATTAATTGATGCAGAATCAGGCAATGCCTTATGGATTGATGAGCACCCATTCTCCCTAGTATATTGCTAAGAAATTACGTTTGTCTTTTTATAAAGAGTGTCTTAATTTTGTTTTAAAGGAAGAAGAAGAAACAAGAGGTCAATTTGAAAATCATACAGTGCACACTGTACATTTAAATGATTACACTCTCAATGCTCAATTTGACTTTCAGTTGACAATACTTGACAATACTTGATGGCAGCATTTGCAATATTTTGTCAGAAACAAATCCTACTGCCACGTCCTACATCTGTGGAGCAAAACCAACTGAAATCAATTTGGTCAAACCTGAAGAACATTCCAATGCGGACAACATCCGTTATGGTTTATTATTCCTCCACAGCTGGGTACGTGCCTTTGAATGTTTATTGCATATAGCATACAGGCTACCTTGCAAATCGTGGCAAGTAAAAGGCTCTGACAAAAAAGGTCTCTTTGAAAATCAAAAGAATAGAATTCAATTAGAATTTAAATTTCGATTGGGCTTAATAGTTGATAAGCCCAAGCAAGGCTTCGGAAGCTCTAACGATGGAAACTCGAAAGTAACTTCAAAGTAAGTGCAGAAATTGCAGGAATCGACGAAAAGTTAATATCCCAGCTTTCAATTATCTTGAACGTAATATCGTCAGGTGAAAACTTAATACTAATAAATTGTATAAACTTAGAAAAGAGACTAGAGCCATATTTATAGTATACACAGATAAAGAGAGTACTTAGCTTAAGTTGTGTGAAGTTAAGGTTTGAAGTGATATGTTTTTGTTTTTGAACTCAACTGCATTCCGAAATATGTTCACGTTTATAAAGTTTTTGGTTTTGAAGATCGCGTATACGAAATCGGCACTTTAGTTCTCTTATTTATTCAAAACTTACGAATTTTCCATCAGCTTTGACACATGAGTTTTCTAACTCCTACATTTGCAGTGTTGTGAGAGAGCGTTTGTTGTGTTTTTGCACTTAACTTCACTCCGTACTTTTGCACTTAACAACACTCCGAAACGCTCGTGTACGAAATCGAAACTTTAGTTTACGTTTTTTTATTCAAAAGTTACGAATTTTTATCAGCTTTGACGTACAAGTTTATTAGCCTCTACACTTACTATGTTGTGAGAGAACGTTTGATGTGTTGTACTCAAATTGTTCAATGAATGATAATGAAGGTGCGATCGTGTATACGTGAAACGAAATTTTGTTGGTGTGCGTGGGTATCAGTGGGAAAAGTGTTTTCCACCTTTGTACTTATATGTCAAATTCCATACTAGTCATGCTCCTGATTATCTATATATGCAAGATGCGAGTTTCCTGTTTTGCTTCCTTTCCATCGTGAGTTTAATATGAGGGAGAATTTTGTTTATTGCTTCTAAAAGTTTTTCAGTGCGTTTTGAATACATCATCTAAGTATCACATCTAAACGGTTGGGAGGAGGCCTTTTTCCTCCATAAGGGTCTTGATTTATCCCATGAGCACAAAGCAGAGGAGAGAGTGGGTTAGTAAGTGCCATTCTCGAAGTCGTTGTGTAGCGAGCTCCTCTAAATCCTTCTCTAATTTACGGTCATGCAAATAAAGGGTGGTCCAACCAAAACGCACGATGTTAATTGTAAATAAAACAACAAGTTTTCAGAGAATTATGTTAATATTTTTTATTATAACCGAAGGATCTTTGACAATTATGCGTAAAGCAAAACATTGCCCAAATACTCGTCAAGGCTACAGTGGCATACTTCTATCCGATGGTCAATATATTCAATAACTCTGAGACATAATTGAGGTTCAATGTCGTTAATGTGCTGAATTATCTCATCCTTTAGCTCTTGAATTGTTCTTGGCTTATTGACGCACACTTTTTCTTTTGAATATCCCCAGAGAAAGAAGTCCAACGGTGTCAAATCACATGATCGTAGCGTGAGATAACACGGCCATTGCATTTCTCGCGCAAAAGAGCCATTGTTTCGTTGGCTGTGTGGCAAGTGGTACCATCCTGTTGGAACCACATATCGTCCAGGTCCATAACCTCAATTTCTGGCTACAAGAAGTCCGTTAACATCTTGTCATAGTGAACATCATTTACGGTAACTGCTTGGCCGTACTCATTTTCGAAGAACTACGGCCCGATGACTCTGCCAGCCCATAAACCGCACCAAACAGTCACTCTTTGTAGATGCACTGGCTTTTCAACAACCACTCGTGGATTCTCATTTTCCCAAATGCGAAAATTCTGCTTGTTAACGAATCCACTGAGGTGCCTCATCGCTGAAGATGATTTTCTTTGTAAAGTCACCATTCCCTTTTGTCTGTTCAACCAACCATTCGGCGTTTTCCCGGCGCATGAAATGGTAAGTAGGCTTGAGTTTTTGAGTCAATTGAACCTTGTGAGCCTGTGAAATCAATTTTTTTTCAAAATGCGCATCAGTGATGTTCGTGAGATGTTCAATTGTTGGACACGACGACGAGTTGAGGTTGACGGCTCTTCTGCCACACTATCGTGAACAACAGCAATGTTTTCCGCAGAACGAACTGAACGAACACGCATAGGTAATTTCATATTTTCTACAGACCCGGTTCGATGAAATTCGTAATTCTTCCGATTGTAGACACATTTGGTGGATTGTGCTGACCAAAAAAATCAAAAAGTGCACGAAACGCATTTTGATTTGAACGCCCATTGTCGTGAAAGGCTTCAAAAACCTCAACGCGTGGTGTGTAACTCTCCATGGTTGAATTTGTCAAACACTGAAACAAAGAAATGTCATACTAAGTTGGTCGAAAAACTTGAGTTAAGCTGCGACACACAATTAACATCGTGCATTATAGTTGGACCACCCATTATTAGCCAGTTTCAGGTAAGTCATTCCAGCTGGAAAGTATTTTCGAATCCACAAAGGATGGCCAAAAGATTGAAAATAAAAGTAACGCATATAAAATCCCATACCCAGATTGATCCATGGAATATGTAGCCTAGACAAGAAAGTCGATTATAACCAGAATAGCAGAGCATCTACAGGAACCTACGCCAGCAAAAAAGCTCGGAAGAAGGACAGTTAGATCTACAGCGGGGAAACCCATAGTGTAATTGGCACGCAGCATTACTTGGGGAAATCAGTGCCCATTGGAAGAAATCAATGATTGAAAAAAGTTGGAAAAAGGTGATAATTAAATGATTGGCCAATGTGCATAGGATTAGTTAATTATATATAGTAAAAATAATTTTATTTCAAAAAATAATTATGCAATTAAGATGACTTTCTAATTTTTGGCGGTTTACTCATAATTTTAAGGTAAAATTAAGAACCAGTTGCACTGAAGATGAGACTACTTTGTTCTCCAAATGCCTGTGTTTGTCGAATATCAATAAATCATCAATAGTAAGAAAGCGGATATTTGATTATTACTTTGCGGATATTCTTGAAAAGCGGTATCTGAAATGAAAACACTTCGGGCAAATGAAAAAATAAAACTCCTTTTCTTTGCTATTTATCTTTATTTTTGAATGCAGATGAGCAAACTGCTCCCTTCACCAGTGCGACTTGTTTATATTTTGAATTTTCTTTCTGTTTATAGTGACAACAATCAATTAGAGACTTTTTTATAACGCGTGTTGCAACCACGGAAGTCATCGCTGTTACAGACATTAATTTCTAGCAGAAAGGAGCTTAACCCGGGGTGGCATACCGAGGCCGGCTAGCGCTCAGTCGTGTTGCGGATCTTCCGGGATACCCTCTGCACATGCTGCGCTACCCTACACATAAAAACTTATCAGTAAAAGGAAAAAAGGATAAAGAGGGGTTCATCTTGAGAAATGAAAGAATGGATAACTCACAGCATAGTGGCCGTTTTATTAGCTAGAGTTAATTTCACAACAACCATTCACAAAAACAAAAAAAAGCAAGATAGGCGATTTGAATGAATTCAGATGATAAATTAACCCCCTTTTTAAATAAAATTCAATTGAACTCGGGATAGCATAAGCACATCGGAAAAAACATGTGATAATGAAATTATATTTCAACTTATTTCCGATACAAATACAAGATTTTTATTTTATATTCAAAAATGAAAGAAATACAAAAAAATTAAACGTATTAATTACCCACCCTCTTTAGGCTGCAGAGCGCTCTGCAACACGAAAAGTGGGGGTGGGCTGTCAATTGATAAAGTCATACAAAACTAAACTGCTATTCAATTTGGCTCTGGATTACGTCATACGGAAGCTACCTACCAATACGCGAGGTACATTACTATGCAAGTTGAGCCAGGTAGTGGCCTATGCGGACGACATCAACATTCTAT
The DNA here is from genome assembly GCA_963969285.1 of Odontomyia ornata. Taxonomy (NCBI): domain Eukaryota; kingdom Metazoa; phylum Arthropoda; class Insecta; order Diptera; family Stratiomyidae; genus Odontomyia; species Odontomyia ornata. The sequence continues at coordinate 463,733,653 of OZ017739.1, forward strand.
CACGGTCACAAACAACTGCCAAAGAACTCGTCCTGAAACTCGACAGCAAAGCAAAACTAGTAGGGCTACAAATCAACGAAAGTAAAACAAAGTTCATGACGCAGTCGAGGAAAAATACACCAAATACACAAAACATCACACTTTGGCGAATACAGTATCGAAAATGTTAGCAAATTTGGGTATTTAGGCGCCAGAATAACGAAAACAGGCAATGAAAGCGACGAAATACGCCGAAGAATACAGCTCGCAAATAAAATATTTTATTCAGTATTGACGATCTTGAAGACCAGCTGCATACACAGGAAAACAAAGCTCCAAGTATACAAACCTGTGATAAGACCTGTGTTATGCTAAGCCAAGCATCCGCAAATATATTGAACGCCTTGGAGCGACGGGTCCTGAGGCGAATAATCGGAGCGACGCTAGATGGGGACCAATGGTGAAATCGATACAACCATGAGCTGTATGAAATTTTTGACGAACCGGAGGTCTCAAGAAGACTGCGGAAGCTGTAATGGGCTGGCCACATGAATCGTATGGACGAACATCGGATACCCAAGAAGGTATTCGTTGGGAGAACTGAAGGCCGGCGGCCAGTGGGGAAACCGAGGAACACTGGTTTGACTCCTTCGATGAAGACTGTTCATCGCTGCTCGGATTTCGGAATTAGAAGAGGCGGTCAACGTACCGAGACAGTTGGAGGCACTGTTGGCAGGAAGCGAAGGCCCGAAAGGGGGCTGTAGTGCTAAGAAGAAGAAGAAGAAACAAACTTTGAGCTCTTTGCTTTTCCTTTCTCTCTTAAACAAAAGGGTTAACTCGACTCGAAAAGTTAACAGCCACAAACAGCTAGACAGCACCTCGAAATCATAAAGATTTATCCAGTAACACACTCGCTCTAACTGTAGGTAGTAGAGTCACCTTAAAAACGCTAACTAGATGCTTTTCAATGTTGCTTGCTTTTTTAGTTCACTTTCCCTTCTTCACTTTTCTATAGAATTTTGACATTTGATCATCCATCTACGTCTTGAACCACACACTCGACTCAACTGCACTTTACTAATAATCATATGCCGAGCAATGATTTAACGGAAGACCAACCAACAAACACTTATATTCTTCTTGGTTTTTGCAGATATATCCAAACTGTCATTATTTCTTATTTCACCTCTTTTGATTTTCTCGTTTCCACTCCAACCCACTCAGTTAATTCAGCAAAATTTAGTTCCGTATCAATAATAACGTAATTTTAATCGTTTCCCTGTACAACAGGTCGTTTTAATTTATTCCCGCCACCAACTTTTTCTATCATTAACTTCTCAATTCCTTCTTACTTCGTCACCATCAAAAACTGACTGCCTCTCCTCGGTCCAGAGTTCATCAGCTGGCAACTACCAATGTCGACGCATCACGTGCCCGGGCTATCACAGGAATATCCAGGACTCACGAAGAGGCTTATTGAAATTCGGGTGAATGAACATTTTCAAGAAGTGAAAGTGTAATGATTTTACACGTCTAAAAATCTGTGAAGGACACGGGTGCCGATTGTGTGGCACAAATGTCAGCGAGCTTTACACAAATCCGAGCTCAGCTGACTACGAAATATTGATCAACCGTACTCTACTCTATAAGGTGTACCGATTAATTTTTATTATCTTTAAAAATATTTTTGGTGTGTCAATTAAGCTACTCTACAGTAATACAATTTTTTTTTATTTCATTAAAGTTAGCGGACACGGAGGCTTGAGACAAACGCAAACATCCTGCAAAAAGCAACCGTTACTTTCTCCGAAAAATGTCGTTGCATAACAAGGGGAACGTCAAAGCTAAAGATGTAAAAGTGGCTGGAGTGAACCACACATCACTTTCTAAAGGTTGGAAACTTGACGGATGTAGTTAATTTTAATCACGTAAAACAGCAAACTAACAGTTTCGACGGGGTGACCACCTTATCTCTTCAGGAGTAGCCACTCCTGATCACCACGGGGCTGCTCGACTGCTTATGTTTATTACAAAAGTAGCCGAAACACTGGCACGGAATAGCGTGAAGTTTTCCGTAGTATAGCACATGATCGAGGAACGACACGACATCGCATGGGAAAACGTAACGGCATTAGAGAAAGTAAAGGACTGGAAGCGGCTAGATGCAGCAGAAAGCTTCTGGATATCAAGAATACCGACAAAAAAATAAATGAACATGGACATGGGGAATGCGTACAGCAGGTTATTCGAAACACTCAGCGAAAGGATCTCCAGTTGAAAATAGAAAAAGACAGCTTCCTTTTAATTTTGTGTATTTTATTTATTTTTATTCTCGAAATCGATTTTCGACCGTAATCGTTCGGTCTTCTTCAGCGCTGAAGAAGACCGAACGATTACGGTCGAAAATCGATTTCGAGAATAAAAATAAATAAAATACACAAAATTAAAAGGAAGCTGTCTTTTTCTATTTTCAGTTGGAGTATTTTGTGAAGGCGAAAATGAATTCGATGACAAATATTGAAGGATCTCCAGGCAATAAGGATTGAACGGCAGACATTTGATGAGGGGTGGATAATCTTTTACAGGACTTATAACCTATCTATAATTAACTAGAAAGGATGATTTTTGAAACTAAGCAGAAAAAAGTTTTGTAAACGTGTAATAAAAGAGTCTCTAAATGATTGTTGTCACTATAAATAGAGAAAAAATGTAAAATCGAAACTAATCGCACTGATGAAGAGAGAGAATAGTTTGCTCTCGAAACGCCGATGTCTGCATTCAAAAATAAATAGCGAAGAAAAGGAATTTTATTTTTCATTTACCTAAAGTACTTTCATAATAATTTCGTCAGTTTTATTTCACAGGGTTTTGAATACCGTTCGCGTCTAGGACTCCTGTTGATAAATTTTCATCACACCGGAACAACATTAGGTCCATTTTGTGGATAACAAGGATGAAATGAATCTCGCTGTTATCGTGTTATTTTTTCATTTAAGTTCCTCCATACTTACATCACCTACTGTTAATATTCCATCATAACCAACATTTAACATTGTCCCACAAAGATATCGTTCTGACGGAGTGAAAATTTGCGTGTAAAAGTACTAAAGCTTCACCTGTCTATCGCAAATGTCTTCCTCGTGACAATGGCAACTAGAAGTTCATAAGACAGAAATTCATCCCTGAAGAGGTCCTTATCAGATTCCGGAACAGGAGCCGCGAATGAATCGGCGACAAGAAGCTGCAAACTGTCATTTATTGCCGTTAATTTGGCACACCCAGCCTAAAATGGTGTCTTTCCAATGGTTCGCAAGAAATGTTTGTGGTGAGAGTTGGCTTTTATGGGACTTATCGTCGACACCGCGTTCGGCTTCATGACGCGCAGAGCTGGGAAGTTGAACAACCCTAGCAATTGCTCTCTGATGAGATGATTACTAAAGGAGGGAATTAAGGACGTCGCGGAGACATGCGAGGTGTTGAGCGCGATGTCGTTAAGAGATCTATCTATTTGATATCTAGACAAGATAAATGGCATGGAGAGGCTTGAGGAGAAATCGATAGCTTTAATGGGTGAGAATGCAAAGGAGATACGAAAATGATTGGAGTTTATTTGATTTGCGTTTCGCATGTGTACAGAATAATTGAGATTTACGTAAATTTACTTGTTTGGGGAATTGCGGCAAGTTACGAGCTTATAAACAGAGGAACTATTTATTTACTTTGGAAGCAGAGATTCCGTTTGTGAAGGGATCAATTAAGGAAGAGGTGAGTTGTTGCTTCCATGGCACGTGGTAGAGATTATGATCTATGATTCCAAACTGAGTAATTTCAAATATCTCTCCCCGATATATACGAAATTAAATTCATTAGCAGTTAGTTCCAAACTTTATGATTTTATAAGTAGGTTATTCTTAATAATTCTGTGAAAGAGCAAGGATCAAATCTGGTTCACAATATAAAATTAAGGAATCTGATTCCTTCAATCGATTTATCTACGAATGAAGCACTGGGAAAAAAGCTAGCCAAGCAAAAATCCACACCCTCTCGTTACATTCTGCTAAGGAAAGTGAAAATAGGTTCATGTTCCTATAGACATAAAGTACACTAGTTCCATATTATTGGCCAGAAAAAACTTGAAAATGGGCGTGAAAATAGTGCTAAGTACATTTCAGATGGGTTACGTTAAAAATTTGACTAGAGATATTAGAAAGTTTTCGGTATAAAGAATATCAGAGAAATGGTGATGTAAGAGTAGTGCTGTTAGTAATTTACAATGAATCAAACAATTTGTAATAAGACAAATTTTTTTCGACATAAATTTAAGAGCACCAACTATAATTAAGGTCAAAATTCATTGAGTCTAGCATGGGAAGGTAGCATTATTGTTTGGTTGGTTACAGTTGCTGTTTTCTTTCCTTTGGTGCCCCATTTAGCAAACGATTGGTACTGTTTTCATACCTAAACTAGATCAATTAGGCTATCATCACTGAATTCTCAAACCTGGGTTGAATCCATTCAGGAAGGGTACTAACACTGCAATCTTTTTCTAGAAGACTACTACCAGATCTTCAAAGAAAGTACTGGCTTGTTTTCGTTGCCTAACTCTAGAGAGTTTTCTCTTCGTTAAAGTAATTCCTATCACAGCAACATCTGCTGTATGTAATACTCATCTCAGGTATAAAGCTTATTGTTGGCGGATAGCCTGTACTAACAGTCACCCTGAATACTACTATGCAAGTCTTACTGAGTAGTTAACCTGCCCTGGTGCCGCAGTAAGTTGCCATATTTTCTTTGATACAATGTAGATCGTAAAATTACTCCACATGAAATGCACATTAGAAAAGTAGTGGGAGAAGGTTGCTTCTTTTTGCAAACCTAGCAAAATACTAACCACTTCCACAGAGGAACATCAACGGCTGAGCCCCTTTAACCAGTTGGTTTGTTCGTTTATTTTCTTCTATGTTCCTATGCCTGGGAACCCAGAGAGTTTCTGCAACCCAATTGCTCACCAAGGCCAACTCCCACTGAAACTATCCTTCTATCTTAGAAAAGAATGTGACTACCAAGCTAAGAGCCTTGATTATAGCCTGGCTATCTAAGCAAAAAGCAACGCTCTTCCTATATATAAATGATTGGTATTTCATTATACCACAAGCTTTTCGAATGGCCAGTACTTCCGCCTAAAAGACAGTGCAGTATATAGCAAGGCGAATTTTTTGGGAGAAACCTAGCAATTCCTGCCTCCCCCCTAAATTTTTGAGGATTGGTAAAGATTTGAATATTGTAGACCTTCTCCCTACACTGAATAGAAAGCGGTCTATTAAAATGTTTCATAAGACTTAGCTTAGGGCCCATATGGCTAGTACCGTCGTGGTTACTTCCTTTAGTAAGAAACCTAGGATAGGACTGATGCCATATGGGTTAGCTAGTTATCATTCTGACTCCCTCAGCCTCAGTATGCTGTGTCACGGAATGTTTTAAATGTAAAATTCAATGGAAAGGAGCTTAGAAGCACGTTTATTAGGAATAGGGGGAAGAGTTGAGCGCAAAGCATTCCTAAAGCCAGAGTTTTCTACAACCATGTGAAGTTTGTTTTTAAACAGGTCTTGCTCACATAAAGCGACAAAACTAATGAACCGTAAGTGAGGACCGGACGTGCAACTGCCGTATAGTGCCGGAACACTGTGTTAGACTATAGACCCCTCTTCTTGATAAAGATTTTGCTACGAGCGTAGGCGGCAATACTTGCCTTCTTGATTCAATTTTCTAAATTTATCATTCAGTTGAGCTTCGGATCCAGAATAATTCCAGAATATATTGTACTGGAGAATATAGAGAGTTGATAGTCATAAGAAGCGGCAAAAGCCGGGAAAAACTGATGCAGGTGTTTAAGTTTTAAAAACAAAGTGCGATTATGCGAAACCAATACTTATAACCCCCTTTTTTCAAGGCATACTCCACCATTTGGCTAATCGTGAAAACGAGCAAACCTCAAATCAAGATTACCAGGTTGATGACATGTGCAACCGCTTTTATTTTATTCTTATATGAAAAGAATATTACTTTATACAGCTGTTCAAAGTAGGGGAGACATTTCACATTCTTGAGGTGTGCCTCTACTTACGAGCTTGTTATGTAGCTATATCAGCCAAATCTGACTTAATGGTTTCAGTTTGCAGTATTGAAGCTAACAAATTACCTAGATAACTTTCGTTCTACCTATACCAGAGACCCTTGGGCGGCTTGACAGTGAACACTATTGAAAGATCTCTGTAGATCATGAAAAGTTTGCTTTTATTGAGTTAAATGCTCAACAGTATGCACAACCTCATGAAAGGTAGCATTCGTAGACTTCCATGTTGTGATTTAGAAGGATGATCGACTGATGGATCTGAAGTCGGTTGCCAACTCAAACATGTTCATTGTCACAATCGATGTGCATTCATAGAAGTCTTGCATCGAAATTTTCAAGAAAAGATTCTTTGGCAGTATGAACGTTGTTCATATAATCAATGAATTTGGTTTGAAAAACCTATGAACTTAGCTCATAAAGTCAACAAACGAAGTACATGAAACATACGGGATTTCAGTACGAATATTTCAACTAACATTTTATTTTCATATTTTACCTACCTACATTTAACAAATTTTCTATATCAAGAGGAAAATGACTTTTCAAATTTTGAGTCAAGATTATTAAATCAATTAAGAAAATTACAATAATATATGAATTTAAAAATATTAACGAATATAAAAAAAAAAATTTCTTGAAAAGCTATCGGGTCTTGCTTATTTAAGTGAGCAGAGATGTTTCGACTCCTTTGAGTGATCTTCAGTGTCTAAAGAAGTTGAAGATGACTCAAAGGAGTCAAAAGGCGTCTCCTCATTTCAGTGAAAATTTTATGTGATTTTATGTTATGATGACGACTTAGGAATTTCTTTTAGACGCCAGTTGAAGAACACCTTTCACAAATAATCGAACTCTCAAATCGAAAATTTGTCGTCGCTTAGTGGTTCTTTTATTATTACAAAGAAATTTTTTGGCACTAGAAGATAAGGTAAGATTACGAGGGTGGTCCGATGAGCCTTAGCCTATAAAAGAAAAAAAATTTCGGAAAAGAGACGATTTATTTCTCAACATAATCTCTTCTTAGCTCGATATACTTGATCCAGTGATTCTCCAACTTTTTTAACTCATCTGAAAAAATAAGTTTTCTTGAGGTCTGCAAAGTATTCGACTCAAATTTTTTCCCGATGAGTGACTTTTTGAAGTTTGGAAACAAAAAAAAAATATCCACGGGGTAAAATTTGGTTAATACAGTAAATGAAGTAGCAGTTCGTAGCCCAATCCGACCAATTTCACAGTGGTGACGGCGTAAGTGTGAGCCGGTGCGTTGTCATGGTGGTTTTACTTCCTATGTTATAAACTGTAATAATGGCTTGTTATTGCTCGCTAAATTCGCTATTTTTATTTTCTTTCGCGAAACTTAGTCGAGTGCCCGCTAAAGCATGCATTTGTCTATATAGATGCGAAGATTTATGATCAATTAATTCAAGCAGCGTCAATTGCTGTTGTGGGGAAATTGCAAATTGTCCCAGTAATTGTTTCCTCAGCTCCACATATTTGTTTGTCAAGAAAAGCTGTTTGACAACGTTTGCAACTTGTTTAAGTATTGTTGAATCCAGCGTTGTTATGACCACATTAAATCTCTCTGACATTGGCGGAGAAAACTTTGTAATGACTAAACGTTGACTCAATTTAGGAAAACTACACCTAAACCTATGATTCCCAAAATGTCGGTAATTTAACGTCATGAACAGCATCTAGCCGCGGGGTTCATTGCCAGGCCACAATGCACGCGAGTAACATATGATAATACCCCAAACAAAGCTGAATTGCATTCAATTAGTAGTATTCCAAAAAAAGCTTATTTACAGTCAACTGAAAGCAACGTAGATAAAGTTCAATCAAATTCAGCTGCTGGTGCAATATCATATGTGTACTAGCAGTAGCAAATATTTACTAGGCCAGAACATGCAATTCATGGTATTGCAATATCGCCAAGCAATATTGTCAATAAAGCAAAAAAGTCCGAACCAATGTTAAATTTAATAGAATGTAAGAAGTCAGTAGTTAGTCTGCACTGAATGTATGGATGTTGATCCAAAATAAAGTCATAAGTTAAATAACTTCAAGTTGTTTCTTTTTTTTAATACGGTTCGTCATGAATTATATAAGTCGTGCGATAATTAGCGGAGTTTTGGGGTATCCGGGCTAGCATTTTCGGGAATGGCTTGTTGTTCTTTCGTCGCAATTTTTTAGTTTTCATTTAAAGTCTTTGACGCACTCCACTTACAATGTGTTCAAGTTGATGGGGTCACCAATTGTATTCCATAAATAAATTAATTGAACCGATATTTAGACACGTGAATCTCATATATATTAATAACAGTTATTAATTACTACTCCACGTCTCGAGCAAGAAGAAAGGAAAATGCCAAAAGGTACATTTTATAGAAAGCCACTATTAATATTCCAAACAGTTTCACATATAGATGTCTCTTCGTAGCTTTGATATTCGCTACACAGCAAGCAAGCATTGTCACCTGGCAGTTTTTTTCCTTGGCCCCGTATACCACATCTAATATAGCAAACACTTCTGCCTGAACCACAGAAGTCAGTATTCCTAATGATATCGATCAGCATCTACGTAGATTTCACATCGTTTCTTCGGTTTCCTAAATATACATTTCTCTGATGCTCTACTATTCCACATTTGCCTGGAGAGTCAGTGCTTTTTCGTTATTTCTATATGTTCCGCCTAATGAAGTTTGCGTAACTTCCAGTCTGACCAGTATTAAACCTCTAGAGCTGATATCTGGTCCACCAATCAGAGTGAGGAAATCGTAAACAGGGTTACAATTTTGTATCAAAGGAGTCCTTTTCTACATCGATGAGATTCCAATGTAGTTCGTTAAACATGCTGGCAATGGTGCTCAAAAAAATAAAATCATCCAGCGCATTTGGCATCAAGAACATACGCCGAACCAGTGAGCCAATCAATTATATTCCCTATCCCCAAAAAAATGACAAGCTACAGTGCGAAAACTATAGAGACATATAACTGCTTTGTACGGCGTACAAAATACTCGTATTTTCAAAGATCTCAGAAAATAAAATCAGATCATATGCTAATAGTATTATTGGGGAGTATCAAGGTGGTTTAAGAGCAGGTAGCTCGATGATAGACCAATTATTTACTGTCAAGTAGGAACTTGAAAAATGCTAGGAGTTTAACATAGACGTACACTAAATTTTCGTTGACTTTAAGCAAGCATACGACAGTATTGGTCGTAACATACTGTGCCAAATAATGCTTTGCTTTGGTATACGCATCAATAAGCAACTCACTGATGCCTTTGATACATTCAATGGGCTCTTGAATATGTCATATGGCATCTATCTGTTGATACACGAGGAACGTTTTTATACAAGTCGAGTTAAGTGGTTGCCTATGCGGATGATATCAACATTTTGGTACCGTTACTAACAACCGTCAAAGAACCTTTCCTGAAACTCAATAGCAAAAGAAAACTAGTAGAGTTATAAATCAATCAGAATAAAGCAAAGCTTATTACGCAGTTGAAGAAAAATACCTCAAATACATAAAACATTACACTTGAGGTATGCAATATCAAAAATGTGGGCCAATTTGTGTATTTAGGTGCCAAAATAACAAGAAACAGTAATGAAGGAGACGAAATACACCAAAGAATATATCCCGCAAATGAAATATTTTATTTAGTTTTGATGATCTTGAAGACCAGCTGCATACACAGGAAAACAAAGCTCCAAGTATACCTCTACAAATATGTGATAAGACCTGTGATATGCTATGGGTGTGAAACATGGACCTTAACCCAAGCACTCATAAGCATATTGAAAACCTTTGAGTGATGGGTCCTCAGACAAATATTTGGAGCGAAGCTAGACGGGGACCAATGGCGAGTTCGATACAACCATGAGCTGTATTAAATTTTTGACGAGCCGGAGATCTCAACAGTTGCAAGACTGTAGAAGCTGCAGTGAGCTGACTACATGAATGGTATGGAGGAGCAGCGGGTACCTGAAGAAGCATTCGTTGGGAGGAAACGCTGTTCTCATTCGGTCGATGAAAACAGTTCATCGCCGCTCGGATTTTGAAATTGATGGACGCGATCAATGAGCCGTGACAATTGGAGACACTTGTTGCAGAAGACGAAAGCCCGAGAAGAGCTTTAGCACTACGAAGAGGAAGAAGGAGCAGAAGACCTTTTGTAGATAATCTCTTAAACAGGACTCTTTGAGTATAAGAAGATTTTTAGTTTAGTATACGTAGATCTGCCTTCTCAATTGCCTCTTAGCTCTGCTTTTTTATGAGGAAAAGGAACGTGAAGTTGGATTTTTTTGGCCTTAATACTTCCTGGCTCAGAAAAACATAAACACTCTTGTGATTTAATAGTGTTCTGACTGGTTAGAGGAGGGCTGAACCTCAAATAGACTGCACCTATGATGAAAGAGGAAGTGTATTTGCTGTAGATAGGGTTTCCTGATTGAGTTCAAATGTACAAGTGACTGCTTAATTCAGAAGCCTCGTTCAGATCATTGAAACTTACTACCCCAAGTGTTTTCCTTCCACTATGGGCGAAAACTGAGTAACTATTTATGAGGTGATGTATCGTTTCCCTTTTTCTTGTTTGGCCTCAATAACTAAAAAAGTCATTTGTTACAGTTTTGATTCTGTGGGCATATGCGCCTACAGTGCGCATAGGCAGGTTGAAGAAAACAACAGTTTTCGTTCGGTTGTATCCTTTACATGGGAGTTTTTTTAGTTACAATTCTCATTTAACTTTGTTTTTCTTTCGAGGAAATTTTCTGGAAATGTTATCTCATCCCTGCCTTTGCAATCATCCATGGCTATGTTTCAGTTGTTATACATTGGTGATGGAGCAGCTGTCTAGTTTCTACCTTCATAATTGTAACTAAATATGGGCTTTTGGTCTAAAAAGGATCTCTCTAGCCACAATTAGATTGAGTCTGAAGCCATTCGGCTTGCCTCTGACCTTGATCTAAATAATGCATGCCCTGAGAAAGCCCAAAGCACCCTAGCCATACATTTCACCCGGAACTCCCTGAAAATTTGACTTGAGTTAAAGTGAAATAGTGTAATGCTCATAAACCAACTGTTGAAGAGCCCGGTCTTCAAAAAATTCTCCCTACCCATTTCTTATGGTCTACCTTAGATGCCGTGAAGTTGTTACAAACCAGTATACCCTATGTATACTGGTATGAACTGGGAGCTCAACTTGATGCGTATCCTTTATAAAACATCAAGGCTCCCGGGGAAAGAACTCACTGTAACACCACTTACCTGCTACTCTATCCATTTGAACTAGAACAACAAAAGACGAGAGTTAATTTTTAATGAATTACTTTAGTTTTATTGTTCATTCTTTTAAATCGAATTTTTAAAATACATTTTGAATTATTTATTTATTTAAAACTCTAAATATCAGCTTGAAGAGGGTAACAACTGGACGAGTTTATGGTTCGGGGTGGCCATACGGCGTGAAACGCCAAAAGGCCGATTGAGGACCGCGGCACAAGCCAACGCTTCACCCCTCACCATTTGGCCAAATACTGGACAGCACTTCGAACTCGAACTTGAATCGCGTTATTTCACGTACGATTAAACTACTGGGATTGAATACACACTCACTGGTATAAGACTGCCCAAAAACATTAAATACCATTCTTTCGTGAGCTTTCAACCTAAATTCCCTTTAAAGGTGCTGAGTCGCCGAACACGTGCGCTCTCGTTCCACGAAAGTTTTTCCTCCCCGCTTCGTCTCGCTTGCTCGGCTGGTGAATATGCGAAACTGGGGAAATTGAGCGAAAGATTGTTTTTCGCTTAAGCTTTCGACTTCGAAAGAGTGCTTTCAGTTTAAGCTTTCGGCTTTCCCAAGATCTCTTGAGGTAAAATAGCGAAACTGGGGACATTGAGCGAAAGAGTGTTTATGCCGGAACTTTCGGTTCTCCTTTCCGCTTACCTCTCTTCGAAGCACCGCGTTTGTTCACTATGTGAATATCATTGCGGGTTGAACTTTCTCGTTTAGTTAACGGCACGCTTCTTTACTTGTGTATGCGCTTCTTTGGCTAATTTTCATTGGCGAAGGGCGAGTACATAGGTGTTGTTTGCTCGCTACTATTGCAGTTATGAAGCGGGAATATATCCGAGCATGATTTATGTGCTTGCTCGTAACAAAGTGCTTATTCATTATGGGCACCTATAAGTGATCTCCTTTCCAGTAAGCCGGACCCCAAAAGTCTTTGAACTACCATGTTTTGGGTATTCTAGATCCTCTTGGTAACTTTAGTAGGCTGCTTTACGTTACAGCTCTTTTTTTGTTCTGATTGTTATATGGGGCTGTTTGAAAGCGGAAGATTTACAATGTCCAACTAATGCCCGGAATTCTTTATTATCCGCTTTTTCCTTCCACAAGCAATACTTATTGCGTCAATCCTTACAATCTTGGCAAGAATGAAAATTGCTTTTTGGTAGTTAGTTCTCATGAGAATGCCAGAAGAATTTTGTTTCTTTACCTCTGAACCTTTAATTAAATTTCTTTCAAAGTTTGTGGTATTGGCTCATATGTGCTATAGCTGGTATTCTGTTTGTCATTGCTGTTTATTATGGCCTTTTGACTGTAGTCAGATATTTTGTCTACTGGTGCTCTGACATTTTGTCACTGATCCTCTCCGTCTTCTACTCTAAAGTTCTTTTCTTGGTCCGAAGAATGTCGCCATCATCTGTTATGTCGCCGCATAACAGCCTCTCATAGGCATTCGTTTCCCACAGATGTCCCCAGTTTCTCGATCAATCGATTGCGTCTATCAATTTTCAAAACATAGTAGTGATACGCGATTGGGCCACAATTTCATTGTTTTTTCACTAGTCTCTCGTTAGGTACTCATTACTCGTTCATAAATATCAAACGGCCAGTCCATTGTTGTTTTCATTATTTTATTATTATGGAGAGTTCCGGCTCGAGAAAAACTTTCTTACAACTTGTTAGTTATATCTCGTTCACCATCGGTCTGCTTCATTTTTCGCTCCCATTATTCGTTTTCGGACTCGCTTTGTAGTAATCGAGCAGTCACACAAGCAAACTGCTCGAAAACATTCCTGTCTCCTATTCAAAATTTTAATGGCAGATTTAGGAAAATATTTAATTACCTCCATTCATAGTCGTAATTTGTAAAATAGCTTTCTTTCTTATTATTATTATTAAATGTAATTTTATGTCAATTTTCCTTTATATTAAATTTAAACGTTTCCCTTTAATTATATTCTTCATAAGATTTAACTTTTATTACTATTTAGAATCCTGTTCGTTTTTCATTACTTCAGTTAATTCTTCTTGAAAATAATTTTAAATCTGCCAGTTAAAATTTTGAACATGGAAAAACTGATTAAATGCACCAAAAGGAATTTTACATGACCGAAGGCAATCGCACGCGGGTGAGTGAGCAGCTGATGCGATTTACCGTGTACACGGTAATGGAAAGAAGAAAAGTCGGGAAATTCTGGGACGGATCGGGGAGTCGACTGACCACCGCTAGTCGAGAAAGACAGGTTGGGCACACGGCCGTGGTGCAAAATACGTGTGGTGTGAAAAGTGAATGGGTGGAAATGGTTTTCAATTTACACTGTTGAATTTAATACCCAGTCTTTAAATGATTTTGACGGCACTGATTTGAACAAAAATCATTTAAAGACCGGGTATTAAATTCAAATTAAATTCATATTAAGGTATGCAATTGAGAGAATGGTTACGGTCATAATTACATCGTGGAAGCTAACGTACCGGAACCGGTTTGTCCAAAGCGTAGCATGGTCATGAATATCGTGGAATTGAGGTATCACATGGAGGAAGTGATTTTCAAGAACTTGGACCACAAGAATCTGGACAAGGACGTCCAATTATTCAATGACACTGCCAGTACAACAGAAAATTTAACAACTTACATCTGGGACAATATCCGCTCATTGATGAAGAAGGCCTGGTAATAACGGATATATGCTAGCGACAGGCGATAACCCGTCTGGTTACTTGCCGGAAAAATTTATAACTTCAAGTAGATGACTATAGAGTAGAGTATTAATCTCGAGAATTTTGTTCACACAAAAACTAGTTTTAGCTTAATTAGTGGGAGTAAGCATAAATTAAAAAATTAAGTATTGGACTAAAATGTTTCAAAGAAAGACTACTTAACAATTTCACTTCGAAACTATTGCATGCATTAGAAAGATAAAACAAGCAAAAATAGGATATACATTTGCTTATGTTTTCAAGCTTACGTAAATTAACGTTCGTTGTTTTGTTTGATCAGGTTATAAAATATTCTGGCCGTTCATCACAGATTGAAATTATAGTATTCTTCTTTTGCCTATGGAAGTATTTAATTTATCATAAGGTTGAAGGCAATTAATCAAATCATAAGTTTTTAAGCCAAGATGCTTCTTTCCTTTCAGTTTTCCTTGTATATTACTAAGCATGTAAGTTTTTACCATATGTTGCTTGAATGTGTAAAAATTTGTCATGTTGGGATTGAAATTTAAGTAACCTAAGCAATGCGTATATTTCGACCAATCTACTATTTCATCCAAATCCTCTTAATTTTTTTTTTTGCTGAACTACCCCTTTTTAGGGTTTTGTACTAAAATACAAAACCCTATTGCAATCACGACCTGTGTCCGTCTGTCCGTCCGTCCGTCCGTCCGTCCGTCCGTCCGTCTGTATGTCACAGCACTTTTTCTCCGAAACTATAGAGGTTACAGCCATGAAACTTTGTGAAAAGGTCAGAAGTGGTGACCTTTTGAAAGTTCAAGGGTGGAAAAATTTTTCAAAGGGGTTTAAGGGGGGACTCCCCGTATAGGGAGGTGGTCTCAATGAGATCTTTTCAAAACAACTCTTAAAATTGTCATGAAATGTAGCCGATATGAATATCAACTGAAAGTTCCCTATTAGAGCTTTTCAAAACAGTTCTTAAACTGACAGTTTTCGCTTCAGTGGGGGCACGGGGGTGGAAATCCATGAAAAATGTGTTTCTAAATAATCTGGAAAAATTATCAAGGGAGATATCTATGGGTATAAGTAAAACGAATACCTCAGAAGTCACAGTTCTTTCAACTTTGTTAATAATAGTATGATCCTCGAATTTCACATTTTCTCCAAGAAAATCGTCTTTGACATGTTTCTTGATTTTATTCGTTGCTGGTTACTGCATTTTGTAAGTTGAGTACAAAACCCTTCTGACATGAGCATAGGTCTGTCTACCCAACTTGTTCTATGTTCTATTCTAATTATCTTGTCTGTAAGACATTGAGTTCTGTTTAAAGTCTTGTAACGAATGAAAACCTTCTTGAAAACTCAAGGGTGTCCATTAGATCAGGTGTCCGGTTATTTTTCTCTTTTCAGTATTATAAAATTAAGTGTCAGATAGGGTGAAACCTCGACAGATTCTTTTCAATTCGTCAATAGTAATCAATTATTTTCTCAGATGAATGGCCTTCATGCAAATTTTTGAAACAGAGGCTAGAATTGTACAATATATTTTCTTTTTTTCGGATCTATTACGATTGACGCAAAAATCTGAAAAGAGAATTACTTTGTGGGTATACTCGTATAAGCAACAATAACCATCGAAATCTGAATTTGGTAATAAAATGTGATGATGCGGTTTCCGATGAAGTGTGTAGTAGTAGTTTCGAATACATAACGCCTTCGGGCTTATCATGAAATAATAAAATTTGCTTGAATCTTTATATTAATTTAATTATTATAATATACTTCCATAGGCCTCGATGGTTGTAAATAGAAATAAAGGAACTAATACTGAAGTAAAAAGAATAAAATGAATTTTTAGACCTTACCCGACGGTCTTTCCATTTCTCTCGACCTGACCGGGAGTAGGATCCGCATCGATGGCAGGCTCCTCCACTAGCATGGGCTAGCGATCGGGCGCCCTCCTCCGTTGTTTGTCGTTAACAGGGGCTCTTGCCCGGGTAGAGTGGCCTTTCGCTCGCGTGCTCTTTTATGATATAGGGTTATGTGATTTCATTACACAACGCTATAGCATAAATCGGTTACGTTTGTATTTCTCATTTGAGGGAAAGAGTCAAACAAAGTATTTTTGGATGAGTTTTTCACTCAAATGGGAAATACATGGCCACGTCTACGTTTGGATTTTGATCCGGTTGGGAGTGTGCAAGGGGGCACCACCTCCATCTAGATGCCCCACTTTTATTTGTAGGCCATAAGAACCGTCGGTAACGAAAAAGTCCTCTTAAGCCCGTCTGTCTTCCCCAGGTCCGGTTTGCCCTTAGTTGGTTACCTCCTTTTTCGACTTCGGTCGACATTTCTTTGACCCCGGAATTCATGGATGCCAAATTCTTTTGTAGTGTGTCCTTGAGCTGGGGAAGAGAACCCGTCCCACGACACCGGAACGCTAGCCTGCCAGCGCATTCACGTGTCCCCAGACCAATCTCGGCGGATCTTAACATCCTCTTCCGCTGAGCCAGCAGACCATCGCTGCAGTCCTTCACGGACTGCAGCGATTTACCTACTTACACTACAGCTTTTCAAAAACATTTGATTTTTTTTAAACTTGGCGTTGCTTTTTGAGTAAACAAATACGTTTTGACCTTTGAGTCATCTTCAGTATCTAGAGGATGTGTGGAAAGAAATGATTTTATTCCATCCAGTTTCTTCCATACATCCTTTAGATACTGAAAATTACTCCAAAGAGTCGAAACACGTCTGCTCACTCATAAAGGCAAGCCTCGACAGCTTTTCAAGAAAAGCCACCTGAGTGGCTCGAGCGCAGGGTACATGGCTATATTTTTTTCGCCAAGGCAGCATTATGCTCATATGATGATAGTTTCTTTGATTGAGAAATTATTTTTAATTTGAGTCTTTTTTGTAGCTTTTATAGAAATATTGAACTAAGGAGTTTGTGATCGAAAAACATATAATAATGGAATTTTCGCCATTTTCTTTCATTTCTCAAATGATCATTACATGTCTTTTATGTAGGTAGCCTGATATGAGGAGGAGAGTGTTTCACATACCAAGTAAGCCCCAACACAATTGAGTGCAAATCGGCCTTAATATGTCACCTTGTAATTAAGCTGTCCTTGCTATCTATACATCGAAATACTTATCTGCAAATGTGACTCGCAACAGCCGTATTTCCTAAGGCACATACGACGAAAACTCAAATGCTTGTAAAACAGGCATATAATAGAATGAAATGTATGATAAAATCTGTAAAGCTTGTCTCTAATATTTTTATATTGTATTGCTCCAAAATGTTGCAATTTAAATTGGCCAATCATTTGCCAAGGAGGCAAAACTGTATCCCAAGGGAATGAATTCAATTACGATTCAGAAATGCGAAGAATGATACAAATGATGTCAAAAACATTGACTGTATACTAATATCATGGCCTCAGGATAATGCAGACGTTTGAACAAAGAACAATTTTTTCGTTGTTAATTTAAATGTCAAGTACACAACCATGGGTAATGCAACAAATTTCATATCAGATAATATTGTGTGGGTCGATTTCTTAATAGAAATTGAAACATGTATCTTGTTGCACACCATAATATGGTAAATCAAGGATCAAAACGAACCGCCATAAACACAAGCAATACCTTCTCTTTATACTACGCAATTCCAAGTTAATGAGTTGAGATAAAACCATTAAATATTTTTAAACCATTTTTTTATCATCTCCTTTTTTTTTATATCATTTTTTCGTACATTTCCTTATTTCAACAAATAAATAATTGGATAACTTGTAGCAATTTCGTTTTTGCAAGTGGTACCTACTTCTACCAAACTGCCTGCATGTGGCAAGCATAACGCTGAAATTCAATTTACGTTTATGGCTCTACTCTCTTCGCTACTTTTGACGAGGACATTTCACCACGTACACGAACGGTACATGTTTCGTGAATCAGATCAGGTTGCATGTTCTTCGCGGGCCCGCAGCTTACCTTGTGGAATATATTTTATCGTTTCCTAACGACAGGAAAATATGAATGTGACCTTATGCATGATGGATGCTGATGTGGATGGGAGTGAATCTGCAAGGATGTGTCGGGTAGGTATTGAATTTACTCGAATTTCACTATAGCCTCTTCCGAGGATGGAAGACATGAAAGCCTGGAATTGTATTCAGGCGGGGATGGGTAGGAAATGGAAATTTCTGGAGTAAATCACAGGCAGCTGCTCGGAGCTAGGATAAGTTTGTATATTAAAGGTGTATATCAAACCTGAACTGTGGATGCAAAAAAGAATGCAAGTCAGAGATATATTAATGTCTTAATGATTGATCCATCTTTGCAATCTTAAAATATCCTATCCGCTTGGTACTGAAATGATCCCCTAAAACACATAATATCTATTGAAAACTTCGACCAACAACTTTTGCTGAAGTGTCCTAGAAATGGATGTACTTACTAAAGAACACAAACCATGCAAACTGACCACCAAATCAATTCGAAGAATATTCAATTACCTTGCATGGTAATCTGAAATCAATCATTAACCATTTCATCTGCAGCATGTTGTGCTAGTGGCAACCATTTCAAAATGCCCTGATTAACTTATCGACAGTTTTCCAACACCAACCGACAAAGCATGCCTAATATACCATTATTATAGTGAACTTTTACGACATACTCGTATACACACATCATCGTCGATAAATAATTTTAATGGGAAATCAACTTTGCAGCTGTGTTTCTCCACGTCATCCTGCAGAACATTTCGCTGGAACCAAATTGTAACTTTAAAGCTGTCACTGTAGTTGTTATTTCCAGTCAACCGCAAATGATTACCAGACTTTCATGCCAGCAACCTCACATGCATATATACGTAGGAGGGATATTTTCAATTTTGTAATCCAAACGAAAAACTCAATTAAAGGCCGTCCGTCGACCAACCTGAAATAAATGGGGTTTATTTGTACACCAGAGGACGACTGATACCTGTCGGGGATGCTCGGATTGGAAAATGCCAATAATTAAAAATTTAATTAACGCTCAATTGGCACACGGCATTTTGGTTTCATGGAAACTTATTTTATATAAGTGCTCATCTTGAACACATAAATATTAGCTAAATGATCCTGGGAGATTCATTTCAATTTATTTGGAACTTGTATACAATGAATGATAGCTTTTTAAAGTTTACTTCTCTTGCATAAGATTTAACATCTGAAATCAGGTTTACTCGATTTAGGGCGCGGATTGAAGGAGAGGAAATTTTAATTAGAGTCCAAAATAGTTTTTAATCGAAACATTCTTTGTGATTCAGGGATTCAGCATATCGAGCCAAATGAATACCCGTGTGAAGTTTGTCATCCTTGCAAGTACTCACAACGGGCGGTTGCTTGGCAGAATTTAAACAGAGATTTAAAAAAGTATTCTTAAATGGAAAGAAGCATAAATGATAAGTAGAGCGAGTTCATTTCAGTAACGTCACTTTTTCCTTTTCTTGCAATTCAGACCAACTCCGCAACTCGTCCACTAAACAACGAGTTGGCTGATAATGTTGAATTCGATAAACTATGTTACCAGTACAGTAATACCCGACTAACGCTACCTTGACATACGCGAATTCGGAGTTACACAATTTTTTAATTTTCTCGTCTATTCGTTTTTGTGTGAACACCGCGCAGTCAAGTTCAAGTGGCGTTTTGAGAAATTAAAAGAGTAACGCTCTGTTCAACCGGTTCAAAAATCGCTGTAATTGGCATAGTTTTGCAGAAAGTGGAGAGGCAGCAGGCGCAGATAAAGAGGTTGCATCTCTCTATCCAGAAAAACTCAAAGCTATGATAGATGAAGGTGGCTATACCAGCCAAACCATATTCAACGTGGATGAGACTGGCCTGTTCTGGAAGAAGATGCCTAAAAGATCACGCGTGAAGAGAAAACCTTTCCAGGTTTTAAGGCCGCCAAAGATTGATTGACAGTGATGCTTGGCGCGAACCCAGCTGGTGACTTTAAGTCAAAACCTCTCTTCGTTTATCACTCAGAAAATCCAGGAGTATTAATAAACAAATCTAAAGCTGGTTTGCCCGTAATTTGGAAGTTGAATCGTAACGTTTTGGTGGCAGCCTCCTTTTTTGAGGATTGGTTTGGTCATCACTTCATACCTGAAGTCGAACATTGTTGCTAGTCCAAACAAATCCCTTTTAAAGTGATGCTATTAATCGACAACGCACCAGGTCATCCTCCTGCTACTTTAACTAGTTTCGACCCACGTATGAAAGTTGAATTTTTGCCACCAAATAAAACCAGTTTGCTTCAACCGATGGACAAGGGAGCTATCAAAATATTCAAAGCTTATTGCACGAGACGATCGTTTGCACATCTGCATAAAGCTATGAGACAAAACAACGAGCTCTCAATTCAATGTTTTACATGCCGTGAAATTCATTGGAGAATCTTGGGATGATATTTCACAAAAAACTTTAAATGGTGTCTGGGAATAACTCTGTCCATTTTTTTCTCTACTGAAACTCAGGCGGAATCAGTGCCCGGGCCTGATGAAATTAGTAATGTGATCAAAGACGTTGTAGAACTTGGTAGACAAATAAATTTAGAAGAGGTAACACTATTGATGACGTTCAAGAACTGCTGGATTCACACGATCAGGAGTTTACAATTGATGAACTCATAAAAATGCGTGACCAAGAAGAAGACATTAAGAGTCTTGATTCTTTGGACCCAGTACAATTAATAGATCAAATGACGGTTGGAAACTTGACAGAAGCCCTCATTTCAACTGAAACCATTTTGGAAAGCATAGATTCCAATGAAGAGCACATTTCGGTTACAAAACAAGAAATAAAAAGATTACTAGCATGCCACGAGGAGATATTACGGGAGGAAAAAAACCATTGACTCGTCAGACAACTTTGTTAGATTTTATGAAACCTTCTACATTGGAATAACTTCAGATTATCTTCATACAGTTTATAATAATATAATTTGTCATATTATCTAAAATTAGTTACACTTTTATTTACTAAATTATTGTTGGTGGTGTTTTCTTATAATTTGTGCGTGTGGCAGTGAGTGAAGAAGATTTGGTTTAGAAAATGTTTCAACTACGAAACTACTTCATGGATATCATCTTCTAGTATTTGGAGTTAGTTTTCATTTACATTGATGAGTACGTCATCAATGTAAACAAAACCGAAATCAAGATTCCAGAAGATGATGTCCATGAGTCTCTAAACCTTTAAAGTGACACCTACCTCATAGTTTCAAAATTTTCTAAACAAATCCGGTCAATCTGAGCAAGCGCATTTTCAGCCAGACCAGAGTAGAGTTTCTTGCATACAATATAAATCAGCAAGGTTATTCATACATCAGCGATCGCGTCAACGTGAAGTACACTATACAAAACTAAAAATCATTAAAAAACTCATACATTTCTTGGGGATCATAAATTACTACAGACGATGTACACCACAGGCAGTGCACAATCAACAACCGTTAAAAGATTGTTTGAAAAACGCTCAAGAGAGACAAAACTCAGATTCTCTGGACACCAGAAGCACAAAATGCCTTTTGTGATTGCACACGCAAACTAGCTGACGTCATACTTCTCTCATTTCCATCATCACCGACGCCCTCACCGTTGATGTTTCCCCCACAGCCTCGGGAATGCATCGTTTGCCAAAAATTAAAAGTACATCACCACACTAGGCTCAAATTCAACCACAGTAAAGTGCTTGATTTAAGGTTGAATCACCTGCACAGCCATATGATGGTCTTACGGAACGTTCAAGGCTATCGATATTGTCTCACCACCATTTAGCGACTTTCCAAATGGCCCAAAGTAATTCCTGCTAAAAACATGATCGCTAACACTGTTGCCACCGAACTTTTCAACTATTGGATCTCAAGTTTTGGCTATTGTAGTGATATAGGTAGGTATAAAATGTCCGTAAAAGGCCGCAGCGATGGTCTGCTGCCTCGGCAAATGAGGATGGTAGGATCCGCCGGGATTTGGTCTTGTCTAGGGACGCGTGAATGCGCTGGCAGGCTAATGTTGCAGTGTCGTGGGGCGGGTTGTTTCCCCCAGCACAATACCCACTACAAAAAAATGAATTCGAGCGATCTAAAGCCAATCGACTGGTGTCGAGGACGAGGTAACCTATTATATATTTATATTTTTTTCCCTAGTTTTATTTTTTAAATACTCAATAAATATATCATCAGATTTAATGTGAATTTTCAGAATTTTTGTTACTTTTGTTTCCTACGATGTTCATTCAATCATTCAGCCCAGTTAGCTCTGCATAGTAATTGGTACTAACATTTGTTCATTTGCTTATAAAGTAAATTTGATATAACTCAAATTTGCGACCATAATTTAGTATTGTCTTGATCGAAGATAACTCTGTGGCGGCAGCCTTAGCATTGCAACATTATCCGATTCTTCACGTTAGCGTGCAACTTTGTCCGCAGTGCAACACTTGCATTGCAACATTGTCTGATACTTCAACCAACGCAGCAATTGCCTCAAGCAAACATGTCATATCAATTTACACGACCGTAGCTCCACTCAGCATGTCTGGTGGTCGCACGTGTGCATGGTCAGCAGTTCTAACGCAAGTGGAACGTTCTGTTGGAAGTTGATATCGCGTTGACGAGAAGATAAGAATAGTTCATTCCAAACCTCACGAGAGTTAACAATTCACGAGCATTCAGTAATACAAGTTTTTATCGAGATTTATCATAAGTCGTGGTATTATCGTAAACAGTGGAAAATTAGATAATAAATAGGTTGTTAGCGTCTTGACCATTGCGTATCGAATTTGAGGACCATAACTGGCGACCCTGCCTCACGCGAGTGGAACATAGTGCCCGGCGTTACATAACAAACATTCTCACGTGTGTAGTACTCCTTTTCCCACTTCAACGTGAATTGGAAATCAGCCGGCGAAAGAGGTGAAGGGTGAGGTGACGAACACCTTAGTGGTAAATTCGGCGCTAGTAAATTGACCGTCTCGAGGTAACACTATTGTGCGCACTCGTGGTAAAAATCGCGTCCCTAGTGTAGATATTGTACAGGGACCACGTTCGTGGCGTAAAGGGGCGTGCACAAGCGAACACCCCCCAAGCTCGACCTTAATAATTGAAATGCCAGACGAAGACAAAAACGACATCCCGGCAGCCGCACAAGATAGGGCGGACCCCAAAGCCGGAGAGATAAGTGGGGTGAAGAACGCCACCTTCCAGATTCCGCCATTCTGGGAGGAGGACGTCGAGCTGTGGTTCGAGCAGATCGAGGCTTACTTCGGGGCGAGCCGCATTACAGGAGACACAACGCGTTTCCAACTGCTCGTCACCAGCCTGGACATAAGAGTTGTGGAGCGGGTGCGTAGTGTGGTGTCCAAGCCACCAGTGGAGGGAAAGTATGACAACCTCAAGCGCGAAATTATCAAAGCCTTTGCAGAGTCCGCCCAGCAGCGTATCCAGAAACTGTTATGGGAGGTTGAGTTGGGCGATCAGCGACCATCACAGCTGCTGAACCAAATGCGAACACTCGCCGTTGACAGCATCTCGAAGGAGACACTGAAACAGATGTGGCTAAACAGACTGGACATCACGTTGCGCAGCATTCTGTCAGCAAACGACGCCTCACTGCAGAATCTGGCGACGATTGCCGATAGTGTCCAAGAAGTAACGAAAGGATCCAAACCATACACCATCGGATCGATCTCGCATCACGACTCTGCGGAAGCTACACTTCCAACAACGAGAATCTTGTCAGAGCTCTTCAGGCTGATGGCAGAGGTTGTGAGGTTGGCATGCCCAATCGACGAGGACCATAAGAGCATAGCACAAAGGACTGAGTGCACGAGCTCATGTGCCGATAAGCCAGGGAAACCATTAGTATCATCGCAATCACGCCCACAGTCGCCCAAACCTCCAACCGAGGATTGCCAGTATCACACCGATTATGGATCAGACGCCACGATATGCCGACCGCCATGCAAGCTCGGCAGGCAGCAAAAAAACTAAAGTCGTCCTCTCCGCAAAAACTGGCTGGCGCGTCCAGTACATTGCTTATACATTCGCGGCAACAATGGCACTGGCGCGCTTTTGATCGACACCGGCACAGACGTATCCGTGATCCCACCTACCATCCGAAACCGAAGAAAACCAGAATCTGGCACCCGCTTGTTGGCTGCTAACGGTTGTATAATTCGCACCTACGGGAAAAGGAAGTTGACTTTGAATCTCGGGCTTCCGAGGCCCATTACTTGGACTTTCATCATAGGGGACGTCAGCTCCCCAACCATCGAAGCTGATCTGCTTGAGCATCATGGACTACTTGTGGATATCAGAGGATGAAAGCTCATCGAGTGACAAATTGCGACTGCAGCTGAGGTGAAGGCCACACCCAAGAACCAACCACTGGTACAATCATCGACATCCGCAACAATCGCTAGTGAATACGCTGCAATTCTGGCAGAGTATCTCGAAATCACATTGACAGCACCTCGTCGCAACGTTAAGTGCACGGCGACGCATCAGATTGTGACAAAAGGCCCTCCTGTAAACGCGAAGGCACCCCGACTTCCTCCCGACAAACTCGGAGCTGCGAAAGCCGAATTCGACAACATGATGCAACTGGGAATCTGTCGACCATCCAAGAGTGCATGGAGCAGTCCTCTAATATGGTAAGTAAAGTCAACGGAGACTGGTGGCCGTGCTGAGACTACCGAGCCCTCAACGCATGCACCGTCCCTGATCGATACCCAATCGGAGTCCTATATGACTGCACTGCTGCTTTACACGGGATGAAGGTCTTTACTGTAATCGATCTACAAAAGGCGTTTCATCAGATTCTAGTCGAGCCGAGTGATGTCCCGAAGACAGTGATTATCACACCGTTTGGATTATTTGAGCTCACCTGCATGACCTTTGGCCTTCCAACGCTTTATGCACCAGGTGCCAAGGGGACCCAATAATGTATTCGTCTACATAGGTGACATATTGGTGTTCTCACTGGACCCGCAGACGCACGAACAGCATGTGTCGGAGGTGTTGAGCCATCTACGCCAACACGGACTTGCGATCAATAAAGACAAGTGCCAATTTGGACTAGACGAGGTTCGATTTTTGGGGCATACGATTTCATCTGGTGGATTGAAACCATCATCATATCCATGATTTCGAGGCCCAGGACAGAACTGCAGTTAAAGCCATTCCTAGGAATGATTACCTTCTACAGACGGTTCCTGCCATATGCTGCTCAAAACCGATGCCCGCTTCAACAACTCTTAGAAGGAAACAAGAAGCGCGATAAAACGGAGCTTAAGTGGACCGACGAGGCATCGGCAGCATTTGAGACGTGCAAGTTGGAGCTAACCAAGGTTCCGTCACTTGCGCATCCTGATCCAGCAGCTACATGGTCCCTAACTGTGGACGCATCGGATGATGGACTCGGAGCTGTCCAGCACCAGACAACGAGCACTAGAAGAGAGCCTCTGGGATTTTTCTCATGCAAGCTGAACGACATCCAGTGACGCTACAGCACCTACGACTGGGAGTTGCTAGCCCTTCACGAAGCCATCAAGCACTTCCGGTACATATTGGAAGGCAGAGTCTTTACGGTCAGCTTCGCGGACCGAGCTCTTTTCACTCGCTTCAGCGCAACAAACCGATACAGAGCTCAAGACTTTGTTAGAGGACCGAGCGAATAAATTCGAGTGGAAGAACCAGGAGCTTGCTGATTCCGCCACGCCAATGCATTGCATAGCCACTGACAACAAGATTCGACCCTACGCACCACAGCAGCTTAGGTCAACAATCATGCAGATGATGCATGGCCTAGCCCACCCGGGCATACGAGCGACTAGACGACTCATCACCGACCGCTTCTTCTGGCCGACCATGAAGAAGGAGATCAATAGCTTCGTACGAGGCTGCATGGCCTGCCAGCGCAACAAGGTCGGACGTCACGTCAAGTCACCGCTTCAACGGCTCACCCCGCCAGACACCAGGTTCGAGCATATCAACATCGACCTCATCGGACCACTATCCCCGAACGATGGTTACCGTTATTGCCTAAACATCATTGACAGGATCACACGTTGGCTCGAAGCCGTTCCGCTCCAGAATATCACCGCAACAACAGTCGCCGAGGCACTTATTAATGTATGGATAAGCCGCTTTGGAGTGCCAGCAAGAATAACTACCGACCTGGGACGCCAGTTCGAGAGCCAAATCTTCGCGGAGCTGATCCGTTTTCTGGGAATCAACCACCTGCGGACGACCCCGTACCATCCTTCTGCCAACGGAATCAACGAGAGATGGCATCGCACAGTCAAAGCCGCCATCCGCTGCTACGACACTGCCGAATGGACGAAGATGCTTCCTCTTGTGCTCCTAGGACTATGCGTCGCATTGAAGGAAGATATTAACGCTACACCCGCAGACATGGTCTACGGCACCAGCCTACAGCCTCCAGGGGAATTCGTTACCGCATCCCAGCAAACATCAACGAAACCGACTTCTTGCGTGCTCTCAGGTCACGCATGACAAAACTGCGACCTCGAGACACCGCACACCACACCATCATCCCAGCGTTCGTACACCGAGCATTAGGCAGCAGCTCACAACGACAAAGTGAAATCATCGCTCATACCACCACATGATGGTCCATACCCGGTTCTATGCAGGCAGGACAAGTATTTCCACATCAACGTTAATAGACACCCCGCCCCGATTTCGGTCGACAGGCTCAGACCCGCATTCCTCACGCCAGAATCTACTTCGAAGACGAGACCCCTCACTAGCGAACCAACAACAACCACGTGCAGTGGGCGTAAGATCTGGCCACCCGTACGCTTGGAATAAAAGTATTGTGGCCAAACCACTGCGGGGGGAGTAATGTGGCGGCAGCGTTAGCATTGCAGAATTGTCCGATGCTTCACGTTAGCGTGAAAATCTGTCACCAGTGCAACACTTGAATTGCAACATTGTCCGATACTTCAACCAACGCAGCAATTGCCTCAAACAAACATGCCATATCAATTTACACGACCGTAGCTCCACTCAGCATGTCTGGTGGTCGCACGTGTGCATGGTCAGCAGTGGAACGTTCTGTTGGAAGTTGAGATCGCGTTGACGAGAAGATAAGAATACTTCATTCCAAACCTCACGAGAGTTAGCAATTCACGACCATCAGTAATACAAGTTTTTATCGAGATTTATCATAAGTCATGGTATTATCGTAAATAGTGAAAAATTAGATAATAAATAGTTTTTTAGCGTCTTGACCACCGCGTCTCGAATTTGAGGACCATAACTCATCAGTGCTTGGTGTTGAAGATTGTAACGCCATGCTTGACTTGAGTCTTTCCATGATAATTTTTTACCATGATGATTGAAAATGATCATTTCGGATGATGGAACTGGTATGATTTATTAGAAGATATTTGCTGTCGTTGTTTTGGATAATGTGATTCATGTTGCTGGGGGAAACTTTGACAATCCCATGATATTCTTCGAACATGCGGTAATATCTATTCCATCAATTCGTACATGCAGCAACAACTTGAAAATCTTTTCTTTTTGGTTGTACGCACGGTGAACAACAGCAGACGATAATTGATTTCTCGACCCTTAACGATGATTTATTTTTTAACAATAAGACCATTTGCTCTGTACAAATATATTGTTTTTAGGGTTTTGAAAAATAATTTTACAAAATCCTACTAAAGTCGCGACTTGTCAGTCCGTCCGTCCGTGTATCACAGTACTTTTTCTCGCAAACTACTGAAGCTAGAAACATCAAATTTTGTATACAGGTGTAAAGTGGTACTCTCTTCAAAGTTCAACTTAAAAAAAAATTTAAAAGTATCTAAGGGGGTCTCCACGAATAGGGTAGTGACCCCCCCCCCCCCAAAAATTTCATCAAAGGTAGTCGATATGGGTATCAAATGAAAGGTCTTGACGAGAACTTTCCAAAGCAGGTCTTAATTTGACACTTTTTGCCTCAAGGGGTGCACAGGGAGGGTAAATACACGAAAAATTTGTGTCCCCCCTCCTCTCGCGATTGGACACCTGTGATCCGAAAAATCTGAAAAAAATATAGAGGTAGGTGTTTAAGAGTACAACAACAACAAATACTTTAGAAGTCAGTATTCGGTCAACTTTGTTAATAATAGTATGATATTCGAATTTCACATTTTCGCCAAGAAAACCGTATAGTTACCCTTAAACTCAAAGAAATAGGCATTTAAGTAGTCCTACAAAAGGTCCTTGAATTTTGTTAGTTTTATGAAAATCGAATGATATACACGGAAGTTATAGCCATTTGAAATTTCTCCAATTACAGCAACTATAACACATGATTTTGGTATTTTATGGACATTCCATCGAATCAGTCACTGCAGTTTTCATTTGATCTTCTTGAAATTTTCAAATAAGGTCAATAACATACAGTTTTTTGAGAATTCATGATTTGAGTGATTTTTGGTGATGTGCAACAAAATGGCGCCCGTCCAAAATATAAAAAAAAAGGATTTTCTTCTAAACGTGCACATCTCTTTGGCATATTTATATTCGTTGCTGATGGCTGCATTTCTGAGAAGTTGAGTACAAACCCCTTCTGACATGAGTGTAGGTCTGTCTACCCAACTTATTTTAAACAAAACCAGATGCAACAGATTCTGTTTCTGCAAGGGAGAGTGGAATGTTTGTATCAGTGCGAAGATAAAGTGTTTTTGATGGAGCTGGTTTTGGAAATTATTTATTACATTTGTAATAAACATAAACAGTCGAGCAGCCCCGTGGTGATCAGGAGTGGCTGCTCCTGAAGAGATAAGGTGGTCACCCCGTCGAAACTGCTTAGTTTGTTGTTTTACTAGTGTAAAGTAAACTGCATCCGTCAAGTTTCCATCCTTTAGGCAGAGATGAGTGGTTCACTTCAGCCACTTACACATCTTTTGGTTTGACATTCCCCTTGTAATGCAACGACCTTCTTCGGTGAAAGTAACGGTTGCTTTTTGTGTAATGTTTGCGTTTGTCTCAAGCCTCCGTGTCCACTAACTTTAACGAGGCAAATATTGAATTACTGTAGAGTAGCTTAATTGACACCTAATAGAACTTTTCTAAAGACAATAAAAATTGATCGGTGCGTCTTGTAGAGTAGAGTACGCGTGATAAGTATTTTGTAGTGTAGCTTCGTGGCTCGACAAGAACCCGCCTCATATGATCCCGCAAATGCTAGTCGTCAAGCACGCGTACGCGGTCGTTAAGCGAAGCTAGTTAGCTGAGCTCGGTGTTGTTTATAGCTTGCTGACACTTATGCCAGGCCATCGGCACCCGTGTCCTACACGGACTTAGACAGAAAATCATTACACATTCCTGTTCCAAATACTTAGGGTTCTGAACCATAGACTTCCAACTTCCAACTGAAACCTAATTAAAAATTTAGCATTTTTTACTTACCTATCATCTTAATTTCACCAGTAGAAAAGAAACACATTTTCTACTACTATACTTATTTATTTCGCTTTTTAGTCCAAATAGTTATTAATTACATATAAACTTCAAGTGTTGAAAATTAACTGAAGAGTAATTTCTTAAGTAATAATTTTCTTTAGTCTCGACTAAGAAGCCATTTTAATTATTAACTTAGATTTTTTTGTTTCCAATGTTAAACTTTAACACGAAGTAACAATTTGGCGATTTTCAACACTTTTATGAGTTGAAATGAAAAACGTTCGAGCTAATTTGTTTAATATTATCATTTGTTTGTGTTTGTCTCCTTGTTGTTGAATCTTTTATGTGAATGTGCTAGTTATTTAAAATAGTGATGCATCGTGTTCATTTTCTATTCAATATGCTTCTAGTAAAAACATTTGTTAGACATTTAAATTATTTTTGTTAGTTTTAGTAGATTAAGTTAAATTGAGAGCACAAGTTGAATTTTTCGCGCCAATTTCTTTTAGAGTCGATTACCACTTCCAAACTGTGTAGATCCGCAGAGGGATGTTCTCAAAGAACTTTGAAAACTTCCCCAAACAATTCTTGTAAAAAATGTGTAATGTTTCCGTTGTTTTCTTTTATTTGTTGAAAAGCTACTTCCTAGGTCAAAGTACCTCTGGCAAAGCCTGAAATATGCCAGACCCTAAACTTTCTTGTGCTCCCAATGAGATTAGTAGCCATAACAACAATCGCCCCCCGTAGAAGCAACATCCTTTTTGTACACCCCATTCATATCCTTCCCAAGAAAATGCAGTTTTCCTCTTAAAATGTTTGTTAGTATTAAGTCTCGTCCTTCTAGTCCGTAGTTAATTTGATTTGTTTTACTTTACTCCTCATCTCAGTCAAGTGATTAAAATTATTTACTTGATTTTCCGTAAACTTTCTTTGGTTTTTCTTTTTTGGCAACTTAAGTCGATAGATACTCGATAGTGTGTTTGTGTGTGTTTCTGTGTAAAATCTTTCACATGCGAGTGTTTCGCTTCAAATCAATTATCCGAGAATTTTCTTCAGATAGTTTGTTGTCTCCGGCTTGGTGAGGGAGCGTCGCCGGTTGGGTCGATAGGGTTGATAGTTTTCCTCATTGGAAAATTTGTTTTTCAGATGTGTTTGCTTCTTGTCTGTTTGTTCTGCAGCATTCTCCGAATTTGAATTTACCATTGCTGCAGGAATTTCATTATGAGTTTGAGTCGTTTGTTGTTGTTGCTGGTGTTGGGGCTCGGGGCTGTTTGTCGATGATTGTGGGTGACTGTGCTGTTCACTTTGGGTGGAAGGGTTGGATGCGGGCGAATCGGAGGTGACGGCGGATGTGGATGTTGTGGTTGCAGGTCGGGTTGTAATTGAGAAGACTGAAGGATTTTCCGAGCTTCCGATTTTAATCTCAACGATTTGGTGCTGCTGTGAGGTTTGAAAAGACTGCGAGGGTTCGAATGTTGTGTTTGCCACTTTCGTGTTATCAGTGATGAGGGTGGTAAGTGTTGTGGAGTTCATGGTAGTGCCAAAAGTTGTTTGAGATGTAATGTCGTGATTTAATGTAGTGCTTTCTACTTTCAGGTTGGCATTCGTTGGAGTCTCATTTTCCGGGTGTGGCTTTAATGACGTGTAATGTGATTTCACTAAAAGCATCGGTGGAATGAAATGGCTGTCGGAGTGCTCCTTGGGGTGAGTTGTGTGAGCGGGTTCGTCAGTTGCCTGGGTATGCTGAACTGTTTCGAGAGTCATGGCGTGATCAGTTGACTTTTCCGTAATGAGTTCAGTAGTTAAAGTTGTGCTGACGCTGGTATCTGTGTTCTCGGTGGAAGAAGAAGGATATTGGCTAGATGTCTCCTCTACTGAATGGGATGTGGTTCCTTCAGTTTTCTCTGTAGTAATTTGCTCAGTGGTCGAAGTCGCGCTGGTAGTCACAGAGCTGTGGGACTCTTGGTACTTCAAATCCTGGGGGAAGCTTTTCTTAATATGCGGCAATGGTTGCTGGATTTGATTGATGTCAGCGCTTGGCTGGTCGCCCATCATCAGTTCTTCGATATTTCCTGCACGTGTCTTGTCTTTCATGTACTTGGGCTTCGTCAGGGTTTTATCCTTTTTCTCATTTACTTTTACCTTTTTCGAAGTTTTCTTTACAGGCTTTGGGAGGATTTCTTGCGGCTCATCAGCTTGCATGAGTTCCTCAACATTGAATTGTTCAATCAATTTCTGCACCGGATTACTTTCAGTCTCTTTCTTCTCTTCTCTCACTTGAACCTCGAAGTTGATATTATTGTCCTCGTTATTATCAGATGGGATGTTGTGAATAATGTTCAGCGATTTATGATGGACATCTGTTAAATCATTTGTTGTAAATAGTGGCGATTCACGTGAGTTTAATCTTTCAGCCTTGCAAACAAGCTCATCGATGATGCGTTGTCGGTCCTGTGGGGGGAAGAAATTATTTTTTTAATAATTCAACCAAATGGGAATTTGATTCAAAATTCTTTTAAGATAATTAAATCATTATAATCGTACTGAACTCTATCTTTCGAAATTGCTTTACTCCAGGATAAATTAGGATGAATACAAATTTCAAAACTTTTGGTATTTAAAATAGATTAATAGTTAAGCAGTAAAAATCTGTAGTTAAAAAAATTATATAGATGGAAGATAAATTTTCTCCCATTATCAGATTATGTTAATCGAAAGAAAAAACCCCAAAGATAATAATGCCATTATTCGAGCTATCTGAAACATGATGTATGGCTATCCCTTCGTGATAATCTAAGCTTACGTGTGGCATAGACACGATAAAGTTGGTGTTAAAAGGGTGAAGCGATCGACAAGAATTTTCGCACGTTTCTCAAGCATTGTAAGGATATCAAAAGAAAGGTTTTCAAGGAGGAAAAGTTTTTTTGGGAAAGGTAGCCAAAATGGGCAACAAAAGAAATACTTTGATGAGGACTTTCAAAGTCAGCTGTGGAAAAGGTATTAAAAGTGCTGAGGGGTTGGGGCAAAAGTCAAAATTTGTGAAAATATTTGCCCCCTTCTTTCTGTGGTCGTACATGTTTGAATCAAAAACAAGTTGAGTAAGCAGGAGAGTGCTCCTACCAGAAGGTCTTTGCAAACATCCTAGGGTCAGAAACGAGTTTTCTAATGGCGTGAATCGATAACTTGAATTATTCATCCAATACTTGGATATGAAATCGTTCAAATTTATGCAAAAGATGCACAGTTTCTTTCATAAGCACAGTGTAGCCGCCACTTTGATCTAGCTTAAATGATTTTTCTGAATGCTGGGCCAACTGAATATGTTCAAGATAAACACTATTTTTTTTTTCTTTTTTTTTTTTCTTTAAAAGCCGTCGGGCCTTGCTTAGTTGTGTGAGCAGACGCGTTTCGACTACTTTGAGTCATCTTCACTCAAAGTAGTCGAAACGCGTCTGCTCACACAACTAAGCAAGGCCCGACGGCTTTTAAAGAAAAAAAAAGAGGATTGGCCTGCGGATATCGAATAAACAAAGTTATTGACTATAAACACTATTCCTTAAATGTTCATTAGAATTGAAAGAAAATAAAAGTGCCTAAGTCAATTTTAAATATATAAAGGGTTTTCCAATAAGAGGTGTTATTTTGAATAGATCTTGTGTCTTAACACCTTGCGACTTCTTCCTTTGAGGCCACGTGAAAGAGAAGGCCTACGCGAACAGCTCAGCGTTGATTCAAGACCTCAAAGATGAAATTCGTGCGGCTATTGGGGACATCGGGCAGCCACTTTGCGATTTGGTTATGAAAAATTTCATGAAAAGGATATGGTCCAATTTTCGGTACATTTTGCCTTCCCTGGATCCCCCTATTCATAAAATGAGTTTTTTTATTTCAGATTCAAAAAGCTTGAATCACGACCTTTCATTTGATACCCCACTCGACTACCTTTGATTAAAAAAAAATTTTAACGGCCAATTCGTTATTAGGGGGACCCCCCTTAAAAATTTTTAAATTTTTGGTAAGACCTTAACTTTTGAGAGAGCATCACTTCTGGCCTTTTCACAAAGATTGAGCATTCTAGCTTCTATTGTTTCCGAGGAAATTAGCTGTGACGCACGGACCGACGGACGGACGGACAGACAGGTCGCGAAACTAGTAGGTCTTTGTAAAAAGAATTTTTACAAAGACCTAAAAAGGCTAGGACAAGCATGAGTATTCGTATTCGTGGATAGAAGAGCAAGAAGTACCTACCTCCAAAGTCAAAATTTGTTTAACTTTGTAAGTGATGCTATGATATCTGAACTTTACATTTTTGACAATAAATTTAAAAGTGAACCTTTAAAAGTGCCGATAAAGTCTCGGTAATATTTCATATATCCTCTATCGTACAGTAATCGAATTTTAAACAACAACGTTATAGTTGATTGAAAAGTTATCAAGGAAATTTCGTAAATGCTTTGTAACATTGATATTATGGTGACTGATCAAATAATGAGATCAGTAAAACTCAAAAAATAAGACACAAATTTGAATACCCGATAATGTTCTTTAGTAAAGTAAGGTAGCATTCTGAGGTTCTTCTATTCCAAATAATAATCATCCTAAGCTCGGGCCAGTATTATAAAGAGCTGAACCATGCAAATATACTGCCATTAGACGGACGTTTTTATTCATTATTTTTGCTTTAATCCATTATTTTTGTTTATTTGGTATCCGTAGGCAATTTCTCTTTCCTTTGAAAGGCCGTCGGGCCTTGCTTTATTGTGTGAGCAGATGCGTTTCGACTCCTTTGAGCCATCTTCAGTGTCTAAAGGATGTGTTGAAGGGAATGATTTTTTTAATCGTACGATGGGTTAAGTAGGTAGTACTAAATGAGGTCAGGTACTAAGTTAGGTCAGGTATTAAATTAGGTCAGGTACTAAATTCGGTCAGGTAGAGGGATATTACGTTTTTGGTTTTTGGATTGTTGGATGTCCGGTTGTTCTTTTTCATCACGTTTCCGTTTTTGTCGGGGAGTGTGATCTAGTACTGAGAAAATTGCGTCGTATTTTGTAATACGCTGTTCATTGATAATGTCACCGCCTGTTTTTCTATCTTTATATATTTCAAGGCTTTCTAGGATGTTACGTCTCGTTCCTTTGCTTTGTTTGTGTAGCAATGTCATATCGTCAGCTTCGTGTGCGTGGTTTTGTAGGTGCGTCGCGTAATTACGAGGGTCATTCAACAAGTACTTAGCCTCTTCGCCCAATGGCGCTGCTATTTTACCAACGTGCAGTACATTATTTTAGTAGCCTACTTTCAAAGTTTCAGTCAATTCCCTTCATCATTTTTCTTTTGATAGCCTTTGGAAGCGAGCGTGTCGGTCGGTTGTACAAAAAAGGAAAAAGAACAATATCGTTCAGTGATTAGATTCTTGCTTTTGGAAGGGAAAACGCGCAGCGAAATCAAAGATGCTGTGTACGGTGACTCTTCTCCTTCGATGGCGACCGTCAAGAATTGGTTCAACGAGTTTGTTCGTGGCC
This sequence comes from Odontomyia ornata, assembly GCA_963969285.1. Taxonomy (NCBI): domain Eukaryota; kingdom Metazoa; phylum Arthropoda; class Insecta; order Diptera; family Stratiomyidae; genus Odontomyia; species Odontomyia ornata. The sequence goes on from OZ017739.1 coordinate 463,768,746, forward strand.
GCACGCCGGTTTTTGATGAGCCACGCCCAGGTGCCCCGAAAATGGCTGCTACGGATGAAAACGTTAAAAAAATCCACGATCTCGTATTGGCAGACTGTCGAGTGAAGGTTCGCGAGATAGCTGAGACTGTGGGCATCGCAGAAGGAATGGTGCATAATATTCTACATGAAGAACTGGGCATGAGAAAGCTGTCGAAGCAATGGGTGCCGCGTTTGCTCACACTGGAAAACAAGCGCAACCGTGAGACCACATCGGCGATGTGTTTGGCGCTATTTCATCGCAATCCGGCGGAGTTCTTGCGTCGTTTTGTGACCGTCGACGAAACATGGATTCACTGGTACACACCAGAGACCAAGGAACAGTCGAAACAGTGGACTTCGCCCGGCGAATGTGCTCCGAAGAAGGCGAAGACTGTTCGATCGGCCGGAAAGGTGATGTCCACCGTTTTCTGGGATTCACGAGGTGTGATCCGCATCGATTACTTCGAGAAGGGGCGCTACTATGCAGACTTATTGGGCCACTTTGACGTCGAATTGAAGAAAAAGCAGCCCCACTTGGTGAAGAAAAAAGTGTAGTTCCAAAACGACAGCACGCCGGCTCACATCTCCGCCGTCGCCAAATTGGTCAAATTGCGCTACGAATTGCTGCCCCATCTACCGTACTCTCCAGATTTGTCCCCCTGTGACTACTTTTTGTTTCCAAACCTGAAAAAATCACTCGCCGGGAATAGATTTGGGTCGAATGAGGAGGCCATCGCCGCCACGCAGGCCTTATTTTGCAGCCCTCGAGAAAATGTATTTTTGGACGGGTTGAAAAAGTTAGAGCATCGCTGGGCCAAATGTATCGAGCTTGAAGGACATTATGTGGAAAAGTAAATTGCCACCTTTCCAAAATTTTCGTTATTCTTCTGTAGGCTAAGTACTTATTGAATGACCCTCGTAAAGTCTGGCTTGTTGTGTAAGAAAGGTCGTAAGCGCTCTTTGTCTCTTGTCGTTATTTTCCCTGTTGGCCTTACTATGTATGCCATGTTGCAGTCTTTACACATTAGTTTGCCACTGTTCTCGTATATTGATCTCTCATTCAGTTTTGGTTTAAGTTTGTTTCCGATGTTGTTGTTAGTTTTGAGTGCAGTTTGCAGTTTGTATTTTCGAACTAATTTTGATAGTTTGTATATCTCTTTGCCTACGGATGTTAATGAAGTCCACTGTTGGTAGTTTGTATGCATTTCAGTTAACTGGTGTGTCTGTTTTTGTTTGTACTATTTAACAAGTTTGTCAATCTCACGTTGTTTGTATCCATTATTATTGGCGATTCTGTAAATGTTGTTTAGTTCGTTGAAGTAGTTAGTATGAGTCATGGGGAAGGAGGAGAGCCCTTGCACTATTGATCTGTGCGCTGCCTTTTATCCACGGATTGTAAATCTATCAAATACGCTTTTCACGCCACATGGAATGGAGCTGTTAGATAAGGGACTAAAGCATAACTTGTATCACACAAACCACAGCAAAGGCGTAGAAAAACTAGTAATTGACACTGAACTAGCCATTAACAAACTACCGCAGAAACAACAGACACATGCAAGATATACTGCAGTGAATATACTACAAAAACGACGCACTAGCATAAGCAAAAAGAATTTCCCCGAAGACCATAAGATGTTAAGACACATTCAGAAAGAATTAACGGATACCCTACTAACGGTGATGATGGTCGACAAAAAACATACAACGGTGATCCTAAAAACAACGAAATGCGTACAAAAAACAATAAACTTCATTAACGCCAACGAATACAAACTGGTAAGCAAAGACCCTACGAATAAGTTCCAAGCAGACTTACGTATGGATATTATTATACTGTGTCCAAAAAATAAGGTGACATTTGAATTTAAACTGCGCGCGTCGAAAGATTTGGAGAATTATTTTTTTTAGGTTAGTAATACTGTCAGTGACATCTTTGTCAAATTTACATGTCAAAATATTAGTGTTTCAGATACGCGTCGTTTTGTAAGCTGCTAAAAGTGAGTTTTCGGTTTTTGCGATGTCGAAATTTGTTGCATTTGCATTAAATTTTGTTGGCGGTATCAATTTTCTGCTACGGATACATTGAATATGGTGCAGAAAGCCTTTGGTGATGAGGCTATGTCTAAAAAAATGTTTCCAAGTGGTATAGTGAGTTCCAAGCCGACCGTGAACGTGTCGAAGACGAAGAGCGTCTTCTTCGATTATCGTGGTGTTGTGCATTATGAATTCCTTCCGACGGGCCAAACAGTTAACAAGGAATATTATTTGAGCGTTATGCGTCATTTGCGTTACACTATCCGCCTGCAAAGGCCGAAATTGTGGATAGACAATTCATGGTTTTTACACCACGATAATGCACCATACCATACTGCACTCGTTATTCGTGATCATTTTGCCAAAAACTCAACCCATATCATTTCACAACCACCGTATTCACCTGATCTGACGCCGTGCGACTTCTAGCTGTTCAGAAAGTTCAAAAGGCCGCTCCGGGGACACCGTTTTGATACGATAGAGGAGATTCAAGCCGCAGTGAAGACGAAACTGCAGGCCATCCCGGAAACGACGCGTATCTCAAACACTAATGAATATTTTGAAATGTAAATTTGACATCGATGTCAATGACAGTACTACCAACCAAAAAAAAATTCTCCAAATCCTTCGACAAAGGCAGTTTAAATTCAAATGTCACCTTATTTTTTGGTCACAGTAGTACAATCCTCACTAATCATTCCTCTTAATACTAAGCGCCGCTAAATAAATCCAAATCCATCCACACCGCTGCTTAAAGCACAACCTAAGCTCCACAAATCCAACATCTCTACCCGGCCTGGCGTCAATTGCCGCCCAGCTTCTGAATACCATTTAGCACGGTACTTGACAACGATAACAGCTGATGTCATGCACCTTCATGGCAAATATACATTAAAAAATAGCCGTGATCTAGCAAACTCTACCACCTCTTTAACATTGATTGAAACTTGTCGACTTCTGTCACTACACATCACCAACCTCTATGTCCGTCGTCCGTCCGACTATCATAAATGAAAAATTTTCATTCAATAACAGCTGATGATCAACAGAACAACCAGTCAACCTTATAAAGACTACAATCAATCTGAACTATTCTAGGTTCAATACCAACGCCTACATTGCCAAAGATGGTTTAGGTATTAGACATCCAATGTCCTCAATAATATCCGAAATATTCTTTCGATCTTTGGAAGAAGTCCTTACATCAAAAATTGTAAAAAGATTCAATGTAATATTTTACAGACGATAAGTGGATAACTGTTTCGTCGTTATTGAGTCACAAGAAAATAAACAAGACGAACTACTTACCTATATGAATGAAATACATCCAAATATAAATTTCACTATAGAAAAGATACAAACAGACAACTCAACTATATGGACCTAGCCGTGACGCACGAGTAAACAAGATTAGACTACAAAATATACAGAAAATCAACCACAACTGATCATACCTTACATGTAACATCTAACCGCCCCGCACAACATAAGCTGGCAGTATACAGATCAATGATGCTGAGACTCATCTCCATCCCCATGACTTGTACTGACTACTCCAACGAACTAAACAACATTTACAGAATCGCTAATAATAATGGATACAAACAACGTGATATTGACAAACTTGAACGCCAACTAACTCAAATGCATAAGACTGGGGGGACTTCGTTAACATACGTAGGCAAAGAGACATACAAACTATCAAAATTCCTTCGAAAATACAAACTGCAAACTGCGTTCAAAACTAACAATAACATCGGAAACAAACTTAAACTCAAAATGAATGACACATCAATATACGAAAACAGCGGCAAACTGACATGCAAGGACTGCGACATGGCATACATAGGAAGGACAACATGGAAACTAACGACAAAAGGCAAAGAGCACTCATGATCAATAAGCCAGACGCCAATTACGCAACACACCAACAAAAAAACGCACACGAGCCTGACGCTATGACATTGCTACACAAACAAAGAAAAGGACCGAGACTTGGCATCCTAGAAAGGCTTGAAATATATAAACATAGAAAAACAGACGGTGACATTATCACCAAACAGTTTATTACAAATATCGACGCAATTTCCTCAGTACTAAACCAGACTCCCCGACGAAAATGGAAACGTGATGAAACAGAACAAACGGACATCCAACAATCCAAAAACGTTATGTCCCTCTACCTGACCTAATTTGGCACCTGATCTAATTGAATTCCTGACCTAATTTAGTACCTGACCTCATTTAGTACTACCTACTTAACCCATCCTACGGTTGAAAAAAAGTCATTCCCTTCAACACATTCTTAAGACACTGACAATAACTCAAAGGAGTCGAAACGCATCTGCTCACACAACAAAGCAATTCTCGACGGGTTTTCAAGAAAAATTTGTTTTAACTTGAAAAGGAGACTTTTAAAAATAAATCTTGTATTTGATTTTTAACTGAGTGCGTTCTGTCGGTAAATCTTAACTTCACACCTATGAGTAAGTACCTTTTGGTCCAGACTGTTTGCCTTAACAAAAAATCACCAGTACTGATCGGTTGGTGCTTAGATAGCAATGTCAGAGTGAGCAGAACCTAGCGGAGGACAATATCTGACTTTAAAGGGTTAATGATAAGAATACTTTTTACTAGTAAGTAAATCGGAGTGATAAGTTGGCGAACGAGGTCGCAGAATCGTGGTTATTGGGGCAGAAAACGGCATATCCAGAAAATGTTATATTCCAAATAAAAAAAAAAAACTGTAAACAAACTTTTTTACCGAAAATGTTCAAAATTAATCTTTCTTTTATATTTGAGTTAATTACGGGTACTGTCGTTAATAATTTCATGAACCACTGAATTTTCCAGTTTATTAGAAAGCCGAGATACACCTTAATTAAGGCAGGTGGAAAATTCTATTTTAAGACTGATTCCGGTATTTTGTCGTGAGGCATCCTAATTTGGCTCCAGAACAGGAGGTTTATCGATGACTCAAATTTACAGTTTTTTTGTCTAAAGTATTCTGTGTTGTAGATCAGAAAGTTTTGATCATATATCGTGATATAGTGTATTGTGTGATCAAAATTCAAAACCAATTTCAACTATTCACACTCTTTATCATATTTTTTTTTAAAAACAAGGATTATTTAGAAAAACATATAAGTCGTCGTGAAAAATTTGATAATAATTCGTGTAAACGTGTAAACACGGTTTGGGCTAGCAATTGGTTTACAAAATCCTTTTGGAGGGCGCATTTGTTTCTACATGGTTTCATCTTCTCTGCAAATGTATTCTCATAATTTATGTGCAGCCTCACAAAGGACTAAAGTTCATAAGTCTGAACGCTTCACTTCTCACAATTGTCTTAACGGCAGCATTTCTCTACTCCATCATTTGAATATTATTTTCAGGGCTTTGCACTTAACCTACGATATTATGACATTTAAAATGATTTAATTCAAGGAAAACTTTAATGACATGTTCAACAAATATATTTTTGCCTTAAGAGAAAAACCAGTGCTACTCCATTTTAACCGGCAAACACTTTGTTGCAATATTGCTAAAATCTAAGCCGAATCTCAAATGACTTTTTCAGATATTATATATATGTTGAGAAAATACAATCAAAAGTGTAGTGTCTGCTTCAATTAAAAGTCCATGTGGGAGCAAAATCGTGTATGATTGTTGTAATCGGAGAAAATCAAGCAAAGCTGACTGTAACTCATCATTACTTGATCAAATTAACCTATCGGTGTCGTATGTCAAAGGCGTATTCGGTAAGGACTTGCCCTCTACAAAAATTCGACATCGAAAGGCTCCAAACGGCGTCTTTAGCCAAACATTTTAGAGCAATTTTTGCCAAACAGCTGGCTCCCGTCTTATCAGACACGTCGCTGAAACCAAATAACAAGCTCTGAGACCTCAACAATACAAACAAATGGACATCAAGCCTGGCGCGAGAGAAACGATTGGTTTAATGAAGAGTGCCAAAATGCGTTAGACGAAAAGAATTAGACATACAAAGATTATTCAGATAGGAAAGCCTAGACAAAGAGAGAAAACTTTGAAAATCACAGAAGAGTAGCGAATAAGGTAATTAGAATTAAGAAAAAAATTCAATTCAGAAGTATCGATGTAAGTCTAGTGAGCAACAACACAAACCAAGCATACAAAGTAATGAGAAGCCTGAAACGAGGTCATCAGCCGAGAACCACGCTCTGTCGGTATGGCACCAGCAATATCATCGCTGATGAAAGCAAGACAAGGGAAAAGATAGACATCATATTTCAAGAACCTCCTTAACCCTCCGCATAGCTCCAGAACACCGGAGCCTATACATGTTTTCGGAGAATTTTCAGTGGCTCCACCAACATTGCAAGCAATAAGAGGGGAGGAAATTAATTATATTCTCTATCCACAAAAAAGATACCAAGCTACAGTGCGGAAACTATAGATGCATATGTATTTCATCTAAAAGACCGGACCCAGGCGGTGCGTTATAACAATAAAATAAGTAAACCCCTTACAGTTGATACAGGTGTCCCGCAAGGTACAGTCCTGGGGCCAATTTTGTTTCTAATTTACATAAATGATGTTCATAAATTGATATTACCTAACTGCTCTCTTTGCTCTTTTGCTGACGACACTGTCGCACTTTTCTGGGGTGATACATGGAACGAAGTGGTTGTAAAGGCAAATGAAGGGATGGAACAAATACAAAATTGGCTTGTAAGCAACTTCGTGAGTTTGAATGTAAATAAGACGGTGATGATTCCTTTCGCACTTACTTCTATTGGGCTACCTAGAAATGAACTGAAGGTAGTATTACACCTCCCCGACTGCTCTTACAAGAGAAACGGAGATTGTGTCTGCCCGGTTCTCCCAGTGTGTCACAGTACCAAGTACCTCGGTATCATTATAGATTCTCACCTTCGCTGGAGTCAACATATCTCTTATTTAGCTTCCAAAATAAGGAAAATGATCTTCAAATTTGTTCAGTTGAGAGATATATTATACAAAGATGAGCTTAGGCGTGTTTACTTTGCTTTAGCACAATCCTTATTGGAATATGGATTGATTGCATGGGGAGGTGTAGCGATTACCCTCGTTTCGCCATTGAAAATAATTCAAAAGGAAATTATTAAGATTTGCTTAAAAAAACCGAAAAGATATCCAACTGATCTTATATATAAAGAATTTAAAGTAATGAGTCTGCATGATTTATACCATCTAAATTTACTAAAATTTGTACATTTAAATCGAAAAGTTTTTCCATTTGTAACCCATTCATTGCATGCAACTCGTCGCCAGGTGAGCCAGATTCTTTACGAACCTCGTTATAATACAACTGCAGCCTCATCACACCCTTATTATTACGGACCACGTCTTTCTAACCTACTCCCCAAAAGCATTTCTAACTTAAATAACATCAACTTATTCAGATCTAAACTAATTAAATATCTAACGGGGTAGTGCATAAATGTTCACGAATAGAATACAGAAGTAATTTATCCTCTGTTTACTTGTTCTTCTTTTATTTCTGAAAAATGTTATTGTAAAATAATACACATGAAAATTAAATAGGCTGATACAAATTGTAAGCAGTGATGCTGACATAAGCAAGCCATTTCCTCGACACGAGCAGTGCTCAATGAGGAATGTGCTCATATAAAGACTATAGATATAAAGGTTTTTGAATTATATTTTTGAATAATTGTTACTTCTTTTTCCTAAATAAGATAACACATGTATTATATTTGTATTTTTTTGAGCAATAAATAGAACATAAATAAAAATAAATAAAAAAAATAAAAAAAAAAAAATAAATATTACTGCTTTGTACAGCGTACAAAATATTTACAAAGATCTTAGAAAATAAAATCGGATCATACGCCAAAAATAGTATTGGAGAGTATCAAGGTTGTTTTAGAGCAGATGATCCTCGATAGACCAATTGTTCACAGTCAAGCAGGAAATTGAGATGTGCTGGGAGTTCAACATGGACGTTCGCCAAATTTTCGTTGACTTCAACCAAACATACGATAATATTGATGGTAATGTACTATACCAAATAATGTTTTGCTTCGGCATTTAAGCCAAATCAATCCGTTGCACCAAAATGACAATAATGTCGACGACCTCCCAAGACCATATCAATAACGAGCTGACCGTTGCCATTTAAACAAATATCGGACTAAAGCATGGAGATGGGCTGGCCCCATTGCTATTTGATTTGCTTTTGGATTACGTCATGAGAAAGCTACCTGTGGATACACATTGCAATGCAAGTTGAGCCATGTGGTAGCCTATGCAGACGACATCAAAAATTTTTTGTCACGGTCGTTAACAACTGCCAAAGAACTCTTCCCTGAAATTCAACCAAGAAGCAAAACTAGCAGGTTTACAAATCAATGAGAATATAACCAAGCAGTCGAGGTAAAATATCTCAAAGACACAAAATATCATATTTGGCGAATGCAGTTATGAAAATGTGAGCGAATTTATGTATTTAGGCACCAAAATAGCGGGAACCGGTAATGAAAGCGATACGCCGAAGGATCAGTTCGCAAATAAAATATTTTATTCAGTTTTGACAATCTTGAAGACCAGTTACCCGCAAAGGAAAACAAAGCTCCAAGTATACGAATCTGTGATAAGACCTGTGTTATGTTATCGGTGTGAAACATGGACCCTAACCCAAGCATCCGTAAGTATATTGAACGCCTTTGAGCGACGGGTGCTGAGGCGAATAATTGAAGTGACGCTAGACGTGGACCAATGGCGAATACGATACAACCATTAGTTGTATGAAATTTTCGACGAGCCGGAGATCTCAACGATTGTATGACTGCGGAAACTGCAATGTCCCGAAACTAGATGGTGGGTACTGAGGAGAGCTAGTTATAAGGGACAAGTGGCCAGAAGAAAACCATCTCTATAGGAGACGTATAGGAAGCAGCTCTTAATGTTTGTAAAAGAATACCTTTCCAAAGATACCGTGTTTTGAAACAACGTTATTTTTGTAGATTAGTCCAAATTAAATATACGTATTTGGATCAGGTTGGTGGACGATTATTCGAAGAAACCCAATTGAAGAGCTTCACAAGCAAAATCTTCACACCACTGTTAAACATGGCGGTTGTTTCGTCTTAGTTTGGGGTTGTATGTGGGCGCAGGGTGTTGAAAATCTGCAGATTATCAATGGAAGAATAGATAAGATAGTTTACCTTAATATTTTGAAACAAAATTTAAAGCAAAGTGCTATGGAAATAGCCTTAAGAGATAATTTTAAGTTTTACTAGGAAAACGACCCCAAAAATAAATCGCACATTCTCCGAGAGTGGCTTCTTTATTATTGTGGAAAATTCATAAAAACTCAAGCACAATCATCCGGTTCTTATCCGATCGAGAAGTTGATAAACGCATTCGAAAACATACAATTAATAATAAGGTAGTTCTTATAAGTAAGTTGAAATACGAATGGTCTAATATCTCTGCTGAATACACGAAAAAGTCGGTGGATTTTGTTCCCAAGAGACTTCAAAGCGTTATTAAGAGCAAAGGGCTTCCTACCAAATATTAGTTATTTTTGCGTTGCCAGTTTTGACGCACAGCACAGTGCTAACGAGATGTTTTGAACATCCTATAGAGTTTTCTGTGATCTGTGGGCAAATAAATAATCGCTGGATGTTTTTTTAGATTCAAAAGCCATCTTATTGGTCAAGCGGATCTGAAGCAAATCGGCCGTGACAAACAGCCAGACAGATACACAAGTGGCCATATAAGGATACCGTCATTGCGTTTGTAAGCACGAAAACTTTAAAAACTACGTGCAATACTGATAACTTCTTCTTCTTATAAGTCGGTTAAAAATACATCAAAAAGTTCAATTGTAAAGACTGTATACACCAGTTAACAAATATCGTAGCAACCAACTTCTCAGAAAACTTTAGGAAGTATGGTCTCGAATTTGAAAAAAAAAATTATATAGCGTTTTCCAATAAGAAGTGGTATTTTGAATTTATCTTGTGATTTAATACCTTGTAGCTTCTTCCTTTGGGACCACGTGAAAGAGAAGGTCTACGCCAACAGCCCAGCATCGATTCAAGACCTCAAAGATGGAATTCGTGAGGCTATCGAGGACATAGGGCGGCCACTTTGCGATTTGGTTATGGGAAATTTCATGAAAAGGATATAGTGCTGTCAGCGTCGTCGTGTATGGTCATTTGCCTGACGTTATTTTTCACAATTACCGGCATACCCCGCGATTGGTCCCGCAAAATAATCAACATCTTCAGGAACAACGTAAGCAACCAACATCTCGAGCGCTCACTGAGGAAGTTACCGAACATCGTGATAACCCAGTTGACACGCATGCCGATCTCCAGTCTTCCATCACACAGCCATTGCAGGCTATCAGTCCACCATCAAGAGTTTTCGTATCTGGTCTAGCACCGCATCTGACTTCCGAACAAATCGAACATCATATAACATCAAAGCTAGGTAATGTTCCATCTATACTTACTTGCAGAAAGTTGACCGATGAGCAGCGTTACATTTCATCCTTTAAAATTGATGTTTCGTCATCAAAAGCGGATATTATTATGAAGCCTGAGGTCTGGCCCAATGGTATGCTTGTAAAAGAATTCATCTCATCCCGTAATATGAATTTTCGGAAAAGGCGTCACGCTCCAACCTCCAAAAAATAGTATAAATGGTCTTCAATGCTACTATCAAAATGTTAGAGGGCTAAGGACCAAACTTTCTAGATTTTTAACCGCCTCCACTATTGCCAAAGATGATATTTTCTTCATTACCGAAACCTGGTTAAATGATTCCGTGAGTGACTTCGATTTGTCTGGTACGCACAATATTTTTCGTCGTGATCGAGACACTAGTGTTTCCTCAAAATCAGACAGTGGTGGAGTCATGGTAGGTGTCAAAAGATGTTTTCCTAGCTCCATTTGTTGTGATTTTCAACCATCTCCTCCTATTGAATGTATCATGTTGAGAATATCACTAAAGCCAAGTTCATACCTATTAGTATCATCTACATATATACCTTGCAATTCTGCATTACAAACCTGCACAGTATTCTTTGATGAAATATCTGACTACGTGCTCTCTAGATTTCCTCATGATACTCTGTTGGTATGTGGAGACTTTAATGCACCTTCAGTTTTATGGAACCTTGATAGCTCCATACCCATCACGTCGAACAACCCTATCTCCTTCGATTTCTTGTCTTTTCTATCCTACTTGTCCCTCTCTCAGATTAATTCCATTGTTAATTTAAATGATCGACTACTCGATCTTGTTTTCGTCAGCCCGGCCTTGGCAAATAATATATCTATTTCTTCAGCTAAACCTTATAACCCGCCTGACCCCCATTCACTCCGTTATGTATAGAGCTGAATCTTCCGGTAACTCGTGGTAAAGAGAAATTCTTACCTCCATCTTTTAATTTCAATCGAGCTAATTTTGAAGCCATATCCATTGCCCTAAACTCTATTCACTGGCCCAATTTTTTTCATAATCTTTCATGTGATGAAGCTTTGGCAAAATTTTATGATCTCTTAAATGAACAAATCACTGAATTTACCCCTTTATATTCACCGAATAATCGGTCTGACGCCCCCTGGATTACTGCAGATGTGTATAATAAAGAGAAAGCCAGATTGATATCCAAGAAATCCTGTTCAGTGGAAGCTCGTTTAGAGTATTGTAGATTGCGCTCCTTAGCGAAGACCGAAGTCAAACGTGCACTAAAAAATTATTATTGCTCTATTGAGCAATCTATTTCATCTAACCATTCTAAACGTTTCTGGTCATACATACGATCCTTAAAGACCTCTCCTCCTATACCTAATAAAATGTTTCTGGAGAATTTGCACGCAAACACCCCAGAAATTATCTTAAAATTGTTCGCTCGATTTTTCGCCTCAACGTTCAATGCCCCCGCAGCTGCTGGTAATTATTTTCCAAACTTTTTCCATCCAACCTTCCAGTCCTCTTTTTCGTTCTCTCCACCCGAAATCGAATCAATTGTCCATAACCTAAATGGATCTGTCGGCCCTGGGCCGGATGGGATTCCTTGCTTTTTTATCAAATCACTTTCTACTGCTTTGTCTTTTCCCCTATCCTTTCTTTTCAACCTTAGCTTAACTGCTGGCATATTTCCTGAATGTTGGAAAGTTGCCTCCAATTTAAAACAAGGCAATCCATCTGATATCGCAGACTATCGGCCAATATCTATCCTATCGTGTTTTTCAAAAATATTTGAAAGAGCTATATACCTCAAATTAATCCCTGTGCTATCACCCATCTTTCATGATCAGCAACATGGTTTTCTTCCGCGCAGATCAACTACTACGAACTTACTTGAGTTCTCTAACAGTGTTGCTCTAGCTCTGGACTCTCAGGCACAAATGGACGCTATCTATACGGACTTTAGCAAGGCCTTTGACACAGTTCCTCATAACATCCTACTTATTAAGCTCAATCATTATGGTTTTCCGGAAATATTAATATACTGGCTCAAGTCCTACCTTTCTTGCCGGTTGTGTTGTGTGCGTCTGAACAGAAATTTGTCTCCATATTTTAGTCCTACTTCAGGAGTTCCTCAAGGTTCTATTCTGGGACCACTCTTATTTATCCTCTTTATCAATGACCTCCCACCTATGTTAAATTCGTCATCTTTGCTTTATGCTGACGATCTGAAACTATTTAGACAAATAGATAGTACTGCTGATTGCAGCATTTTGAATAACGATCTGATTACTCGCAGTTTCGTACGAGGTGACCGATATACTCCTCAGGAGCTGCCACATCAGTCACCTCGGGGCAGCTCGACTGCGGGGTTCCAGATGACCACGAACCCATATATATATATGTTGCAGCATGGCAGTGCTGCAAGCTCTATCGAGCAGTAATTTCCACATTTACGCAGTGGTGGCGAACTTATAAGAAACCTCGTGCGAAACTGCGAGATTTTTAATGGAACCAGCCTATATGCTGGAACCAGCTGAAGTCCATCGAGCGAATAATGCTATTATGTTGATAGCTAAAATGCTCGGGTGAAAGAACAATGTAGTTCTTTCACTTAGGACAACCAGCAATCCTCAAACAAGATCTGATTACGTTAAGCAACTGGTGTTTATCTAACAATTTCCATTTAAATATCCCAAAATGCCACGTAATGTCTTTCTCATTGAAACGTGAACCTATAGTTTACCAGTATAACATAAACGATATGCCCCTCGCGCGTGTTTCACATTGCAAGGATCTTGGAGTCATCTTCGATTCTAAATTAAAGTTTGAGAGACACATCTCTCATGTTATTAATAGGGCTACAAAAATGTCTGGTTTCGTGCTGCGTCATGTCCACATATTTAGTGATATTCACACTGCGTCCCTTCTCTACGTTTCTCTCGTACGAAGTATTTTAGAATACGCTACCCAAATCTGGTCTCCACACCAAGAATATCTTACTACTGCCTTAGAGCTAGTTCAGGGAAAATTCACTAAATACTTATTTTACAAGTTTAAAATTCCGTATTGTTCCTATTCAGATCGGCTTAACTTTTTGCGTTTACCATCTCTTTGTGATCGACGTCTTTATTTAGATGAATGTTTCTTGTTCAAACTTTACCACCGTCTGATCGACTCATACCTTGTAGACAATATACATTTACGGGTTCCTGCAAGAACTACTCGATCATGTCAAACCTTAGTCACTCCTTTTGCACGTACCGATGTTTATTTTCACTCTGCTATGGTGCGCCTCCCTAGAGGCCACAATAATCTTGAGCTTGGTCCATTTCCTTCTTCATTTTTTAGTTTTAAGTCTTTGCTAAGAGAAAAATTATTTAACAAGTAATTCGTTAATGTTTGAATAATTTGTACAGTTCCAACTAATTCATTCAGTATGTTTTTGGTTTTTATCATTATTGTATTCAATATCTTGTAATTGGGCTAACCGCCTGTAAGATTTGGAATGAAAATAAAAAAAAAATAAAAAATAAAATACCTTATTCTTTATAATGAGATAAATATGGGATCATTTATATTAAAAAATAGCATTTTTCTTTTAATATCAAAATAACAACTCTTATTGGAAAACCCTATGTAAATCCCATTTCTCTAGATTCTTAAATGAGTAGCAAAGTTTTGAAGTTTGAAAAATTCTGCTAGGAAAACTTTACCTTTACTATCATCATATGAATATGATTACCAAGTACTAAGTTATCTCTGCAAATAACTTTAAGATACTCACACCCCTGTAACACCCAACAGGAAAATATCGAAATTTTACAAAAATTTTCCAATAATAGTGCTGCCTAAACTCACCTGTTTTCCTTTGCATATCTGATGTAGGATTTCCTCTCCACCACAATCTCGTGTCAATTCCACACTTCCGTTATCGGCCATATACTGCGTAGTCAAATTGGTTAGTCCAGGAATGGTGCACTCCAACGCCCAACTAGGCACTGCAAAAGGACACGTATAAAATCAAAATCGAATTAGACGATAAGTTTGTCCATTGTTAGATTTATTTTCATCTATTACCATTCATCTCGCATAGGAAGGATGCTGTTTCCGGTCCTCCGCATCGAAGGGCATGCCATCGGAAATCCCTAACAGGATCAATCACAGCACAAAGAGGCGACTCAATAAGTGGCAATGACTCAGCCCAATAGCCGGACGTTGATGCCAACGGTTTCGAGTTTCTGTTGAATAGAAAGACAGCATACAAACGCCTGAGTGTTTTTCATATCCTTTCATATCCTTTTCTCTTGTCAAAGACATCCGCTCTAGAATAGGTAGCGAGTTTATCTCTAATACAATCTTACACAAACAACATGCTTGCAAGCTGCTGGTGCTGCTGCTGGTGATACATCATTTGAAAGGGAGCCTTATAATTCAAATGGAGGTACGTTTAAACTGCTGGGGACAGTGGATCATAGGAGGAGATTTGCGATATCGGTTTCATTTAGAGAGGAGCCATGTTTTTGACTTGCAGAAACAAAGCAAAATAAAGTCGGAATTTTTAATATTCTGTTTCATCGTAATCCTTATTGAATACTCATCGACTGTTGTTAGCAACAACTATTTTTATTTCTGAAAGGATATAGATTGCTGAAGGTAAATTCTTGTTTTCTGGTGAACCTTCGAAAGCAAGAATAAAAAGAGTTTCTTGAATGTTACAACAGCACCGAGTAATAAATGAAGACAGAAGAAGGTTGGGTGCCTCTCATCTGGACGTTGCCCCACTTGTATTCAATTCAGGCTATTTACAAAGAAGTATGGTACTTAGTTGGCTATACAGGAGGAAAATCCTTTTAGCTTTGTTCGCCCAACTTATTCTGTACACGTTCCTGCACGTTCCATTCAACGGTCTCGACGTCGTCGGTTGGCCTGGATGCGAAACGAATGAAAAATCTTTGCATTTATTTGATGTGAATGAGGCTTTTGTACCAGGGCGAATGAAAAGCCAACAAATATAGAGCCAGTGTAATATGTTAGCATTTGCTGATGTTCGCTGCAAATTATCGAGGTTGCTTCAATTTACAAGAAACCTCAGTTAGTCAGTAATGTGGTGTGCTCTCAGTATTGAATGTGGCAACGAGTGTAAAGAAGCAACGATAGACTGGTCAAATAGCAGGTTTATGCATTTGAATGAATATGACTCTCAAGTTGGTGTTTCCTATCTTTATATCAAGGTGGTTATATGGACTTAAGGGTGAATTTTATATTTTCAAATTATTATTAAGTAGTGGTTGTTTCTGAAACATCTATCAAGATTGAGGATTGCAGCTGCTTTGTGTTCCAAAAAAATCAAATAAAAGTTTTTGTTTTGAAATAGATAATCAAAACCTCATGAATTTAAATAAATATATATGTGAGCTAAAACGAAAAAATACCTATCTTGTTGAACGGTTTTGTAGAGAATTAATCAGTCAATTAAATTTTTTTAGGTAAATTGGTTCCCGAATTAGAGTTTTTAATTGAATCAAATATTTTATTCCTAATTGGCCAAGAATTTCATACACATATGAAGCACACTCACGCATTTATTCACTCTCCACACCAACTTACTTAATTTCCTAATAATAGAAAGTACTTACGACCATGTAAACCTTTCCGAGTTCTGCGGTCTCATCAGACCAATCCACACAGTGTCCGTCACATCCAGCACCTTCAAGAATTCTTTAGAGGCATCAAATTGCTTTCCATTGTCAACTGAAAACACAACCAGACAACATTTCCTTACTAGACCTCATAATTAAACTACAAGTCTATCTCTAGATATGAATTTATGTACAAGTATAAATGAGTATCCTGAACATGCTCATATAAATAGGCCAGATGATATTCTTGTGGGAATGGTAATCATTCAATTCATTTTCAGCAACAAGGACTTGGCATGCAATTTCATGGGATACAATAACAAGCAAGTGTAGGAAAGTCCCTTCACTACCTCTAGTATATTCTCTTTGCTGGTAAGTGTATTTTCGTTTACTGGAAAATTACGATGTAGTTTGTAATGGACCAGGACTTCAAGTTTCAAGCATTTTAATTATAGTGGTCCTTCAGTCCTTTATGATGTAACGTGTGGCTTACGTAGTACATCGTCACCGTTGTCAGAATCATGGTGCCAGAATGCTGTTCGTCTCCACCTAACACATTCATATGCTAAAGGAACATACCGCAAATTAAAATTATAGCACGCTTGTACGAGGCGAACATTAAATTTTATGAGAAGAGAATTTCCTGAAGAATCCAGCCGATACATATTCGTAGAGAACATGAAGTCAAGGAATGCTGCGACTATAGTATAGGTATAAGTAATGGAAGTAGTTAGGGGGAAAATAGTAAAGTATATTTTCTGTGGATGTAGGGAATCTTTTCAAAATGACCAAAGCTATTACAATTTCGTGTAAAAACTTCTAATCTTTTTACGCTTTTCTATATTCTCTGTTTCCCTCGCTTTGGCAATTTATCATCATTATCACTGGCCACATAAAGACTTTCATCATGATACAAATTGTTTTCTCGACTATAGTCTTGTGTGGGTCAAAAAGTGGTACCGTGCTCAAGGCTTGTCAGAAAATAAAAGGAAATCATTAGAATATGACATGAAATCAACGCAGGTTGGTCCTTGATTTGTGCAGAGTAGAGTTAGTTTCCATTATACCTTTATGCGTCGGACAGTTCTTTTCTATTGGTTACAGGGGGATAATTGTCTCAATAAAATTGCAAACGTCCTAATAACTTGAAGATTTTCAGATCAGTCAAAAACTCGTTTCCAGTCACATGTATGGTGATTTGCATATAACCATGATATCTCCAAGCATCAGCATAGCTATATGAAAATCATCATCTACTCCGAAATATTGACATTTGATGAAGCTAAAAAGATTTTGCCCCCAAGCGAACTCAAACCCCCGGTTCCACCAGAGCCTCGGATTGGGAGTCCAATACTTTAGCATCTGATACTGTAGCGTTTGTATTCTTAAGAGAATTGGATGTCCATGAAGGACTGTAGCGGTGTTCTGCTGCCTTAGCGAGCGTAATTAGTGCTACGCTGGAAATGGCCTTGTCTGGAGAATCGTAAGTCCGCTGGCAAGTTAGCTTTGCAGTGTCGTGGGGCGGGGGTTCTTTGCCCACAGCACAAAGGCCCTCTACAAAATATTTTCGTACTCACGGGTTATCAGGTGACCGGAGTCAAAAGGCAAAACTGATTGGCTGATGAAAAAGGTGCCAATGGCCGAAGTAACCTACCGTAAAGGACTACAAAGAAAAAACGCGACGACAAATAACTGGTTAGCCGCACGCGATACGCAAGACGATTTTGTTCTTGCGGAGCATGATCACGGCCCATAAATAAGAGTGGGGCATCCAGGTGGTAGCGGTGTCCCCATGCTCCACTCCCAACCAGATTGATATCCAAAAATGATGCCTTGGCCCATATCGGTTGTGGAAGACCTAGCATCCCTGGCAGAGCACCACCTGTAACAGCGAAAAAAGGAGAAAGCTCACCCGATGGCTAGCTCATGAGCGGAGGGGCCAGCCAACGTGGCAGGTCCCATACATACATTTTTTCTTCCGTTATCACTTCCTTATGTTTCTTTAAAATTCGTTAAATATTTATAAGTTATAACAGCATCGTAAAACATTCGTTTAAATACAATGAATATTTTTTTTTCCAAAATCAATATACAAAAAATTGTCTAAATTTAATAAATTTATCTAAAGGCAGTTAATACAGGGTTTTCCAAAAAGAGGTTTTATTTTGATATTATAAGAAAAATGCCATTTTTTATTATAAATGACCAGATGTTTACTTCATTATACAGAGGAAAGCATGCCGTTAATAGTTAAAAATAATATCAGGCAAATGACCACCATGAACACGCTTACAGGACCATATGCTTTTCATGAAATTTTTCATAACCAAAAACCAAAGTGGCTGCCCTATGTCTTCGTTAGCCTCACGAATTCCATCTTTGAGGTCTTGAATCGACGCTGGGCTGTTGGTGTAAACCTTCTCTTCCATGTGGCCCCGAAGAAAGAAGTTGCAAGGTCAATAAGTATTGTTTTCCGAAACTTGCAGTTATTCAAATTTGTATAGTAAAAACACAGTAACTACTCCAAAAATACAACTTTATTTAAACTATGGATATGGCCATTTTGAGAGTAACTTGCTCTCTTCTTCAGTCCATTGATACTAAAAACATTGGCAATACAGTTTGATCTTAAATACTACGAGATTTTCAGGTACTAAATGGTTTTAAACAATCATAAAATTTAAGAAAGAAAAATTTAAAGAGATAATAATGACCGAAGTAGGAGTAGTTACTGTGTTTTTACTATACAAAGTTGCAAGGTGTTGAATCACAAGATCCCGGTGGCCAATTGTGATCACCTCTTCGAGAGATAACACGGTCCGGAAACATTTCGCGTAAAAGATTAATGGTTTCGTTGCTTTTGTGGCATATAGCGCTGTCTTGTTGTAAATAAACGTTGTCCAGAACAATACCATTCAATCCCGGCTATTAAATATCATTAATCATCTCTTGATAGCGCAATCCATTCACCTTAACTGTTGCTCCAGCCTCATTTTCGAAAAAGTAAGGTCCAATGACTCCGCTGGACCATAAACCGCACCAAATAGTCACACGTTGAGGATATAGAGGCTTTTCAACAATAACTTTTGGGTTTTCCGAGCCCCAAGATGGGACAATTATGCTTATTGACGAAGCCACCGAGGTGTAAATGGGCCTCATGACTCAAGATGATTTTTTGATCGAACTCCGGATCATTTTCATGCATTTCAAGGACGCAATCAGCAAAGACACGACGTTGTTGATGATCAACCGGCTTGAGTTCTTGTGTTAACTGAACTTTATAAGCCTTCAGACCCAAATCTTTATGCAAAATACAGTGTAATGACGTTTGTGGAATGCCCAATTCCAAACAACGACGAGGAATGGACAAACCTGGGTTTTCTTCAACACTTTCGGCTACAGCAGCAATATTCTCGGCTGTTCTTGAGTGACGTGCACGGGTTTTATCCTTCACATCACTGAGTTGTCCAAATAGCTCGAACTTTTCCACCAATCTCTGTATTGCAGTCCGACAAGGTGCTTCACGATGACCCAAAAATGATCGAGTTTTACGCACCGTCTCTGCCAAATTTTTACCATTTTTAATAATTTCAGTGCGTTGTTGAAGCGTGTATTGTCCCATTTTTATAAATGACATAGTTTTTACTTGTCAAATGTAAAGAAATGACAGCTTCAAAAGTGACATCTACCGAAATAGCGGGCTATTCAAAATAACACCTCTTATTGGGGAACCTTTTATTCCTTTTTTCTGATGCCATAAAAATTTGTCTCGGAGCACAGCAGTTTAATAAATTTAAAATTTAAATAAATTTTAAGCATTTCACATTTAAGAATTTCTCGCAAACTACATTGCTAAAGAAAGTTTACATTTCAATTAGCACCCCATCAGTATGTACATAACCGCATTAAAACTTTAAGCCAGCACGCGAATTCCTGACTTTAATATGATTGCCGTCCAAAACGAAATAGAAAATAATTGTATTCGCATCCAAACTCATCACCACAAAATAAATCAATCGTTTTATTCCTATTGCCATTGAAGACATGCCATCCATTCATCCGTGCTTCCCTCCTCGGGCAATGCAGAGCCAATGTTGATATAGGTTCCTCTTATAGGTATTCGATCAACCAAAACACTATCAAGTACGCTGAAGGCGTACAGCACCGAAAGAAGCTACAACCTAGCGTGGTTAATGCTTTTTTAATTCACGTTGCTCATGAAGATCTGCTCAAAAATTCATTACGAAATATAAAATTAAACAAAAAAAAAATAACCTCGGAGCCTCTTTTGGAAGAGAAGAATTCCTTGCACTCCAACATTTTAATCGGAATATTGTCAAAGAACCACACAACGTCCTGAAGGACTGGTCAGAAAAATTGATTGTTCAAGTAGAGTTAATGTTAGTATAAAACATGTAATTATTAGCGACAAGTAAGGTTAGGGATTAAGTTTGGCAGGAAAATTCGGAGCTAGGGAAGTGCAATATCCCAAGGAACGATTCCGGAGTGCACAAAGATATACAACGCTTAGGTGTTATATCGTCAATCATCATTCCGACGGTATCGAACACGATGCAATCGTTCTAACATATTTGTCTGGCGCCAATCTAAAGGAGAAACGTGTCCCGAATTTCAGCTTCACCGGCATTCTAGAAGCAATCCCAGTACGTTTTGATCAAATTGCTGATTTCTATGCAAAGTATAAGAAAAAAATGAGGCGATTGGAAATGAAAATGCCCCGAGATTCAATCTTGTTAAACTTTCGCAAATAAAAGAAAAACTTTGTGAAAATGGAGATTAACGTTTATATACATCGAGAGTGACGCAATTTTTTGTGGCAGACGCATCAGTTAAATCAAGTTAAATTGAATGGGAAGTAAATCAGCAACAACAACAGTATAAAGAAAACTGCAATAGGAAGAAACATGTTTCGCGGTGAAACCTCATGTGCCGTCTCTTTTCGTAAATGGATTCACTATTCTCAAAATAACACTAAAATAGCAAACCAAAAGCATCAAATTCAAGCAGTTTCGCCATAACACAATTAAATTTGAAAACTAGAGTCTATCGCCTTGCCGAAATAGTTCTTCGTCAATCCAAACGAACTTATAATCGATGAATACCACTCTTATTCATAAATTCTAAGTTGGTTGTTAATATAAATGCTACATAGAGGGCAAGTGTCCTGATAAGATGCTACTCATAAGCAATCAGCACAATTGTCCCACAAACACAAATGTTTGCAAGAAAACAGTACGATACATAATTCAATAGTGCTTCTAGTACGAGATGGATGTCCATATCTGCCAGATTCACGCCTCAGGTATGGCCAATTTCAAATCTCACTAGATAGATGCATTAAAACTCGGTTCAAAAACTGCATCAATTATCTTGCGACTGCAAAAAGTAGCAATGAACCACAACAAAATGTACTTACAAAGTCCTTGGACTTATCGTCTGACACATAGTCTTTCGCCTTGCCGAAATATTCCTTCGCGGACATATTGATGGCACAGGTAACGAAGAGGTCCACTAAAACCTGACAGGGTAAACCAAATACGCCACGATAAACGCATAACTTCTTTATCTTAAAATATGGGCTTAAATAATTGCTACATGTTCCACGCGAGGACAACTAAATGAAGAACTAACTGCTAGATTCGGAATGACGATCATGCCCGTAAACACAAAATATCAAAAAAATAAATGACATTACAACCAAAACAAGTCGATATTGCTGGCCACCAAGAAAAACTGGATTTGCGTCTGAGGAAAACGCTGTAAGGTTGAGCAGCCGTGGTGGTTGTTGTGGCCTTGAACTTGCGTTCCACAACTCTCGTCGAAGAGCCGTTGTGACAAGTTTATAAAAGAGCCAACCACGGTCGAAGCGGTCTCTTTTATGGATTACTTCAACAACGAGAAGGATGAAAGTGCTGCAATTGCAAAATCTCAAGAGGACTAAAACCATCAGGACCAGTAACCAACAGGAGCGTAGTACTCGTAACGAGGGAAAATTGATTCGCACAGCGAACAACATTTAAGTTCC
This sequence comes from Odontomyia ornata, assembly GCA_963969285.1. Taxonomy (NCBI): domain Eukaryota; kingdom Metazoa; phylum Arthropoda; class Insecta; order Diptera; family Stratiomyidae; genus Odontomyia; species Odontomyia ornata. The sequence continues at coordinate 463,790,963 of OZ017739.1, forward strand.
GTGGCAAGCGCGCAAATAGGGCAGAAGTGGAGGAACTAGAAGACGTTAGGACTATCAACAGGGCCCCTGACGTAGGAAATTTAAGGAAAAATTGTAACTTTGCGAATCTTTGAATATACTAAAAATAAATTTGAACTATAACTTGAATTATCACTTTTGATTTTAATTTGAATTGTAATTGGAATTTTTTGCATGCGATAGTGAAGTGGGTAGTGTTCGTGGAAGGTGTAAATCACGCCAGGAGTGGCAAGAATCCTTTCCGTCGGGGATTCGAATTTGCATCGGTGGTAATTGTGAAGTGTTGATAGGCGGCTCAAAGAACCGAGAAAGAACCATTAGCGCCTCAAGTTGGTTTTTGGGGGAAGTGTTGATAGGTGGCTTAACGAGCCAAGAAAAAGCCATTAGCAGCTAGAGAATATTAGCCAGTCAGAGCAAGGTGTAGGCCCTGTGTGTGTGTGATACTACTCGGTGTCTTTTAGTGTCCGAACCATTCCAGGGAGCCTCAAGCTCACCAATTGGGTCCTGGGGGCAGTTCAAGTGTTGGCGAGTGGCGCCGTCCTATGCCACACCACAGGTTAGCCAGAATTCCAAGGCCCACAACCGGAATCACTTGGTGTCACGTAAGAAATTCTCTCTTCCATAAAGTGCTGCCATCGATGCAATAATACAACGTCCAAAGCTGTCTAAGTCCCAATAACACCGCACAAATTAGCGCACTTTCCACTCTTCTCTGCTGGTGAACCTGCAAGTTCTATTGCATTCCAGCCATCTCAAGGGAACTCATTAATTTCCCGTTCATTGTAGATATTCCCATAGAAAAAGTAGGGAAGACGCTAAGCCACGTGCCCTTTTAAATGCCGTTGGGTTATGTAATTACTTAGCCAACTTACACACGATGTCACATTCTGGGCCGACTATTACGGGACTATTACGGGCCCACTATTACGCACTAACACTTAGGTTCACTCAAAAGAGAATTTTACTTTTCCGTGGTAATTTGGGGCCGAATGCAAATACTTGGGGTCTTCCTCTCACAAGACAATTTTTCTTTTCGAGCAGTTTCCATGTCGGACATTTTGAATTTATGCCAAATTGCATGGCAACCACATCCCTCCAACGCAACGAACATAAATAATCGATTCATTCACAGAATCGAACGAAAAACTCATTAAAATTCGCACGGAACTTTTCTTGCTTTTTCTTCGTAGCGCTACAGCCACTTTTGGGCCTTTGCTTCCAGCAAATAGCACCTCCAATGGTATCTGTTCATTAACCATATCCTCTAATTTCGAAACCCAAGCAGCAATGAACTGTCTTCGCCGAGCGTGTCAGACTAGCGTTTCCCCGGTCTCTTCACTGGTCTCCGCCCTTTAGTTCTCCCAACAAATACCTTTTTGGGTATCTGTTGTTCATCCATACGATTCATGTGGCCAGCCTATTGCAGTTTTCGCAGTCTTACAATCGTTGAGACCTACGGCTCGTTAAAAATTTCATACAACTCATGTTTGTATCGAATTCTCCATTGATCCCCATCTTATTTGCCTCAGAACCCGTGGCTCAAAGGCATTCAATATATTTGCGGGTGCTTAAGTTAGGGTCCATGTTTCACACCCACAGCATAACACAGGTCTTATCACAGATTCGTAAACTTAGAGCATTATTTTCCTGTGCAGCTGGTCTTCAAGATCGTCAAAATTGAATAAAATATTTTATCTGCGAGCTTTATTCTTCAACGTATTTCGTCTTTTTCATTAGTGGTTCGCATCATTTTGATGCTGTATTCGCCAAGGGTAATATTTTGTGTATTTGAGGTATGTTTCCTCAACTGCGTCATGAGCTTTGTTATATTCTCATTGATTTGTAGCCCTACTAGTTTTCCTTCGCTGTCGAGTTTCAGGAAGAGTTCTTTGGCAGTTGTCAATGACCGTGGCAAAATGTTGACTCGACTTGTATAGTAATGTACCTCGCGTATCGACAGGAAGCTTCCTTATGACGTACTCCAGAGCAAATTAAATAGCAATGAAGCCAGCCCATCTCCCTGCTTCAGTTCGATATCTAAGTCAAAGGCAACGGTGAGTTGGTTATTGATACGGTCTTGGGAGGTCGTCGACGTCATTGTCATTTTGGTAAGACGTACTAATTTGGCTGGGATACATTATTTGGTACAGAACGTTACGATCAATACTGTCGTATGTTTGTTTAAAGTCAACGCAAATCTGGTGTACTTCTATGCTGAACTCCAGCATTTCTCAAGTACCTGCTTGACAGTGAACACTTGGTCTACTGTCGATCTGCCTGTTCAGAAACCGCCTTGATACTCCCCAATATTAGTATTGGCGTATGATCCGATTTTATTTTCTATGATCTTTGAAAATATTTCGTACACCGTACAAATTAGTGATACGCCTCTATAATTTTCGCACTGCAGCTTGTCACCTCTTTTGTGGATAGAGAATATAATTAATTGACTCCACTCTTTCGGCATATATTATTCTTCTCACCAACTGTGCAGGGTGACTTTGGAAATATTCACTACAGGGTGCGTACGGTATTTGAGGATAACTTGAGAGTAAAATTAATTAGCTTGTATTTTAAACAAATATTGCTATAAAGTTATTCATTAAAATCGCCATTAGCAGCAATAACCTCTTCGATCCGAGTCCGCAAACGATTACATGCCCGAATCAAATGCTGCTTGTTCATAATGACCATAACGGCATTAATAGCAGTCTTCAGCGAAGAAGTGGCATTATGAGGACGCTTATTGGTCTCACGCTCAATTACGCCCCATGCGTAATAGTCCAAAAGATTAAGGTCTGGGGAGCTAGGTGGCCATAGGTTCGGTGTTATGTGATCATGAAAATTTTCGGTCACCCAATCTTGTGTCGCCATCGCTTTATGTGAAAGAGCAGAGTTTTGTTGAAAAATGTATGGTCTGCCTCCGCTTACATTGTCTATCCAGGGTTTCACTACCGTCTCCAAAACCTCGATGTATGCAGCAGAGTTCACTCAAAGTCCTTGAGTAAAAAGTGTGGTGGCATAACATGTCCTTCGTTGCTGACAACACCTAAAACTATAACAGTGGCTGGAAATTTTGTGTGCATAGCAACAAAAACCTCCGTAGGATTTGAACATAGCCATCTGTCATTTCTGCGATTGGTCTTTTGATCTTGGTCAAAATTTTTTTCGTCGGAATAAAACCATAACATTTTGGGCGCTTCAGGGTGTTTGATTTTGTTTAGCAGACGTTTTGACCGTAGAACTCTCTCTGCCCGTGTTCGTTCTGACATGAACTGTCCTCTGCGCATCACGTAAGACTTAAGAAACATGAGGCTCACTCGCAAGGACCCTCATTGATCGCCTATGATCGCTTGCACTTGCTCTAAAAATTTTGCAGATCGGAGAGTGGTAGAACGTTGTTCGTGCTTTTTGCGTTTTGCAACCGATTCTGTATCGCCTCCTGAAGCTTCCAAATCCAAAGTCGGTACAGCAGAACCAAAATGGCGGCCACTCAAAGGTAAAAAAACAAGCAAAATTTTGTTGTTGTAATAGTGGTCAAAGCTTTCAACCAATGTCAATGAAATTCAGAAGTTTGATAGAAATTATAAGTATCTAAAGAATTACGTAAAAAAATTTTATTTCTGTAGCCCTCTAGCAGCCAAGTTTCTTAACAACTTGAAATTATAAGTTATTAAGGCAAGTTAATTTAATTTAATTATGCAAATCGGATGACAAATAAAAAATTCGAAAATTTACAGCTTAGTATTTTTAGCAGCCGTTTTCAATAAAAACTCAAAATCACGGCCCCTGATGGTTCAGACAAGAATTGAAAATGTATATATTAATGGCAATGCAAGTGCTGATTAAACTTTTATGGAAATTAACTATTTGAGCTTTTTAAGCCAAAAAGTTATCACCTTTGTGCGGTAACCACTGTGAAATGTGTAAACAGCAAATGTGAGAAGGGCGAAACCAGTATTTATATGTTTATAACAATTTATTACCCGCTAATTTTCAATATGTGATCCATATGTGTGCAACTCAAGTTAATTAGCAAAATATTTGCGCCTCTATGAAGGGTCTCTAAATACGAACGGCGACAGATTCTTTTTATGTTAATAAATACCCATGTGGTGCTACGAAAATTGCAGTTTCAAGTCCAGTAGTAGGCAAGCTAAATTCTTTTCCGAACTCTTACGCTACGTACGAGAAATTTACCTTTCCGGCTGGTGCTGCCAATGGGGATTTTTTATAATGAAAAGTTTTATATAGTTTAGGACTGTTTATTTTTCCTTTTCTTCTTTTTCTTTGTTTTTTAAGTGTGTCAAATTAATAAATTTTTCGAATGAATTATTGAAGAATGGTTATATGATACAAACGATAAAATTATCAATTACTATAACTATTGGAAAATAAACATATATTCCCCCTATGCCCAGTTAAATGATTGTTTTGCAGACAACACTTATATTTTATCAACATATAGGTCAGTGGGAACAATGTTGTATTGGTGTTCATGATTAAATGTCCTTTTCGTCAAGATCCCTCGACGAGTTTGCCTGGGTGGCTCGATTGCTATACATTTGCACTAGTATCTGACATTATTTCACTCATCGAACAAGAATTCAATTCCAATAGCTCGCATTGATATCACTACAGTAGATACGTTTGTACGCTTAAGCGAATCGAAGCGTTGTAGAGGGATATTGTTGTCCCATTTCAATGCATGCATGAGAACAACCAATGCAATGGGAAGAAAGAAAATTTATTTATTGGCAAGTTAAGATATTTTGTAAATGAAAATCAAAAACAATGGGAAAAAATTTGAAATTGATTGGTGAAGGAAACATAAGATCGTTTTTTTAATAAGAAATAAAGTGGAAAACATAAAATTAGTGTTGACAAGAAAGAAAAAATAGTAAAGTGAATAAATATTTCAAAAGAAAAAGGTATGTGTCTCCAATAGACTTTGGAAGATGATTTAAATGAATTCGGTCGGAATCTGCAACAGTAACAAATTTATGTTGATATGCAATACATCTCCATGTTTTAAAACAGGAATGGATAATCTGTTTGGCATGGAGCCCGCCTGTAATCAAGTTGTTTATAGCTAGTTAAATATAATATGTATATATTTTTAAGCAGATGCATGCAACTCCAAACTCATTTAACTTTATATAACTTCCATCAGAAAACTTGCTGGCAATAATTTTCCACAATCTCCTTTACTTCTGATAACATACTAAACATTATAATTTTTGCTGAATCAAATTACAAGCTTCCTCACTTTTCTCACTCATAAAGTCAGCAGTCCTCTCCAGCAACATCCTGGCCATGATTAAAGTAAGACCTCATTGACTCCTGCCCCACTATTACATCAACTTTCCTTCGATATTAAACATCCACGGTATTATTTTACCACCGTAAATATCATAGCAACACTCCCGTCAACCCTGGGTTCAATTTACTTTTAAGCATAAACGAAGGACCGGTAGTACAACCACCCCGCTCAATATGGGACACCTTAGGGGGTGGTACGGAAAAGTACCCAGCATGAATTACAATAAACAAGCCTTGTAGGTACTACGTGTATCCACCAACAAACTACAAATACTACGAAGAGAAAATCTCATAATCCCAACCTGTGACTAGATTAGCATGATGAAACTGGCACACGGCGTCGGCCTCGAACCATGAAATTTTATCCCGGAAGAAACGATAGAATACTGCAAAGCCATCCTGGGGCAATGTCCATGTGTTGCTGATGTTCACCTGCAATAGAAAGATTAACAAGAATTTAAAAATACATAAAAATGTTGCTGGAGCGAACAATATGCACGTACAAAATGATAAACAGTAAAATTTTTGCAGAAACTTTTACCCTCGTGTTAGGGACTGAGGTTGAGTTTACAGCAGGGAGTTCCATTACGGGCATTCGAACAGGAAAAATGAGGGTGGATCTGCTTTTTTGGAGGACAAGTTCAAGTCGAACAAGCAATTTAGATGTTAATGTGATAAGTAAAAATTATTATTGCTGATGATGCAAAAGGTGTCCAGGCGTGGGCGGGATACGAAGGATATTCATGCATATATACCGCTATAAGTGACTATGTATAATGGAAAATGGCTTGTTAATAACTAATGAAAAAGGTTCCGTACTAGGAAGCTTCCCCATATTCCTGCTGTTCACGACGCACTTAAAAGCGTTCTGCTGTACTTCATGATTATTAAAGTTTTCAGGTAGTTACTATGAAGGACTTCCCCTTTTAAGATAAAATTCAACTTTGAGGCTTATGATTCAAGGGGGCTTAGGACTAGATGTGATCTTTATGATTTTTTTCTCTGTCCGGTGATGCTGGAATGTTTATTGAAACTTTTAACCATATTTAATACCTATGTAGATATGTATTCAACTAAATCTTGGAATTTTATTTTGGAAATGTCGTCGCCGAATAAAGAAGTTATTAGTTTTCACACATGAGAGGTCAACATCACACATATGTATGTAGCTGTATGTTCGCGAGGTCAAAGTTTTTATCATAAATCTTTGAGTCTTCGGTTTGACTTCGCTTTTAAAATATATCCTTTTCCAATATCAGCCTATATTATGATAGAAAAATAGAAAACTTCTCCCTTTTAGTGATGTTTGAATATGAATACATAATTTTTTCCTTGTTTTACTAGATATTTTTTCGCATGGCGCAGTAGTATCCTCCTCGAATATATTTTTTAGGGTTTTGTAAAATAATTTTACAAAACCCTACTAGTTTCGCGACCAGTCTGTCCGTCCGTCCGTGTGTCACTGCACTTTTTTTTCGCAAACTACATAAGCTAGAAATATCAAATTTTGTATGCAGGTGTAAAGTGGTGCTCTCTTCACAGTTCACCTAAAAAAAATTTGAAAGGCATTTAAGGGGGGGTCTCCACACATAAGGGAGAGGCCCCCGAAAAAAAAATTTCATTAAAGGTAGCCGATATGGGTATCAAATGAAAGGTCTTCAAAACAGGTCGTTGTTTGGCAAACTTTGCTTCGAGGGGCGCACAGGGAGGGGAAATACACGAACAATTTGTTCCCCCCCCCCCCCCCAGACACCTGTGATCCGAAAAATCAAAAAAAAAAAAAATATGATGGTAGGTGTTTATAAGTACAACAACAACAACAAATACCTTAGAAGTCGAAATTCACTCAACTCTGTTAATAATAGTATGATATTCGAATTTCACATTTTACCCAATAAAATCGGATTGGTATCCTTAAATTGAATGAAATTCGATATTTACATAGTCCTACTAAGGGTTCTTTAACTTTGCAAGTTTGATGAAAATCGAATGATATACACGGAGCCGTTTGAAATTTCTCCAATTACAACAACAATAACACATGTTTTTGGTATTTTATGGACTTTCCATCGAACCAGTCACTGCAGTTTTGACTTGATCTTCTTGAAATTATCAAATACGGTCAAAAACATTAATTTTTTAGAGAATTCATGATTGGGGTGATTTTTGGTGGTTTGCAACAAAATGGCGACCGTTGAAAGTAGAAAAACAATGGATTTTTCTTTGAACGTGCACATCTCTTTGACATATTTCTTGACGTTATTCATTGCTGGTGACTGCATTTCTGAGAAGTTGGGTACAAAACCCTTCTGACATGAGCGTAGGTCTGTTTACCTAACTTGTTTCAATTGGAACTCAATGTTCTTCAAATATAATGTGTGATAATTTTCAAGCTTTGATTTGGCCTTTACCCCAGAAAATTCCCAAGGAACTTGTTGAGCAGAATTAAATAACTTTACTGTGAGCTGAATCGAATTACAATAATTTCTCCCCCAGCAACACTTTACATTCTCAGAAATAGCACCCTGAACAACAAGGCATATAAAATCTGGGCCCGATTTCAATATAAACATTCCAAGTACATACTCCAGAATTAATTTAATTGGAACTAGCAAACTCTGTTCAAATTCATCTAAAACTCGAGTTGGAATCTCAATTTTTCTGAATAAAATTCGAAGATAGTAACTTTCTAGAATCAATTCTACAATACTACTCAAGTCGACCTTAACATTCCGCACCAGATTGAAGTCTTTGTCGAAATAAATTTCTCTGACAGATTTCTTCAAAGCGGTTCATTGATGACATTCCAATTCCACCCTGTCGAAATGCCTCATCCGTTCCGATCATTTGGTACCATTTCAATTGTCCGTTCACCTCTCAATGCGTCCACAAAAATTCATTGGAGTGTACAAAAAAATTAAATTTGTGTCCTGGTATTGTTGCAAAAAAAAAAACCCAATTAGTTCCAATCTATTAAGCATGAATTCAATGAATTTTCAACATACACGCACACTACAAATGGAGGCGGACAAAGGAAAATTGTATCTTTAATTTTATTAGAATTGTTCGGAAGTAAGTAGGATTGTGTTTGTTTTCAAGGCAACCGTTTCATCATAGACGAAGGCTTTTTTCTCATAGGACAGTGAAAAAGGAAAATCATTTGAATGCGTAACGTGCGCTGTTCTGTTTATTTACTTTTGTTTATTGTTTCGATAAGTGTTGGCACTTTTTCCGGCTGATTGAAGTGGAAAATTTGTTCAAAAAAAATACAGTTGGGATTTCCTCGGAAATCGTCATTAAATACATTTGGAAAGGACATAGTTACAGGATGAGCGCTTTCCTATCTTTCGAACGGTATCGAGCTTGAATGGAGGTGGAAAGTTGAATAGAAGATTTTTCAAATAAATGTTCATCGTCCAGTCGTTACAAATTTAGGCGAACAAATTGTCAATTTTCGTTCGTATTTCTGATTTAAATGTTTAATGTACTCGTAGATGAACATGCAAGAGAGTTCATTTCCTTGACTGAACAATTCCGAGAATTCATTCGAATAAGTCCCTTGTCCATTCTCTGCTCAAGGACTCAATCGACAAAGCGTCGACATTATGTTTGTATAATTTCCCCATTTGTCCGTATTTATAATATACGTTCCGAAAATCCCATTAGCGCGGGAACTCCTTGGAGGAAGACAAGCAAATATTTATACTCGCATAAAATTACAATTTGGTCTGTCTATTTTATTGGTGATTAAAATGAAAAATTAAGTGGGAAATGCCATAACATCTTGTTCTCGGCAAAAATGTATCGAAGGTAATAAATGCCAGGGTGAAATTGGGTGATTAAGTTGAATTACGGCATCACCCCGAATATTCTCCTCGTCACATTTTCATGATGTTTACCTTGTTATTGATTCCATAACAGTAAATGCCTCGTTGATTGCCATCATCTGGAAATACTGGGGAGAAAGCTTAGGCCTGAGGACTCTATTAAACTGCCGGGTATCAAGAGGTTCTATATTTTTCTAGATGATGAATGGTGTGTGGAGAAGGTTGTCAATAAAGATTTAAAGGCATTAACAAACGAACGCGTGCCGCAATCAAATAGTAAAAGCTCAAATAAACGTAAAATATGAAAGCAGTTCGTTTTTAAATCTTAATGTTGATTTTATACAAAATCTCGGAATAATTAAAACTTGAAACCTATTCTGATATCAGCTGAAGAGAACAATTTCGAAAAAGAAGGAAGAATTTAAGATTTTATAACTATAATTGCATTAATTGCATAACTTACTCTTAACCTTCACAACGACCAAACAGCACTTGAATAAGGCTATATAGACTTTCGGAAAAAAAAATCCCCGTTGGCAGCACCAGCCGGAAAGGTAAATTACTCGTATATAGCGCAAGATTTCGAAAAAGAATTTGGCTTTCCTACTACTAGATTTCTTACTGCAATTTTCGTAGCACCACATGGGTATTTATTGACATAAAAAGAATCTGCTGACGTTCGTATTTAGAGGCCCTTCTTAGAGGCGCAAATATTTTGCCAATTCAATTGAGTTGCTAACTTATGGATCACATATCAAAAATCAGCGGATAATAAATTGACATAAACATATTAATACAGATTTGGTCCATCTCACATTCGCTGTTTACACATTTCACAGTGGTTACCACACAGGTGATAACTTGTCGGGTTAAAAATCTCAAATAGTTAATTTCAATAGATTTAATCAGCACTTGCGTTGCATTAATATACACATTTTTAATTCTTTCCTGAACCATCAGGGGCCACCATTTTGAATTTTTATTGAAAACGGCTGCTAAAAATATTAAGCTGTAAATTTTCGACTTTTTTATGTTTCACCCGATTTGCATAATTTTCTGCAGGTTAAATTAACTTGCCTTAATAACTTTTAAACATGGACCCTAACCCAAGCATCCGCAAATCTATTGAACGCCTTTCAGCGACGGGTCCTGAGGCGAATAATCGGAGCGAAGCTAGACGGGGACCAATGGCGAATTCGATACAACCATGAGCTGTATGAAATTTTTGACGAACCGGAGGTCTCAAGGATTGGAAGACTGCGGAAGCTGCAATGGGCTGGACACATGAATCGTATGAACGAACAACGGATACCAAAGAAGGTATTCGTTTTGAGAACTGAAGGCCGGCGGCCAGTGGGGAAACCGAGGAAACGCTAGTCTGACTCGGTCGACGAAGACAGTTCATCGCTGCTCGGATTTCGGAATTGGAAGACGCGGTCAACGAACCGAGACAGTTGGAGGCGCTGTTTGCAGGAAGCGAAGGCCCGAAAGGGGCTGTAGTGGTAAGAAGAAGAAGAATAACTTATAAATTCAAGTTTCATCGGAATCTGTTGAGAAACTTGGCTGCGAGAGGGCTACAAAAATAAAAAAAACTTTTAAGTCACCCTCCTGTATGGGGAGACCCCACCCTTAAACACCTTAAAATATTTTCTTGAACTGCAAATTTTGAGTGGCATCACTTTTGACCTACATAGAAAATTTCCTCATTCCAGCTCATGTGGTTTGCGAGAAAACTTTTTGTGATGCACGAACAAACGGACGGACAGACAGACAAGTTAGGATTTTATAATTTTTGAGGATATTGTAAAAATATTTTACAATATCCTAAAAACGGTCTTCTTTATAAATACTTCCAAGTTAAGTCATTTAAAACGTTTCCATGAAAAATATTCATTATTTCAGTTGCTACTAAAATCGCGAATCCCTCTCGCCTTCTGACATTTGGAGGCCGCCATTTTGAATGCATGCACTTAATTTCGATTATTTTTAATTTTTGTGTGTTTTGTTATTTCAGTGGGCTCGGGTTTTTCAGTTGAGAAAAAGTCGAGTCCAAGTTGACAAAATGTTCAATTTATTGGACAGGGTTTCAAAATGTACAATCACAAAAAAATACTACAGCTTTAAAATCACGTCCGTCTTCTTCGGAGGCACCCTGAAAAGTAAAAAAAGCCTTTTCGCACGAACAAATGATAGTGGACATTATGGTGACTTTGTTTCAAGCAAAATTCTGTGGTAGTTTGATTTTTATTTTTATGAGTACTGTTCATGGCGGTGAACTTAATAAAAAATGACACCGGTCAACAAACCGCGGCATAAATTCTTTACTTAAAATCTTTTGTTATATCCAAAAGCATAAATGCTTACATTTTAAATTCCTTGTTAAGTACCTTGCACTTTGGTAAAGGTAAATGAACATTTCCATAAGCATAAATGCTTCCGTTTTAAATTTCTTGTTTTTCGTTCATATCTTGAGTACCTTGCACTTTGCTAAAGGTAACACTTTCATATGTAGAAAATGCTTACAATATAATTTCGTTGTTTGTTCTTAAGTAACTTTACTGTTAAAGAACATTTTCAAAAGCATAAATGCTTACGAGCTAAATTCCATGATGCACATTTGTTACAGGTAAATGAACCATTTTTGCTTGTTCAGGAAAAAATTAAATACATGTATGAAAAGACCTATTTGTAATATTTGATTACGATACAATTAATTAACTGTGATATTGTTGCTTAGTCAGTAAGAAAATCAATTATAAATTAGCATGGAATAAAATGTAAATCATCATTGTCACAATACCAGTTGTTTTATTCAGTTGTGCAAGTACTGACTTTATATTGAATTGTTCACTCGAACAAGTACTTTTACGACATTTTTGATGGCAATTCAATTTTCGAGTTTCTTACAAGAGCTGTGCAGGAAACATATTACCAACTTTGACTCTATATAAAACAAAAGGAAATGCAAGGTAAGGATAGGGTCAAGGTTGGGTTAGGTCGGGTCAGCTGTCAGTTGATCAAATCTCCACACTCCTCCTTGATCAATTAACAGTGGAGCGTCTCAAAAATTCCTTTGTTGAGTGGCTTTGTGAGGATGTCTGCGATCTGCTTGCTGCTCTCGACGTGTTGCAATGCCACAGTGTTGCCGATATGTTGCTGGATGTAATTTCGTGGTTTTTCGATGTGCTTCTTTTCTGTAGTCGTGTTTCTTTCGTTGTGCATTTTGTAGCATGTGTATGGTTGACATATTGTCGATGAACAGAGTGATCGGCAGCTCAGCTTTTAGAATGCCAAGTTCCAGTGCGATTCGTTTGATCCAGCACACATCGACAATCACTGACACTGCTGCTCGGTACTCGGCTTCTGCAGTTGAAGTCGCTCCCAGACGCTGCTTTTGTGAATACCAGACCACTGGCCCTCCCCTCATCACTAACACATAGTTGTTGACTGTCCTGTCTCAGAGTCTCCACGAAAGTCTGAATCGGTGTTGGCCACGAGTGTCTTGTCTCCTCTGAAATTAATTCCGGCTGTCGTGGTCCCTCTCAAGTACTGGAAAACTTGTTTCACCATCGCCTGATGGCTCTTCATGGGCTTGTTGCAAAAACGACGAAGGTAGTTCACAGTGAAGCTTATGTCTGGCCTGTTTATTGTGGCTAAGTACAACAAACTTCCTATCGCCTCGTGATAGTTGTTGTTCGCTGGAAGTGCCTCGTAGTTTTTGAAGTCTGTCTTATGGTTGATCATTCCTGCCTCAGTGGATTTGGATGCTGGATTGCACTGCTCGACTTCCATCTTTCTCAGGACCTTCTCCGTGTAGTGAGGCTGACTCACGAAGATACCGTCCTGGTCGATCTTGATTTCCATAACCAAATACGTTAACTTCTTTTGTACTTTCTTGCTGAAGGTCATCTCGAATTCTTTGCTTATCTCGTCTAAGAGGTTGTATATTTCTTCTCCATCTTTGCCGGCTATCAATCCATCATCCACGAAGAGTGAGAGCATAATGCTCTTGTCCTTGTTATAGCATATACACGGGTCGTCATCTGTGTTGATCAAGTCTTTATTCATCTCAAAGTGGGTGGTGATCCTCTCGTTCGCCCTCTGGTGCTTGTGTCTCAAGTTCAGTTTCTTGCTTCAGTCTCATTTTTTCCTTGTCAAAAATCACATTGTCTTAGCTAATAATTTCTCTTTTCTCTTTGAGATAAACCCGATAGTAGGGTGAATCAATATCATAGCCAACCAGGATTCTCTTTTCTGATCTTCTATCCATCTTGCTTCTTTTCTTTTTTGTGTCAGCACGTAACACTCGCATCTAAAGGGTCGCAGCTTCTCAATCTTCATTTTTTTTCCGAGCCAAAGTTCTGCTGGGCTTTTCCCTGGTACGTTGCTGGTTCCAGTCTGGTTGATCGTGAAGATCGCATGGTTCATTGCTTCTGCCCACAGTTTCTCGTCCAACTCGTTCATGTGTATCGCTGTTCTGGCTGCCTGGGAAATCGTTCTTATTTCTCTCTCAATCTTTCCGTTCTGGTCTGGCGTGTGTACATTCGTGAAGGCGTGGAAAATTCCCAACTTGTCCATCATCTGTTTGGTTTTTGCATCCTTCAGTTCGGTGCCGTTGTCAGACCTCAGACTTTTCACTCTCCTCCCTAGCTGGTTTTCAACGAGTCTCAGGTAACATTCAATCTTCTCTGGCGCTTCATTTTTTGTCTTCATAAAGTAACAGGTTCGGTAGTGAGTGAAATTGTCCTTGAACATAAGCTAGTGCTTCGCTCCTCCCAATGACGGAATGTTCATCTCGCCGGTGTCGAAGTGCAAGATATCTAACGGTTGCTGAGCTGTCTTGGGGTTGTTTGGGTGTGAGGATCTATGTAGCTTGCCATACGAGCACCCTGTGCATACAGAGTCATTCCAGTCATCAATGTATTTTATTCCTTTACTTTTCAGTATGTCCCTCACATACTTGACATTTTGATGGCCGAGTAGCTCGTGCCAGACTTTGATCGACACGCATCATTTTGATCGATACGCATCAATTTGTACATTTCTCTCGAAGAATTTACCTAAAAGACAGCTGCACAATTAACGGATGATATAACGATAAATATATGACCCTTTCCTAATTAGTATGTAAAAAAAATTGGCAAAAGTTTCCTTCAAATTTTTAAAATGTCCTCAACTGTGATTCGTATGATGAAGATATATTAGATGCTTGTTTTCTTTTCCTTATAAGTGCTGAATTTAATCAGAAGTATGTATACACAAAGAAAAAACTAAACTTCCTAATATCTTCTTCTTCGTAACATGACAGCCCCTCTCTGGCCTTTGCTTCCTGCAAATAGCCTCTCCAACGATCTCCGTCCATTGACCGCGTCCTCCTATTTCGAAATTCGAGCGGCGATGAACTATCTTCGTTGACCAAGTCAGACCACTGTTTCCTCGGTTTCTCCACTGGTCTTCGCCCTTCGGTTCTCCCAATGTATATTTTCTTGGGTATCCATTGTTCATTCATACAGCTTCTGTAGTCTTACAATCGTTGAGACCTCCAGCTCATCATACAGCTCATGGTTGTATCGAGCCCACCATTGGTCCTCATCAAGTTTCTCTCAAAGGCGTTCAATATATTTTCGGTTGCTTGAGTTAGGGTCCATTTTCACACCCATAGCATAATCCATGTCTTATCACAGGTTTGTATACTTGAAGCTTTGTTTTCCTGTGTATGCAGCTGGTTTTCAAGATTTATTTGCGAGCTGTATTCTTCGGCGTATTTCGTCTCTTTCATTACCGGTTTTCATTATTTTGGCGCCAAAATACACAAATTTGCTCACATTTTTGAGACTGTGTTCGTATGTAAGTGTGATATTTTGTGTATTTAAGGTATTTTTCCTCGACTGCGTCATGAGTTGCCTCTCCGTCTATCCACCCGTCTGTTCATGCGTCACAGCTATAGAAGCTTAAATGTTCAAAATTTGTGAAAAGGTCAGAAGTGGTGGTCTCTCAAAAGTTAAGGTTTTACCAAAAATTTAAAAAAGTTTTAAGGGTTGTTCTGTTCTCTTTAATAACGAAGTAGCCCTTGAACATTTTTTAAAATCAAAGGTAGTTGAGCGGGATATCAAATGAAAGGTCTTGATTAGAGCTTTAAGAATCTGAAATAAAAAAAAATCATTTTATGAATCACGGGTCCAGGGAAGGCAAAATGTGCCAAAAATAGTATTTCCTTTTCTTAATCCTAATTATCTTATTCGCTACTCTTCTGAGATTTTTATTGTGTTTTCTTTTCATCCTGGTTTTCTTACCTATATAATCTTTGTATGCCTGATTATTTTTATCTAACGCATTCTGGCACTCATCATCGAACCATTCATTTCTCTTGCGCCGGGCTTGATGTCCGAACGTCTGTTCTGCCACGGTCTTAATAGCCGCTTTCACTTCCATCCAGAACTCGTTGCCTGTCCTTAACGATGCGTCCGTTAAGATGGGAGCCAGTTGTTTGTCGAGGGTTTGCCGTTTGGAGCCTTTTGATGTAAAATTTTTGCGGGCTGGCCTTTGCCGAATATGCCTTTGACATACGACATCCATACGTTAATTTGATCAAGTAATTACCTGAGTTACAACTTGCTTCTCGGTGTGTTTGGAAGTCAAGTATGCTCGAGACCCATCGTTATTGGATTAGAACATGGTCGATCTGGTTTTGTTTATTGTCATCCGGTAATACCCAGGTCAATTTATGAATGCGTCGAAATGCGAAGCAAGTCGAACGTATGGCTAGATTTCTGCTGCATGCAAAGTCAACCAGGCGCTGCCCGTTGTAATTTATTGCATCGTGGAGGCTTTATCCTTCAGTCGGTACCCGATGAGATAGCGCATTGCCAAGTTTACCGTTGAAATCACTCAGAATTTTTTTGTGTCGTTTGTAAACAATGAGTTGACTGGTTTTTCTAGGTGATTGTAGATCGTTTCCTTCGTTTCTTTGTCCTTTGCTTCGGCCAGGGCGTGAATATTAATCAGCCAGATTTTGAAGAATTTCGCTTTTATACGGATGGCGTTCACCCATTCATTGACTGCCTTGAAATCAATAACATGCGATTTGAGCTCTCCATCAGCAAAAAAGGGTACTCCAAATTCTTGTTTTCCAGTAGACTTCCCATTCTTGAATATTGTGTGCGATCTCATGTCTTGAATGTCGCCTCCAGTCCAATTCGTTTCCTGGATTGCCAGTATTTTAAATTAATATTGACTGGCCTGTTGTAAAAGGTCCTTAACAGTGCCAGGGTAATTGAGTGATCTGACATTCCAGGATCCAATGTCATAGTCGTTTTTCCATTTGCGAGTCTGTTGCCATTAGTTCAGTCCATTCCGACGGCCATCTGCAGGTCTCGAAACATTTTAAGGTTTTTAAGGGACGGGGAGTTAGCCCGTCGCGCGACCTCCATTCCGTAAGCATAGTTATTACGTCGACTCCATTATAAGGCGCGGAAGATTGGCTTTCACCCTCTTACATCCTCACAAAGGAGGTGTAAATAGGATTTAGTAGCAGAGCTGTAGATGTTTTTATAGTTATTAGCATTTCTCAGCATTTAATGTCCCGTTAGGGGGGGACCAGTCAATGTGCGACCCTAAGAAAATCTACTACCATTTAATTGGCGGCTATGGGATGAGGAATCATGGAAACTATGGGTTGGAGAAACAAGAAACAACTATATTATGTTCAATAATAACACATGCACTGCCAAGGACGGTCTGGGGATGGGACATCCAATGCCCTCATTAATGGGTTCGACCTATGGCAATGACCTTGCAACCGAAAAAAGATTATGGCATTGGATCCTCGAATTCGAGATCACAAACAACCCTGGCACTATTAAGGACGTTTCACAATAGGCCAGTCAATGTAAATTAAAAATACTGGCAATCCAGGAAATGAGGTGGACTTGAAGTGGTATTCAAGATATGAGATCACCCACAATATTGAAAAGTGGTAAGCCCACTGGAAAGTGGCATTAACTGTGGATAGGGAGTTCAAATCGCATATTATTGATTTTAAGGCAGTCAACAAACGAATGTGTGTGATTCGTATCAAAGCGAAATTTTTTGAAATTCAGCCAATAAACGTACATGCCCCGATAAAAACAAGAACGAAAAATGAAGGAAACGTTCTACAATCACCTGGAAGAACTAGTCGGCTCATTACCTACAAATGGCAAAAAATAAAACTTGGTTGTTTCAACGTTAAGGTTGGCAATGATCTGCCTCATTGGAGAATGACTGGAGGATAAAGCCTCCACGATGAAACAAATGGCAACGGCCAGAGCCTGATTGACTTTGCATGTAGCAGAAATCAAGTCATTTGTTCGACTTGCTTCCCACATCAACCCATATATAAAATGACCTGGGTATAATCGGATAGAAACACACACAGATGGTCCTCGAGCAAATTTGACGTTCGCATATACCGAGGAGCCAATTTCAACTCGGATCATTAATTGATTAAATTAACCGAGTCTGCATCAATGACCAACTCACTGATGCCTTAGACACACATATTGAACTAAAGCAGGGAGATGGGCTGGCCCTATTGCTGATCTGGAATACGTTATAAAAAAGCTACCTTTCGGTACAAATTAATTACATGCGTGCGCAATCAAGCAAATCGAGCTAAAGCTTGACCTTTGTGGTTGCACCAGTAACAGAAAGATGGTGATAAACATGAACTTCGATGATGAACTAATTTAAATTGTCTTCATTATTTTGGTTGGTAAGTAATTAAGTTGGTATGATTACACTTTAAAAGAAAATTATACAAATAGGAAAATTATACAAATAGGAAGTATTTCTCCATTCGCTGGCTTAAGGCGTGCGCCCGAGCTTATTGTATCTCAAGGCACTGAGTCAAGGATAAGCGAATAAGAAAACGTTCAACTGTCTACTCAAGGCGTCTCGCTGAAGACTAGCGCCTCAAGGCAGTTACACCCGGGGCCTGCAGTTGGATTATTATTTAATTGATTCATAAATATGACTGCATACTCAAGGCGTCAGCCCACGCATAAGCGTCCTAGTGCAATTACACCTAGGGCTTGCAGTTATAGTCTTCATTGGCTGGTTTCGTCAAATATGACATCAAAAATATCATTCATTTCATTACCTTTCAATAAAAATATAATTAAACAGGCATAAATAGTATAAATTAACTGCTCCATTGATGCCCTAAATTTATTCATATGCAGACATAAGACGTTAATTAGCTTCAAAGAACTCATTATTAAAATGTTGTATTAATATTATATACTCAACTAGACGTGTAATTGTACAACATAATTTTTAAATGAAAAAAAATTCATTTATTAAACAAACGCATCACTTTTTTGGTCTGGTTGACACGTACGAAGTAGCCGGTAACTGTGGTACAGTGAGTTCTCTCTCCTGTATATAGAATATACATCATATCAAGCTCCCAGTTCATGTCATTATAAAAAGGGTATACTGGTATTGTAATAATGACGTTGATAACCTCCTAAGTCCGCATCAATAACCAACCCACCGACATTTTTGGCACAAATATTAGATTATTGCAGGGAGATGGGCTGGGCTGGAATATATCATAAGAAAAGCACGTGTTGATACAAAAGGTACGTTACTATACAAGTCAAGGCAAGTCGTAGCCCATGCGGACGACATCAATGTTTTTATCATGGTCGTTAACAACCGCCAAAGAATTTTTCCTGAAACTTGACAGAGAAGCAAGACTAGTAGGGCTACAACCCAATGAGAATACAACAAAGTACCTCAAATACACAAAATATCACACTTAGCGAAGACAATATCGAAAATGTGGACAAATTTCTGTGCGTAGGCGTCAAAGTAATGAGATACGCTGATAAAAGAGATGAAATAAAACTACGTCGAAAGAATACACCTTGCAATAAAATATTTTATTCAGTTTTGAAGATCTTGAAACCAGCTAGATACACAGGAAAACTAAGCTCCAAGTATACAAATCTGTGATGAGACCTGTGCTATGCTATGGGTTATGACATATGGACCCTGACCCAAGCACTCGCTAACATATTGGACGCCTATGAAAGACGGGTCCTGAGGTGAATGATCGGGACGATGCTAGATGGGAACCAATGGGGAACTTGACCCAACCATAAGCGGTATGACATTATTGACAAGCCGTTGGTCTCAACGATTGTAAGACTGCGGAAGCTGCAATGGATTGGCCATGTGAATAATATAGACTAACAACGGATACCCAAAAAGATGTTCGTTGGGAGAAATGGAGGGTGGGAACCAGTAGAGAAACCGAGGAAACGCTGGTCTGACTCAATTGATGAAGACAGTTCATCGCTGCTCGGATTTCAAAATTGGAAGACGCGGTCAACGGAACGAGACAGTTGGAGGCGCTTTTTGCGGGAAGCAAAGGGCCAAGAGGGGCTGTAGTGCTACAGAGAAGAAGAAGATATATAATGAAGAAGTGATTAGAGTATACTTATTTTAAATAACATCCTGGAAGTGGATGAGGAGTAATCACTTAGATTAGCGGTTAGATCATGACATATTTAGTAATATTTTAATTTGTTCTAACTGACATGAATTTTTATAAGCCATGAACGAAAACAACTTAACTTTTTGAAGGGAAAATTCTTTACTGGGGGGTGAAAATGTTCAGATGTAACGAAAAAGCAGAACCTTTTACACTCCGGCCGGGCAGCAACACGACATTTGTGCGACAATCTGTTTTTAGTGGGAGTTTACGCATGCTGCGATATGAATTTCCAACTAAATTATCGCATTCCACCCGAACCCTTATTGGGAATAGTAAAGTAGTTTGTTGGATTGGTTGGTGGTTGCCTAGTATGCATATTTGGTGGTGATGGATGATGGCTAAGCGATGGATTTTCATGAGAAGAGAATGAATGAGGGTCGGGTAGGAGGTTACTTCGTTGTTAGGTGCTAAAATTAATTCCGCCAATTTGCAATCAATGCGATTGGCGGTAGCAGGCCATTGTTAGTTAATGAACATTGGTTATTTGTTATGACACCGATGCCGCCGTTGCAATGCATTAAGGTGGTGACGACGGATGGCTACTGGTGGTTGTTTAGGGACCATGAGCGAATGAATGATGGTACGGCGGTACCTGTGCTTTCAATGTCTTGAAATCACGACGACGGATGGGGGTTTGGGTGCCATGGGTGAATGCATGGTGGTTTTGCGCTAAACGTCTTTGGTCCTAGTCCTGATGCTTTCGGTTTGCAGTGCATTAAAGTGGCGACGAAGGATCAAAGTTGATGGGTAATCATGAGTGAATGCACGATCTTTCGGCGGTAGCCGTGCTTGCTCTTAGCACCGATGCTGCTGATGTGCAATATGTCATATTGAAATTGCGATGATGGTTAATAGTTTGTGGATTATTAGAGATCATGAGCGGATACATGATATTTTGGCGGTGACCTTCCTTCGTCCCAGCCCCGATGCCACCAATGTGCAATGTATTGAAGTTGCGCCGACGAATAGTCGTTGGTGGATTTTTGGAGACCGTGGGCAAATGGATGATAGTGCGACTGATGTGTGATGTTTGTGAGTGGTGACGATGGATGGTGCTTTGTGCGTATTTGGGGATCATGGGCGAACGCATGGTGTTTCCTCCTAGCACTAATGCTGCCGATGTGCAATATATTGAAGTGGTGACGACGCATGGTCGTTGGTGGGTATTTGGGGATCATCGGTGAATGCATGGTGGTTCCACGATAGCCGTGCTTACTCCTGGTATCGATACCAATCATGTGCAATGTATTGAAGTAACGATGGCGGATGATGATTTGTGGGTCGTTAGAGATCATGGGTGAATATAAGATGCCTCGGCGGTAGTGACGACTAATGATTGTTGGTGTGTTGTTGATGAACGTGAACGAATGCATGATAGTTTAGTGGCAGCCATCCTTGGTTCTAGCAACGATGCTGTCGATGTACAATGTATAGAAATGATGACGATGGATTATGAGGCATTGGGGATCATGGCCGGATGCATGGTGGTTTAGCGGTCGTAATGCTTACTAGTAGCACCAATGCCGCCAATGTACAGTGTATAAAAGTGGAGAAGACGGATTATGGTTGGTTGGACGTTTGAATTTATTGGCAAGCTCTTCGTGGTTCTGGGTCCTGTGTCCTAGCACCGATAACGCCAATGTACAATGGATTGAAGTGGTGATGGCGGATGAGAGTTTGAGGATGTTTGATGATCGTTGGTGAATGTATGATGGTCGGATGGTAGCCTTCCTTGATGTTCATACTGATTCCAGTAATATGCAATCTATTGAAATGGTGACAGCAGATGAGGTGAACGTTATTGCATTTGCTTATGATCTGGAAATATTTAAGAGCAACGGAACCGTTGCCCGTTCACGAAGACTAGTTAGGTATGTTGTGGGGAAAGTGGTAACGATCGAGAGTACCTTTCATAGGATGTTGTATAAGATAATACAAGTGGAGACCGAATTGATTGTAGGAGCATATTAAATTAATATTTAATAAATTGATAATAACATAGTGATTTCGAGAGGATTAGCAGTATCATACTAAATCGTATTTGAGAAAACACTAGCTTATGAGTATTCTGTATATACCGGAAAACAAAACGTTTCACTTTTGTCGGGCGTGTACTCCACACGCATTTTATTTATATTTATTTTTTTTTGCTATTACCGAAATATTTCTATTCAAAGCAAAATGAACTCTCTGCATCAACTTTGATTTTCAAAGAATCTTTTCAAAATGTCACTAAGTTTGTGCTAATTTTTATTTTTTTATCACTAGACCCTTTTCACATGAATTTAATGCAAATCCATACGTTTAAATGCTCTAAACTGAGCTTCTCATTGCGTTGTACGAGTCGTAGCTACATACAAAAAGAAATTTCATAAGTAATCACTTAGTAGTTTTCAGAATTAAATATTTTCTTATTCGGGTGCATTATTATTCTGAAACCTTAGAAACGAATTATTATTGCACGACTCAAGTATTCTGATTCAACCCTTATTATTTATTTGTTCCAAACTCTTTGTGAATTCAACATTTTATGACAAATAAGTGAAGCGTTGTAGGGTTTTCTTGGAAAGCATTTCATTTTTCCTTTGCCATCATAAGAATGGATTATTCTTAGTCGAGATTTACAACGGGCCTTTCATCAGGAACGATTGTTAAGCTGGTTTGAATCCTTTTCCAACAATTCCTTTGATGAAGTTTATGCATTGCATATTCCGTCGTTGATCTTTAGTTTCCTTTTTAGAGATTAAGTTTAAATATGACATCCAAGTACTAAATATAGAACAGGTCCGTTTCTTCCTTGAATTCATTGGTTTTGATTATATTCGCGTATGCTTTGAAAATAATGCTATGACAGAATATTAAATGGCCGCAATCAACATTTCCAATTTCGTATCTAATTTTAGATTTACCATAAAGCTTCCACCCAAATCCTACGAAGGCGTAATTTCCTAGCATCCTTGCCGTGATTTATCCATTTTCACTCTTGCCATCAATAATACAGATTTCCCATTCTTCGGCTCATTCATCTTCCTCGTAACTCATCAATATTTCAAACTTCAATTATCTAAACTAATTCGACCCACTCAATCATAGTGAAAATTTATTTTTCTTTTTGCCAATCACCAGCTTGACTGATTGATTGAACGATGGATAGAGAAGTTTTCAGATATCGAAGGATGAAGATAGTCTGGAAAGACGCCTGTTAGTTTCGTGCCGAAGTACTGTCATCGCTCTGCGTTGTCGCTTCATCGGCTCGCCCGTCCAAGTATTTGAATACATTATTCTATTCTGCTGTCAAGATGAATAACGAGAGAAAACTTTTCATCATAACTGCCGACGAACAAAAAGGCTGAGTGTTGCTGACGCTTGCACTTTTCGTTAGTGAACTTTTGGTATTTTAGAGAACATGCTCTATGAGTTTTGGAATTAGCTTCGTTTTACTTGGTATAAGGATATTATGCATTGAAATTTCAGTGCAGATGATTAGAATGAATTTTGCAAGCTTTCAGATTTAAATCGGTATTTTGAACTTTCCGATTCATAATTATAAACTTCGTTTATACAAAAAAGTGAATTTTTTTGATCATTGGTGGTACAATGGAGAAATATAGAGTACTGAGTATTTGACCGACTTCCAAAGCAGAGAAGGTTATCAGTGTCACACTTTTATTTGTGTTGTTGCTATTTAGGACTTTCAAATGCATTTTACTAAGGCCTATTAGTTTTGAGTCCTGTTTGTCCGTCTGTCAGAAACTGTAGCATGAAGAATTCTCAAATTTTGTGGAAAGGTCAATAGTGGTAGTCTTTTAAATGTTTTGATCTTACCAAATATTAAAAAAATTTTTTTCCGGCAATGGTAGTCAAGTGGAGTATGAAATGAAAGGCCTTGATTATTACTTTTTGAGTCTGAAAAACTGTACACTTGTGCTAAAATATTGTTGCAACCACGGAAGGCACCGCATTTGCAGACATTAAGTATTAGCAGAAGGGTGTGTTGCCCGGGGGTGGCATACTGAGGCCGGCTAGCGCTCAGTCATGTCGTGGGACTTCCAGGACACCCTCTGCTCGTGCTGAGCTACCTTACATAGAAACCCCTAACACGGGCGGAAAAGGACGGGAAAGGGGGAGGTCTTCTTGAGAAATGGAAGATGATGGGTTTAATGAGACATGGCCGTTTTTTACAAATTGTAATCCAAATCCAAAGTATAAGTAGAATATCAATTAAAAAAAAACTACTAAAACCCCCTTTCGAAATTCGAAACAAAATAAAAAAAAACTAGAATATACCAACATAAAATAATTCAAGATTATAAAGAATATAATAACCAAACTACTGGAGAATGTGATACTATAATTCATAAAATATTTAAAAACAAGTTGGGTAAACAGACCTACGCTCATGTCAGAAGGGTTTTGTATTCAGTTTACAAAATGCAGTCACCAGATCGAATCAAATCAAGAAACATGTCAAAGACGATTTTATTGGAGAAAATATGAAATACGAAGATCATACTATTACTAACAAAGTTGAACAGATTTCGATTTCTGAGGTTTTTGGTTTGTTATACTCATAAAAATCTACCTTGATAATTATTTCAGATGTCAATCCGCGACGGAGGAAACACATTTTTCATGTATTTCCCCCACTGTGCTCCCACTGAAGCAATAACTGACAGTTTAACTGTTTTGAAAAGCTCCCATGAAAACTTCCATTTCATACTCATATCGGCTACGTTTGATAAAATTTTTTTTCAGAGGCCACTCTCCTGTACTGTTATCATCGATTCATGGCCTATTTTTTCGAATCCTAGAATGGTTACAAAACCCTTTTGCTAGGAGCTTTCCCCCACCTCCTTGTCTTGTTTCACTTATGAGCGTTAATTGTAGGTACTCATCATCAGTCATTCATTAAATTGAATCAAGTGTTCAAAGCATGCACCTTAAACGTTGAAGTTGGGAAAAAATAACTCAAAATTATTCAATCTTCGCATTAAAAACAGCCACTATTTTGTTTTACGATTACTGATACAACTAGCTGAACCGATTCTCAAAGATATACATGACACCTATCAATTCTGAAATTTTCATGCAAATCCTAGCAAAACTGTAGTTTCTGAGTCGGTAAAAAGCGCATGTTGTTCCATAGCCATATGTTGCCATAGTAATAAATGCAGCGCATATTGTTCCATAGTAATACAGGAAAATTCAAACCGCTATAACTTCGCTAAATATGATTCAATCTTTATGAAACTTTCAGGATAGATCAATCTTAGACATTTACGTACTGAATTTCATTGAATTTTAGGGTACCGTTAAGATTTTATTCAAGAAAACATAAAATCGATAAATCATACTATTACTAACAAAGTTGCGTGAATTGTGACTTCTAACGCATTTGTTGTTGTACTCACCAAGGCCTAAATTCCTGATTTTTTTCAGATTTTTCGGATCACAGATGTCCAATCGCGAGGGGGGGACACAAATTTTTCGTGTATTTCACCTCCCTGTGCGCCCCTCGAAGCAACTTTTGCCAAATTAAGACCTGTTTTGAAAAGTTCTCATCAAGACCTTTCATTTGGTACCCATATTGGCTACCTTCAATGAAATTTTTTTTTTCGGGGGGTCACTCTCCTATATGGGGAGACCCCCCTTAAATACCTTATAAAATTTTTTTGTAGTTGAACTTTAAAGAAATCATCACTTTACACCTACACACAAAATTTGATGTTTCTAGCTTAAGTAGTTTCCGAGAAAAACTGCTGTGACACACGGACGGACGGACGGACGGACAGACGGACAGACGTACAGACTGGTCGCGAAACTAGTAGGGTTTTGTAAAATTATTTTACAAAACCCTAAAAAGAAAAAAACCAAATTTGTACTCACTTCTTTCTCTGTAGAACTCCGAGCGCTCGATGCAATACAACAAAAGAAGCGTGGGGTCGCTGAAAATTAAATTGTAAGTTAAAATCACTAAACCACAAAAAAAACGTAACGGCCACTTTTATCCGCACTAATTGATTCCTCCACTCCGTCTACTATCGTCAAATTTTCCTTTTCCTTTTACTTGATAGTTGGTAATGTTTTTCTAAATTCACTCCTTTCACTTTTGATTTTTTTGTTTTCTTTTCACTGAATTTCAACCCAAAACAAAAATTTTCGTCTTTCCGCAATCCAAATTAAAAAAACCTTTTTTTTCTCACACAATTTTCGTCTTCCCGCACTTCAAGTTAATAAAATCTTTTTCTTTTTTTACACAATTTTCGTCTTCCCGCACTTCAAATTAATAAAATCTTTTTTTTTCCTCACACCGCACAAAATCAAATCCCTTCTCTACCCAAAATCCAATATTCACCTCACTTTTTCAATCTTTCCTCTCTCCTCCTCCGTCACTAAAACTTCAAAAAAATTTTGATATCAGACAGAAAACTTCCTTATCTTCACCAGCCAAATACTAACTGCCCAAATCCACGAACTCAATCCTCTTCATTTTCAATTACCACTGGCGCATCTGGGTAACGTAATCGAAGTTCATTATACTTCGATTCCGCCACCCGCACATCTTTTTTTCCGTATCGACAAATACAATAATATCCATTGATTTGCATATATGGCAATTTGCATCATCAAAGCAGCGCTTGATTGAATGCAAAGTGTCACATATACATATACGGAAACTATTGATTCTGCCGATACCTCAAAAAGAGTGCTTCCCTGCGCTCGGGGGAACTTGAACCCAGGGTTCCAGCAGACCCCCGGTCGAGAACTTGCAACGCATCCAATGGAGTCATGTCTTGTATATTTCCCATTCATCTAATAAGCAACTTCAACGATGCATCTGGGTATGAGATTGGATTTTGTTAGTAGGGAAACGTGAATTAATTTTCGTTAGCATGAAAAAAATAAAATTTGTTAGTGGGAACTAGTGAATAGAATTAGTTAGTATGAAGGAAGGAATTAGGTTTTGTTAGGAAAAATGTATAGAATGGAGTTTTGTTAGTGGGAATTAATGAATGGAATATTATAAGTGGGAAAATTGAAATTATTAGTATATATTATTTTTTGCAGTTGAAAATAGAGGGAAAGGGTAGGATTATGACGATGGGGAAATAAAAATTATAGGGAAATCGGAAAAATGTTATGTGCGGCAATTTGAAGTTGTGAATGGGAGAAAATCGGTACGCCGGAATTCGCAACAATATTTTGTGCATCAAGAGGTCCAGTGGAAGGCAAAGTATGCAAAAAATTTGTGTCCCTCCCCCCTCATAGTTGTACACAATTGAACTGAAAAACCTGAAAAAAATCATGGAAATAGGTCCTTATGACGACAAGGGCATCAAATACCTCAGGAATCTAAACTCATTCAACTCCGTTAATAATAGTATGATTTGTAAATTTTACATTTCTCGCCCTAAAATCAAAACAGTAGCCTTAAACTTCTTAAAATCACAGTTATATAGACGAATATAGGATACTTATTTTAGATGGTAGTCCTTATTCTGCAAAAATGTACTTAAAACATTCATAAAAGGTACACCGAGTGAAGCCAGGAAATTCGGTTTTCTGTTTTTGTCAATAAATGTCTAATACGTCTTACCCCTTCTTTTAACTAGTTTTATTTTCATATGTAATCCTCATACAATAGTTATATAGCGCAAACTTCTAGTTTATAACACTTTTTACTTTTTACACAAATCTCTAACGACGTAGTCTTAAGAAACAACTTTACTGTTTGACATAGTTTTATGAACTAAAAAATATTTTTATTATTTCTTCATTTGACAATTCAAATTTTTCTACGACGATTTCATTTTGTGTGGATTTTATAAAAATGTGGAATTTAATTTATAAGTAATGTAGAATACGCTTCACTTATGTTCACGAAATTAAATGAAAATCAAGTAAGTTATAGCCATTTATGGAATTACAACAGCAACCCGTGGTTGATATTCATTTCAAAACGACCTTGATACATGTTTCAGAATGACCTAATAAGTTTCTTCAAATTTTCATGTAAATTTAACGGATAGTGTTTATGCTAATTATTTTGTTTATTTGATATCTGCACGTCAATGCATTTTTTTCTTGGAAAGCCATCAGGTCTTACAGATAGTGTTTACTTTCAATATTTGTTTAAATGGGAACAAAATGGCGGCTGTTATGTACTTATGAAGGGAGAGTCTTCATCTTTTGGATAAATTTGCAGGATTTCTTATACACGTATTGGACGCATAGTTCAAGCCATCATACCATCAGGAAATTTGTTTCGAAGCTATAGAACCCTTATGGTCGGAGCACATTCCTGCCTATCAACTTGTTTTGTGTATGTTCATGCATAACTTTTAAACGGGAATAGAGAGAAGAGTCATGTTTTTGGTAAAGTATAGAACTTACTTTCTTTCAGGTCTTAATTGAAGGAGATGTGAATCAAATAACGGTAGAGGATATATACTACTAACACGAGGAAATTTCCTTTTTTCACCCCGATTTTTCGGCATAACTAGTCGGCGCAAATGAGGGATTCCATCTATAAGGTTTCAAATAAAAGACAAAAATTGAATTAAAGTACACTGACATGAAAATGTGATTTTTTTAAGGACCTTATAAATATCGAGAAACTTAATTCGAATGTACATTCTTCGGAGTATACCCATTATTTTGCGACTTTTCAAGGAATCGATGAAAAAATGAATGAAAAATAAGAGTATTAGGTATCTTGGGTTTTTTTCAGTAAGCGGAACATTTTATTAAATCCTTTCTATCGGGAATAACCAATAAATTGATTCTACATGTAGCTTAAATGCCATAATTTGAGATGATTTAGAGCAATATCTTTAGTGAAAATTTTATGATCGCTTTTCCCCTCAGCACCCGTCCTCTAACTGATAAAAATCTGTGGTCTAGGGGTTAGAGCATGAACGCATAAGCCGAAGGTCCCAGGTTCAAATCTCGTTGGGAGCAACGTGATTTAGTTCAGGGGATTTTTCGGACAGACTACTAGTGTTGATTTAATCAGATCATATCATAGCTGAGCAGGCACACGGGAGCATGGTACTGACCAAACCAACTTCCGAAAAAATCAATACGGCCATGAAAATGAGATACTCTAACTATCTCTAAGCGAAGGCTCGAGAGGGGCTGTAGTGCTACAAAGAAGAAGATTCCTCTTACTTCTGTAGATGAAGATTTTTTACGTAGGTTTTCAAAATTCCTCCAAGAAATAATAAGTATTGACCGAATGCAATTCGCAGAGTCAATCGCCATTTAAAAATTGACTCGTTACCTTCTGAATGATTTTATACAAAATTAGCTCAGAAAACTACAATTTGTGACTTCCATACCAAAAACTGACGGGAACCAATTTATTAAAGATGATACTTTTCGTTGTATAACTAATCATAACTTTGAAGATGAACATGATAGATAGATAGTTGAATTTTCACTATTCTATGGCATATAATTTTTATGAAAACTTTAATGAAAGCAATAGACATTGAAATAACATAAGCGAATATTAAAGTTTAGAAGGGCTTTTTTGTTCCTGAGCGATGGCTTTGCATAGGAACGACGCACGTGTAGACTTCAATTATTGAGGTTGCTTATGAAAACTGCCATATTGGACTGATATGCATAAGAACGGGATAGTGATGCAACGATAACATAACAGAATATACTTCAGTCAAAAAGCTAACGTATTTTTATAATTTATTCGTGTTACTAAAGTTAAAATAATGTTTTCCGATCAGAGTTTTCCTTCAGAAAATATAAATACATAAAAAAAATTTTAATCATTTATTCAATAATGCTAATTTAATTTTTTTTTTCTGATCTCATAATAAGCAACACTCTACATTTGTAACCCAAAATATTAAACAAAGATTGTTACCACAATGAATACCCGTTCCTTAGAAAAACGATGGGTTTATGATGCAGCGTATATGAATAAAGAAGGATGATTGATAAGAAGTATTTTTGGCTCACAACACACTAGGAAAAAAGTTTCGTTTTCGGATTGATTTTAAATATATTTAAATAAAGTGTTATCCAACTAAAACGCACGTCGTTAGTTGTAAATAAAACAAAAAGTTTTCACAGAATTTTGTTAATATTTTTTATTATAATAGAAAAATCTATAACAATTATGCAAATACAAAATACCGCCCATATGCTCGCCACGGCTACGGTGGCATACTTCTAGAAATATGCGCCATCATATTTCTAATGGCTCTGAGACATAATTGAGGTTCAATGTCGTTAATGTGCTGAATTATCTAATCCTTTAGCTCTTGAATTGTTCTTGGCTTACTGATATACACATTTTCTTTTCAATATCCCCAAAGAAAGAAGTCCAATGGTGTCAAGTCACATGATCATGGTGGTCAATTAACATCGCCACAACGTGAAATAATACGGCCATTGAATTTCTCGCGCAAAAGAGCCATTCTTTCGTTGGCTGTGTGGCAAGTGGTGCCATCCTGTTGGAACCACATATCGTTCAGGTCCATAACCTCAATTTCTGGCCACAAGAAGTCCGTTATCATCTCGCAATAGCGAACACCATTCACGGGTACTGCTTGGCCGTCCTCATTTTCGAAGAAGTACGGCCCGATGACACCGCCAGCCCATAAACCGCACCAACCAGTCACTCTTTGTAGATGTATTGGCTTTTCAACAATCACTCGTGGATTCTCATTTGCCCAAATGCGGCAATTCTGCTTGTTAACGAATCCACTGACGTGAAAGTGTGCCTCGTCGCTGAAGATGATTTTCTTTGTTAAGTCACCATTCCCTTCTGTCTGTTCAACCAATCATTCGGCGTATTGCCGACGCTTGAAATGATCAGTAGGCTTCAGCTCTTGAGTCAATTGAACCTTGTAAGCGTGTAAATTCAAATCTTCACTCAAAATTTGCATCAGTGCTGTTCGTGAGATGTTCAATTGTTGGGCACGACGACGAGTCGAGGTTGACAGCTCTTGTGCCACACTATCGCAAACAACAGCAATGTTTTTCGCAGAAAGAACTGGGCGAGCATGCATAGGTGATTTCACATTTTCTACAGATCCGGTTTGCTGAAATTTGTGCACGATTCTCCTGATCGTGGACACAATTGGTCGATTATACTGACTAAAAAAATCAGATTTTCGTAAAAGGCTTCAACAACCTTAACGCGCTGTTCATTTGTGTACTTCTCCATGGTTGAATTTGTCAAACACTGAAACTGTTAAATTAATTTGAGCGAAATACTTGACGTTAAGGCGTTACTCACAATTAACATCGTGCATTATGATTGGACCACCCTTTAGTTGAAGATATCTTTTTTTTTATTCAATATGATTAAAGTAAATTTCGTAAGTCATAGCAACTATGTTATTACCCAAAGAGAGAGAGAGAGTAAATTTTTTCATTTTCTCATTCTTTAAATTATCATTTCTCAAAGAAGCTCTCTATGAACCATATTCATTTTGCCGCGCTAAATCCAGTATTTGTAGTGTAGATATCAAAATTATCTTTCGAAGGTATCGTTGTTTTTGTTGGAAAACTAAATAATTTATAATGCTTCGTGGCCAGTGTGACTGTTGTAAAACATGGCGATAAACAGAAACTGATTTTCGTATCTATGCTAATAGGAAAATTCTTTCTATACTTCGAAATCCTAAAAACTGTGACCTACAGAGTGGTTGAAAGTTATGTTCTAAATGCAGATCATATGCATTTCATGTGGTTGGGGCTCAAAACCGAAATACTTCTACGTTGACCTCCTCAATGACTCGAGTTCCTGCTATGACAAGTTCTGCCGACGGTACCACAAAGAAGTCTGATATACGTTTATCAATACCTCGTTGTCATAACTCAAATACGTAGCAGCTTTCTGATACCGATTATTGTACTCTCATGGGTATACCTGTGTCCAATTTCAACAACATTTTTGAGCTAGTAAGGCCCAAAGTTCGTTCCTCGAAAATTTGGTCACCTCGTACTTACTTGGCAGACTTGCTTGTGAAATTGAGAACTGGTCGCTCTAACAGTGTTCTTTCTACATTATTCAGTATAAAACAAGTTGAAGTAGCAGGAGAGTGCTCCTGCCAGAATGGTATTGTAAAACAATTAGTAAATTGAGCTATATATTCTGCATATGAAAACTTGACTAATATACAGATTCCATAAATTGAGTTCGAAAAATTATTATGGTTGTTATGATTTTAATCTCGCCACCATTTTGTTTCAAATGTTTTGACCCCGTCACTTGATTAGTCATGATAACACATCAATATTATAAACCATTTCTAAAATTTTATCAAAATTCCTACATATTTGTAGTGTCTAGGTCCGTTGCAAACGTGTATCTTCCTAGTATCACGTGTTAATGTTGTTGTAATTGTTAAATATTCAATCGGCTGTAACTCAGCTGTTTATTGTTCAATTATTGTGAAATTTTCGAACCATATATAATTACTTTTAGAAAACTTAAATTATAGGTTTTGGGAAAGTTAAGGGTCCCATCTTGATTTTATAGGCAAAAAACCAAAATTTATAAAATGTACTATTATTAACAAAGCGGAGCGAATTTCGACTTCTAATGTTTTTGTTGCGCTTGGGAAGGAAAAATTGTCAGTGTAAGTACTGTTTTGAAAAGCTCTTATAAAGAACTTTCATTTGATATTCATATCGGCTTTGATGAAATATTTTTTTCAGCGGCCACTCCCCTGTACTGTAATCATCGATTCATGGCCAATTTTTTCGAATCCTGGAATGATTATCAAGCCCTTTTGTTAGGAGCTCTCTCCTGCCTCTTCGACTTGTTTCACCCATGAGTATTAATTGTAGGTACTCATCGTCAATCATTCATTAAATTGAATCAAGTGTTAAAAGCACGCGCCTTAAACGTTAAAGTTGGGGTAAAATAACTCAAAATTATTCAATCTTCGCATTTAAAACAGCCACTATTTTGCTTTACGATTACTGATACCACTAGCTGAGCCAATTCTCAAAGATATTCATGATACCTATCATTCCTAAAATTTTCATGCAAATCCTAGCAAAGCTGTAGTGCCTAAGTCGGTAAAATGCTCATATTGTTCCATAGCCATACTCGTATGTTTCCATAGTAATACTCGTACAGCGCATATTGTTAAATAGTAATACAGGAAAATTCAAATCGCTATAACTTCGTTAAATACCATTCGATTTTTATGAAACTTTCAGGACAGAGTAATCTTATAAAAATTAATTAAATTTAGGGGCACCGTTAAGACTTTATTCAAGAAAACATAAAATCGATAAATCATACTACTACTAACAAAGTTGAGTGAATTTCGACTTCTCATGTATTTGTTGTTGTTGTACTCATAAAGGCCTGCATTCATGATTTTTTTCAGACTTTCAGACTTTTTCGAGGGGGGGGGCACACAAAATTTTCGCACATTTCCCCTTCTCCTGCACCCCTCAAAGCAAAATTTGTCACCTTTCATTTGATACCCATTTTGCCTACATGTGATAAAAACTTTTTTTTCGGGGGCAACTCCCCTATGGGGGAGACCCCCTTAAAGACCTAAATTTCTTTTCGTGGTGAAACTTTGAAGAGGGCGTCACTTCGCACTTACTTACAAAATCTTATGTTTCTAGCTTATGTAGTTTTCGAGAAAAAGTGGTGTGACATACGGACGGACGGACAGACAGCACGCGGTTTTAGTAGGGTATTGTAAAATGATTTTACAATACCCTAAGAAACACCCGTTCTGCATGTTAGACCTGAATGGGAAGGTACTAGACAAACTCATCAAGGCAAGACTCACTGGCGCAATTCGTGCTTCTGGGGACCTATTTCCTTGATAGTATGTCTAGAGCAGGACACTCCACTATTGATGCGATTGTAGAGGTGAGGAGTGCGATCCAAAAGGAAGAGGTATAGAACTGCTCCAAGCAACGGATCATTCTGTAGGTGACACTCGACACTATGAAGACCTTCAAATTCGCTAGATGGGTGGATATTCTGGATAAGCTGGAAAACCTATTTCTAGTTCCAAAATTCTCATGCGGCTTTTGAGGGATTGCCTGAAGGACCAAAGCCTACTTTATGATACGGTACAGGTTCAACGAAGGATGAAAATTACATCAGGTGCAGCCCAGGGATTTATCTTTGGTCCAGACCTCTGGAAAATGCCTTGCGATGGGCTACTAAGGCTGGAAATACCAGATGAGTGGCATTTGATTGGCTATGCGGATGATATAGTGGCTCTAGTCTTTGGACGCACCGTTAAATGAGCGCAACTTAGGCTAGGTATGCTGATGCGCTGCGTGAGAGACTAAATGACTATTCGCGAGCTCAGTCTAACACTGGAGAAAACCGAAGTGGTCATCTTGACAAAAAAGAGAGTGCTTAGAGTAAAGACGATCAGTTTTGGAGACATATTAATCAAATTGAAGCCTACGAAGAAGTACCTGGGACTACAGATCGACTCAAAGATGAGTTTCTCTTAGAAAATCAGGGGAGCGGCTTCGGAAGCTGCTTCGAGTGTACTGGCTCTGAGTCGACTTATGGTCAACGTAGGGGGTCCAATCTATCAAGAAGATGCCTCTGGTGTGTGCTGCTATGGGATCAATGATACTGTATTGAACAGAAATATGGGGTGACGCTCTCAGTAAAGAGGTGTTATGAATACACTTGGCAAAGGTACAGAGAAGAGGAGCACTGAGGATTACATCTTCATATCCGGCAGCCTCTGATTCGACGGTGAGAGTTAGTGCAGGCGCGACGCATATCATCCTTCTTGTTGGAGAGCGCCCGCGAGGAGAAACAGCGCTCACTCGTGAACACGTGAATTGCAACGAAGAAAAGGTGGACTGCATGGCTCATCCCAGATCTGAAACCGAGGCTAAATTTAAGGCATGGTATAATAGACTTCTAAGCGATCCAGTTTTTAAGCGGGCGTGGGTGTTTTCTGTCTTACCTCCACAAGATTGGTAAATCAAGGTCCGCCGACTGTCAATTGTGCCCAGGAGAGGAATACAATGCCTGCCATAGAATTTTGGCTTGCACAAAATGTGATGGCCTCCGACGGAACCTCCACAGGAAGACGGAATAGCTCATCCCAGGTATTACAGTCGTGATAATGCTTGAATGGGTTGACAAATGGAACCATGCGGTACATTATATACGAGCAGTCCCAAAATATAGAAAGAATCACAGCAGCCAGGAACAGTGGGGGTGGCGACTCGCTCATCTAAAAACTCCTCTTCCTACTTCCCCTCTCGCTGGAGGAGGTATTCCCAAGCTTGATGGCGCTCCACGGCGTAGACCTGGACCGAAGGTTCTCAGGTTGACCGGAGAGGTGTTTAGTCGGTAGTTCAGTCGATTGCACCTATTCACCTATTCCACCTATTCACCTCTCAACCACAAAAAAAAATTAGGTAAATATTTTCATGGGAGGCCGTGTGGATCAGTAGGTTAGGGCACACTCCGCTTGCACAGCAGCTCCTTAGTTTAATCCTTGGTGACGGTATCGTGTTTTAACTTCTGATGCTGCTTTCGGACTACCAGCCTACCCAGTTGTGACGGGCACTAGTTGGAAAATTAGATAATAGTCACATGGTTGAGCGTGATATTGGCCATATCATTTCGAATTCCGTGACGGTCATGGAATGAGATACCCTAACATTAAATCTCAATGCCAAGGTTAGGATTTTTGACTGTTGTGTGATGGTAAAAAATGAACAATAAAACCGGAAAAGTTACGTCAGTGGAAGAAATTACCGTTTTCGAAGTTAACTTTTCTTCTAAAAAATTCACAGTAGCACAAATGATAAGTTATGCAATTAAAGGCAATGCAACACCAAAAATTAAAGGCAATGCAACACCAACAATCGGTACTGTAGCAGATATCGGAGCCGCTACGAAGTTTTTGCCGAATGAGAGGTAGTATTTTAGATGGGAGAAATCTGCAAAGCAGCTCAAAAATAAACCAGTGGGAAGGTGAATGAGAAATAGAGGAAAAAGTGGGGCATCGGTAAAACTTAACCGTAAACGCGTATGCTATCTGAAAACAGATCAAGAAAACAAAGTACACCAAGAGAAAACAAACCCGAGTAAACCCACCTAAATATACTTGGGTGCATTATTTTCAGAAGAAAAGACGAAAATAACAAGGTAAGTCATACATGACCCTAGGTAAATTATACTAGATACTACAATACCCTAAGCAACTAAAGCATTGCGCATAACGACTAGCACGAAGATGACTGCCTTACGTAGAATATTTAGTGTTGTGTTGGATGAAATTTCCCATGGCCTAATGCGAGCGCTTTTGCCTTGTGATCGTGGGATGCGGGTTTGAGTCCAGCCCCCGAGCTCATGACCAGGTAAGAATTTACATGATTAATGTGAATATGGAATTATAACATCAGAATATGTGAGTGGTGAGAAGAATGAGAGTGCAAAACCATGTTCAGGGTAACGGCTTCACAAATAAATTTATGGTGATTTTTTCAATGGGGATTGCATTTTTAGGCGAATTGCCTTAGATGTTAGTAGGCCCGAAAATGCCTTAAAGCTTGTATAGCATAAACACAATTTTTGTGCAATTTTACACAAACTTTTTTTCAGCGTAGTGATCATGGATCAAATCAAAAACGATGACTATTAGTATGAAAAATTGAAAAATAGTGACTGCCTTATACTCTGGCAGGAACCACTTCAGGATTGGTGAACATCAATATTTTGTCACAGATGTTGAGTCCCGAGATCGACTGGGAAGCAAAACTAGTAGGGCTACAAATCAATAAGAATAAGAAAAACTCGTGGCACACTTGAGAAAAAATACCTCAAATATGACAATTGGCAAAGATAATATCAAAAATGTGGCCAAACTTGTATATTTAGGTGCCAAAATAACGAGAACTGGTGAAGAAAAAAAAAAAATTCTTAAAGATCAGCAGCATACACAGGTAAACAAAGCACCAAGTATACAAATCTGTGATAAGACCTGTGTTATGCTACGGGTGTGAAAAATGGACCCTAACTCGAGCATCTGCAAATATATTGAACGCCTTGGGAAGACGGGTTCTGAGGTGAACAATCGGAACGAAGCTAGACAGCGACTAATGGCGAAATCGATACATGAGTTATACATGAGCGATATTCGTTAGAAGACTTGAAGGGTGGAGACCAGTGGGGTTCTGATTCGGTCGATGAATACAGTTGATTACTGCTTGGATTTTGAAACTAGAGGATACGGTCAATGGACCGAGACAATTGGAGGTGCTTGTTGCAGGAAGCAAAGCCCTGAAAGGTGGTGTAGTGTTACGAAGAAGAAGAATAAGAAGTTTTAGAATCTGGAACAACAAAATTAGTTTATGCATCATGCATCCAGGGAAAACAAAAAGTATGAAATTTGAGTTTTTGTTGATTTTTTTGTATAAATAAATTTTGTAACTTATGCTTATGGATATGTGAATATTATCGTAGTGAATTTTGTAATTTTAATTTTTTTTGGGTTTCGTCCGATGAGATTTGTCGTCTATGGATTAAATGGTGTTCTCATTATTTTTCGCCTCTCTTTATGAATAATACGGAAGCATAAGCGTTGACTGTAAAATTAATGCAATGATTTTATTATAAATCAAATTACTCATTATTAATACAATTACAACAGCTATTAATCCACGCTTTAATTATACTCGTATAATCAATTATTCCGTATATTTGATTTCCGCAGGCCAATCGTCCTTTTTCTAAAAACCCTTCGGGCCTTGCTTTTTTGAGTGAGCAAGACGTGATTTGACTTTTTTAAGCTATTTTTAATGCCTCACTGAAGATGATTCAAAGGAGTTATAACGCGTTTACTGATAAGTAAGGCCTGATGGTATAATATATATAATAAGCAGTGTATCAATAAATAGTTGTCTTGGGATGCTAATCTTTGGATATATGAGTGTCAACGAATTTTCAGTTTATATTAAAGCCACCTTTGGATCCCCAACACCTTTTTCTAATCAGACTTCATTAGAATGTTATTTGAATTTCAAAAAAAAAATTTCTTGACTAAATTTCCCAGACTCTATTATACAGTTTTATCCTTGTGCACAATGTAAAACATCATCACGAAGTCCCAACTGAGCCGTGTCACATCGAGTTGAAAAAATACAAAATCCCTATGTTAATATAAAGCCTTTGTTGTGAACAAGTTACCGCCATGATTGGATGTGACTATCGAAGCTTCGCGTCTAACCCAATAAATTATTCAAAAAGTTGCAAACGCTAGAATGAACACAACGAATACCATCATGGCGCTCGGCGACAAGCACGATAGAAAAGCCATTGCCTTTAGCATGGCAAACACCTACATCATAATTTCACGCTTCGCTTTACTCAAGTCGTCCCCCAAGGATGCGTTTGCATTTGATATCGGATCGTTGTATGAACTACGTGGCAAGCACTGGGAGACCACGTAGCTGCGAATGATTATGTTATTTAATAGTCAGGAATGCTGTATCGGTACAGCGAATGGATTGCCGTGTCCATTGTTGAGTGAACTTCATCTATAATTGCCAGGACTACATTCATTGTCGGATGATGTTAACACTGGGATCAGGAAATGTTGATAGAGTAACCTATTCATGGCTATGACATACTAATGGGAATTGTATTAGTACCATTAATGGCATTTTTATCATTCTCCGATGCATCTTTTATTCAAAGGGTCTAATCTTCTGAGAGGCGAATTTGTAACGTTCAGATGATCCGGTATTTATTTCTTTATGAATTTCCCTCCAGAGGCCGCCCAAGCTTTGTAAGCTCTTTGAACGTTCTTCTGAACTCCATAAAATCCGAGAAGAAGTGTTGAATCATGATGAAACGTCTGAATATTTATGCGACTCAGCTGAAATGAAGCACTTAAGATGAAAACTCTTGCATGTATAGGGAAGCATGCTGAAGCGAATGAAAAGGCTGCATTCCTCCCCACATAAAATTTCCCAGCATGGAAGGAGCGAATTGATGGCATCTACTTAAAAAAAACATCCTGTCGGCGAACTTGACGGCGACATCGAAGACGACAAGAAAAATTGCCATTATGATTCCTCGTTGCGTGTCATATAATTGGTACGAAGTACTCTATTAAGTCTCCAGAAAGGACAAAATGAGACGACTATCCTCATGCGGGTACGTCTCTCAAGCGCTTTGCACAAACATACAACTGGAGTTTGGGAATATTGAGTTGGCTTTACGGCACTCGAAATGAGACGCCAAGTACTACCGAGTAGACCCTCAAGTGGTTTTATTATGGTCACACGTAGGACGACTACATCGCTTTTATTGTCGGATTAGAGGGACCTTCCATGGCCGTCACGACATCGGCTAAGACGGAAGGTATCATTTCAGTGAAGGTGCTGTCGATGGAGCTCTCAAGTTCCGTAAAACGTATAGTACGAGTACATGAGTGCGATCCAAACCTAGTATGCGACTCGTGGAGGTTCTGTTGTGAAGACGTTTCCTTGGTAATATCAAGCTGTTATTCTTGAGTTTAATTTTGTTTACCTTATTTGCTGAAGGATTCGATTCCGAAGTAATTGGAAGTGTATTTCACGTGTCGGAGATACATAGTACAAAATAATATTCAGAAGAGCTTTGGCGATTGTTCTGGGAAAAAGTAAGAAATCTTGTCACTAGGCTCTTTGTTTATCTGGCAAACTTGAACACAGAAAAAATATAAATCAAAAAATTTTAATTCAAATTCAGTTTTGATTTTCTTGTCTAATTTCAACCCAATCAGCGACCGCGTTATAGTTTGTTCGTTCATGCCAGAACAAAAAATATGTTTGAAACGACATTTTTCATGAACCATACTAAAATTGAGAAGCTAAATGAGTAAGTACATAATAACTTTATCCCTATATATGCTGAAACCACGTTTCAATCTAAACAAAGTCACTAGATTTCGTTGAGAACATTTGAAAGTGCTTCCATCCAGTTAACAGATCTTACTTGTCATAATAAAAATTGAAAATATCAGTAATGACGAATTAGCTGACTAAACTAATTGTTAAGCGGCCCTAGGTTTAGTTGAATCAACGGATATCTTCAAAGTCAAATCGGAATCAAAATTAAAAGCACTTTATTCAATACTAATCGTTATAAGTTTTCAAAGAATATAAAGCAAATTACAAACAATAAAATACAAAAACTTAATGTCCCATGTAATAATCGAGCATTCGCCTAAGTAAACTGCTCGAAAACCACCATAATACTGTTCCAAATTTTAATTATAAATTTAAAAAAATAATTATTTTGATTTGCAATTGAAATTTGAACACGTCAACACTTTTTTAATGCAGCTCATCCACGAATTGCATGACCGAATGCAATCTACAGGGATGGATGAGCTGGATCGTGAATTGCCGTTGCAACTAGTCTCGTGAGGTAACTATTGGTAACAGAGGTGAGTCGGATACGGATCGCCAAGCAGCAAGTACATGTGAGAACCGCGATCAGAAAAAGTCTTGGGCAAGAGGAAATTATCTTGCGCGTCGCCTCCACCACCTAGTCGACAGCTTGCCGGGAACTTTAACGTGTAACTTGCCATCGGTCGTCGTGAGAAATCGTGCAAGGTACGAGAACGTTGGCTGTCACCAAATAAATGAACGGCGCAATAACGTTCAATGAGTGTAATGTTATTCATCTTCTGTTCATGTAAAAAGCGTAACTGTTGCTCACCGAAACGGATAAATGGAACGAAAATGCTCCCTGGGACTACTTCGCGGGATTGCTAGTTCACTTCGCCTGCCAAAAAGGCTCGATTTAATTTCTGGTGACAATAAACAGGAGGATTTCGATTCACGAGTGAGCTGAAATTTAATTAACGGCAAGTGAAACAGTGCGTGCCCACCGTAGCCTATTACTGTTCAACCATGAACCAGATTCAACGAATTTAGATTTTGGATATATTTTTGTGTGCAAAAACCCCCACGAGCTTATACGTATGTTGAGTAGTCGGAAAAATCCAAACCGGTAACAATCTCTTTCATGTTATCCTTCTTTGCGATCAACGTCTATCTCATTCCAACCTAATAGCTCCACTCCACAGTCCATCCGGATACGAGACAAACCTTGAAAATATATGTAATTGTCGCTGATTCAGTCAGGTCGTACGAAATAGCTAACGATCTCACGATTCACTGTAGCATCTCACCTGTTGCGGGTCGTTGATGGTTTACCTTTCGGTGGTGGGAGATTTGCATCAGCTGTTGGTGGATCCAACAGATTAGATTCGATTTCTGATTGATCGAAAACTTATCTATGACTTAAGTGCGCTATCTTTTTTCATACAAAATAAAAGCCCCCATCTAACACAATAGCCCGAAAAAATCATCGTTTCGTCACGATATCGTTCCGGTCGTTCTGATTTTTAATTGATTAGAATAAACGAACAAAAAATATATTTCGACTAATAGTTATATCAGATGAATAGTCTAGAGATAAAGATACAACAATCTTTCAAATAGTTTATTGCACTAATCAAAAAGGGAAGTGTTTTAGAATTGCTTTTGAGAGAAGAAAGATAACGGACGACGAAGGTATTAGATGCAAATGATATACTGAATCATCATTTACACTCAACTCGTGCGACAGACTGCATCGGCTCTGCTGCACGTGCGTAGCTCTCTATAATACGTCGTTATCGATGATCCCAGAGTTTAAGTTGTTCTTTCCGGCTATTTGCGTCAAGAAACGCTAGCCCAAACCTCAATGAAATTTTGATATACAGTGCGTCCAAGAAATTGAGATTTGTAAACAGTTACTGGTTAAGATCTCCCTTCAATAAAATATATTCTGGAAAACATTGTTCTGTGGTGGTCCTTTGAAGGCTATTCAAAACGTGGTGTGTGAAGAAAAAGAAGAGATAAATCTTTTGGATGCAACCGAGGTTGAAGTATTTGTACAACATTTTATATCCTTTGCGTTCGTTATGATTTTATTGGTACGTGTTTTGAAATTTTAATTTCTTTTGCCTGGATAATTCAGCTTATAAAAGAAATGTTTTAGATCGTCATCGACTCCTATTTAATGAAGATAATATATTAATTGCCTTCAAAAAGTTGAAATTGTAGCTCAATCGTTGGAGAGATAAGCACCACCCGTTAAACATCGTTTTCACCCAAGGGTTAGATGTCCTCAGAATTCAAATTGAGCTGGAAAAGTTAATCGGAATCGAATCCTTATCGTCATCATCCAATACAAATAAAGTGCTGAGTAATTAAAACTAATATTAAATAAGTTAAATAAAGTAAAATTCACGAAATAAAGTACGAATTAGAACGTTAAGAAAGTTTATAACGTTAACTCAAAAAGTTTCAGGCCATCCCAGCCCCATCTACGAGCGCTCGTTGAGGATGCTGGGTGAGTACCAGTTTAAGTCTTATATTTATATATACTTACATTTCTATTTATTTATGTATAGTCTTATACTGATAATTAAAAAAATTAACTCATCTAAAGTGGTACTAGAACAATGCATGCATTGGAGTACAATCTTTACTCCTGAAAGTGTCAATACTTAGTGTGTTATATCCATTGATATCAAGATAGGACCGAAAATCAACTGAATGATTTGAAAATCAACTGAACTGACTATTATTTTTGCAGATTTTTCCTAGTATGATTACAATAGAGGTATCTTTGAAATAGTACCCTGTAGTGAAATTAGCAGGTAGATATAAATGTCCGTTCAGGACTGCAGCGATGGTCTGCTGCCTCGGCGAAAGAGGATCTTGGGATCCGCCGAGATTGGCCTTATCTGGCGACGCGTGGATGCGCTGGCAGGCTAGCATTGCGGTATCGAGGGGCGGGTTCTCACCCCCCTAGCACAAGGACCCACTACAAAAAAATTTCGCATTCACGAATTAAACAGGTCAACATGCCGATCGACTGGTGTCGAGGCCGAGGTAAGCAAATAAGGGTCGGAAATGCTTGTTCAAAGAACAAACTGGGCCGGGCAAAAACGGACGGACTTGCGGAGACCTCGTCGTTACCGACGATACTTATGGCCACAAATAAGAGTGAGGCATCCAGGCGGGAGCGGTGCCTCCTCGCACCCTCCCAACTAAATCAAGATCCAAGCGTAGACGTGGCCATGTATTTCCCATTTGAGTGGAAAACCCATACAAACGTACTTTGCATAACTCTTTCCATCAAATGAGGAATACAAGCGTAACCAATTTATGTTATATCGTTATGCAATGGAATGACATAACTCTATATCATAAAAGGGCACGCGAGCGGTAGGCCACTCTACCCGGTAAGAGC
Organism: Odontomyia ornata; assembly: GCA_963969285.1. Taxonomy (NCBI): domain Eukaryota; kingdom Metazoa; phylum Arthropoda; class Insecta; order Diptera; family Stratiomyidae; genus Odontomyia; species Odontomyia ornata. The sequence goes on from OZ017739.1 coordinate 463,833,969, forward strand.
ACCTGTTAACGAAAAGAAAGGAAGAGCGTGCCCAATAGCTAGCCCAAGTTAGAGGAGGAGCCTGCCATCGTTGCGGGTCCTGTACCTGGTCAGGTTTTCAAAAAGGAGAGATCGAGTTTCTGTTAACATTAACTCAACATTACTTTGTTATTTTTAAATTCAAAATAAACTAAGTTATACATATGTAATCCAAAAATAACTTTTTCAGCGAATAAACCCTAAATCCAAATTTAACATTAATCCATAAAAACTAAATTGTTTAGAAAAATATGATTTACAAAATAAAGCAGAGATCACGAAAATAATCTAGTTAACGATGAGTTTCGAACTTGCTTTAGCAATTACCTTATATCTGCGAGGAACTGATTAGAACGTGACAAAATAAATAATGCAGTTGCTGTGAGTAGCGATGGACTTGCGGAAATTCTATTTATTTCACCTTCAGATGTTAAGCCTTGATATTTCCCACTTCACATGATCCTTTAATGTGCAAATTGTCAGTAACAGTCTTCGTTCTAGTTATCACTTGATCGATTGCATGTGCCGTAACAAATATGCTGATATTGTAGTCATTGAAGAAATATGTTTTTGACAGTTTTTTCACGATTAGCATGAATGCACAAGCGGGCCGGAGAACCGATCGTAGCACAAACGTACATCGAATCCAGCTACTCGGTCAGCCGAGTAAGATGGCATTCAATAATGCAACACATGGACGGAAAGCACTAAATCAGTGCTCTCATGTCCGAAATTTTAATTTGCAGATTAGAATTTTTATAAATTAGCAGAAGTAAAGAAAAATGAACAAGGTTTTACATAATTATAAAAAGTTGAATATCATTAAGAATATGATTAAAAGGAAACGTTTCAATTTAATATAGAAAAAATTGTATAAAATTTACATTTAATAAAAATAAAAAAATAAATATTTTATAATTTATAACTATGAATGGAAGTAATGGAATATTTCCCAAATCTGCAATTAAAATTTCGGATAAGTGTTAGAAAGGTTTTCGAAAGTTTGTTTTGTGACTGCTCAATTGCTACAACTCTGTACAAAGAAAGGAATGGAAATAAATAAAATGTTGAAAATGAATTTAAAAACTATATACCTGGTCCTCCCATATATCTCAACACCTGACCGGGTATGAGACCCGCCATGTTGGCTGGCCCCTTCACTCTCGCAGGTCTTCCGCTCGCGTGCCTATTTATGGTATAGTTTTATGTGATTCCATCACATGAGGCTATAACATAAATTTACCACGTTCATATTTTTCATTTAAGGGAAAAATTCATGCAAATTATGTTTGTATGAGTTTTTCACTTAAATGGAAAATATAAAGCAATGTCTACATTGGATGTTGATCTGGATGGGATGCTAGGGGGCGCTACTTCCACCTGGATGGCCCAATCTTATTTGTGGGCCATAAGCATCGTCGGTAAAGACGAATTCCTTCCAAGACCCGTCTGTTTTCGCCAGGCAAAGGTTGCCATTTGCTTTAGCAATTTTAACCCTTAGTGGGTTACCTCGGCCTCGACTGCAGTCGATACGGATCTGTTTCTCTTAACTTATTTGCGGTGGGTCCTTGTGCTGAAGAACCCACCCCATGATACCACAATGTTAGCCCGCCAGCGCATTCACGTGTCCTCAGACAAGGCCAATCTCGGCGAACCCCACCATCCTGTCTCACCGAGGCAGCAGACTATCGCTGCAGTCATTTACGGACATTTTATCTACTCATTTCCACTGCACCCAAATGGCTCGCTAAATTCATACGTAATCAATTTAAACATTTGATCAAAAAACAATATCAAAATCAAATTAATCAAAATTATTACATATTTCATGATTCAATTGAAAAAATGAGAAGAAAAACAACCAACACCATTCAAAAATTATTTATAGCTTCAATGCAACAGTGAACTTATATCCTGCACCTAATATATTATATTATATGCTAGTTCTAATCAAATTCAATCAAAAAAACTTTATCTTATACTAAAAGAAAGCTAACGCAATGTTCCCAGCCTAAGCGTTAAACCTTACTTCTAAGCTCAATATAATTAACATAACATACCTATCCTAAATATTGTAACCTATCCCTAATTTATAACATAAAAAAATAACAATACTAAATGCAGCAATCATGAGTTGAAACTCATATATCAAATAACAAAAAACACAAAAACAGAAAATAATCACGATTTATTTAGACATTGTCATTCACCCACCAATACCTATATTGCTCCATCCCAGCTTGACCAGCTTCAATGGATCTAGCAAATGAGTATTTCCATTGGAATTGTTGGTCTTGTGAACTCGAATTCGGAGGAGTTCTTATATTCTTATCGGTGGCCCGTCCATATGTGTGATATACATACGATTGGGACGCCGTCAGAATCAAAAACGTATGAATTCATGTCTGTCATGTAAATGTATATGTACTCGTATTATATTTGAAGAGAATAAATCAGTTGCAATCAGAACGCGGACTTGTTTGGTCGTGTCACGCATATCTTAACATTGGCGACGAGGATGGGATAAAAAAATAATTACGGATGTTACCCGTGCCATGTTTTTGAAGTGAAATAAACGGTTTACGATGAACCAAGAACAATTTAATACGTTTATGGGAACCTGCCAATTATTAATACAGGGGTTGACGATTGTAAACACCGCGAGACGGCGAGACGACAGCACTCCGGAAATCAATTCAGCATACGAGATAAAGAGCATTATGAGGGGATTTAAGTGCGAAAAATTCGACACCCACATACAAGCCGCCACGTTTATAGACTATTTTGAGACACAATGTTAAATGTGGGGCCTCGATAATACAACAAATAGTGCCTACTTTGCCACGAAAGGTGAGTTATTTTTGTCGTGTCTTAAGCCAAAAACTTTTCACGAGCTGAAAGTTGCCTTTGCCGACGCTAGTGCAGAATTTGAGCAGCAGACATATGACACCATTAAAAAAGCATTTTTGCGTCTATTCCGAATACGTACAACACGATTTAAGGCGTTGTTGAATTTCTGAAACAGCTTTCGACGCTCCGATCAGACTTTTGAGTCGTACGCAAATCAGCTTACAGAATTAAACCGAGATCACGGCTACAATAGCAACATGCTCGATCGACAATTGCGTGATCGCTTTGCAACGGGATTGCATCAAAATCAACTCAAAATAGAATTAAAAAAACGTTGGCTGGACCTTGAATCAAAAAACAGTGAAGATTTAGATGTGGAAGTAACATTTGCAGAAGTGTTCGCTGTGGCTCAAGCACGACAGGCAGCAGAAAAAGACCATAACACTAGTGGTTGTGAATCGGTGAAATGCATTCAAGACTCGGCAAAATGTAAAATAGTTAGAAAACTTCAAAGTAGCCAGTGTCGACGGTGCATTAAGCCAAAAATGCATAAACAATGCCGTGCAGAAAATAACATTTGCGAAGAGTGCAGTATCCGAGGACATATTGGATCGTGCTGCATCAAACGTGGTCGAGCTCAATTAAATTACACAAGTGCACACACAGATGCCAATACAAACGAAAGCGAGAACAATACAACTACTAAAAGCAACAAAAAGTATACGAGAAACCGAAACAGCTTCCAGAAGAGAAAAATTTTTAAAATGAGCGAGACACAGAGCTCCGATGACGAAACGGAATCCAACTCAATATTCCACGTTAATATGGGAAAAAGAACAAACTTCATTATCAACACCATTAAATGCACGATGGATTGGGATCCAAGGGCAGCACACTCAATTATAAGCACAGATTTGTGGGGGAGAAACGGAACAAAATTGTTTCTCCAATTGTCAGTGTAGAGCTGTAATCATTGAACACTTTTTGTAGATTGGTCTGAGCTTTTGTTGCTTTTCGGTCTGCGTTATAAAAATCAAAGCCGTTCAATAGCCTGCGAATGCATATTGAGAAGAGCAGAGGCGCAGTAACTATTCCCTTGTGTAGACCATTCAAGAACTTGAAGTCACGCATTGTCGTCATATTTTCATCAGTTACAACAAATGATTTCCCGTATAACGTATTGTACATCATGGCGACAGGGTGTCTGGGGAACCTGTCCTGAAGGAGTTTAAAAATTAGTCCATCTAACCACACCCATCCATAAAATCGAAGGATAACGCTTAAATTTGCTAAAAATTTGTATCTCAATTTTCTGATGTACAATCACATAAAACGCTTTCTAAAAGTTTCAGAAAAATCAAGCCGTAAATAGCTAACTTATAGACGATTGAAATTTATCAATTACAACGACAATTGCATGTAAATACACTTTTGGAAAGGACCTAAACACTACAGATGTGTAAAGGTTTTGATCAAAATATTAGAAATATTTTAAAACATTGATATGTTAAGACTACTCAAAAATTGAGGTCAACAGGCTGAAAATGAAATGGCGGCAAATTGAAACATATAATAACCATATATTTTTTCTGAGCTCAATTCATGGAATATATGTGTGAGCCAAGTTTTGATATTTAGAAGACCTTGTTTGATTCACTAATTATCCTACAAAACCCTTCTGGTAGGTAGACTCTCCTACTACTTTTACTTGTCCTTAAACAGGGCTTGATTCTCAAAAATGTGGTCAATAAAATGATTATTTGCTTCCAAAAATATGGGTACCTACGAGAAATTTGCCTTTCCGGCTGGTGATGCCAACGGGATCTTTTACTTTAGACAGATCTGAAAGCTATCTTCCCATTTTCACCCTTTCTCCATATAAATATTGTCGTCAGTCATGTATGCAGCTTGTAACTGTAGTAGATACTTCTCCCATTAGGACGCGAATGCAAAACACGAGTTGACGACCGAATACTGATGCAGCTGGTGTTTCTCCTCTTTCTTCCATAATGTTGACATCTTTGGACATTAAGTCAAGACACTCCTAAAATATTAAAGCTAGCGTAACTAGCAGCATCCAACAATTTATATTGTCAAAAAAAGCGAACGAGATTGTTGGTCTAAATTATTCGACACCATCCCTCCGATTCTTCATATCCAAGATCCACTTCCTTTCTAGGTTTTCAAGAGCATGATGAAACAATCCCTTAAAGTATCCTTTAGTCCAATAAAGCACTTGGGTTCAACAAGTACCAATTAAATAAAGGGAATCATTTCTATTACAAATGATAATTTCAATTTTCCAAACGACATTATCTTATTGTCCTTGCTTAAGTCTACGCCCAAAGCTCTTGTCCAACCTTAAAACAAGCCCTAAATACACACTTGTAATTTCTTTTGAATTTTTAAAATCAATTTTCCCATTTCGCAGCCCAACTTTACCCAAATAAACAGACAAACAAACGGACAAACATTTTAACTTTAATCCCCGGCAAAAGTTTCACCCTCATTTTCGTTACAATTCTAAAGTGCTTCACTGCTTCCAACATTCCGGTGCGTATCTTCAGGTTGCAAAAAAAGAATATGAGTTGGGCAGAAAAAAGATACACCTAAAAAAGACACAAAAATTTGATCCCGGACGAAAAGGAGAATTGTCCTCTTCTGTCGACACTCGATTAAATAATTTACAAGAGAATTTTCCACTCCTCGAAAAATGTCGGTTGGGTCCTGGAAGCTTTCATCTTGGGATGCCTATAAAAAATATATTCTCGCACACCTACCGTTCACATTCCTGCCGTGAATGTGTATAATTTTGAGAAGTTGTTCTTTACGTGAAGGGAATTGAATTGCTATTTTCTAGACTTTGAACATTTATGAGATAATGGGCGGGAGGAGGGTTGTCGCGTGTATAATTTTTTATTTAAGGCGAAAAGTTCCATTCGACAGATTGAAGTCAAGGACTTGTTTCACTTGCGAGAAAAAATGCCCACTTCTCCCACAGATTGAATTGGCCTGTTTTTATTCAAATCAAATTTGAAGCTCATGCACTTTAAATAGAATCCTTAACTACAACACCAAGTCATAAAAAGGAAAAATAGATGCGTCCATTTTCCATTTGGTCTAGCCAATACTAGTTTCTCTCCTATCAAGGGAAACACTGCATAAAATGAATAACCTCTGCAAAGTTGAAGGTGGCTATCAGATCAAGCATTCTGGATGATTCGAAGGACTCGATAAATGTTGTTGATATCATCATTCCATGCCATTCCATCGTTGGTATTGGAAGAGATTCATGATAGGACTAGTGCAATTTTCATCTATGGCATCTTTATAGCGATAATGCTACGAAAATCCCCATGAAACCAACCACGAGAATCTTCAGGCTGATGGAAATGCCGCCGGGAAATCGAATTCTAATCATTTTTCGTTCATGTTAACGAAGCATTGGAATTGGATTTCTTATGGAGTTGGGTTGGAGTGAAAGAGAAATGTCCCTTTTTATTTTCGCTTGCTGGGGGATGAGTATGTCGGTCAGCATATTCTTGGCGTATTATTTGCGGCTTCAAGTCGATCAATGCGAATTAAATTTTCACAAGGATGTGAGAAACTTCTAGGAATACGGCAGAAAAAAAGACTTGGGGTTGAAATCCTAGCAAGATAATGTGCTCAATTTTCCAAGTATCATGTTGTCTTGTTTACCTGAATAGATTTCGTTTAGATAATCGAATACGAGATGATAGTTCAGGGCAGTGCGCATATAAATATATTTTTTTTTATTTTTAGAAAGAAAAAGGAAACCGGCTCCAATCCCTTTCAAAATGGTGAAGTAAAATTTATGGAATCGGAGTCAAATCAATTTCTCCCTCTTTTAGTTACGTGCAGTATCACTAGTTAAATTGGTGACCCCGACGTGATTTGAACACGCAAATTTCTGATGTGGTGTAGCATCACTAGCAAAGACCACAACCTCAACATCACCGACAGCATTGAACGCACAGTCGACACATATTTCATTTCGCATTCGAAAATAACTTCACTCAGCTATACAATTGCAAGTATGCTGGCAACACAATCACACAAAGTAAAAATAACAGTTACAGTTTTTCACTAGTCTGATTCTCGTCGTTCAAACGTGCGGTTGTAAATATTTTGCTATAGTCGAATTCTTATTGTTAATTTTTTAGATTAATGTGAAATAAAGTAGGAAAGGTATTTCCAAGTGTTTCATTTAGAAAATAACAATTTTGTAAAGCCATCACGATACAGAAAAGTTGAATTGGTGACAAGTGTGGAACAAAGGACACGTAATAAATTTTCCATCTCGAAATCCTCAATCATCCGCTTTATTTTCCAGCACAATTGGAAATAGAAGACATTTGCATCAAGAATATTCCGTATATCAAGTAAAGCATTCATTATTTGTTCATTTTATTGCATTTTTCAGGCTGTAAAAAACCGCTCGGTTAAACCAAAAATGAAAAAAATCGAGGAACCGGTTCTTTTAGCAAAAACTGCCATCTTCTGAGTCTTGCGTAAAAATTTAACTTAAGAACCATTTAAGTGTTTTTCAACATACTTGAAATTCCTATGAGTTTTTTGTTGAAAAGTCAGTTTCTGATGGAGCTTAGAATTAACTTTTTATTCTGGTCCTTCTGTAACAATCATTTCGGTTTTGCAGATAATCAAGTAAAGAATGATCTTGTAAGCAACACATATACTTCAGATTCCTCAACCGCTTGAGTTTTCGGAAAAGCTAGGTGTAGATGTATCCATGTGGCTGAACGGACATAATTCGTGGTCAAGTAAAATGACTGTAAATCAAACCATTACTATAAATACCAATTACTTCTCAAAAGTCGTGATTCTTTGTACGGTAAGTTGTACACTTTGGTAACTGAATAAAAGATAATTACTTGACTACTTGACTTTTTTTCATGTTGAAACAGGATTTAGCACCACTTCCATCAAATTTATTTAATCCTTTTTAAGGCACTTTGTCGTCATCTTTGTTCCGAAAAGTTTTTGTTTTTATTTTACAAATTTTTTTACTTATTTTAATTTTTAAGCATTATTATTTTTTACTCAATGACCTCAGCTATGCTCTTTATTAGAGCTACGAGTACACTCAGTTGTTAGTTATGTGGACCTGTTTCGATAGTAGAAAATCGAAAAAAGTGCACCAACTGACATTCCGTTAGGCCGATACGATACCGATATTAAGGCTTTTATCGGTATCATATAGAGTTTTATTTTTTAATATCGTATCGATATCGAAATCGTCGATATTTTTTTGTACATTTATCGTATCGGTATCGATTTTGAGTCGATATCGATACGATATCCGATATCTAACAAATTTTATTTTTCATTCTAACAAAAAATTTATTCATATTTCCCTATTAAGAAATTTCAATTTCATACCCTTCAAGAAAGAGTTTAAGTTGCTGATTTGATGAATAGAAAATCAGTAGAAGTTAGCTCCGTTGGTAGCGTCATGGATTGTCGACCAGGGATGTGCTGGGACCCTGAGTTCAAGTTCCCCGAGCGCAGGGAAGCACTCTTTTTGGAGTATCGGTAAAATAAATAGTTTCCGTATATACAGGGTTTTCCAATAAGAGATTTTATTTTGATATTAAAAGAAAAATGCCATTCTTTAGTATGAATGATCGAATGTTTATTTCATTATAAAGAGAAAGTTATGTCGTTATTAGCGAAATATAACATCAGGCAAATGACCACCACGACCACGAATACAGGACCATATCCTTTTCATGAAATTTTCCATAACCAAATCGCAAGTGGCTGCCCTATGTCCTCGATAGCCTCACGGATTCCATCTTTGAGCTCTTGAATCGACGCTGTGCTGTTGGCGTAGACGTTCATTTTTACGTGACCTCAAAGGAAAAAGTCACAAGGTGTTAAATTACAAGATCTCGGTGGCTAATTGTGATTACCTCTTCGAGAGATAACACGGTCCAGAAACTTTTCCCGTAAAAGATCAATGGTTTCGTTGCTTGTGTGGCACGTTGTACCATTTTGTTGAAAGTAAACGTTGTCCAGATCAACGCCAATCAATTTCGGCCATAAAAAATCATTAATCATCTCTTGATAGCGCAATCTATTTACCGTAACTGTTGCCCCAGCCTCATTTTCAAAAAACTAAAGTCCAATGACTCCGCCGGACCAAACAGTCACACGTTGAGGACAAAGAGGCTTTTCAACAATAACTCTTGGGTTTTCTGAGCCCTAGCTGCGACAATATTTCTTGTTGACGAAACCACCGAGGTGGAAATGGGCCTCATCACTCAGGATGATTTTTTTTGATGGAATTCCATATTTGTTGATGATCGACCAGCTTGAATTCTTGTGTTACCTGAGCTTTATAAGCCTTAAGACCCAAACCTTTATGCAAAATACGCTGAAACGACGTTTGTGGAATGCCTAATTCCAAACAACGACGAGGAATGGACAAATCTGGGTTTTCTTCAACACTTTCGGCTACAGCAGCAATATTCTCGGCTGTTCTTGAGTGACGTGCACGGGTTCATTCTACACATCACCCAACAACTCGAATTTTTCCACCAATTTCTGTAGTGCGGTCCAACAAGGTGCTTTACGACGACCCAAAAATGTTCGAGTTTTCCGAGCCGTCTATGCCAAATTTTCATCATTTTTATAGTGAATTTTAATAATTTCAGTGCGTTGTTGAAGCGTGTATCATTCCATTTTTTTAATGGTGTAGTTTCTGCTTGTCAAAGGTAAAAAAAATGACAGCTTCAAAAGTGACATCTACCGAAATAGCGGCATATTCAAAATAACACGTCTTATTGGAACACCCTATATGTGACACTTTGCATCTAATTAAACGCTTCTTTGGTTATGCAAATAGCCTTATGTGCAAAATGGAAATTCTTGCGTTTGTTGGTACGAAAAAGATGTGTGGGTAGCAGAATGGAGGTGTAATGAACTTCGATTACGTTACCCAGATGCGGCAGCGGTAATGAAAAATGAAAGGATTGCGGGATCGAAATTGGGTTCTTGGATTTGGGCAGTTGGTATTTGACTGGCAGATAAAAGGAATTGTGTTTGGCGGTGCCGTTTTTTGATTCGAGGAGAAAAGAATCGTTTTTTTAGTTTAAAAAGAGGAGGGAGTTATTTGGCGGCGAAAAAGATTTGTTTTAATTTGGACTCTTTAGAATGAATTGCAATTTGAAAGTTGTAAAGTGCTTTTAATTTAGAATCAAAAAGTGGTTTTGAGTAGGAAAATGAAAACTAAATATAATGTGAACGTTGAAAAGTGATCTTAACATTGAAAGTTGAGAAGTCATTGTAATCGTGAAACTGAAAAGTAATTCTCATTAAGAAATTGGAAGTGACTGTGATTTGGATTGAAATGAGATACTCTAACTATCTCTAAGTGAAGGCCCGAGAGGGGCTGTAGTGCTACAAAGAAGCAGAGAGAAGTAATTTGGATTACTGGATGGAATTTAATAATTGGATGGTGGTGTGGTTGATTGATTTGGGATGCGTTAGGGAAGAAGATTTGGATTGTAAGTTGGGATTATCTGGGATTAAAATGACTAAAAGCGAATGGTGCGGAAAATAAGAGAGAGCGTTGAAGTGGAGACCTTCTTATTAACAGTTACCGATAGTGAACCAATTTCGTTCTACCGTTTCGTGAACGACAACAGTGCACAGATTTGTTTTAAAAATGATAGAAAAAAAGATAAAAATTAATTTTAAAAATTTCTGCCAGTGCCCCGTTCCCCTTTCAGTTGCCGAGCGCTCCACAGCCGTACAAGGGGTAAGTAATTGCATATGATTTTTTTTCTCTTTTTACTAATATTTCATTGGCATATTTATATTAATATTTCATTGGCATTTATTTTCTTTTTAGGGTTTTGTAAAATAATTTTACAAAACCCTTCTAAAATCGCGTCCTGTCTGTCCGTCTGTCTGTCTGTCTGTCTGTCCGTCCGTCCGTCCGTCCGTCCGTCCGTCCGTCCGTCCGTGTGTCACAGCAGTTTTTCTCGGAAACTACTTAAGCTAGAAGCATCAAATTTTGTATATAGGTGTAAAGTGGTGATCTCTTCAAAGTTCAACTACTAAAAAATTGTATAAGGCATTTAAAGGGGGTCTCCCCATGTAGGGGAGTGACCCCCCGAAAAAAAAATTTAATTGAAGGTAGCCAATATGGGTATCAAATGAAAGGTCTTGATGAGAACTTTTCAAAACAGGTCTTAGTTTGGCAAAGTTTGCTTCGAGGGGCGCACAGGGAGGGGAAATACACGAAAAATTTGTGTCCCCCCCTCGCGATTGGACACCTGCGGTCCGAAAAATCTGAAAAAAATCACGAATGTAGGCCTTGATGAGTACAACAACAACAAATACGTGAGAAGTAGCAATTCACTCAACTTTGTTAGTAATAGTATGATTTATCGATTTTATGTTTTCTTGAATAAAATCTTGACGGTACCCTTAAATTCAATAAAATTCAGTACACAGATGTCTATTTATAAGATTGATCAACCCTGCAAGTTTCATAAAGATTGCATCATATTTAGCGAAGTTATAGCGGTTTGAATTTTCCTGTATTACTATGGAACAATATGCGCTGCATGTATTACTATGGCAACATATGGCTATGGAACAACATGCGCTTTTTACCGACTCAGACACTACAGTTTTGCTAGGATTTGCATGAAAATTTCAGGAATGATAGGTGTCATGAATAACTTTGAGAATCAGTTCAGCTAGTGGTATCAGTAATCGTAAAACAAAATAGTGGCTGTTTTAAATGCGAAGATTGAATAACTTTGAGTTATTTTTTCCCAACTTCAACGTTTAAGGCGCATGCTTTGAACACTTGATTCAATTTAATGAATGACTGAAGCTGAGTACCTACAATTAATACTTATAAGTGAAACAAGTCAAGGAGGCGGGAGGGAGCTTCTAACAAAAGGGATTTGTAACAACTCTAGGATTCGAAAAAATTGGCCATTAATCGATGATAACAGTACAGGAGAGTGGCCCCTGAAAAAAAATTCATCAAACGTAGCCGATATGAGTATGAAATGATAGCTTTCATGGGAGCTTTTCAAAACAGTTCTTAAACTGTCAGTTTTTGCTTCAGTGGGGGCACAGGGGGGAAATACATGAAAAAATGTGTTTCCTCCCTTGCGAATGGACATCTGAAATAATTATCAAGGGAGATATTTATGAGTAGAACAATAACAAAAACCTCAGAAGTCGAAATTCTTTCAACTTTGTTAATAATAGTATGGTCTTCGAATTTCATAGTTTCTCCAATAAAATCGTCATTGATATGCTTCTTGACTTTATTCAATCTGGTGACTGCATTTTGAAAATTGAATACAAAACCCTTCTGACATGAGCGTAGGTCTGTTTACCCAACTTGTTTATTAATATTTCATTGGCATATATATTAATTTATATATTTTATGTTTCAATCCCCTTTTACTGTTTACGCGATAATATGGTTTTAGTCTATTCAATTATAGATTTGAAAAGGGGCCTTATTTGGTTGAATTTGTTTATATCTTTTGAATTGACTAGACTCCAATAAAAATATAAAAATTATAAAGTAGAAAATCAATCATGTTTCGTTTCTTGAAATGACCTCCCCTTTTCCCGTCCTTTTTCCTCCGTGTTAATGTTTTTTATGTAAGGTGGCTCAGCACGAGCAGAGGGTGTCCTGGAAGTCCCACGACGCGACTGAGCGCTAGCCGGCCTCAGTATGCCACCCCGGCCTACACACCCTTCTGCTAAAACTTAATGTCTGCAACCGCGGTGACTTCCACGGCTGTAACAGTACAAAGACAGCGATGTCGATAAGGCTTAAAATAAAATGGCGCTTTTGGTATTTGAAGAGATTGTTTGATTCACTAATTTGTTTACAAAACCCTTCTGGTAAGAGCACTCTCCAGCTACAGCAACTTATTCTCTTCTGTTTGTCAATCGATTTGCTTTTTCTTATTTTATTTAGTAACTTTTGACGAGCTTTAGTGCCATCAATAAGTTATGTTAGTAGTCCGTTATTTTAAATCGACTAATTTTGATGTTGCTTTTTAGGGTTTTGTAAAATAATTTTACAAAACCCTACTAGTTTCGCGACCAGTCTGTCCGTCTTTCCGTTCGTCCGTCCGTCCGTGTGTCACAGCAGTTTTTCTCAGAAACTACTTAAGCTAGAAACATCAAATTTTGTGTGTAGGTGTGAAGTGGTGATCTCTTCAAAGTTCAACTACAAAAAAATTGTTTAAGGTATTTAAGGGGGGTCTCCCTACATACATATAGGAGAGTGACCCCCCGAAAAAAAATTTCATTGAAGGTAGCCGATATTGGTATCAAATGAAAGGTCTTGATGAGAACTTTTCAAAACAGGTCTTAGTTGGGCAAAATTTGCTTCGGGGGCGCACAGGGAGGGGAAATACACGAAAAATTTGTGTCCCCCCCCCTCGCGATTGGACACCTGTGATCCGAAAAATCTGAAAAAAATCAGGAATGTAGGACTTGGTGAGTACAACAACAACAAATACGTGAGAAGTCGCAATTCACTCAACTTTGTTAGTAATAGTATGATTTATCGATTTTATGTTTTCTTGAATAAAATCTTAACGGTACCCTTAAATTCAATGAAATTCAGTACGTAGATTTCTATTTATAAGATTGATCTATTCCGAAAGTTTCATAAAGATTGAATCATATTTAGCGAAGTTATAGCGGTTTGAATTTTCATGTATTGCTATGGAACAATATGCGCTGCATTTATTACTATGACAACATATGGCTATGGAACAACATGCGCTTTTTACCGACTCAGACACTACAGTTTTGCTAGGATTTGCATGAAAATTTCAGGAATGATAGGTGTCATGTATATCTTTGAGAATCGGTTCAGCTAGTGGTATCAGTAATCGTAAAACAAAATGGTGGCTGTTTTAAATGCGAAGATTGAATAATTTTGAGTTGTTTTTTTCCCAACTTCAACGTTTAAGGTGCATGCTTTGAACACTTGATTCAATTTAATGAATGACTGAAGATGACTATCTACAGTTAATGCTAATAAGCGAAACAAGTCAAGGAGGTGGGAGAGAGCTCCTAGCAAAAGGGTTTTGTAACCATTCTAGCATTCGAAAAAATTGGCCATTAATCGATGATAACAGTACAGGAGAGTGACCCCTGAAAAAAAAATTCATCAAACGTAGCCGATATGAGTATTAGAGATGGGTTGTTACATCAAATTTCTGTATCAGATACAATCTGATACTGATACATGATTGTACCTGATACTTTTATCTGATACTTTTTGTACCTGATACTTTTCACATCTGATACATTATTTTGGTCTATACTGTGGTGTGAATCAACTCAACATCAACAGCATAGTAGTTGGGTTTATGTTTATGTTAGCGATTATGTGGATGATGGATTTGGTTCTTTTCGGAAAAGTGTCATCTCCGCACGCAATTAGTGTTATGATAACATCTGTTTGATTGATTCAGAAAAACTACAAATTGTGTAAGTGAAAAAAAAGACTAGGTATAAATTGTGTAAGTGATTAAAAATTTGAAATGGAGAAAAAGAAAACGTCCGAAGTTTGGAATTTTTTTATTGTCGATGTGGACAGTCAATTCGCGATTTGTAACCTATGTAAGTGTAAGCTTAGTTATAAGCATTCTTCTATAAACTTGAAAAAACATTTGGAAAGAAAGCACCCCACAGTTCAACTTCTGAAGACAGTTGCACAGCCAGGGGCAAAATCTAGAACGGTTCCAAATGAAAATAATTCTATTTTAAATGTATGTCAGCGTGACGAGTCAACTACAGCAACTATAAGGATAAATAACCAACCAGCGGTTTCTTCATTTTTAAGGCCTAAGATATCCGCAACGCAGAAGAAAAAAATCGACAGCTCTGTGCTGAAAATATTTTACAAGGACTTACAACCGTTTAGTGTTGTAGAGGATGATGGTGTACGGGAGGCATTTCATGTGTTGAATCCATCGTACTCATTGCCAACTAGGGAAACTATTTCCAAAACACTTATACCTGCGGCTTATGAAGAAGCTTTAAATAATTTAAAGCAATTATACATTAACAATAAGTCTGAGATATCATCCGTAATACTGACGACGGACTGTTGGACTTCAATCAATGTTGAAAGTTTTCTGGCTGTTACATCACATTACATAAGCTCGAACTTTGAGCTGAAGGCTAATGTCCTAGAATGCACTTCTTTTCCAATTGCTCATTCCAGTGAAAATCTGGCAACCGAGCTTAAAAGGATAGTGTTGGAATGGGGATTGCAGGAAAAAAATTTGCTTTGCATTTCAGACAACGCGGCGAATATTACAAGAGCAGTGAAACACCATTTAAAGTGGGAGCATGTTGGATGCTTTGCTCATACCATCAATTTAATTGTCAAAACTGCAGTTGAAAAAGACCTTGCAATGGCGACACTCTTCAAAAAAATCAAAGCAATTGTGTCACATTTTAAACATAGTAGTCAGTCGACAAGAAAGCTATTTGAAGTCCAAAAACAAAATGGGCTTGAGCCTAAAAAATTAATACAGGATGTTGTCACAAGATGGAATTCATCTTATGATATGCTCAATCGATTTTTAGAGCTGGAAACATCTGTAAGGACAACTGTTGCACTTCTTAGCAAAGAATTGGTGACATTGAATGCGGAAGAGTGGTCCATTTTGCCAAAAATCAGGGACATTTTAAGGCCTATGAAGAAACTCACCGATATAATCAGTGGGGAAAAATACACGTCAGCATCTTAGATCATAGTTTATGTTCACGGGCTTCTTACCACTTATGAAGCAATGGAAGTTAATGACCCATACAATAATGTTATCTGTCGTCAATTGGTGCGCAATCTGAAGGATGGGCTATTAAACCGTTTTGCAGACCTGGAAAAGAAATCGTTTCTCACTATTTCAACGTTTTTGGATCCTAGATACAAAAATGCAGCCTTCACTAATATTGAAGCTATGGAGAGGACTAAAGATGTTTTAATTGATTTAGTTTGCAAACGTATTGAACAGGACAGCGATCAAGTCGAAAAAAAACTATTTGAGTCATAATGGAAGTCTACAATCAATAGTGAACACATCACCGCCAGCTGGGAACCCAACCGCATCGTTTCTAACAAATTTGATAAGGAGAGCCTTAAGCTACAACTCTACTGGAACATTTGATTCAAGAGCCATAACTGAAGTTCAACGTTATCTTGAAGAACCACTCTTATTAGAACGCAAAGACCCATTAAAATGGTGGAGCGAGCGAAGCTATAACTTTCCAAATTTAAGTAAAATTGTTCGGGAAAAATTTTGTACTATTAGCACTTCTGTTCCTTATGAGCGCGTTTTCTCTAAAACAGGAAATATTTTAGATGAGCGTCGTTCCAGATTATCGGCAAACAAAGTAAAAATGTTAGTTTTTTTTAAAATACAATGACGCCTAACTGTGTTTCCATAATATTTATGATTATTAAGTCATTTTGTCACACTAGTTGTTCTTTTAAATAAGAATTTGTTTTATTTGAATGTTATTATGTTTGTAAGAAATTCACACTTTTATTAAATTTTTTTTTTTTGAGCTATGTATGTTGTTCTTTATTTACTATAATTTATTATTTACTATAATAACACACTTTTGCTTAAGATGGCCATGATCGTTGAAATCGATAAATGATTGGAATTTTCTAGTTTCAGGTTTTTTTTAAATAGAAAAGAGAGATCCATCATGAAAAACTTCTGACCACTTTAAGTCCCAAGGCCTGAGAGGGACTGTAGTGCTACAGCGACGACGACTTTAATGTTTAATTTGCCCAAAATTAAGATTAAAGTCATGTCTATCTTGTGATGTTACATACAAACTTTCAAGAGCTCTCTAGATATATTTTTTCATCCTTCGTTACCTTTTGCTCACCAAAACCCTAGTTATCGAATCAATTCATATATATATTAACTTTCTTTAAATGCAAAGTTATTACTTTCATTGAATCGATATTGGTTTTCAAATAAAAACTTATTAAAATACAATAAGAAATATTAGAGCAAACTTCTACAAAACCTTTGAATGTCACCGTTGTGTGTACCGAATCAAATTAAAAAAAAAAAACATAAAAACCTTATTTCATAGCTGCGACAAAAATACCAGAAAGAAAGGCTTAATTTCGTACCTAAATACAAAATATCTATTGGAGTTAGACTCAGAAGATAAATTTTCATATAAATAGAATCTTTAAAGGAGTTTGTTTCTAGTAAAAATATCAAACTTTTAGCAAGACTTTTTTAATTGCGTTTATGTTCATACTCGCCTCAAGAAAAAGAAGTTAACACTTTTACCAGCATGCCTACTCAACGATTTAATAATTATTCTGCAACTTTTGAAACACTCCATCAAGAATAAATAGCATTATTAAATTGATAATCCCATTCCCTAACACAATTCACATCAAATGCACGGTATCAGTTCGATGGCTTCATAATGTACACGAAATGAAATATGAACGAAGACACAAGATGCACCCAAAGCGCTAGCGCAGCGAGAGCTACATCAACAACCTACCCAGAACAGCAAGCAAATGTGCATGTTAATGTTTCAATCGATTGATACTGATAGTTGATACTTTTTGTACCTGATACGAGTACATTTCGCTTGTATCAGTTTTGTGTATCAGGTACAGTAATGTACTAGTGAAAAAGTATCAGACTGATACAGTAGGACCCATCTCTAATGAGTATGAAATGAAATGAAGTTGTTAAACTGTCAGTTTTTGCTCCAGCGGGGGCACAGGGGGGAAATACATGAAAAATGTGTTTCCTCCGTCGTGGATGGACATCTGAAACAATTATCAAGGCAGATATTTATGAGTATAACAATAACAAAAACCTCAGAAGTCGAAATTCGTTCAACTTTGTTAATAATAGTATGATCTTCGAATTTCATATTTTCTCCAATAAAATCGTCTTCAACATGTTTCTTGATTTGATTCGATCTGGTGACTGCATTTTGTAAATTGAATACAAAACCCTTCTGACATGAGCGTAGGTCTGTTTACCCAACTTGTTTATGAATAACTCTAGACCGAAAATGAGTATAAGAGTCCTATTTTCGTCAAAGTATAGGACTTACGTTTTATTAGGTCCCGTTTGAAGGACACCGAAACCAAATAACAGTTAAGGATATTTACCGTCGAAACAAAAAATTTCCCGCTTTTGCCCAGGTTTTTCGGCATAACTAATCGACGCATTTGAGGATTTTGATTATTAAGGTTTCAAACGGGAGACATCATATTGGAGTAAATTTTTCATCACAGAATGTTAATCTTTTATAGGAATCTACACGTATTAACAGTTCAATACGTTAGATTGAAATTGTGAAATTGAATTTTAATGCACTTTCGTATGAAGTACACCCATGATTATTCGAATCTTCAAGGATTTCAATGAAGACACTGAATCCTTTTTTTAAAGATGATGAAATGATAAATAATTTTTGAATCTTCTTGATTAGAAAAAGACACTAAATTAGCTTAAATTATATAAATTCCGATGAATCCAAGCAATTTTTTTTTTTTTACACAGAAGAAGGTCTGCCAACAAAAATCGCTCTAGACTCGCAAGCAGCACACGTCATATAATGAACAGTCAATATTCATTTAGTTTAAGATGAGAAGCACAACTTTTGGTTTAGTGTGCTAAGCTAGATTGACGGACCAATGGGACTATAGGCTAAAGTCCCGAGCAGCAATCAGGGAATCTAGCACACTACAATCTGATTTGCTGCTCTCGTTGCTTAGTGGGGCCAGATGATTTTAGGAGAAAGTGTTTCTTAAAGGCATCTTTCCATTTTTCGAATGTTGCCTTCGAGGATAATGGGCCTCATCAGAACCTTGTCTATTTTTATTTTGGACTTTTGGTTTGATTTCATAAACTTGATCTGGGGTTTTGTTTTTCTTGTGAGCATCATAAATTTGGTTGTATTTTCATTGACTAGTAGTTCCACCTGATTTGGGGATTTATCCATTTCTTGAAACGCTTACTGCAAATAGGAAAGTGATCGGGTCAGTATGTCGACTGTGTCTGCATATGCCATCAGTTGCACAAATTTCACGACCAGCGTGCCTTTTTCTTCTATAGATACTGTTTTTCTAATGATGTACTCAAGTGTTAGGTTGAAGAGAATTGGTGCCAAACCGTTTCCTTGTTTTAATCCTTGCTTCATGAAGATTATTTCCTTTAGATCATTTTTCATTTTAACTTGACACTCGGTATTATACATTCTAATCTCTATCAAACGCACTAATTTTGCTGGCACTCCTAGTTCAAGGAGTATATTGTAGAGAGCGTTTCGCTCGATGCTAGCATAGGCTGGTTTAAAGTCTAAAAAAAGTTAGTACGCACCGGTATAATGTTCCCAGCATTTTTGTAGCATTTGTTTTACGGAGAGGATCCACTCAATCGTCAATCATCCTGCTCTGGAGCTAACTTGTTGCTCTCCAATAATTCCGTCAGCACACACTGCCAATCGCTGCTCAATTATTTTGAAGAACACTTTGTAGCACGTGCACAATAAGTATATTCCTATGTAGTTTTGAAAACATAGTCGATCTCTTTTTTTGTATATTGGACCGATCACAGTTTTGTGTCAGTCTGCCGGGATATTCTCTTCGGTCCAGATTTTCATAATGAGCTAATGCATATACATACTGAGGATTTTTTTGCCAACCTTCAATGGCTCCGACAAAAATTTCGTCTACACCAAACGCTTTATTTAGTTTCAAATATCTGAGCTCAGATTCAAACCACCAGTGCTTTCCACTAAAATAGAAGTCGACTTTACAATCCCAAATAGAGGGACTGTATAACTTTTTTTTTTAAATTCATCATGTCGATATCGATATTTTCGATAATATTCGGGACGTATTTATCGGCGATACGATAATATCGATAATTTCCTGAACTAATTGTATCGTATCATTTATTGGCAACGTTACACTGAATATCGTATCGTATATCTTATCGAAATTCGATACGATACGATATTTTTATCGGTATTGTGAAGGCCTACATTCAGTTTTATAAATATGTAGATTTAAATCCGCCTTTAATTTCAAAGAATCCTCCCATGTCTTTCACTCCATCATTTAATAGTCATTTTCATTCCTAATATTATCATATTTGAGTATTATATTACGTGAAATAGCTCCGAATTCGTTTGGGGCTCACCCTATCCACCACCATAAGATTTCTCACATTCAATTCCACTGATATCTTCGAAAATAATTTATTACTTGCAACTTTTATGCTGAGTTTTAATTGTCCTATTTTTATTTACTTAATGTGAAATAGGACCTGGAAAGAAATCATAATAAAAGGTATACAGGAAAATGTACCAGTGCTTTAAAAAAAAAAGTGAAATAAGGAAGTAAAGATTCTATTTTCTCATTTTACAAATTAGCATCTCCAAAATTACTGAACAACTGAGTTTTAATTGAGTTGCAGTATTTACTCTAAAATGTTAATTTGAAATTTTTTCAAATTAAAAACAAAAATCCTTCCTAAATAGATGGCAATCTCTCTAAATCCAAATTCATATCTCTACATTTTTTCTCTATTCTACTCCAATTTCTAATAAAATTATTCATCCTTCGTGCAGTTTGCCCAACAATGATTTAAAAGGAAATAATGCCGGAAATATAATTTCATTGGACCCGTATTAATTCAAATAATGTAGCATTTTGTATCCTGTTTCTCTCTACGTCAGATCGTACAACGAAGGCACGTACCTGGTATCTAAAAACACAAAGAGCCATTCATGGTCGAGCCTAAATCGATTAGTAAGGATGCTTTAGATAGAAGGTAAAAGCTCGGAGTTTATCCTAAATTTGACTAATGTCTGGGCATCATGATTCAGGCTTTGATAAATTGAATGCGATCATGGCATTACACAACGAAATATTTTAAAGAAGATACCGAGTTAGTATATGTACAAAGGACCAACGCACAGACCGGACCTTTGAATGTCCACCGACATATGCTGGGGGTTCACATTATCATCTTTGAATGCGTGCTAACACGTACAGGCGTGTGGATTGATATTTCAGGACATTGTGGAGCCAGCATCTGCCTACGTTATATTTTTATGCAAGGACAATAAAAGTCCCAGATTGATAAATGATTTAGAGCGAGAGAGTGGACTGCGGCGGAGCTTCAGCATATATTGATTGATGTAATTGGGTTGGACGGGATCGTCCCTTTTGCCATTTAATACCATTGGGATACGTTTGATAGATTAGGCAGATTAGCGTGTCCATTCCACGTTTTTGTGTTGAATTATTAGTAGTAATAAAAGTTTCATTTTGTTATCTATCAAACATTATCCGTGCTTTGATAATTACATTTCACGGTTCGTTTTGCGATACATGGACGCGGAGGGAAAGTTTATTATGACATTGAGAAGTGTATAGTTAATGATGTGTTCAGATAAATTATGCAAGATTTAGTATTAAGTTTTTTGGATTGGCAAATTAGCTGTTGAAGTTTTAGTGGAATAAGGTTACAAGTACTTCCTAAAATTTCACAACCAAGAAATATTTTTGAGAAAAATCACCAAAAGAAAAAGTCAACCAAGATGTTTTACCATAACATGTACTCAAATATTGTTTAGTTTAGGCCCTTTTTGGGCCAAAGCTGGTCTCTGTTTGGGCCTTGTTTAGTCTATCTTATCGTAGATTAGACCTTTTATTATCATTTATTGCAAAATTTAGTTTTTTAAGGTATCGTTAAAATAATTTTACAATCGGTGCCTGTCTGTCGTCTGTCCATCCGTGTGTTACAGCAAGATTTTCCGTAAACCACATAAGCTAAAAGCATGAAATGACCTTTTTAACCTTTTATTACAAAAAAAACTTAAAAAGTTTTTAGGGTGGGTCTCCCTATATAAGCTGTTGACGAGAACTTCTGAAACCAGATCTTAAACTAACACTTTTTGCTCCAAGGGTTGCAGGGGAGGGGAAATGTACGCAAAATTTGTGTCACCAACAAAAAAACTCTAAGTAGTTAGTCATCATTCCAGGCAAGTACTACAGGCCCTGTTTGGGTGGAACACCCAGAT
The DNA here is from genome assembly GCA_963969285.1 of Odontomyia ornata. Lineage (NCBI taxonomy): Eukaryota > Metazoa > Arthropoda > Insecta > Diptera > Stratiomyidae > Odontomyia > Odontomyia ornata. The sequence goes on from OZ017739.1 coordinate 463,855,989, forward strand.
TTCACAAACATCTTCAGAGCGCTCATCGAGAGAAAAATACTTTAAACGTGCGTACTAAGGACATCAGATAATCGATATGTGGTTGCCCTTCCATTCATGATATTTACAAAGCGACTTGTTATTTCAGGGTTCTTTATCAACTATTTGGTTTGGAATGACGCTTCTAGAGAGACCCCATATACCACACTGCCTACCATCACTGCATACCGCTGTCATCTTTAGAGTCAACTTAGCTATTAGCCATGTGCTGTATTAGGCATTTGGCTAAAGATGACAGAGCTTTATTTCCTTTCCCCAGCGAAACACTTCTCCGTAGTCTATACGTTAAAAATATTATGAGTGTAGGAAATCATGCTAACGAGATCTTGGAGGCCTAGCGGCAAACTAAAAACCTATCTCTAATAGCATCACCAACAAGATACATTTGAGCTTAAGTTCCATATTAAATTCTAGAATGACGAAACACCAAAATGGATCACACTATCCTCTATCGAACGATTATTTATCCCAAAGGGAAAGTTCCTCCTCACGCAGAAATTTTGTTTATTTGGCGGATCTTGGGATGAGCTTATCGCTCTGTTACAACCTACTCCTCAGAAACTCCTCAAATCACATGAGCTCTGCGACGGATCTGCTCAAGCTTACACTGCGATCGTATATCTTGGCCTAGGAGAAAATAACAATCACGGACATTCAGCAGTTACGTCCATTGTTGCAGCTAAAACTCAAGGAGCTTTCATAAAAAAAACTTCACTGCCGCATTAAGAGCTCAAATAGCAATTCACCAAATTCCTCCATCAGATTAGCCAGAATATTGAATTCAAGTCCAAGCAAAGATACTGTCGGATTGCTTCTACCATTATCAAGGGCTGGCTGGCCAAACATCCCTGTCTCTGAAAGCAAACTGGGTGTCATATGTTCGTCAGGATATCCCTACCGCAAGTGCCGACATGTCCCCTCTGATACCAATCCAACTGACCTAATCACCAGAGGCATGACTTCCTCCACCTTGCGTTCGAATAAACTATGGAGGAACGGACCAAGTTGGCTGATCTCCGCCCTTGACAAACAGCCATTTTTTCGTAATCTGGGTTACTGCTTATTGTCTTCAATTTATGTGGGACTGTAGTACCATGTATTCGTTCTGTGATTCCAGATATACAACCACAAAATCAGAGAAACATTCAGGAGGCTGAAGGCGCTAAACCCGTTTATAGACAAACCCAACGCACTACAAGCAGAAGGCCAACTCAGACACACTACAATACCCTACGATGAAAAACATGCCAACTTCTTACCGTATGGATATCTACTGACAAAACTTAAAGTATCTCATCACTGGCGAGTCACTCTTTATAGAGATTATACCATTCACCAACTACATTCAACGCCAATTTTGGTATCCAAACTCCGGAACATAGTCAACGTCCACATCCATCGGTACATGATCTGCTTTTGTCAGCATAAAGCAACCCCAACACAGTGATGATGGGAAACCTGCTGGAAAATCAGGTTACTCCGCCTCCTCCATTCACTTTCACAAGACTGGACTACGTGGGCCCCTTCCAAATTAAAACAATATATTAAGATATCGCAACCCCAAAATCTACAAGGGCTAAATTGCTCTTTTTATATGTTTTGTGACCAAGACGATCAACCTGGAAGCAATGAATGATTTGACCACATACGCTTTACTCGAATTTTTCGCTGGTAAAGGCATCATTAAAAGTCTTTAGGCCTTGCTTATTTAGATGACCAGACACATTTTGACTCGTTTGAGTTGCTTTCAGTGTCAAAAGGATTGTGTTTATTTTCTTTCTTGAAAAGCCGTCGGGCCTTGCTTTGTTGTGTGAGTAGACACGTTTTGACTTCTTTGAGTCTTTTTCAGTATCTCATTATATTGATATTCAGGAAAGGTAATTGGCTGTTCTTCTCTATTTTTATTGTGAGCCCTATCCGTAGATGTATTTTATTCAGCTCCTCTAAAAGTTTTCCTGCTTCCTTGTTTTTGATTACTGTGAAAATATTATCTGCGTACCTAATCCAGATACACGGCATCATTTCCTTGTTTTCAAGTGCGCCGGTGTAAAGAAAATAAAGCCTCATAATATTGCCACTGATGAATGAGATAATTTGTCCCCAATATACAGATGCCTGCCAAACAAAAAATAAATACTTCTTTCAAAAGAATAATTATAAATGTTTCATTTATTTTAGGGTACTTGTTTTGCTCTAGCACTACAGCCCATTTCAGACCTTTTGGTTAGAAATAGTTAGAGTGTCTCATTATCTTGACCAAATGTATCGGCATTCCAGAAGGTGATATGGTTGGCACCACGCTTCATTACGTTCTGATTTGAAAACGATGCATATCATAAATGAACGGGTTTATAGTCCGTCTGAATGGAATTTGAAGCAGGGACCTTTCGGCTTACGCAGTGAGCACTCCAACCACTACACTACACGGACTACTATCTTAGGGTACTATTAATCTGAAAATGAGTATGTTCTATGAGACGACTAGCTCAAAGTCGGTGTTTAACAGATTTTTTTAGCTGAACAAGATGATTTATGGGCTTATGGAGGACACTAGATTCTTAAGATCATATTTGAAGTACAAAGTGACCCCGAAAAGCCCTAAAATATTATTAAAATCATCGATATTCCAATCTGAAAAGGAACGGATTGTGGTACAAAGGAGTTTGATGAAGAACCTGAAAATTGTGACGAACAACACAAAGAGAAAAATAGATATCCAAAAGATAATGAAGAAGTTACAATATGCAAAATACTGCAAAAAAGATGGGAATCGGAAGCGAAAATTGGAATTGCTGAGAGGAAAAACCTCAAGAACCTCTAGCCATCGGAGCTTATAGATATTCCCGGATAGCTTTCATTGGCCCCACCAACTCTGGATGAAATTTATTCCATCATCAAAGCCCAAAAGAAGAATAAAGTGCCTATCATCCATGAGATTCAAATAGAGCTCATCAAATATGGTGGCAGTGGTGTCCAGAAAGCCATATTTGGCAACAAAAACGTAAGCCGAACGAGTGCAGTTAATCAATTATATCCCTGTCAACAAAAAAGTTGATAAGTTACAATGCAAAAACTACAGGAACGGCGTACAAAATATTTTAAGACATCTTAGAAAATAAAATCAGATCCTACGTCAACATTATTATTGTAGCATATCAAAGTGGTTTTAGAGCCGGGGGATTGACGCTAGACCAACTCTTCACAGTCAAGCGGGTTCTTGAAATATGCTGGGAGTTCAACATATACGTACCCGAATTTGCGTTGACTTTAAGCAGGCATACAACAGTATTGATCGTAATGTACTGTATCAAATAATGCTTTGCTTTGGCACCCCAGCCAAATAAGTCCATCTTACCAAAATGACAATGACGCTGAACACCTTCCAAGTCCTCATCAATTACCAAAACCTACGACGCATTTGACCCAAATATCGAACTAAAGCAGAGTGATAGGTTGGCCCCATTGCTATTCAATTTAGCTCTGAAATATGTCATCAGAAAGCTATCTGTTGATAGAAGAGGTACGTTATTATATATGTCGAGCCAAGTAATAGCCTACGAGGACGGCATAAAAATCTTGTCACGGTCGTTAATAACCGCCAAAAAACATTTCCTGAACTCGACAGGGAGGCAAAATTAGTAGGGTTAAAAATTAATTAGAATAACATAGATCAAAGATCATGACGCAGTCGAGGAAAAATACCTCAAATGCCCAAAATATTACACCTGAGGAATACAATATCGTAAACGTGGGCCAATTTGTTATCTAGTTGCCAAAATAACGATACCTGGACGTAAAAAAGATGTAATACGTCGAAGAATACAACTCGCAAATAAAATATTTTATTCAGTTTTGACGATCTTGAAGTCCAGCTGTATACACAGGAAAGCAAAGCTCCAAGTATGCAAATCTATCATAAGACCTGTGCGATGCTTTGGGTGTGAAACATGGACCCTAACTCAAGCATTCGCAAACATATTGAATGCCTTTAAAATATGGACCCTGAAGCTAGACGGGGATCAATGGCAAATTAGATACAAGCATGAGCTGTATGAAATTTTTGACGAGCCGGAGGCCTCAACGATTGTAAGACTGCGGAAGCTGCAATATGCTAGCCACATGATTGTGTGGAAACCGAAGAAATGCTGGTCTGACTCGATCGACGAAGGCAGTTCATCACTGCTCGGATTTTGACATTGGAGGATACGGTAATGGGCCGAGAGAGTTGAAGGCGCTTATCACAGGAAACTAAGGCCTAAGAAAGGCTGTAGTGCTACGAAGAAGAAGAAGAAGGAGAGGAAAAACGAACATAAAACAAGAACTAGTGAAAATACTGGAATCGATCGGACATTTGGTTACTAACAAATCAACGGAAACCTATACAAGGAACTACTTAATCTCCTGGATAAAGGTTTAAAATGTGCGCTAAACAGCAATACAGTTTCGGTATGGATATCGTTCTAAACGTGGAGGCACGAATCAGATACATGAATAATCAAATAAAACAAAGAGTTAGGCAGTGAAGTTTATAGGCAATTAATATAACCCAGGAGAAGAATATGCACAGCAACACTGAATTGAAAGTGTTCAAGGAACTGACAACAAAATCAGTTTACTACCTGAGAGCGGATAAGGGGAATTCGATTATGATAAGGGACCGAAACCACTACGACCAACTTGCTAATGACAAACTCAATAATGCAAACTGCCACCAGCTAGAGCCAGACCCGCTTTCAAAATCAATAAATAGAATGTAAAACTCTAAAAAAAAAATGCTGAAGAGTGATTGAGGGTACCAAAAGATTAAAATTACAAACCCATGTCTACCAAGCCATAAATGTGCACCGAAGATTCATAAAAAGTTGATGAAATGAGGGAGATAACTACGGTGATGAATGCTCCAACAGCAAAAATAGCAAAGTAGCTAATAATAGAATGGAACAAACTCCCCTACAAAACCAGCAAGCGTTCCGTCACAAACGGGGAAGAGTTGATCGAGATACTCAAAACAGTGGAAATAGCAGAGGGTGCTTTGCTGGGCTCATATGACGTCAAATCTCTGTTCCCGAGCCTACCGGTAAAGCAAGCCTTTGCACGTTTTGAAGATTGGTTGCCCAAACATAATAAGTCTCTGGAGTGGACAAAACTAGCCCCTTATGTATGAACGAAAATAATATTGTGTTTAGAGGAAACTTCTATAAAACAAAATTTAGAGCTGCTACAAGAAACTCTTTCTCCCCTATCTTAAGTAAAAATTTTATGAACTGAATCGAGATGGAACTTGAAATCCAAGAAATGATGTCACGTTTATAGATTAGGAACATTGATGATATTAATCAAAAATAAGGAAGCGGAAAAACGTTTGGAGGAGCTGAATAATATGTACTACGGATAGGGATTACAATGGAGAAAGAGAAGATCAGCCAAATATTTTTCGTGGATATCAACATAATGAGATGTTGTTCTTCTTCTTCTTTGTAGCATCACAGTCCATCCCGAGCTTTCGCTTCGTGCAACAAGCATCTCCCACTGTCTCAGTTCATTGACCACATCCTTCAATTTTTAATCCGAGCAGCAACGAACTGTCTTCATCGATCGAGTCGGATCAGTATTTTCTTGGTTTTCCCATCAGTCTTTGTGCTTCAGTTCTCCTCACAAATACCTTTCCTGGTATCCATTGTTCATCTTACAATCATTGAGACCTCAGATACGTCAAAAATTTCATACAGCTCATGGTTGAACCAAATCCGCTATTAATCCCCGTCTAGCTTCGCTCCGACTATTCGCCTCAGGACACGACACTCGAAGGTGTTCAGTATTATTGTGATTGCTTGAGTTAGGGTCCATGTTTCCATAACATAGCAAAGGTCTTATCACAGATTTGTACACATGGAGCTTTGTTTTTCTGTGTATGCAGCTGGTCTTCAAGATGGTCAAAACTGAATAAAAAAATTTATTTGCGAGCTGTATTCTTCGGCGAATTTTGTCTCTTCCATTACCCGTCTTCGTTGTTTTGGCACCTAGATACAGGAATCCACCAACATTTTCGGTACTGTATTCGGCAAATGTGATACTTTGTGTGTTAGAGGTATTTTTCCGCAACGGCGTCATGAGCTTTGTTCTATTTTCATTGATTTGTAGTCCTACTAGTTTTGCTTCGCTGTCGAGTTTCAAGAAAAGTTCTTTGGCAGTTGTTAATGACTGTGACAAAATGTTGATGTCGTCCGCATAGGCTACTGCTTGGCTCGACTTGTATAGTAATATACGTCCTCAAGATTATCAAAACTGAATAAAATATTTTATTTCCGAGATGCATTATTTGGGATATTTGATCTCCTCATTACCGGATCTCATTACTTTCATGCCTAGATATTCAAATCGGACCATGTTCCTGGTATCGTATGCGCTAAGTGTAATAATTCGGTTATTTAAGGTATTTGGCCTTGACTGCGCCATGACCGTTGCTTATTTTCATTGGTTTGAAGCCCTCCTAGATTTTCTTTGCAGTCAGGTTTCAGGAACAGTTCTTTTGCAGTTATTAATGACTGCGACAAAATGTTGATGTCGTTCGCATAGGCGACCACTTGGTCCGACTTGTGTAGTAACGTGCCTCTTGTCTCAACAGGTAGCTTTCTTATGACGTACTCCAGGACCATATCGAATAGAGATAGGGCCAAAGAAACCCTTGCGTTAGTCCAATATTTGTGTCAAGGACTTCGTAGAGTTGGTAATTGATGAAAATTTTGGAAGTTGTCATTTTGCTAGGATGGACTTATTTGGCTGGAATGCCAAGGCAAAGCATTATTTGGTACAGTACGTTATGACCAACACTGTCGTATGCTTGTTTAAAAGCACCAACATTTGGTGCATGTCTATGTTGAGATTTCAGTACTCACAAGTACCTATTTGACCGTAAACAATTGGGCTATCTACCTGCTCTAAAATTGCCTTGATATTTCCCAATCACGCAGTTGGCATATGACCTGATTTGATTTTCTAAGATCTTTGAAAATAATTTTTAAGCCGTGAAAAATAGTGATATGCCTCAATAGTTTTTACACCGTAGCTTGTCACCTTTTTTGTGGAGAGGTAATATAATTGATTAGCGCCGCTCGTTTGGCATATTTTCTGATATCTTGAGTATTACTTTCAGTCCAGTCCGTTTCCTGGATTGCTAGTATGTTTAATTATATTGTCGTGCCTGTTGTAAAACGTCCTTGAAAGCGCCAGGGTAGTTGAGTGGTCTGACTTTAAAGGATTCAATTCCATAGTCCTTTTTGGGTTGCTGTAGATCCAATCCATTCCGAGGCTCTGTTGCTGGTTTTGAAACAATGTAGGGTGTTCCAGGGACAGAAAGGTAGCCTACCGCCCAACCTCTATTCTAGCGACTTAGCGCGGGAGACTCGGTTTCACCCTTTTACGTCCCCACAATGAGGTTTTTAATGTCTCATCATTGAAGAACTAGTAAACCCAATGTGTGACCCCGACACCCTCTACTACCATTTGTTCGTGGGGCTTAGGATGAGGAGTCATGGAACCTGTGGGGTGGGGAAACAAGAGGAACCCTCCTTCTTTCTCAACCGGGCTTGAGACCTTCTACGACGGAGTTATGAGAGGTTTTTGCAAACTTGAATTTTACATATATAGGAAAGAAACAATCACGCAAATAATGATCCCGAGCACGTCAAACTACACATATGGGCACAAAATGGAAGCATACAAGATGATGATTCACCAGATGACTACAGTACCAATGGCGAACTGGTGACTACAATTGGAACAAGAATTTATCACGGAGACAGCAAGCAAAAAGAGTACGGCCAAAAAGTAATTGAGCAACGGATTCGAAATAAACGCAAAAAGTAGCTGACAAAATTTTTCAAATAAAAGCTAGGGCAACAAGCAATAAGGATTTCTCTCATTGACATAACAATCGCAAAAAAGCTTGAGCAGAAAATAAGAAAAGCAGGAAAATACATGGCTTTTATCAGCAGAAAATATAGCCCAGAGGTAGCTTTAGCGTCAGCGAAGGACTAGAAGAACAATGACGAAAAAGGATATATCGACAAGACTACTTGCTTAGAGTGTGACTTGATTTATATTGAGAAAACGAGAAGACTAACGATAATCAGGTGACAGGAGGGCATCAAAGAAACGGAACAAATCATCAAAAGAAGTTCAATAGAAACAGCAAGATCTGCTGAAGCGAGACATATAGTAGAAGAAAAACACTAAATCGAGTAGAAAAATCTGGAGATAGCGCAGAAAGTAGGGCGTTGGAAGAACTGGGTGGATATTAAAGTTTGTGGGTATCGCGACTTATGGAAAAGATAAGGAGGGGGATAGAAACTGTAGTAATAAAAGCCGATGTGACGAGAATGAAGCCTCAGAATACCACGACTGATGAAGGACACAATTTTTCCCGAAATATCGGTATCTGGTAGAAAATAAATACAAAATAATTACAAGGTGCGTTCCAGAATAAACGAGACTGAGCTATAATAGAAACGAAAGGAGCTTTGTTCTGATAAATTCCATTTTATGTATCCAAAATGGTCTCCTCCGGCCTCGATACGCTGTTTTGCGCAATCCAAAAGCTTTTCGAAAGAGTGTTTTAGGTCACTGACCGGAATATCCTTCAGGATGTCCGTACAAGCCTTTTGCATGTCCTCTACGGACGCAAAGCGTTTTCCTTTTATGGCTAAATGCATTTCCTCGAATAGGTAGAAGTCACAGGGAGCCACATCAGGCGAATGCGGTGAGTGATTGATGGTTAAAATGCGATTTCTAGTAAAAAATCAGTCACAAGAGTGGATCGATGAGATGTCGCACTATCATGCAATAAGAGCCAGGTTCCGCCTTCACGGTATTCAGGCCGAATTTGACAAATGCTTTGCAAGAAACGCTTCAAAACGCCAAGATAGAAAATTGCATTGACGGTTTGGCCCGTTGGCACGAAATCTTTGTGGGCAATTCCCTTGGAATCGTAAAAACAAATAAGCACCGAATTGATTTTTGACTTCTCCAAATGCGATTTTATGGGTGGTGGCTCGTCTGGGACCCTCGATTCGGCACTTTGACGCTTGGTTTCGAGTTCATATTGGAAACACCACGTTTCATCATCAATTACAGTGTTGTAAAGGAAGTTCTAGTCTTTTCTCGCCTCTTTAATGATGTCTTTCGAATGATGAATTCTTAGCAATTTTTGGTCATCAAGCCCAAATGATCGGGTAAAATGCGATAAATCGATGTTTTGGAGATATTCAAATCCAATTTCATGAATTTCAACAATGATTCCAGCTAATTTTTGATAAATTCACGGACAATTTCGATTGAGTTTTCGGTGATTACTGATTTTGGGTGGCCCGTATGTTCATCGTCATTTATATCCTCACGAACATCTCTGAAACGTGTAAACCACTCATGAACTCTGGCACGAGATAGGCAATTATCGCCATAAACTTTTTTCATGTTTCGGTTAACATTTTACAGATTTTATTGTAAAACAAAATCTGATATTAGCTCTTTGTACGAAACTCATTTTTGTACCGATGACACAAACATACTGTCACTTCAGATGCAATAACTTCGCTTCCACTGAACCGAATGTCACCAAGGTTTCAATGAAAGTCAGGGAGGGATGTAACTTTCCAACGCACTATCTCATTCACAGATGGCGCCACCAAAAAAAAGTGTATGACAAAAGTCTTTTTTATTTTGGAATGCACCTTGTAGTGCTTTTAATGGAATATTAATAAATCTTTCATGCATTTGAAAAGAGCTTTGTTTATTATTTGCTTTATATTCCTTCTGTTATATTGTACTTATAAAATGCCTTGATACTTCAAATTCGATTTTGAGTACGAATAGTTTTCTATCATTAAATAGAAGTTATTTCGATAACCGTGGGATTGTTTGAACTTTTTTTCTTTGTTTCAATGAAAATGGTGGACACTATCTCAACTATTTTTTCAGTGTAACAATAAAGCAAACATCTGATTAACATGGTTACAAATGCAACAGAAGCTTTTATGTTGGGAAATCCTAAAATGAGATCAAAACTACTAAAATATATCGAGGATAATAAATATCGTTTGAATCTGAGTACATTAGCTAAACTCAATAAATTAAATTATGATGATCAAATTTGCCCTCTAACATGATTCTTTGAATTGACTTATTTTATGTCCACATATTGAACTATTCGCTCTTTAGCACCAATATTCGCACAATATCGGTATTATCACAACATAAAAACTTATTGATTCCATTGACCGAGAAAAAATTATCTGAATGATATTTCTTTCAACAGAAAATCGAATTAGGTATAGTCTTTTATATCTTCCGCAATGTCCTTTACCCTTTTCTCTCCGGAATTCAATTCTACGTCATGATAACATGTCGTCTATGAAGGCAACCTTCTGAACTGTCTCGCTCGTGTGTGCTCAGATAAATGATGTTTGGTGAAAAGGACGTTGCAGAAAGAAAATATCGTGACATTTTCATAGCAATCGGATAGATATTAGTGTAAATAGTTGTGTTTAAAAAATAATATTGGAAGATAGGTTGAAATATTTGCGAATAATACTCGTACAATGAACGGAAAATTCTTGGTAGACAACGTACAGATGGGATTGTTGTTCTTATGAGCTAAGGGGAAAATAAATTGAAATATACTGATCATCATTCATCTAAAACATTTGTTGCAAAATAACATACTGGATTCAATAGCATCGGCAAATCTGGTAGTATGCCTATAAAAAGACTTATCAAGTGGATCAAGCGAATGAAAATGGTGACGCGTTCCATTTTATTTTAAGCAAATATTGTACTCCTCCAACTACAATATTGAAAACATGCCGAAAATAATAATCATTTCATATTTTTTCGCTCAAATTCCAAGTATCAAATAACGAATAAGGAAGAAAACTTCATTATCTGAGCAATCTATCAAAAAGTTGTTGCTTACTATCCACCTCCTTCTTAGTATCGAGCTTGGACAGTGATGCTCATTGACTTCAAATTTAACTTCATGGAAATTACTTCATCATCCGGATCCTTGAAGAAACTATCAATCATATGTTTACTGACATGATCCTGCCCTAATTTGAATTACAATTAAGTTCTCACATTGCACGTTGAATGCTTTTGGCACTCTTTCGCACACCATCGCGGCATCGTGCTGAAGACTAGGAAGCGCAACGTTAGAAAACTTGTGCAAACATTGAAAGGCAATTCGACACGAAATCGATAATGAAAAACGGCAAACTCGCTGAAGGTGCGGACATTCTTGGTAGGGAACCGAGTTGTAGGATACGTGGTATGAAATGGATAGAAGGTGAATTACGTTATTGGGTTAGGTAATTTATCCGCGTTATTGTCGTCGTAGCCATGACATTACGAAAATAGAATCAACTACCTCGCACAGCTGCTGTTCTTGCTATTAGTGCTAGTCCTTCTGATATATTGGGGACGTAATAAAGTAATAGACTGCAGTTCTTCAGCCCAGCAACCTCCGGCAGCTTAGCGTAGCGGAATGGGCTCTGCCGCAATAGTCTGCAAACTTTGAAAATTCCAACTTGTGGGCTTGCATGTTTGTTTTATGGGTAGGAATTTTCCATCAGGTATCATATCGCAAGGATATAGAGGTGAGATTTTGTTGGTAAGCATAAACTCGCTCTCATTATAATTCAAGGACTATTTGCGCTGTCTGGCGAGATTGTTTGGATAGCGAAAAAGAAATTAATGAATGATGATTATCAAACAATTAGAACAACAAACTTTTGATGAATATTACATGAATATGGAATTATATTGACCTAACCAAATGATTTGTAGCATGGTTCACGTGGCATCGGTTCAGTACTCCCAAACACGGTACAGTTATGACAAACTTTTATTTGAAATAAGGCGTGGGGCAATTCTTCTAAAAGGAAAACTCGGAAAACTATTTCGGCTTGAAATTATTTAATCATTCTAAACATTCCCAGTATATGCAAACCAAATTTGTTTCTCAACTATTTTCAAGGGGGCTTAATTATTTCATGGAAAGTATGCTTTCATCTTCCCACAAACAGCATATTTATGCTGAGCCTCTACAAGACATTCAGTGAGTCCTCCCGGCTCACTTATTAATGAGCACTTCCAAGCATATGAAAATTTGAACATGAGTGAAGTGATTTTACTTTCAATGCTAGGAATCTGAAATAAATGCCGGAGAAAATTTCGTTGTGCGAAAAGTGAACATAAATTTCTCAGAATCTTGATTCTTCGAAATTTGCTTTGTTCTAGTCAATATAATGTTGCACGCCCCATGAGAATCCTCTTGTAGTTAACTTCCTTCACCCTCTGCCGAGTTGTAGTAAGCGATAAGTGTGTTTGCATTCATCTTTGTTTTAGATTTACGTTTAGACGTGCTTTATGTACATACGTAAGGCAAACTCAAAGCAATGGAGTAAGCAAGGATAGCAATAAATTTGAGCTGTCAGAAAGCCACACAAGAGACCAATTTCTGCATACGAAATTCTATTCCCACTTTAGCGAGCTGAAATTCAAACATGTCCTTTCTGTTTGGTTACCACACGATTTCATCGAGATGGTTTAGCTGTTCACTTTTTCAGTCGCCATGCTGATGAGATTTCCGGGTCATGCCTGCAAGTGGGGAATCTTCAGTATCGCGAAGAACTTTCTATGCATTTATGGAATGGAGAAAATGCAATACATACCGTACGATTGTTATCCTTCCGAGGCAGCATGTGGGATTTAATGCGGTTTGTGTGAAGTCAATCACTGGAAAATGTGCTGAGCTTTGTTGTAGGGAAAACATGGAAGGAAATTGAATGCTCGTACAATCAACCAGCCAAGGACTATCTACTGGGACTGTTGCATCTTCAGAATTATCAAGTGGATTAAATTCAGTTCGTTGAAGAAAATCAATGAAGATTGGTTTGTCACTGCGTTGGTAAAATGAAACCTTTAAAGTGAGGAGATGTTCACGGCATTTTATATTCAAATTCAAGTGAATTTCTTCAAAAGTTGTTAGTATTTGTACACTGACAAATGATGAATATATTGAAATCAATTTCAACTGCGATGTCGTTAATTCTGGTTTTACCTTTGCTGATCTATGACTTTCCGTATGTTTCCAAGAGATTTTGAAACTTGTAATAGCTGCGTTATTTACTTGTAATGTTTTTTGAAAAATTATTAAAGGTAAATGTTTTGGAATTTTGACAAACGTCAAAAAGATCATCTATCATTTTTTTAAATAAATACACTCAATAACACACCTATAATTAAGAAATAAAAAATTTCCAGGAATTTGCCGCTACCCGAACTATGATCTGTATCTACATATGTATATGTTCATAATAATCTAAGCTTAGGTGTAGCATAGATAAAAAATAGATTTGTACTAAGTAGGTATACAAAAGATCAAGTGATCGAAACAAATTTCGCGCATTTTCAAAGTCAAAGTCAAAAGCGCTTTATTTAATACTAATCGTTATAAACTTTAAAAGAATATAAAGCAAATTCCAAACCATAACAATAAAAAACTTAATGGCCCAAATGGCTCTCTAAATTTATCCGTTATCATTAACACATTTCATCAAAAAAAACTATAGCAAATTCAATTAATTAAGATTATTATATATTTTTAGAATTCAATTGGAAAAAGGAGAAAAAACCAATCAACTTTATCCTAAAATTATTTATAATAAAAACACAACAGTCAAACTTTGATCCTACACCTAATATGTCGTAACTTATTTCTAATAAAATGCAATCAAAAACTTTATCTTATACTAAAAAAATTATATAACAATGTTCCTAACCTACGCGTTCAATCTGATCTCTAACGACATATAGTAAACATAACATATACCGAACCTATACCTAATTTTTAACAAAAAATAACAACACTAAATGTAGCAATAATGAGCTGAAACTCAAAAAACTAAATAACAAAAAACCACAAAAACTGGAAATAAACACGAATAATTTAGACATTGTCATTCTGCCACCAATACCTGGATTGCGCCGTCTCAATTCGATCAGCTTCAACGAATCTAGCAAATGAGTATCTCCATTGGAATTATTGGTCTCGTGAACTCAAACTCGGAGGATATTTTATCTTCTTATCGGTGGCCCGTCGATATATGTATGTGATATATGACTGGGACGCCGTCAGAATCAAAAACATATCGATTCATGAAGCCAGTATTGAGGCAAGTCGCTATATACCCGTCTGTAGGGTGGAACGGCTGTGAAATCCAAGGGTTTTCACTCACAGTCACAAATCTTGTGATATGATTCCGAAAAAGTTTCAATATGAAGATATCGACTTTCGTCACTTCAGCAGTTTGATAAATTCTTCTATTCGATATATAATGTTTCCAATCCGTCTCAGGCTTTCTGTACAAACCAGTACATGCACGAAGACATTTCCTTTCGAAAACCCTTAATTTTTCCATAGTACTAGCACTCTGGTTGTACCAGATCTGACATCCATATGTCAAACTGGTCTAATCAGGGTCTTGTAACAGATAATTTTGACCTTTTGATCAATGTATTTGGAATGAAAGAACTTTCGTAGGACCATGACTACTTTTTGTGTCTTACTGAGCATGATTTTCACATGTTCAGTATAGTACAGATACTGATCGAGATAAACACCGAGGTATCGAACACAGGATTTATGTGGAACCCGTTCTGAACTACCCTCGCCAGCCATGATGTGGAAATGCTTCCAATTACGTTTCAGGTCTTGACTGACCCCCTGCAGCGTTGTCCGAAACAAGATTGTTTCACACTTCTGCGCATTGATTTTCATTCGGAAATCGTCAGTGTATAGCTGCACATCATTGAACATTTTTTGGAGATTTCTCTGAACTATTGTAGCTTTTTGGTCTCCCGTATAGATGATCAGATCATCAGCAAACGCTACCAATGATCGCGTTGGCGAGACGTTAAAATCAAAGCCGTTCAATAGTTTGCGAATGAAGATTGAGAAGAGCAAAGGTGCAGTAACTGTTCCCTGCTGTAGACCATTCAAGACCTTGAACACGCGCATTGTTGTCAGATTTCCATCAGTTACAACAAATGATTTCCCGTATAACATATTACACATCATGGCGACAAGGTGTCTGGGGAACCTGTCCTGAAGGAGTTTAAAAACTAGTCCATCTAACCACACCGTATCGGAGGCTTTCTCCATATCAATGAGACATGCTTCAACACATTGTCTATCATTTAGTTTCCAACAGATGTCTGAGGTTACTTTCGTTATTGCATGTATGGTCGAATGCCTGGCACGAAAACCATATTGGCAATTCGGCATCAACTCATATTCCTCAATGTGGGCGTTTAATGCTCTGTTGAGTATCACTTCTAACACCTTGCTGATGTTTCTTTTCTTCAAGATCGGAAATACCTTAGCCTGTTGCCACTCATTTGGGAACTATGAATTGCTCAACATGTTGTTGAACAATATGCAATAATTCCTAATAGCAACCTCAGGCAAATGTCGGAGAACTACATTTGGAATACCATCAGTACCACATGATTTCTTGTTGTTTATCTTGCGAAATATGAAACACAAGTCTTCATAGCTGACAAAATAATCAATAAGATTCAAGGTCGGTATGAGATCAGATGTTAATGTTTCATTGAAATGAAGAATTGATTGGCCGTTCAGGCTTGATTTTAAGTCGGAAACTATTGTTTCAACGACCTCTGAAAGTATTTCATTCCCTCTGTCAGGGTTTGGTAGATGAACCAATTCAAAATGTGTTCCAATCAGGGCAAGCTTATCCAATCCTTCACAAATAATCCTGTTTCCATTTCTATCCGGAGTCGTACTATCAATTTCGATACCAGCCCTATCGAGAAGATTTATCTCATCACTAGCGACTTCAAGATTCGATACCTTCACTCGAGACCTCTTGCGGAATATGCTATTGACTTTCGCAAACACGCCGTCTGGGTCCTGTGGGCTAATACCCCTCAATTTTTCCGCCCATTGATTGCTTACCTCACTCCTAAAGTATGACCGGATTAAGTTCCGGGCATTCTTCAGATGTAATTTCAACAAAGCCAACGAGGGATGGTTGTAGTCCAAAAATCGTCGATAAATATTGTTGACGCGTGTGAGAAGAAGGCTTTTCAATCTTTTCAACCTTGCGATGGTTGGTGTTTCATATCGTTCCATATTGTTTCGATGTTTAATCTTGGGAACGACTTTCTCAATCGTTTCCAACGTCAGCTTCTCTAACTTCGACAAACAGAGATCTATTTCATCGTTAGTTAGATTCCTGTCATTAGGAACCGTTGAACAAGAGTTGCCATCATCAGAAAGGGGACATTGCTTCTGATACTCTCGATTAAACTTCTTTTGAAACTTTCCCCAGTCTGTTTTTTTTTTAAGTTCATCCGATGATTTTCGTGTTGAACTGGAATGAGGAACAAATCGTCCCTTTGATGATTGATTTCCATTACGATTGCGTTATGGTCGCTATCATAAGGAAGCACCTGCAGTTTCCGTTGAGGACAATTAAAGTTGAATTCGAGTCTTGCGTCAGCAATGCAGCGGTCCAAATATGAATTTATCCTAGGGTATGTTGGGAACTCCGACCCATATAGATTGCACCTGTATTCAATTTGGTTCTCTGGTATCCACGATTTCAGGAATACACCTCTTGGATTATTGGTGGCGTTCGGCCATGATGTATGCTTGGCGTTCAGGTCACCTGCAAGAATATAATAATTATGAAGCATATTCAATTCGAGTATTTCAAACAAGGAATTCAGTTCCTCCTTGAGCTTCAGAACAGTTCCACCAGTTGCATAGGCAGAGAGAACGAAGAGGTTATCCCCACCTGGCAGTGAAATTTTGATAACGGACACTTCAAGATTCGACTTTTCAATATTTTGGAAACAATAGAGTCTTCGAACCAATATGCCGGTGCCACCTCCCCCATCACCTATTACCCTATCATTTCTTACGAATTCAAAATCCTTGAATGTCATGGAGTGCCATGAATTGAGGTGCGTTTCGGTGAGAAGCATGATGTCAGGCTTTTGCTTAACAATGAATTCAAGGAGATAATCACGCCGATGTATAGTAACAATGGAGTTGATGTTGATCGAGATGAGACGAATCCTATCCATGGGAATGTGACTGGATGACAAACTATTTTGAAGCATGTTGACCTAAACGTTGAAAAACGAAATTGATTTTTTGGTCTTGTTTATTAATTCTATCTGAAAGAGATTCAAATTGCTGGTAGATTTTGAGAAGCAGCTCATTATTGCCACTAACATTATTTATTTTATTTACATTGTTGTCTGCTGGTCCTCTGGCCGCAAGTGCAAATGATACCCCGGGTTTGACGAAGTTGGGAGGTAACAAATTGTGATTTACTTTGGTTTGTTTTAGTGAAAATTTAACTCTTGCATCTTGATACCGAGGGCATCCTCGATATGATGCTGGATGACCAAATATACCACAATTAATACAATACAATTTTTCTTTTAGCTCCATCTGAGCCAATCTGCATTCACCGGGGGGCGCGAACATTTTTGCACTTAACACAGTGATAGTGCATGGCACAATTGGCAGCCGAATGACCGAATCTTTGACACCTGTAACACTGGTTGACCTCAGTTTTTTGGAGGCGTTCCCACCTCACAACTCTAAAGTTTAAGTATCCTACCTGTTGGAGGGCATTCGGACTGCTGTCGTTGGAAATTTGGACCAAATAAAATGGTAATATTTTACCTTCGACAGTTGATCTCCTTGTAGCAAAATTTTTCACACAGATGAACTTAGCAGCTGGTGCTGCTTCCTGCAACATTTCAAAGAGATCAACTCCCCACAGTCCAAGCCCTTCAACAGGAAGGTCTGATTTTTTTCCGCCTTTGGCGTATATGTGAAGTGGGGAGCTTTGACACTATTAAGAGCATCTTTCGCCAGTTTGAAATCAGCCAGTGTCTTTGTCTTGATCGTGAGCTTATCAGCGGTTACTCACTTAACTTCGAAGTTATCGATTTTATGTTCGATTGCCAATAACCGAACCATATCTCCTCCACGCTGCCCAAAAACGTTGATTGGAGGAACTTTCTCATTTACCTTATTAATTTTATGAGGAGAACCAGCAGACACACCGGCTGGCTTCTTCTCCTTTCCCTTATTTTTTAATTTTAAATATTGGATGAAATTATTACTACTATCAATATTACCTATGCTATCGTTGCTCTCCATCTCGATGTCCATTTCTTCGTTCATTGCAGACAGCACCGCATAATAATCGGCGCTGTCGTTCGCTCCTCCTGCTTTCAGGATATTTTCAACATCATGGATTGATGGCTTGCTCGTATCTTGCGATTTCGTTTTATATGTTTGGGTCTTCTGTGTTGGCACTGCTTTCTCATTGGTCTTGCTTGTTGGTGTTGTTTCCTTTTTCTCATTCTCCTTAGCTAATATCGGTTCTTCTTTGCCGGACGTATTGTGTGGCTCCATCAGTTTCGGTTTGCTCATATTTGATAATGTCCCAACCATATCTTCCAAACTTTGAATACGGAGTTTCAAGTCGTCGTTTTGTTTCGTAACCCTTGAGTTTTCCCTGGTTATTTTGTCATAATCTTCGTTTGAAAGCGTAATACGCTTTCCATGCTCACATTTGTCTTGTTCATTTTTCCGCTTGATCATTTTATCATTTGTCAATTTGGAAATCCCTGGCTTTCGGTCCTTCAGCGGTGGGAAGCCGTCGGGCTTCTCCATGCCACCGGTGAAAAAAACTTTTCTAGTTTTTGGAAATTTTCTCGCAGGTAAAATCCAGATACTCGATAAATTGTTCGAATAGTTCGACGATGTTATAAGTTTCTTTCTAAAATAACTTTCTGATTGACGTTTTTAAAAATTATTTTAATTTATAAAAATTCTTGACAAGAGCGAATTAAAAACACGTCTATTTCGCGCATTTAAACCTTAAAACTGCCGACGTGTAAACTGAACGTGTCTTAGAAAGTGGATTGGGGTAGCTTTTATGAACTAAGGAGTCGTACCTCAAGAAAGATTACGATAGATGTTAAGGTTAATCTTTGGATTGGTTCCGCTAAAGAGAAAATAGAAAGTAAGCGAAAAATTGCAGGTATCTACTTGCGTTAACTATTTGCTGGTTTACGATCAACTACTTCAGCACTATATAACTATCTTGCTTGGAGATTTGATAGTATAGATCTATTTTGACGTCATTCTCGTCTTTGCTAGTTACTACCACTAACAGTAAGCATACCCTCAATGAAGTGTTCCACTCTAAATTTTACAGTTTTAGAGACAAAGGAGATACAAGTAAATACGCGGTGCCGAGATTAGAGTAGGCAATGAATTTATGGTAAAGATAAGTAAAGAGAACCAAGAATTTTCATACGGAGGTCAAACGATGGATACTCTTTGAGCATATTCTTTGAATGTCATAAAAAGATGTGACAGTTAAAGTGAATGAAGGAATTGAAAAGAAAGCAACTGTTTAAGAATCGGTCAAAAATATTGATGACAAAAGAAAACAGCGTTCAAAATTTACCAACTTCAATACAGAGGCCTTAAAAATTCCACGTAAGAAGATCAGGAATCAAAGGCTGATTATTCCATCATCGATGATTATGTTTATTCTAAGATTGAATAGGTAAAACAATGCTGTTGCCGATGACACTTCAGCTTTTTTTTAACACATTATAAGTATGAATAAGCCGTTGATGTTGAAGGCAACTATGAAAAGGAAAGAAGGAAAAAGTTCTGAATATGTAGAATAAATAAAAAAGGGAAGTAAGCTTTAAAGGCTAAAAAAACCAGGAATAAAAATGAAACTTTTTGCTTGATTCATCTTCGTACAATTTGTTTTTTCACTCGGGAGTTGAAGTCTATTTACACCCTGATTTTGGGACTCTCAAGTGCACCAGGTGCTGTGGACTACCCACCAAATATCTTCCATGTTAACTGAGTACTTAGCCTGGAGCCGCTTAGTAAGTTACTTCAGGCTAGGCCTCATTTTCCACCACGCTGAGGTGTCACCATGCCTTTGACCGAGCCGCTGCCTCAATTCAAAAATAAAATGCACAATCCATCTTGTCGCCTCCGCTTCTGCCTAGGTAAATATTTGCACACTCTCTAACAAGGAAGGCGATGGCTCTCATTAACATTGCTGACCCAGCGATTGTTCGGTATGCACCCGCCATCCTTAGCATTCAGATTCGAATATATAAACATAAATAAATAAATGAATATACATTTATGTACATACAAACATCAATATATATATATATATATATATATATATATATATATATATATATATACATATAAAACCATATATACATATGTATATATATATATATATATATATATATATATATATATATATATATATATATATATATATATATAAATATATATATGTATATATATATATATATATATATATATATATATATATATATATATATATATATATATATATATATATATATATATATGTCCATATATATGCATATATGTATATATATATATATATATACATATATATATATATATATATATATATATACATATATATGCATATATGTGTATATATATATATATGCATATATATATATATATATATATATATATATATATATATATATATATATATATATATATAAATCTACGCTAACCGCTTTCGAGAGCACCGGTTCGTATTTACGATCCGTGAAGTAGTACAGACTACACAGCGTTCATCGAGAGTAATTTGCTTGAAGGCCCCCTATATTGGCCATTCAACGTACAAGTGCCATTACCATCCCTGCCACTTTATCAGCTGTTGCCTCGATTTGCTTGGAAAAGCTCGTCTTTGAGTCGGTGAATAACAGGCCAATTGAAAAGTCCCCGGTCAAATGGGGCCGTTTTTTGATGATTTCATCCTTTAAACGATCCAATAACGCTATGTAATGATCGCTGTTGATGGTCTGGCCCTTTTTGAGGTAATCAATGAATATTTTACCTTGCGCATCCCAGAATACTGATGCAATAACATTGCCGGCGGACTGTTGTATTTTTCCTCGCTTTGGATTCGGTTCGTCGTGTGCAGTCCGCTCAGCTGACTGTCGATTGGACTCCGGTGTGAATCATGGAGCCATGATTCATCCATTGTCACATATCGATGCAAAAATTCAGGTTTATTGCGCTTAAACACTGCTCAGAGTCATTAACACGTTGTTGCTTTCGGTCGATTGTAAGCTCGCGCGGCACCCATTTTGCACACAGCTTTCTCATGCACAAATATTTGTGAATGATATGATGTACACATTCAGATGATATTTTCACAATGTCTGCTTTCTCGATCAACTTCACTTTACGGTCGTTCAAAATTATTTTGTGAACTTTTTTGATATTTTAGTCGGTGACAGCCTCTTTTGGGCGGCCACTGCGTTCGCCGTCTTCGGTGCTCATTTCACCACGTTTTAACTTAGCATACCAATCAATGATGGTTGATTTTCCTGTTGCAGACCCCGAAAACTCTTCATCAAGCCAAAATTTTGCTTCAACTGTATTTTTTCCCTTCAAAAAGCAATATTTTATCAGAACTGGAAATTCTTTTTTTTTCATCTTTTTTTCAAATAACAGAAGTAGCTACACTCACAACGCAATAACTCGCAAACTAATGGTCGGACTGCTGTCAAATTTTGACACGTATCGTTTGAAGGTTGGTACTAACTAAAAATGGATTTAATACTAGCGCTGCCATCTGTGTATCACACCGGAGACTTTTCAATTGGCCAGTTATGCCTAAGTATGCTACTGGCTTTGATTCTACCGGAATTTCTCTAATATTAATAGTCCTGATTCTGTGAATATTTTTCTTTGCCAGGACGACGACTTCAATTTTTTTCCCGGTGCAAAGCCAAAGCCACGTGCAGTCATCCAGTCCCTCATTCGGTTGATTTGCATGCCAATTTAATAAAACTATTGAAAAAAAAAAATTGTTTGATTCACTTGAAATATAAAAACATGTGCCTGACACAACACGGAGGCAAGCAACTTATTTATTTAATCCAGTACATAAACTCTCAGCGTTCGTACAAATTCAGATTCATTGCAAGTACAATGCGTTTCTCAGTACTCTATGAAACATTTTATGTACTTACAAAGAGTGAAGAGAGTACAAAAAATTGATGTATGAATGCATGATGACCAGAGATATATTTTTCAATTTTTAGAAGAGTCTCATTAAATTAATTGCTGTTAACCTCTGTCAAAATTTTAATGAAGTGTTCCATTACCACTAGTTTACTTGTTCAAAACAGTGTTAAGTCTTAAATAAGGTATTCAATACAACAAACTCGACTTGTGCAGAAGTGAAGGAATATTTTTGATACGTCTTCAGAAGTGGATATGAAGCATACAGAACTTCTTATCCATTACTTGATAGGAATAGGGTGGTGAAAAATTGAATAGCCCCTAAAAGTATTTTTCTGCCGACTCAACTTATTTTTGCATGTTGCAACAGCTCTTTCTGGTGTTACATCTCAGTTATATATATATATATATATATATATATATATATATATATATATATATATATATATATATATATATATATATATATATATATATATGTCGGGTGGCAACACTGATGACGGAGAGATCATCGCCTGCAACATGATCGAAGGGGTTCAACTACGAGAGCGTGCCACGAGCAGATGTGACTTCGTTTCGTTCTTCTTAATTATTGAATTCGTTCTTCCTAAATAAGTTGTAACAAACCTTTTCAACGAATAATGATTGTTTTATTGTTCAACTTTTACATGGGGGCTAAACCGAGATGAGCATTAATTAATAATCTAATTCGTTCGTGTTCCAAACCCGGCATCGATCAGTGACGCCATTTGGAAGTGATATCGCGCATGTGTGCGAGTTGCTACCTGTCTAGAGAGACACAGCAATATTGGTGCGCGAACTTTTCTGATTGCCGAGAAAAGAGAGGGAGGTGGGAAAAGAGGATGGCGTGCGCAAGATTGGAAGTGAGAGAGTGGCTTGACCGGTACACCAAAAATGGATTCATGCGAGAGCACTCGATTTGGGGTCTCGAAGAAAGTGGGAGGAAAGAAGAATTAGCTGCTCGAATTGGGGAATTCGACGAACAATATCCCATGTTAACTAACAAAATCTGTGAAATGGCGGACAATATGAGACGAGTCATGACTGAAGAGGCAATCGTTGAGAATATTGTAGCAGGAACATCTCGCAGCGGAAGTGAGTGCGGGCCAGGAACCGAGTGAAGTATACGCGTTCCACGAAGTGTAAGAGAGCATTGAACAATTCCGTGCGGAGAATGGTCAAAGTATCTCCACATGGATTGATGACTTCGAATGCATAAATAAGAGCGTCGTTTGGACTGAACTGCAAAAACTCCTTTACACGAAGAAGTTATTAACAGGAATCGAGCGGAAATTCATGTTCGTCGAGAACGATTTGGATAGTTAGGTCAAGTTGAAACGTGCTCTATCTGCCGAGTTCGACAGAAAATTCAGTGCCGCGGATGTACATAAAAAATTACTCAAACGTACGAAGAAGCCAGAGGAAAGCCTGTTAGAATACGTACTCGTATACGAAATGCAGTGCATAGCAAGGGCGAAGAAGATATATGAAGCCACCATATGCGAGTATGTATCCGATGATATAGCCGATGACGTAGTGAACAAATCGATCCTGTACGAGGCGAAAACGATCGTTGGGCTTAAATCAAAATTGGATGTCTATGCGATGGTGAAAGAAAAATCCAAGGCAAAAACCCCTATTTTAAAAAAGGGCGGCAGCGACAATAAACAACATGGACGTTCTTGAAACGAAAGTACGCGATGTTTTTCATGTGGCGAGATGGGGCATAAAGCGTGTGATTGCCCGGATAAAGACAAGGGAAATAAATGTTTTAAATGCGGAACGTATGGACATTTATCATGACAATGCCCACAAAGGAAAGGTGTGAGCAACTCGATCCCTACGGTGAATTTCATTGAGCGTTTCATGGGAGATTAAAACGTTGTTAATGTGAAAGTCGGTGACCGAAAAATTACGGCGGTAGTAAACATTTATAGTGACTTGAATTTGATCAGACATGCGTTGTGGCAGGAATTAGAAGGAACGATTCCGAGTACGAATCCAAGTAACATAAAAATTCGCGGACTCGGTAACAAATTTCTCATGCGATTGGGAGAGTAAATATGGACATCGAAATAAAAAAAAAAGTGTTTTCTATGAACTTTACATCGTCCCGATGAACGCCGTGAGTGTTCATGTGATAATCAGTAGACAATTTTGAAGACGGTAAACTACTTTATTACGCCCAAGTATGTGAAAATTAAGCCACTCGTGCAAACAGTTGAAGAATCAGCTTCGAACGCAATCAACGATCCAGTCAATGACGACAGCTGGATGATGAGAATTTCATGCGACCACGGGGAAAACGATTTCAACGTTCGGAGCAAATTCAAAGACATTGTGCAAAAATTTGTGGAAAGCTACACTCCGAACGAGAAACAGAAGCCAAGTATTGAGACGGTTATAGTGCTGATAGATGAAATGCCCATATACCATCGCCCAAGACGATTGGGTCCTTTAGAAAAGGCCGTAGTTGAAGGTCAAGTAAGGGAATGGTTGAATGAAGGTGTTATACGGCCATCATTGAGTGACTTTGCAAGTAAAGTGGTCGTCGTCAAGAAGAAAGACGGGTCACATAGACTCTGTTTAGATTACCGTAGCCTGAATAGTAAAGTTGTGAGAGATCGATTCCCTATGCTGGTCATTGAGGACCAGCTTGATCGATTGGCGTCAGCAAGAGTATACACACCACTTGATTTGAAAAATTCTTATTTCCATGTTCCTGTGCCCGAATCCAGTCGAAGGTATACCACGTTTGTTACACAAGATGGCCAATATGAGCTCTTTAAACGCCATTTGGTCATGTATAAGTGGCAATACGTTTGGACTATTCATTAACGAAGTTTTCCGAGATTCGAAGTTTTCCGAGATTCGATAAAGGACGAACAACGAATACCTTCTTGGTATTCGTTGTTCGTCCATACGATTCATGTGTCCAGCCCATTGCAGTCCCGCAGTCTTACAATCCTTGGGACCTCCGGTTCGTCAAAAATTTCATACAGCTCATGGTTGTATCGAATTCGCCATTTTGAAATGTTTCCTAATCATATTGTATATAGATGTGACCGTGACCTGAATGCTACTACTAAGGTTGATGGTGGTGGAGTTTTGGTTGCAGTTAGCAAAGCTTTACCTAGTTCTCCTTGTTCTGATTTCTGTTTTTCTCCTACTTTAGAATGTGTTATTATCGAAATTTCTCTCCCTCATAATACAGAGTTCTTGATTTTGTCTATTTATATTCCTTGTAATTCACCTTTAACTGTTTATGAGACTTTTTTGATGATCTATCCTCTTATATAGTTTTGCGACATCCTCACGCCAAAATATTAGTTTGGGGGGATTTTAACTTACCATGCATAGAGTGGAAAAATTATACTACTCCTTCAATCTCGTCAGTTGACTCTTTTTCTATAACCCTATCATCTTTCCTATCTCATTGCTCCTTCTCACAATTTAACCATTTCCGCAATCCTAATGGTCGTCTCCTTGACCTTGTTCTTTCAAATGTTCCAATTGGCTACTTATCTGTATCTCAAACCTTACATCCGTATGTTCCTCCTGATCGGCACCATCCTCCTTTATCTATAGATCTTATAGTCGATGAAATTAAATTTAACAACCTCATCCTACTCCAAAACTTAACTTTTTTAAAGCTAATTACGAAGCTACTAATACAGGATTACTTTCAGTCAACTGGCTAGATTTCTTTAGAGGCCTAAATTGTGAGGCTGCTTTGGATAAATTTTACATATAGATTAATATTCTTATTCGCTGTTATACGCCTCTTCAGACATTCCGTAAAGCAAATCATAAGCCTTGGCTTACAAAGCGAGTGCTTAGTGCCCTACGAGCAAAAGATAAGGCACATCATGTCTTTAAAACACTCGGCACTATTGAAGCAAGATGTAATTTTAGCAGGCTGCATGCTATTGTCAGAAAAGAGATCAGATATGCTCTGAAGACTTATTTCAGCAGTCTGGATAGCTCTCTTGTGGCTAATAAGACAAAGCCTTTTTGGTCTTATATAAGGTCGCTGAAATCCTCTTCTTCCATTCCTAGTAAAGTCCGTTGGAATGGTGCAGAGGTTTCTTCTCCTCAAGATGTTACTGACTCATTTGCCCAATTTTTCTCTTCAACTTTCTCTTCTCCCGCTGCAGCTGTGCATCCTGTTGTCTTACCTAATCATCTTCCCTTCCCAATTTCCTATGTTTGTACAGATGCATCTGAAGTCGAAGCTTTGATCAATGGTCTTGATCCTAATATCAGCCCTGGGCCGGATGGTTTGCCAAACATATTGGTGAAGTCATAAGTCTCATTGCTTGGTTTTCCTTTATCTCTCCTCTTCAATCTAAGCTTGAGTACTGGTACTTTCCCAAACCCTTGGAAAACAGCTAATATTGTGTCTTTTTTTAAAAGTGGCGATCCTACGTTAGTTTCCAATTATCGCCCTATTTCTTTACTGTCCTGCTTTCCAAAGTTACTTGAACGGTTGGTTCATAATTGACTCTCAAACTCATTAGTTCGTATTATTGCTCCAGAGCAGCATGGCTTTCTCAAAATATACTCCACTACCTCTAATTAAATGGAGTTCACAAACAGTATTGCAAGAGCTTTGGATAACCAACTGCAAGTTGATGTGATCTACACAGATTTCTCCAAGGCCTTTGACACTGTGAATCATTTACTTCTTTGTCGTCGGCTTGAAGCTCTTGGCATCTCGGGTGCTCTTCTATCTTGGATGTCATCTTATCTATCGTGTCGTCCCTGTCGAGTAAGTCTCTCTGGTACTACGTCTAGTCCTTTTTATCCTTCATCTGGCGTTCCACAAGGTTCAATTCTTGGTGCTCTTCTCTTTCTGTTGTTCATAAATGATCTTCCCTTTGTAATTAATTCCTCGTGCCTTTTGTATGCAGATGACTTCAAAGTATTTCGAGCAGTCGAATCCCATTTAGACTGTCAGCTCCTCCAAAATGATCTGAATGCTCTAAATAAATGGTGTGCTTCAAACTATTTATGTCTTAATACTACTAAATGTCATAAAATGACTTTTCTTCTTAAGGCGCAGCCCCCAGTGAAACTGAAAATTTGGGTAAACTTTACAGCCGTTTACCTCGGAAACGTCACGAATATTTGCAAAAATTTTTTAGCAAGAAGTCACAATGAACCTTTGGTTATCGAATCAACTCATTACATTTTGCAAAAAGTTTGCTGCAAAAGATATTAAATTCAAACAAAATAGCATGTTTTCGTTAAAAAATGTAGTAGATCTCGGAAACTACTTAACGTACCGAGTTGATTTAAGCTACGGTTGTTAGATCTAAATTATTTGCAGTGAATCAACTCATCAAAAATTTAAAAAACTTTTTTGCAAAAAAATTCCTAGAACAAAATGTGGAAACTTGATACAAATCAATGTTCATGCATGATATTTGTTCAGTGTGTGCAAATTACACATTTCGTTCTAGAAATTTTTTTACAAAAACTTTTTTAAATTTTTGATGAGTTAATTCACTGCAAATGATTTAGACCTAAGAACTGTAGCTTAAATCAACTCGGTACGTTAAGTAGTTTCCGAGATCTACGACATTTTATAACGAAAACATGCTATTTTGTTTGAATTTAATAACTTATGCAACAAACTTTTTGCAAAATGTAATGAGTTGATTTGATAGCCAAATGTTCATTCCGACTACTTGCTAAAAAATTTTTGCGAATGTTTGTAACCTTTCTGAGGTGAATGGCTGTAAAGTTTACCCAAATTTTCAGTTTCACTGGGGGCTGCGCCTTAAGGACTCTCCTATTAATTTTAATTTTATATTAAATGATGCTTTGCTCTCTGAAGTGTTCAGTCATAAAGACCTTGGAGTAACTTTTGATTCAAAACTCAAATTTGATGCACATATTTTAAATGTGATTACTAAAGCGTCTAGAGTTTCCGGGTTTATCCTTAGACATGTACATAAATTCAACAGCATCTCTTCTTCTGTCCGCCTATTTGTTTGTCTTGTTCGCCCTTTGCTTGAATACTGTTCTGTTATCTGGTCCCCCCGATATTTCTATCTCGTGACTTCTTTAGAAACTGTCCAAAGAAAGTTCACGCGTTTTCTTTTCCTTAAGTTTAATTTGCCGTATCAGCCTTATGAAAGCCGTTTATTTTTCCTATCTCTTCCATCCCTAATATCGCGACGAACTTATTTAGACCAATGTTTTTTGTACAAACTCTGCCACCATCAAGTCCCGTTAAATATTTTTTCTGAGCTGCGTTTCCGACAAATATCTCGTTCATTTCGGATGAATTTTTATTTCGTTATCCCATATGCTAGAACTGATTTGTATTTCTATTCACCAATCTTAAGAATCGTACGAAATCATAATAATCTCGAGCTTGGCCCTTTCCCCTCTTCTTACGCATTTAAGAAAAAACTAAGAAACTTACTACTAGTTTAACTTTTAACTATCGACATTTTAGTATTCTTTTTCATTTAAATTTTGCTGTAATCGTTCTTTGCGTTCCATTTTGTAATTGGATTGTTTAGTCTGTAAGATGGAATAAATAAAAAAAAAAAATACAAAAAAATAACAACAAAAAATTGGTCCCCGTCAAGCTTTGCTCAGATTATTCGCCTCAGGACCCGTCGCTCAAAGGCGCTCGATATATTAGCGGATGCTTGGGTTAGGGTCCATGTTTCACACCCATAGCATAACACAGGTCTTATCACAGATTTGTATACTTGGAACTTTGTTCTCCTGTGTATGCAGCTGGTCTTCAAGATCGTCAATGCTGAATAGAATACTTTATTTGAGAGC
This sequence comes from Odontomyia ornata, assembly GCA_963969285.1. Lineage (NCBI taxonomy): Eukaryota > Metazoa > Arthropoda > Insecta > Diptera > Stratiomyidae > Odontomyia > Odontomyia ornata. Next base: position 463,885,030 of record OZ017739.1, read on the forward strand.
TATTCTTCGGCGTATTTCGTCTCTTTCATTGTCCGTTTTCTTTTTTTGGTGCCTAAATACACAAATTCGCTAGCATTCTTGGTATTTTGTGTATTCGAGGCATTTTTCCTCGACTGCGTCATGAACTATGTTTTATTTTCGTTGATTTGTAGCCCTACTAGTTTTGCTTCGCTGTCGAGTTTCAGGAAGAGTTCTTTGGCAGTTGTTAATGACCGTGACAGAATGTTGATGTCATCCGCATAGGCCACTACTTGGCTCGACTTGTATAGTAATGTACCTCGCGTATCGACAGGTAGCTTCCGTGTGACGTATTCCAAAGCCAAATCGAATAGCAATGGGGCCAGCCCATCTCCCTGCTTTAGTCCGATATTTGTGTCAAAGGCATCGGTGCGTTGGTTATTGATGCGGACTTGAGAGGTTGTCGACGTTATTGTTATTTTGGTAAGACCGATTAATTTGGCTGGGATGCCAAAACCAAGCATTATTTGGTACACTACGTTACGATCAATACTGTCGTATGCTTGCTTGAAATTAACGAAAATTTGGTGTACGTCTATGTTGAACTCCCAGCATTTTTCTAGTACCTGCTTGACTGTGAACAACTGGATTGTTGTTGATCTCCCTGCCCTTAAAGCACCTTGATACTCCCCAATAATACTGTTGCCGTATGATCCGATTTTATTTTCTAAGATTTGAGAAAATATTTTGTACGACGTACAATGTAGTGATATGCCTCCATAATTTTCACACTGTAGCTTGTCACCTTTTTTGCGGATAGGGAATATAATTGATTGGCTCCACTCTTTCGGCATATGGCACTGGATGACTTTGTGAATAGCTTAATGAACACCATATTTGATGAACTCCACTGAAATCTCATCAAAGCCCGGCGCTTTATTATTCTTTGGGCTTTGACGGTGGAACAAACTTCATCCAGACATCGATAGGCTCCGATGTTCTGGAGCTGTATATATATATATATATATATATATATATATATATATATATATATATATATATATATATATATATATATATATTATTTATATATATATATATATATATATATATATATATATATATATATATATATATATATATATATAAATAATATATATATATATATAACTAATACGCCTCAGGCCATCACTCTTAGATACACACGTCGAAACCACCTTCTTCTAGCATTTTTCTTCTCTAATAATTTTTCAGAAAATGTATTATTCAAAATATGCAACTCATTTATATGTAGCTGCAAACAATTCCATAAAAAGTAATTTAAAAAGCTATCGGAGCCATCCGAAAGAGTGATCGATATCCGCGCGACGTTAGATAAGCTTCAAATGTAGAGCAAATTTGTCGTATAGATTTACATTAAGTTGATGTGAAAAGGGTGAAATGATCCAATTAAAAAAAGTTTAGCTAATATATATATATATATATATATATATATATATATATATATATATATATATATATATATATATATATATGTTAAATTATTGAATTGCTTAATATAACGTTACTGTTAATAAGTCAAGGGTCTAATTCGAATATTAATAATTCTGTGCTGTTCAGATGAATTTTAAGATAAGTATCTTACGTTATACTATAAATGATACTTTCAAATGAAGTGAATTATAGATCCACATACGAAATATACACATGTGCATCAAAGAACGGAATACAACATCATAAGCATCAATTAATTAGTTATTTCATCTACTTCGCTGAATTACCCGAAAGCACTTCTTACTAAAAACGACAGTTTAGTCATAAATCTAATGATTTGATATGAAACATCTTACGAAATCCATTAAGGCATGAAACGCTTCGTTAAAGACAATCCTCAGCTTCCCAAACAACTCACCACACTCCAGGCAGAGTAGCTAGCATACATGGAAGGCGTAATTTAATTAAATTGCTAACCAATAGATTCCTTCGCTTCTAACTATGTTCAAAATGAACACATCAAGCCTTACGTAAGACGTTATTAAGCCAACGATGAGTCTTTGCATAGCATGCAAACGGCACCAGAACCCAAATGACAACATCAACGTCTGCATCTTCGTTTTCGTCCTTGCCATGTTAAAAACTTGGCTTGTTAAAGCTTTCAGCTACGCGTCTATTATTTTGTAATTTAATATTGCCTTGATCCTGGCAAATAGAAGCACGTAATTGTGTTACGTTTATTTGAGATACAGAAGCCAGATTCCTACGAAAACGGAAATCCACAGGCAATGCTAAAATCATTTTGCTCAGCTCCTTTTCACTTTCATCTTGTTGTTGTCAAAATCAATTTTCTTGTACAGTTAACTTTGTTATGAAAATCCCACCAAGTTTTCGGTTATTAAGATTGATTGTTTTCCTATCCTAAGTGGATGTGTTTTTCCGCACTTATGTTTGTTTATTTGGAGGGGTAAATATTTTTTAGAGCGTATCATTCTTGCCAATTCGCACTGCTATTTATAAGAACACATATCCTACATGGAATGTTACTTCTCCTCTTAACATAGATTAAAGATAGTTTTAGGAAAAATATGCTCAAGCTTAAGACATACTCGTATGAGTAAATAGCAAAAATTACTGCAAGGCATGTTACGAGTAGTTACTTTCCTAACTTTGTATATCAGCCTCTCTCATTTAACACAATTCTAATTTTAAAGAAATATAAACCATTTTGATTTTTTTATTCAACAGAATTGAAGGTCATAGACTCAGTCATATTTATTGATACTTGCAAAAAAAGATATTTATGTTGAGAGGAAATCCAGTATACGCAAAAATATATTACTAAGTATTTGAATTAAGCCATTTATGAATCCATTCAAATATATTTGGTATACATAGATGGAAATTCAGTATGGTGAGTATTACACAGATAATCCACTAAGCCTGCATATCCCCAACAAACCAACACATTACGACTACCGAAAAAGTTATCCTCTCGATATTGGTATAATTCGATGCGTACATCATGTTCAAAGGTACGTGACCTTTGAACATGATGTACGCATCGAAGTCCTCGACGAACTTTCATCCGATCACAAACCGGTGCTCTTCTTAATAGGAGGAATATACAAGTAAAGAAGAAAACTGATTGGCAAGCTTTCCAAGTCACACTGGCAAAAGAAACCATTATACAAACACCTGAAACAGCCAGCGATACAGAGAAAATGATAGAAGAAATCACAGACAAAATAATACAGGCAAAAGAGGACAACACAGTCACAACTCTGACAAGGGTGACAAACCCCTATGAACTCCCTAACGACATCAAAAATTTAATAAGGAGGAGGAATCGAGTTCGGAGAAGGGCTAGGAACACAGGTGATCCTAGATTACTCCAGGAAGCAAATCAAATTACGAACAAAATACGTGATCGGATATCGAAATTCCGCAATGAACAATGGGAGAGCTTCTTGCAAAGTCTAGAGCCTGGGAGCGATGCTTTTTGGATGGTTTCCAAATACTTTCGTATTAAAAACAAACTTATAATACCACCAATTTACGGCCCTTACGGTATCAAAATCGACAGTTCTGGTAAGGCGGAGGCCTTCGCAGATACTCTAGAACAACAGTTCTGTGAAAATTCATCCGATGAGGAGGACCTTGACGAACACGAAGACCACGTCAATCGGTTGACCACCAGGCTCATGAGGTCAGACATTACAGACTCCGATCTAATACAAAGCACCTGTCTACAAGAGGTTAAAGACATCATACAAGTACTGAACAGACGGAAAGCACCGAGATTTGATTTAATATCATACACCATGTTAAAATGGCTCCCGGATAATATTCTCGATGCAATAGCAGCGATAATTAACGAAATTTTCCGCTTTCGAAAATATCCCAAAATATGGAAATCGGCAAAAGTTATTGTTCTTCCAAAACCTGGTAAAAACCTCATGTTCCCACAAAACTGGCAACCCATTAGCCTATTATCCTCTCTGTCGAAAATAGTAGAGCTACTAAATCGACGAACTGAGGTTGTTACCGAAAAAGAAATACTTCCAGAAGAACAATTTGGCTTCAAGCCATCACACTGCACAGAACTCCAGCTTACTTGGGTGGTCCAACACATAAGAATAGGGCTAAACCGCAGAAAATCAACGGGTTTGGTTATGTTTGACATAGCCAAAGCCTTCGATAAAGTCTGGCATGCAGAACTTATTTACAAAATGCATGAATCCCAAATGTCACTGCAGCTCATCCAAATCATTGGCTCCTTTCTAAAAGGCAGATCATTTCGTGTCAAAATTGACAACCACCACTCAACCATGCGGCCAATTTAAGCTGGAGTCCCACAAGGATCACCCATCTTTCCCATACTATACAACATCTTTACTGCAGACCTACCTCGGCTGCCTTTGAATGTCCACAATTCCCTATATGCCGACGATACCTGTGTTTTATACTCATCCAGACAAGCAAGAGTCATCACCACCAAACTGCAACTCTCCATAGACATACTTTTGAAGTATTTTCGCAAGTGAAAGATCAAGTTAAACTCAGACAAGACCCAGGCATTATTTATAACCAGAAAAAGACAACAACAACCGAAAACTTTGACTGTAGAAAACGAAAATATTTCCTGGTCAAGAACAGCCAAATACTTAGGACTGACATTCGTCAACAAACTCTCCTGGACCGACCACATACGCAACAAACGAGGACATTGCTACAATGTACTATCCCAACTCTTTTCACTCCTTAAGGCCAAGAAACTCAACATCAAGAACCGTCTGCTGATCTAAAAACAAATAATACGATCGACGCTACTTTATGGTAGTACAGCCTTCTACCAGACGACAGAGACCAACAAAAAAGCACTACAATCCATTCAAAACCAAAGCATTCGGCAAATTTTCGGAATCCCATGGTATGTTAGAAATACGGACATATACAAGGACCTTAGAATAGAACCTGTCGACATATTCTTACGTGACAAAGCACTCAAACTGCTCGACAAAGTAGAATCCTAAAACACAAAGCACTACCAAAAGAAACTTATCCAACTATCCGCGCTAACTTCAAAAAAATATAATTGACAATAATTAGAATGGCACGGTCTCGTTAATAATGGGGCAAATAATTGCTCACAGATAGAAGGGAGCTAGGGTGCTGAATCGGACTAGCTCCAAGGAAAACGTGTCCAAGGTTCAATTAAATTTATCTGAAATTATAAAAAATAAATGGTCTGTAGCCTTTCATCAAATTGCTGTGCTCCACACCGGGAGAAAATGCTATAATCAAAAAATTAAAAATAAACAAGTTAGTGTAGCAAGATAGTGCTCCTGCAAGAAGGGTTTTGTGAACCAATTAGTAACTTAAACAATATCTTCTAAACATTAAAACTTGACTAATATACAGATCCTTTTTAAGACATTGATTTTCTCGCCACTTCCTTGCAGCTTCATCTTCACGGTAGCAGTAGGTATTGGGAACAAGAAGTTTGGCAACATAAAAACAGCTTTATTGTCCATCCATTTAATACAAGAAATTCCTTGGGAACTGGTACGAACGTTTATCCTCTTTGCATAGTATTATCGGCAGGCACATTTTTGGGTGTATTCTTCGTATTGGGAAGAATTGTTCTACAAGCTCTTGTGTCCATGCTGGCCAATTTATGTTGTAGGTTCGAAGAGTTGAAAAAGTTATCGAAGTAAAGCTTGCAACCTAGACCTTGTAAACTCTTTGAAAATTGTAAAACTACAGACTCGCCTAACCCAGTTTCAGCACCACCTTGTTCTCTACCAGTATACGAGTATAAGTCAAATAAATAGCCAGTGGCTGAGTCAGCTCTACACCAAATTTTAAATCCCCACTTGACGGGTTTATTTTTTACGTACTGTTTCATTATATTGTGACCTTTAAATTTGACCATGTGTTCATCGATCGCCTGAAATTTCATGTTTTTCATGACGTTTTAAAAGCTCGTATGAAAGTGGACTAAAACTCGTCGAATCGTACGTATGCGCTCTATCATGAAAAGGTTGAGTTTTAGGTGGTTCATCATAATTATTGCTAAAGTGTAAATTTCTTCTTATCTCCTCAAACCGATTGAGTGTCATTCTGTTTGCGATGTAAGGAACTCCCATATCAGGATCTGAGGATCAGTAGCTGCGGAACGTAGGCAAGCTATGATCTCCCGTCACATAGTTCATCCCTAAGAAAGCCTGCACTTCTGCGCTAGTAAGAGTGAAACGTCTTCAATTTCGATATGCATATCATTCTGATTCAGGAACAATAATATTTTCAACTATATTAGCTCATCATAATTTGTCAGTGCATTGAAAATTTTTATTGTGGTGAAAGATTAGATAATAAATAGCTCTATCTAAAATATTTGTTTCGCCTGGTTGTATCCTTTTTGATCAAGGAAAGGAGGCGGAACGTAAGAGTTTATCTTCCAATTGAAAGAGAATATAAAATTTTTATGATTCGCCTCCTTGATTTTTTCCTGTCTTTGTATTCCGATCTCTAGATTTTCGTTAACATTTGGTGAAATACTAGGTATAATCACAACAGTGGAGACACCTCCATCAGTGTCTTATTCCAAAAACTGTCGATCTTCTTCGCCTAATGTTAATCTCACTATCTGTTAATGCAAACTCTCTGTTTCTTCTTGTTGACATATTTTGAAACAAATGAATCAAATTTTGAACTATATTTCAGAACCAGTACTTATATAAACACAGAATACATCACAAAAACAGGTATTTAGTCAAGTTATGAAGTATCATCAAAAGACTTCGTTCGTGCATACTGGGACAGCCGCGTCCCCCTACAATCATTCTCAAGGATTATCATTTTTAGTTGCTAAGACTTTCAAAATATACATGTAACACACAGAAACCTTACCAAAGAGTATATTCACTAAACACTTCTCGATATAAAACGCACCAAATTTTTTAAGAACCAGAATATTGAACAAACTCATAGTCGACTTAAAAACAGACAGATGTGCGCCAATACTTTTTCTATCTAATCAGTTTCTTTTTGGTGCTGCCAATGTGCATATATTAGAGCATCCTATTGAGTTTGTGAAAAACAACTTACAAATTGATTTGATTGAATAAGTTCAGCATAAAATTGAAAATGATACAGGGTGTAGTAATCGAGCAGTAAGTTTCTTTAAATTATTAGATAATCTCATGTAAAATTTAAATTTTATTTTTTTATATCAATTTATAGAGTTTATATTTTTATATTCAAAATAACTAAAACTGCTCGATTTGAATTCGGCGCAGGCAAAGGGTTAAAGGGAATTCCTGCATTGTAGAGGCCAAACCTGTTAAATCACTACACAACCAGCAAATCATTTCCATCTAGAAAATCCGGTTATGACTAGAAAGTATGTAAAACACACATTCTCTCGCTCAGCTCATCGGAAACCTAGGCATACAAAAAAAAGAGAAAAAATACATTTACACTCATAGAACACCGCAACAATTCTTATGAGTGAACCATCTCCTTAACGCTACTTGCGATTTCCATGTAAATGGGAAAAAGATTGCTGAAGGATTGGAATTGTGTGCAGCTAGTGAGGGGAGTCTGCTCAGGATTGTGCACCAGCGTGGATGCTGTTGCAAGGCAGAACGTAAGTTCGACTCGTCGTATGTCGGACAATTTTTCTTGTTTTGGAGTCCGTCGCGAGGCTAGAAGCTTGAACTGCACAAATTCGTGAGTGTCGGATAGTGGAAGAGGATTGAACTTCAATAGAACCGAATGTTCTCGGCGCAACGAAAATAAGCTTGAAAGTTTTGACGTGTGTGCCATTACGCGAAGAAAGTGCTATTACAATCCCAATTTGCGCGATTTATCTCTCTCCGGTGTTGCCCGTGGTGAATCCCTCTTTGAATTCGGAAGTGTCTGTTCCGCTTCCCATCGCACTTTACCGGTTCTGCCGTGTTATCTTGCATACATGAAAACAAAACGCCTCTGCCGCATTTCAAGCTAATATTTATGCTGTTTATCAACGTCGTCACATCTTTCCCCGCGAAAACAAACAACTTCAAAGTACTTTCCGCGGACAATCAGCTGGCGGAATAGTGCTTTGAGTTTGAGTGCGGCCAGAGGAGTTGGGCACGTCTTGTGGAGTAGCGCTAGCGCAGGACTCGCCATCGTGGTGTTCCTCGTGAATATCTCGTGTGAGCCGCACGCACTTTTCTTGTGTCGTGCTGTCCGAAAAAGTGGAATTTTTGGAATAGCGCACTCTTGCCATCGCGGAGTGCTGTTGTAGCCAGAATACAGTTAGAAAAGTGATTTATCTACGAGCGAACGCAGGGACGTGAAATGATGCACCGTGTCTTGTGGCATGTAGGGTGCGAGACAGGGAATAGCGCCAACATAAAAAGTAAAACGAAGAAATCATCGAGAAGTGAAACCAGAAATCCCAACACGATGAAAATAACGGCTTAGACGCTCTGAATGGAATTGTACGCGGTGCGCCGAATGATAACAGAGCCGGGTCGTGTCGGCGCTGCAAAAGCTAAGATAGCGGTAACGGAGGTGGCAAGAAATTGTTCCACAGTGCGCGTTTTGTCTTATTTTTTCCGCTTTGAGGAAATAGCGATGAATCATCTCGACGTCGTGGTGTTTTCATTTTGCGTACGCTTGTGGGTACCCTCTCGCGTTGCGTGCTCCTGGGGAAGATTGCACTCGTCAAGGGAAGAACGTAAACATTGCAAAAGAATGCAAGAAAATGTTTCTACTCATGAATTGTGAACGCTCTTGTTGTCTTTGATCGCTACGCGCTTTGTTTGTACTCCCACGGATTGTTTTCATTATTTGTCTTGTTGGGTGTGTTGAATTGGTGTTCATTTTATTCGCGATTCGATTGACGATGTACAGCGAGCGCTTTCTTCTCAACTGCAAGAAAATTTATCGGAGCATCACCATTTTAAACAAGAGGTATGTACTCTACGGGACACGAATGTTGAACATTATGTTGTCAAGATTTTATTGGAGCATCAATCGCTTGAAATATCCTCCACGCTCAAAAGCCTAACAGGAACTTGCGAAAAGTGCGGAAATCATCGCTCCGATACTTGATTTAATTTCATGTGCCGATGCCTTGACTTTGGTTCAACTTATGTGATGACTAAATGCAGTTCTCGTTTAGGATTCGATGGTATAAAAATAGAGTGAAGAAGAGTACGAAACTATAATATACAAAAAAAAACAATTTCAAACATAAAATATTTGAACAAATAATCGGATACAACTGCAGAGTATGTTAACAATTTGGGTGAATGCCATTTATAATTGTTTAGAAAGTCTAATTTCTTTTAAATTTTAATTTGGACTATTTGTGGAGGGGTAATCGCACCTTATTGTGGGAGCGTATTCATTTAATGTAAAAGGACATAGTATAATGTGAATCCTTTTATGGTCGAATACTTTTGACACTTTTTTATGATTGATTTTATATCGAAACTATTAGTTTAACAACATGCTTTTTTTTTATGAGATATATTTTTATGTAAGGAGGAAAGAAACGTATTATTGCATTCGCGAAGTGTTCGCTTGGGATAGAAATGCGAAAGTTTCATTTAAGTTTATTTTCTTGAAGTATATTCATTCGTTTGAAAGATGTTTATATTGGTTTACTTTATTTCCTTTTTGTAAGCTTAAAGTACTTGCTGAATTTTCGAGTATTGATAAATGTGATTTAGTAAGAAAAACGTTTTTCTTATCGTTTACTATAGCGGTTACATTATATTTCAATTAATTTAATGTCAGATCAGGTTGGGTCGAATTTCGAAAAATTGTACTTTTTTCTTGTTAGTTCAATATTCATTTCAATGATAGTAAATAAAAAAACAATGTGGCATTAAAAGTACAACTTCGGTCTTTTCATTTCTTCTCTTTTGACCGGGTATAGGATCCGGTACGGCGGCAGGCTCACACCCTCAAACATGAGCCAGCCACCGGGAACATATTAACTTCTTTGTTTCAGGTGACGGCGCGGGTTGAGTGGCCCGAGCTAGGTGCTTCTTTATGACATATGATTATGTAATCGAATTGCATAATTCTATGGCATAAATTGGTCACCGGGGTACTTCTCCTCTGATGGGAAGGCTCATGCATGTTAAGATGTATGAGTTTTCCACTCAGAAGGGGTTACCTGACCACTGCAACAATTATGGATTTTAATCCGGTTGGGTGGGTGCGCAGGGGCTCCACCACCACCCGGTTGCCCCTCTCTCATTTGTGGGCCATGAGCCTCGTCGGGTAACGACGAAGTTACCCTAAGTCCGCCCTTTTTACTTGTTTCATTTGTTCTCGGAACAAGTCCTTTTTCTCTCGGTATGGTTGCCTACAATTTTTGCGACTTTGGTCGCCTTGCTTTTGTTCGACCCCAGAAATTCGTGAATGCGAAATTCTTTGTAGTGGATCCTTGTGCTGGGGGAATGAACCCGCCCCACGACACCGCAATGCTAGTCTGCCAGCGCATTCACGCGTCCCCAGACAAGGGCATTCTCGGCAGATATTGACACCTTCTTCTACTGAGGCAGCAGACCATCGCTGCAGTCCTACACGGACATTTGATTGTAATTATTTCACTACAAGGGGACAAATGTGTCCCATATACGTGAAAAGGTTAAGGAGTTTAGAAGGGTGAAAAGTAGAAAATGTCGGTTTATTGATTATTATTTCATTGTTAAAGTCTAGTCAGCAAGTGGTATCATCTTGAAAAAGCAGGAATAGATTAGTCAGATAATAGAATTCCATTCATCGATTTATAAAAGTAGTATACAGTGTCCAACTAAAGATTTTTCAATTTTAACTGACATTGAGAAAACACTTGCTGACGAGACTCCGTTTTATTTATGTTAAAGTAAAAATATGTGCTTCTGTACGAATAAAAAAAAACCTGTTTAAATTGTTTGATTTTCATGATATTCTTCGAGTTGTGTCATTGTAGGGCCTCGCGGAGCTTATCTTGCCCCCATAAAATTTTGGGCTTCCGCCGCCGCTGCTTTCTATCAAACAAATTTACTGCTAAGGAAACTGCCAAATGCACTGAATACACTCTTTGGCTACATGAACATCGATAACACATGGTTCACGTAGGCAATGAGCTGATCAATAGAATTTTGTACTCAATCTATAATATACAGAAAATATTGCTACGCAATTATGAAAAAATTCAAAACATTCGATGATATGCGTACTAAATAATGGTAAACCCAGATTCTCATAGGTAAATGAAGCCCATGCATTTTTATTATAGTGTTTAAAATCAAGTATCCAACCGTGCATGTTTCCTTCTAGTGCCCTCATTAATGCAGGTATTGCTATTTAAAGAACTGTTTTGGAAATTTCGCGACAATACCTTTCATTCATTACTTCACATGACCATCCTCAGTAAAAAAAAAAAATGATTGATGATGTTGACCATAAACCGAACCTCCCTATATGAGGAGACCCCCCTTAAGAACATTTCGAACATTTTTTTGATACCCTAACTTTCAAGAAACCGTCAAATTTCTGTGACAGATAAACGGGCAGATAGACAAACTGATCGACAAGCCGCAATTTGAGCAGAGTTTTGTAATAAAGTACAAAGCCTTAAAAGCAGCCAAACTTTTTAGTTATCACTAACAATTTTAGATCAGATTTTAAAAAACGTTGTAGATTATATATTCATCATGCGGAATCCTCTCTACGGGACTTCAATTCGCACTTGTCGGGATTTTTAAGGTTTTATACTACGTTACAAGAACATATTGAAATCGTGTCTTTTTGGTCCATCTACCGATCTGTCTGTCACAGTAGTGCCTCCAAAAATATTGTAAAGTAGTTACAGAGATCAAAATCGCCCCTTGAAATTTTGGGTATCAAAATAAAGGTTCTCAAGGTGGTAGCCGCATATATGGAGGTAAACCTTAAACAAATTGTCTACCAAAGAAGGTCATGTGGGCTATAAAATCAAAGGTCTTGATGAGATCTTTCCGAAACAAAATTTAAAACAGCATTATTACTAGCACCATAGAAATACATAGACAAGAAAAATATACGAAAAACAACGAAAATCCATTCCAATTTGTAGCTTATATGTATTTAAAGAATCCAATTGTTTTTATTTCAACAGTTTATAGTTGGATTTTGGAGTTTTAGCGTGATTGTGCGACCGTTTACCATGAACCGCATCGCGGATGACAAAAATATAGCGGATCCCCATATGGTATTTTGTACATAATATGATTGCCCAAAAAACTCACTCCCGAAACATATATGTATTTGCGCTCGAAGATATTTAAGGGCCCCGACTTATGAGTAGTATGATGCAGAATTCAAGAAAGCAATTTAAAAAAAGGAACCAGGGGGAAAACTACACCCAGTGACCAAATCAGGCTAAAGAAGAACAATACAACAAACTCTGATGATGAGCTAAAAATATGTGCCAAAGAATGAAACGATTAACAATAAATGAACACATCATCCGACATAAAATTAGATTGGCGCATGTCTCTTTTAAACCTTTCAGTACTGCCGTACATTATAATGTACTATACATGCTTTGTATCGCCTGTGTAGTCAATACTAATATTATTGGTTATTCTACCGCCTTTTTGGTTCTATGTCATCCATCAGTTGGCAAGCCTGTTGAGAATAGATTGCCGAATGTCAATTTCTTGTATCTGTTTTCCTTGGTTGTCATGGCATGTTCAATTGGTGAGTTTATTTTTTTATTTACTCCAAAATTTTTACATATTTCCACCTCAGAATGTTCGCTATTAGGGAACTGAATGCATTATTTAGTTTTTACTATGTTCAATTAAGTTTTATCGCTATGATAGTGATCTGTAGGCAAAAATGTTTGTGTACATTACAATGTACAAAAGTACTCACAGAAGTCAAGATGGTGTGAATTTAGTTATTGAATTTTAAGCTTTGTATTTCCGTTTATTTTATTATTGATTCTTACTTTTTAAGTGATACAGGTCTTCGAAAACCTGACGGCAGGTATTGGACAGTGCAAAAACTTCTAGATTGCTTAGAAGATGGGAATTTGTGCGAAATTGAGCTTTTTGGAGAGGAGAAGCTAAATGATTCTAGTCGGGAAGCAATTTTGATGTGACGAGTTGGAGCCGAAATGGACGATGCAAATAAATCAGGTAATGAAGCTGAAGAGGAGTTCATACTGGAACTAGAAGAGGAAGTGCCATCCACCTCTGAAAATATTATCACTAAAAAAATAAAAAAAAAAACCCAAATAGAATGGAATGACCAACATTCGTTTATTCAGCCACAAATATTTTGGAATCCACCCACCTACTGTCGGTGAAGGTATTGGTGCTATGAACCCATCGAAATATTTTCACGAGTATATACCCGACAAATTATTTGAAACAATGTCAGAAATGCCATCCAGAGCAACTCCAATTTTATGGCTACCAACCCCAAAAAAATAAAAAAAATTCATTGACCTCCGCATTCTTCAGGGTAATCTACAATATGCAAGAGGACGGCTGTATTGAGACAGCTCTGTTGGCGTTCCATTGATCAAAAAAACAATGTCCGTGGACAGATTTTTCAGTTTACGAAGCTATTTGCATGTGGTGAATAATTTACAAATTCCTAATGGTAACACAGAAAAGTTCATAAAAGTTAAGCCCATTTAAAGAGCTATAAGGAAAATGTGCATGGAAATTACATCAGTTGACCAATGCGTTTTTATAGACGAGTAAATTGTTCCATTCAAGGGACATCATCATTGTAAGCAATACATGAAGAGAAAGCCAAATCCTTGGGGATTCAAATTGTTCGTTTTGAGTGAGTCTAGCGGCCTTATGTTGAATTTCTTGCTGTACAAGAGAGCAACAACCGAAATCAATCCGGCATATACAGGGTGCGGCAGCATAACTTCCTTTTTTGAAATGCCCGCCCTTAAAGTGCTAACTGTTATAGCGCGGCGCTAGTAGTCTCATTCGAGAGAGGTGATTTTAAAGATTTGCTCATCCCTTGGTTAATCGCTATCATGCGTTGGAACAGTGCGGAGCGTGCATTTACCGTTGAAGCGCTGAAAATTTGTTTTGTTGAATTTTGAAAAAAGGAAGTTATGCTGCAGCACCCTGTATGAGTGAACTGGGTCAAAGTGTTGAAACTGTGATTCAATTAAGCAAAAGACTGCAAGCCACTGGGCACATGTTAATTTTTGATAATTATTTTTCGTCTTATTATCTTTTGCGGTTATTGATGGAGAATCAAATATGGGCTGCGTGCACAATAAGAATGGACCGGTTTTCAGGGAAAGGATTAAATAAGAACTACTACTGAAGAAGGAAACAAGAGGCCATTCCAAACAATTTGTTAATAAAGAACAGGACGTCATTGTAACTAAATGGATAGACAACAAAGTTGTGTGAATGGCCTCAAATTTTGTAGGCGTAAGAAAATCTGATTTTTGCAAGCGTTGGAACAAAAAAACAAAACAAAATGACGAAACCAGCCGTCCAAAAGTAATAAAAAATGTAACACATCCATGGGAGGAGTTGACAAGGTAAATTTTTTATCGCATTGTTTTGAAATCTAGAAAATGGACGCTACGCATGATATTTTGTGCAGTAGACCTGGCGCTTATCAATAGCTGGCTGATGTACTGGAAGAAATATCAAGGTGAGCCGAAGCATCGACTTGACCTGCTACATTTTAGACAAGAGGTTGCTGAAGTTCTACTAAAGTCAGGAATGATCGTTCAAAGAAAACGTGGACAGCCTTTATCCGCTGAGTGTTCCTCCTCCACTATGCCTCCATCGTCACCTTCTTCCTCACCAGCAATAGAGGTTCGACCCGTGGCGATGGTAGCAAAGGATGATTACAGTCAATTCCCAGACATGGACAAAAATAAAGAGGCCACCAGATGTTAAAACAAGGGATGCGGTGGAAGAACTCATTGCTTTTGCACAAAATGCAATGTTCATTTGTGTTTGAAGAAAGAAAGAAATGGTTTTATTGAGTTTCATTCTTAAAATTTGTCTTGTTTTTACTTCCACATTTGACATGCAAAATAATATGGAAGTAATATAAAAACCTGTTTATTGCAAATCGTTTTTCTTTTGATACTTTTTATTGGATTCCTCCTCCACTTTGTTCTTTTGTAATTTATTTTGACAAATTTAAATTTCAGTAATATGCCCTTGAGTACATTTGTACATTATAATGTACAACCTTAAATATCAGTGATCGTAATAGATATAGGCATACAATAATTTTCAAAAATTAAAAAAAATATATATTCACCAGATTTTAAGTAAAAAAAATTTTTTCCAAGGTTGTCATAATTTGGTACTGAAAGGGTTAAATAAATAAGAGATGGCTTCAATCCACAAACAAGTCTTTGCAAAAATGCACAACGATCAATCATAAGTAACTCAGTCGAAATCGAAAACAGATGGCTGAAACATCTCTACGTGGTGAACATTCCAAAATCAGAGCAAGAAGCCCACGTTTTATCACCAACCAAAGACTAAATACGGGCAGCAGTAGGTGGCCTCAGAAATAATAAGTCTGCTGGAATAAATGGAATACCAGCAGAACTGCTCCATCTAAGTAACCTTCTCCATCGACTAATATGCAGAATATAGTCTGAGGAGCAGTTATCAGAGGACTGGTGAATAAGTATAATATATTCTGGACACACAAAGAGAAACAAGCCAAGATGTGAAAATTATAGAGGAATTGCACTACTGGGTGGCATATAAAGTGCTCTCAAAGCTCATAGAAAAAAAGTTATACCCGTACTCTGAGATTATCATAGGATCAGGGAGGCTTTCGAAGTGGATGGTCTTCCAGGATTATTTGCTGTAAAACAGGCGCTCTAAAAGTGCTGAGAATATAACATTAGTGTACACCAACTTTTCATAGACTTCAAGCAGGTATATGTGTGTTGACAGAAACGTGCTGTACAAAATAATGCTTGAATTTGTCGTCCCAACAAAACTAGTTCTCATGGTCAAAGTCACGATGCTAAACACAGAGTGAATAGGAAAATAACGAGCAGCATCATAATAGAATCAGACTTGAAACAAGAAATGGGCTTGCCCTAATATTGCGCTAGAACACATCAGGAAGACATTCGCTGAAATCTATGGTACACCAATGGTCAAGTCCAACAATTGTCAGCGTGTGTTGATGACTTCAATTTTATGGCACGTTCAATTTTCGATCCCAAAGGAGTATTTTCGAGCCTTAAATCTGAAGCATACTGACCTGGCCTACGAGTTAATGAAACGCAAACTAAATTCCTAGCTCAAGCGAGGAAGGACACTCAACTCAGACAAATCCTGACCGCAGAAGCCTATAAACTTGAAAGCGTGGATCGTTTTGTGTATCTTGGAGCCAGCCTGAATAGAAGAGGCGCAAATACTGCAAATACACCCTATTAATTCAGTACTTCCAATTCTAGAGCACAAAGTTGTGCACAAGCGAAATTAACTTCATATTTAATATCACTAGTTAAACCTGTGCTGTTATACGGAAGTGAAACTTGGGCCTGACGAGTGAACCGGAAAAGACAGTGGTCATATTTGAATGCATAGTACTACGTAAAACCTACGGCCCAGTGAAACAAGGAATAGAGTGAAGGCTTCGTTACAACGATAAGCTCTATTTGCTTTTTGATGAACCACCTATACCTGCTTGCATAAAGTGACGCAAATCGTAACGGGTAGCCCATGTCATAAGAATTGAAGAAAACCGGATACCCAAAAGAACATGAAATCATCATCATATATGCTGCGATAGCCTAAGCTGGGCCTTTGTCTCCAGGATTCATCTCCTCCAATCCTCACGGTTCTGTGACCTCGTAGGTCAGTTGATCACTCCCAGCAAAGACCTGCTGTCAGCTTCTATCGTGTCTTCCTATAGAGTCCATGGCCTTTCCGCTGGATCTCTGCCGCGCGCTCTGCCTTTTAATGTTGTTTTGGATAGCCGGTTTTCTTTCATTTTTCTACATGGTCCGCCCATTGTAATTTGCGTAATTTTACGCAAGCAGATACAGGTTGCTCGTCAAATAGTTCATATAACTCATCTTTGTGACGTCGTTTCCATTCTTACCTTGTATCATGGGGCCATTGATTTTCCGGAGCACTTTGCTTTCAAATAAGTGACATATGAAAATTGAAGGTTAGAGCGCAAGGTAGATGTCCAGCGGGAGAACCGAGGACTGCAGATCCTTGCTGGTAGTGATCAACCAATGAATGGTGTCGCAGAACCATGATCATTGGAGAAGATTAATCCTGCAGGCCAAGGTCCAGCTTGGGCTGTTTTGCCAAAGATGATGATGATTTTCTTGCAATATTACTAAATTCAAGGACTGAGTAGAGTATTAAAAATATTTTTGGTTAATCATCTTCTCTGAAAATTTCAAAAAGATCAAATCAAGGTGTACTGTCGGTTCGACGAAAGTTAAAAATAGTAGAAAGTTCGTGTGTTATAATTGCAATTGAGCAAAATTTAAATGGCTATAAAATATATAATTTGATTTTATCAAGCCTCGCAGAGTGTAAGAACCCGGTTAAAGGACTACTTAATTATCAAATTTCATTGAACTTGAGGATTCCAATATGAATTGACTAGAAAAAACGTTTGATTTATAAGTCCTATGCATACAAAGTTGAATGAAACTCAATTTCTGGAGTATTTGTTATTTTATATTCATCAGAACCAACGTCCGGGATCTTTTAAGGGTTTTGTACTAAAATACAAAACCCTATTGCAATCACGACCTGTGTCCGTCTGTCCGTCCGTCCGTCCGTCTGTATGTCACAGCACTTTTTCTCCGAAACTATATAGGCTACAGCCACGAAACTTTGTGGAAAGGTCAGAAGTAGTGACTTCTTGAAAGCTCAAGGGTGAAAAAATTTTTCAAAGGGGTTTAAGGGGGGTCTCCCCATATATGGAGTTGACCCCTCAAAAAAAAATTTTCACCATTGGTAGTCGAGTAGGATGTCATTGGAAAGGTCTCAATGAGATCTTTTCAAAACAGGTCTTAAAATTGCCTTATGAGTACCGAGCGGGGCAGGGGAAGGGGAAATGTACGAACTTTTGAGTACAAAACCCTTCTGACATGAGCATAGGTCTGTCTACCCAACTTGTTTAACCTATGACTTGTAGGTTTTTATCTTCATTAAATAATTCGTTCATTTCTCCTCTCCTATCTCCCTCGATGCAGATTAGGTGATTGTAAGTCTTGTTTTGAAAAGATCGCATGAGGACCTTTCATAATGATATCCCACTCGACTACCTTGGATGAAAAATAAAAATGTTCAAGAATTAACACCGTATATAGGGACAACCCCTTCAACACTATCAATAGGTTGTTCCTTCTGACTTTTCCAAAAAATTTGATTGCTGTAGCTTTTATAGCTTAGAAGGAGAACTGCTGTGATACACAGACGGACGGACATAGGTTGTGATTTGAATAGGGTCTTGCATTTCAGTGCGAAACCTAAAAAGCTAAAGGAACAAGTTCATTGCTTCTATTTATTCTACGATTAGTGTTTCAAAACAATTTTTCAGTTATTATTTTTATCTCATTTTCACTGCAATTCTATACTATTGCATAATATTACTTTCATATTGCCAAGGCTTAGGAGTTACAACTCTACTTAGAGCTAAGCAGGCTGTATGAAGGGTAATTGCCATTTAGTTCCAGAACTGCAAAACTAGACTTTACGTATTAATTGAGAAAGTAAAGTTAAATATTTCAGTTGAATAATAAGGACGCAGTTTATCAAACAATAATGCAATAATAAATTCAATATACATACAAATAACATCCCCCCAAACATTCACTGGTTTATTTTCAAAATCCATTGAAAGTTGTGATAAACCGTTTATCAACATTTGTGTTTTTGCCACGAATCTTGGAATTCTTCCGTTTTGCATCGCACAATTTATATGCTGACACGACCGGAGCCGCGCTGCCGACAACCCTCCCCTTTTCCTACAGCCCCAAATTCAGCACAGTTTGCCAGTCGCCACAGGAGTCATAAATCACTGCCGTAAAATATTGTTGTTGCTGAGAAAAGAGCATCAAGATAAAAAGGATGTTCCGGAACAGTTTGATTTTTTTTCATCATCCCTCCCGTTTGCTGTCGCTTTTCTAGCGAACATCCTTTTGACGGCAACTGTAATCAGAAGAGAATACGCTGATGACGACGGGAAATTTCTTGGGTTGTCCTTCTTTTACTTTTCGATAATGCTCTGCTAGACATTTATCCTCGATTTGTTTAAAGGGATTCTGCTGTTGTAAATGAGGGCTTAGTCAGTTGGGTATTGTTTGAAGGTTTTTCTCGGGGAAGTTTTCCCCGCAGTTGGAGTATTTACGTAATCTGTATTATTGAAAGTCACGCAATCCCATAGTATTGAAACTGTTCTATTATTGACCTTGCCAATCAATTTTTCATAGGAGCATTAAATCGTTTTATCCGCAACCTGCCTCCACCGCTTGTTTTACGGGGCAATAAAAAGCGCTATTATAAATTCATGAACACCCCGAAAGCCTTGAGAGGAACAACTCGAGCGAAAGAACAAACCACCACTAGAATACGCCACCACCTTATTGCTCACTTAAAATTCTGAACGACCCTAAAACTCTTTGATTATTTTTTCTAGCATAATTTCAGGCATTGAAAACTCACCGCACGTCCTTCACATCGGCTACATGTCCAGAATAATCCTATAAGGAATATCACCAGAAAGTTACGCCACTCAAACATAATCACCGAAACTGTAGTAAATAGAGCCGAGTCCTACAGTGACCAGGGATGCAAAACTCGTCCCGGTGTTTCTTATGGCACACAAAGTAGCAATTACACCACCCACTAAAAGTTAACGTCCTCGAGGAGTCTGACGAAACGCTATCGGTCTAAACGAATCTTCGAGTAGAACTGAACTCACAATTCCGTTGAACTTGGCTGAACCGTCCACGAACGTATCCCAATCAAGTCTGATGCGAAAGCTCCTGACGACGGGAATCCCCGCGGTTCCTGGGCGCTTCCCAGATTGAACTTTGGCCAGGCATGCGTCCTGACTTTGTTTCGCATGCTATGCACCTGACTTGTTCTCCGAAGCATTAACAGCGTGTCTTTCGGCTGCCATAAAAGATGGATATCTGAGCCAGCCTCACACCCTTTCGCAGGCTCCCTCCAACATCCGATTGGCACCCGCTAGACACTTCTTTCAGCGGGCAATTCCTGCTAGCGGTCAGCGCCCCCTTCCAATACGGCCACTGTGCATACCATTTATTCTTTTAACGTATTTTGCTGAGACTGCTGGAGCATGCAGGCTTTCAGATATCCTTGTTCGGGTCGCATGTTGTTTGTTGTTGCATCGTATGTAGGTAAATTTGTCGATAACTTCCTGGTCGGCTGATATGATTGATGTCCGGAGTGGATCTAGGTTATGAAAGGTAACAAGCGAGCCGAAAAGGAAGGATAATGAGAGATAATCAAAGTAATTTAATATTTCCGAGTACGTCGCTGCGTCGACGCTGATAAATTTATAACGATAAATTATTTAATCAGTTTCATTGGATGGCTCTCTCTCGAGGACGATGGCAATTATGATAGTTTGGAGTGGCAAACACTGATCGATTCGGTGGATAGCGCTGCATGTTTATATTCAAATCGATTGGATTGTCTATTTAAAAAATATTTGAAGTAAACTTTGAAAAGGAATATGGCTCTATCAGGATTGAGGTTTCGGGCGATTATTAATGAGAGATTCCTCCGTCTTTTAAAACCTGTAACAATCTTTATCATTATGCAGGCAACAAAATATTATGGAGAAAAATAGTGAGCTAAATATTTTCTTCAGGATGTTTCGAAACCTATCTCGGAGGTATCCTCATTCTGTACAAGTTACTCATGATAGATCTTAAAAACTCCTTGGATATAATATGTTTGGTGCGATGCAATCATGCAAAGGGCTTCAATTGATTGATGATTCTGGTTTGGCGACCTTTTCGCTGTGCTTTCCATTTAGCTTTTTCTGTAGCGTTTGAGTAGTTTAATTGACTTGATGAACTTTGTCCAAATGGAAGGCTCGTCGATCACAAACCAACAAATCGGGGGCCTTGGTTATCAATGATCTAAGCAACCGAAATATATAATTATATTGTGAAATTTTTTGTAGCTACATTATTGAGTTGCTTATTTAATAATTTTTGCTGAAAAATTATTAGAGAAGGAAAATGTTTGAAGAAGGTGATTTCGACGTGTGTACTCATTCTTATCAGGCCATCACTCTTATTAGATACACATGCTTAGAGGTGAGCGTTATTTTACATTTTCCTACTTATGCGAACTCAATATGTTTTTGTAACTACGAATTATGTTCAGGTTAAACTACCTCCTGTAGTACTTGTCTCTACTAGTAAGTAATTTCAACCGAGTCAAACCAGCTCCTTGGTTTTCCCGCTAGTCTTTGCCCTTCAGTTCTCCGAACGAATACGTTTTTGGGTATCGTTGTTCGTCCATATGATTCACGTGGCCAGTCTTTTACAGTTTCCACTGTCTTACAATCGTTGACACCTCCAGCTCGTCAAATATTTCATACAGCTCATTGTACCGAATTCACATTTGGTCACCGTTTAGCTTTGCTTCGACTATTTACCTCAGGACCCATCTCTCAAAGGCGTCTTATATTACAAATGCTCGTGTAAGGGCTCATGTTTTACACTCATAACAGAGCACATACCTTATCGCAAATTTGTATATTTGGAATTTTGTTTTCATGTGCATGTAACTGGTCTTCAAACTCATTAAAAATGCATAAAATATTTGTCTATGTATTCTCTGGCATATTTCGTCTCTTTCATTACCAGTTCTCGTTATTTTGGCGCCAAAATACACAAATCCGCCCACATTTTTGATACTGTATTCGCCAAGTGTGATATTCAGAGTATGTGAAGTATTTTTCCTCGAGTGCCTGATGGGCTTTGTTTTTTTTTTGTCATTGATTTGTAGCCCTACTACAACAAAATGTTAATGTTGTCCGCATAGGCTATCACTGGTCTCGACTTGTATAGTCATGTACCTCGTGTACGACAGGTATTCGAGAGGCAAATTCAATAGCAATGAGGCCAGCCCATCTGGCTGCTTTAGTCCGATTCTTTGTGTCAAAGGCTTCGGTGAGTTGGTTATTGATGCGAACTTGGGAAGAAGTCAATGTCATTGTCATTTTGATAAGACGGGCTAATTTGGCTAGGATACCCAAACAATATTTGTTACAGTATATTACAATTAGTACTGTCGTACGCTTGCTTAAAGTCAACGAATATTTGGTGAGTGTCTATGCCGAGCTCCCAGCATTTCTTAAGTACTTGCTTGACTGTAAATAATCTACTTGCTCTAAAGCCACCTTGATACTCCCCAACAATTCTAATATTTTGCACGCCTTACAAAGTAATGATATGTCTCCATAGTTTTCGCACTGTAGCTTGTCACCTTTTTTGTGGATAGGGAATATAATCCACTCATTCGGCATGTGCTTTTGCCACCAAATGTGCTAAGAAACTTTATGGATAGCTTTCTGGATACCACTGCCACCATATTTGACCAGCTCCACTGGAATCTCATAGATACCTGGTGTTTTATTATACTTTTGGGCTTTGATGATGGTAAAAGTTCTTCTAGAGTAGGTGGAGCAACTGAAACCTCTCCAAAAACGTCTATAGGCTTCGATGTTCTGGAGCTGTGGGCAGTATTTAGAAGTTCCTTCAAATCTGATTGCCTGTGTCATCACGACAGAGCATGGTCTTGGGCTGACAAACTTGTTTCAGGCTTTTCACTACTCTGTATGCTTATCTAGTGTTGTTGCTCGCTAGACTTACATCGATGCTTCTCAATTGGTCGTCATTTTTTTTTCTTTTCTTAATTCTAATTATCTGATTCACTACTCTTCTGAGATTTTCATATTGTTCTCTGTTGGCCTTGTTTTTCGATTTATATATTCTTTGCACACCTGATTCTTTTAACTAATGCATTCTTTTACTCATCATCAAAACAATCATGTCTTTTGTACTGAGCTTGATGTCTGATCATCCGTTCTGCCACGGTGTTGATTGCCGCTTTCACTTCTACCCACACCTTGTTACTTGTTTTCAGCGATGTGTCTGATAGGATAGGAGCAAGCTGGTTGCCAAGGGGTCTCCTGAAATTGTTTGCGACAGACGCCGTTTGGAGCCATTCGATGTTGAATTGTCGTAGAGGGCTCGTCTTCACTGAGTACGCCTTTGATATACGACATCGATAAGTTAATTTGATCGAGTTATTATCTGAGTTACAATTGGCTCCTTGCTGTATACGGACGTCAAGTATGGTCGAGGCCCAATGTTCTTTCATCAGAACATGGTCAACCTAGTTTTGTGTGCTGCCATACGCTGACACCCAAACCATTTATGTATGTCGATGTGGGAAGCAAGTCAAACGTATGTCCAGATTTTAAATCTCAACAAAAATATTTCAAAATAAGTACGCAAAATTGTATGAATTGTTAAATGAAAATATTGAAGTATTGCCAGCCATTTGCAAAGAAATTCTTTGCTGACAGCGTTACTTCATAGCTCGAAACTATATTACAAAGAAGTATATTCTCTACAGCTCTCATCCACAGCTACCTTTATGTTAATGTGGGTCCCTTACGTTGGTCATAAGTCAATTAAGATTTAAACTGAAGTGCCATTAACATAATTTACTTAGAGAAATTCAACTTTGAATCCATTAGTAACCTACTTTATCTAGTCCTTCACTTGTCGAACTAGCATGATTAGTCTAAGTTTCGTTTGATTAACTTCGCTGATCATTCGCAACTCATTCGATGGCTCTATCCTCACAAGTCCATTATATGAACTGTAATTTAGGTCTGGACCAAGGATAGAACTGTAGTAAAATGGGTAGATACAATGTCCGTGAAAGACTGCAGCGATGGTCTGCTGCCTTGGCAAAAGAGGATGGTGGGATCCACCGAGGTTGGCCTTGTCTGAGGACGCGTGAATGCGCTGGCAGGCTAGCGTTGTGGTGTCGTGGGGCGGGTTCTTTCCCCCCAGCACAAGGACTCACTAAAAAAAATTTTCATTCATGAATTCGGGCAATCTAAAGCCAATCGATTGGTGTCGAGGCCAAGGGTTGAAATTGCTTATAGCCGGTAACAAACAAGCCGGGAGAAAACAGGCGGATTTGAGAGGACTTTGTCGTTACTGACTATACTCATGGCCCCCAAATAAGAGTGGAGCATCCAGGTGGAAGCGGTGCCCCCTCGCACCCTCCCAACCAAATCAAGATTCAATGTAGACGTGGCGATATATTTCTCATGTAACTGAAAAACTCATACAAACATAATTTGTATGAATTTTTCCCTTAAATGAGAAATATAAGCGTGGCCAATTTATGTTATAGTATTATGTGATGGAATCACATAACACTATACCATAAAAAAGAGGACGCGAGTAGAAGGCCACTCTACCCTGCAAGAGCACCTGAAACGCATCAACAGGGGTAATCTCACGACGGCTAGCTCAGTTTAGTGTTGGGGCCAGCCATCGTTGCGGGTCCCATACCCGGTCAGGTTTTCGATAATTGGAAAGACCAAGTTTTTATTTTGACTTATCTTTCCATTTTTATTTCAGTGAGTGACCAATCATATGAAAAGAGTAAATGTGTTTAACAGTAATGACAGAAATGAATTAATTACGGGTCATACATTTAATTTAATTAAACATAGAATTTATTCAAAAAATAGAATTTACCAAAAAATGTTGCAATTGAATGTGTTTCAAAGGTTGTAGAAATTATCTTAATGTTCCATTGTGTATGTCATTTCATCTTTTGACTTGCTCATTTGAAAATTTGGTATAAATGCCTATGCAACAACCGCTTCCCCAAGACTTCATAATTTAATTTTTATATAACATGTCAAAAAAATCTAAATGTAGAACGTTACAGTTGTTTGGAGGGATTTGCATACGTTCCTTTTATTCTTTCTCTTTTTATTAATTAAAAATTTTTTTAATAAAAATTAAATATCAGAAAGAATATTTAAAATAATATAAATAATAAATTTTAATATAAAAAGTTTAGGAAAACAAACGGGTACACACCGACATCCTCGATGTGGTGACGTGGTGGTGATGCCTGAAAACTCAAATTCAGTTAAAGCTACCAAACGAGCACACCTCATATCAACTATAATTGCTTAAACTAGTTTAACTAGGATTTGTATCTACTTCGCCGAGAGAAAGTAAATTAATGTTCGAGCAAAGTTTCTTGCATCAAAAGCTAATTCATTAACTGAAGCTGCACTCAACTGCCCACAATAGTTCGCGAATCAACCACCGATCAATCCATTAGCCCACCAAGACACAATTCCATAAATTCAATGCAAGGAAATTGAATGGAACGCCAAAAGATTAATTGTACTAAAGCACCATGAATAAGTTATGTGACGAAAAAACGTCTGAAAAATTCCAAAATTGTAATGAATGCGTCAACATCAAATGAGTGAAAGTTTGTCGCTGATTGCTTAGGAAATTTATTTTTATGTAGAGCGATTTCAAGTGATCAAAATTTCGTACTTCACACACATACAAGTGCACTCCGTTTAGTTTCTACCATTATGATACGTTTTGAGGGAATTTATATGATAAAAGAAAACCGTTAAAGAATCCCAATGTTTAGATGGGAGATAGATTTGTCTAATGTTCATGGGTGAAGGAGTTTTCATGCGTAGAAATAGCAAATCGAACAAAACGAGGACGACGACGACAGTGCGTACATTACGCGGATGCTGTATCAACCAGAGCTAATGCAATGACAATAATCCACAGGCAATTGACGGCTGTCGGCTTAATCCACACACTATTGACCATCGTGCTAGTGACTTCACTCTCCACTCATAGATTACACTTCATCAATTTTGCAATAGACCATGAATGATCTCACTGGAAAAACTGCATAAACAACACTATTCCGATTTTCATTGTTTTATTGCAGTCGCTATCCAACCGCAATGGTCTATCGCACGCTAATAGAACCTTTACTTCTTATCGCTAATTCCGGTTGTCCAGCTGCTGGCGCACTTCTAGCGACGTATTCGCGATGACGATCAATAACATACTCCTCGATTCGCCCAAGCAGATCTCAGCGTAATCTCTATGCCACACTGGTAAAATTGAGATGACCCTCCAGCTCAGCCAAGTTAGATTGCATTCAGCAATGCAATGCATGGATGGGATGCATTAAATCAGTGTTCTCATGTCAGAGATTTCAATTTGCAGGTTTGCGTAATAAAGTTAATAGAAAAACTTATAATATATTGAAAAGTTTTAATCATAATAAAAGATAAATATTATAAAGAATATCAATGTGAAGGAAAATTTAAGTTTAGTACATAAAAAAATTTTATAATTTACTGCAATTGAAATTTCGGAACAGTATTACGCCGGTTTTCGAGCAGTTTGCTTAGGTGACTGCTCGATTACTGAAGAACCTTGTGCAATACCTGACTTGACTTGCATCTTTTGTTGACCCTCCTTTTTGCTGTAGGGCTCACTTCAATCCCTTAAATATGTCTTCAAAATCTGCATCAGATATTCTAGAAATTCGAACGAATTCCTTCCAGAATATCTAGCCAATTAGCGAAATGGATAGCAATTCAAGAGTAACTATTGAAACCTCCTATTGGGTAGAACATCTTATGTCTAGACCTATTGGACCACGCTCACAAGCCCTGCAATCAAAATTATGATGGAACAACTAACTTAGAACCAGTACTACCATAAATATATCTTCCTAGTGACAGAGGTCACTGGCCCCTGTTCAGATTGCCCAATAAATCTTGCAAGCAAGGCATCTTAATGCTGCTGCGGCTGGTCTAACTGTTGCTACCTTGACACATCCCTGTTCTTGATTTCATACCTTTTACGCTTTCCACTAGAGCTTGTTATACCTCTGTTATTTTTTCAGCGATTTGCCAGCAAACTGACGAGTTATTGTGCCGAAGTCTACTACAGGACATAGAGGATCTGCCAACAAATATAATCATATAATCATGTCTTTGGCTGTCAATCTTCTGCTCCTATACGAATCTCTTAATAATGCTCTGCCTACTGTGAGCATACTAATAAACTTTTCTACGTCCACATTGCCAACATACCATCCGTAAGTGGAAGATCGAATACATGGGTGCTGGGAATACCGTCATGGATTTTAAGTGAAATACACTGGTGATTGTTGCCTGAGTATTTCTCTTTTACTCTTTAGTTATATACCATAAATATGAGGGCCTTCAATACAAATACCATGGCTAGTATTATTTAAGCCTATCCAAAAAATATCCAATAGATTGCCCACTATTTTTAACAAAAGTAAAGGTCGTAGAGGCGTGAAAAGTGAGTGTAAAAAACGGATATTGGAAAAGAAGTTTCATCAATTATGATAGAAATAATCGATGGTATTCCAAAGATATAAGGTGCGCACAATCGAAGATTTGCTTATCAATCAATCCTCTCAGGAATTCACCTAAGGCCAAATGAATCTCCTGAAAAATGGATTGAAGTACTCAATTCACACAAATGCCAAGAAGGAAGATATCGTTCTTGATATCGAAGAAGGGATCAACAGACTTTCCCAAATGTACGAAATGACCGTGCACAAACCAAAATATACTTAAAACTGGCTAGACTCTGTAAGGGGGAAAGTTATGTAGTAATCGAGCAGTCACCCAAGCCAACTGCTCAAAAACCACATACCACTGTTCTGAAATTTCAATTGCAGATTTGAAAAATTGAGGTACTCAAATTGACATTTTTGTAAATTATAAAATTTGTAAAGAAAAAATAAAATTTAAATTTTTTATTATAAATACAAATTTATATTGTCTTTTTTTTTATACATTAAACGTAAATTTTTTCTTTGCGTTGATATTCTTTATAATATTTATCTTATATAATGATTTAAATTTTCAATCTATTATTATTTTTTCATTAACCTAATTGCAAATTGAAATTTCGGGCATGAGAACACTGATTTAGTGCATCACATCCATGTATTGCATTGGCGAACGAAATCTAACTCGGCTGGGCTAGCAGTGGATTTCGATTTACAGGTGTGGCAGAAAAATCATCGGGAGATTTGAACGGCTCGAACGGCTTCAGTGATTTGTTCGTGAAATATTTAGTAAATCACGGGAAATAGGTCAAAAAAGATTGTTGAAAGTAGAAAATAGAATTTGTCGGGGAAAGTCGCACGAAAAGTGCCGAGAATACGAACATCGTAAGATAGTAAGGATGGAAATTATGTAGTGTAGTGAACACGCAGAAAGAAGTGGAAGTTGGGACAGTAAAATTAACTAGTATTCATGTTGGAAGCGTCATAGCCTAAAAGTGAAAAAGTTTCCTTTACTACAATTTCGGAAAATATTCTACACTCCCAGAAATAGTCAGGTCCCTAAAGGAGGTACATTGATGTCGACTTGTGTTTTACTCGTATGATTATATCGGATTTGTTTGGTCAGAGTGATCTGGATGAGAAATAAGATTGCTTGGAATAAGTGTAGTTGCGAGGGATTCGTCGAAAGAGTGGCGGCCTGCGAGTAATAGATTTGACAATGCTTTGCGTCAATGAGTGGGCGAAGGGGTTCCTAGTGGTCCATGAGTGATGAGTTCTGGTTAATGCAGCATCTGCGTGGATGTACGCACTGTCGTCATCTATAAATACGTTCGAGACATAGGAATTATGCCCACAAGCTGTCCGCATAGTTCAAAACTATGATATAAAAAAATTAAATTTCGAGTATGAATTCTATTTATAATTATGCAAAGACTTTGTACGGTAACGATTATAATTGGAAAATAATGCAAGCAAGAAATTATCTTTAGATTCTTTAGCATTGATTGGTGCGAATTAGTTGAAATGCTCAGAATATAATATAATATCCACCATAGCACATTTAGTAGCTTAAAAATTTCGATTTCGTAAAGGGGAACAGCCCTGCATTTGGTAGATATTAAACATGAATAGAGTCAGTTTTGTGCTTTTTATCGTAACTGAACTTGGAACCGTACCAAAATTATAAGCGGATTTGCATCGAAATGGTAGAAACTAAACGGGAAAACCAAAATGAAAACAGTTTCAGTTGTGCCTGCTCGTAGAAGTAAATTGTCTGGATACTAGCGAAGAAACACCAAGCCCAGATTTTAACATTTTTTGTCCGCGCGTCATTTGTACTGATCTATACACGTCGGAGGGGTTTAATGTGTTTTGTGCTGGGTTTTTCACGAATTCAATAGGGAGGCGCCATCAACAATTTCTTCTGAATTTTCACTTAAGGTGGATTTTGAACTGCAAGCGACGCTCGCCCTTTTTGCTGCTCCATCAACAATTAATCGTGGGTCGAGGTTAAGAAGGAAATTCCAAACGAAAACTTGTTCATTAGCATGAATCCCGTTGACCCGTATGCGTTTTTTTAAATTTACAAAATGAAAGGAAAAAAGATATACGAGTATATCTATGCCAAATTTGTCAACTTAAAGAAATTAGAGCTTTCAGGCTTCACCACTCACTAGCGGGCGCTCGGTGAGGATGAGGGTGAGTACCCTAAATATTGCTGGTTTCCTTTTTTTTCATGATATATAAATTCATTTTACAATTCTTTCTAAATTTTTAAATTATGTTGGTGTTCTTTTTTTGTTCTTGGTATATAATTTTTATTTTATTTCTTTCTAAATTTTTAAATATTCTTGGCTTTATGTTGAAAATAATAGTTAAAGTAGTTTTGTTCTTGATTTGTATTTTTTTTTAGGGTTTTGTAACATTATTTTACAATATCCTACTAAAATTGCGTCCTGTCCGTCCGTCGGTCCACCCGTCCGTCGGTCCACCCGTCCGTCCGTGTGTCACACCACTTTTTCTCGCGAACTACATAAGCTAGGAACATGCGATTTTGTAGGCAGATGCAAAGTGACGCCTTCAAAATTTCATCACAAATAGAAATTTTTAAGTTGCTTAAGGGGGGTTTCCCCATCTAGGGGAGTGGCCCCTGAAAGAAAAATTTCCATACATGTAGGCAATATGAGTATCCAATGAAAGGTTTTGATGAGAACTTCTCAAAACAGGTCTTAAAATGACAAGTTACACTTTTAAGGATGCAGGGGAAAGGGAAATGTACGAAAATGCATACAAATTATGTTTGTATGAGTTTTTCACTCAAATGGGAAATATATGGTCACGTCTACATTTGAATCTTGATCCGGTTGTGAGGGTGTGAGGGGGCACCGCCTCCACGTGGGTGCCCCATTCTTATTTGTGGGCCATAACTATCTATCGTCGGGAACGACGAAGTCCCTCTAAGTCAGTCCGTTTTCTCCAGGCCTGGGTTGTCCTCCGAATCAGCAATTCTTTTTGACCCTTAGCAGGTTACCTCCTTCTCGACTTCGGTCGATAATTATTCGAACCCTCGAAATTCGTGCATGAGAAAAATATTTTTGCAGTGGGTCTTGTGCTGGGGAAAAGAGCCCGCCCCACGACACCGCAACGCTCGTTATTTTTCTGAATGCTCGATTGATTGAACATAGTCAAATTAAATACTTTTCTTTAAAATTTTCATGCAAATTGGAAGAAAATAAGAGTGCCTATGTCAATTTAAAATATGTACCGAAAATCAACACGTGATATTGTTTTTGTAATTCCATAAAATTGAAATGGCTATAACTCAGTTGATTATGATTCGATTACCATAAAATTTTGTGTTATAAAGATCTTATAATAATCTATATAATAACAAAATTTCAAAAAGCTTAAAGGTACTGTTTTCATTTGATGGGCGAAAATATAAAATCTACAAATCGATCTGATCGAATTTTGAATTCTAAGGTATTTGTTGTCCTTGTGCTCCTAAAGACTCACCTCTGTGATTTTGCTCAGATTTTTCAGCTCAAAGGTGTCCGATCGCGAGGAGGGGGCCCAACATTTTCATGCATTTTTCCTTCCTCTGCACCCCTCAATGCAAAACTTGTCATTTTAAGACTTGTTTTGAAAAGTTCTCATTAATTGCCTACATGCGATAAAATTTTTTTTCAGAGGCCATTCTCTTATATGGGGAGACCCCCCCTTAAACACCTTTTAATTTTTTTGTAGTTGTTACGAAATATAAAATTGAACAAAAAAACCCTGGAGCTACTCCTGGAAAGGAAGAATTCCTTGCGCTTCAACATTTTAGTCGGAATTTTACTAAGGCACCACTCCACGCGCTGAAGTACTGGTGGGAAGGACTAAGGTAATGTTAGTATAACCAACGTTAATTATTAGCGTTAAGTAAGGTTAGGTATTAAGTGAAAAATAAAACAAAAAGGAAGCAGCTTTTCTTCACCACCGAACTTCAACTCCGCTCTCACGACGTGGAATGGCAGTAAAATTCGTGAAATTCTTTGCACATCCGATTATGTCGCACCTGGAGTGCTACAATACGATCCATCATCATTGTAAACTGATGTATGGTTGTTTGGTGTATGGGTCTATGTATTATTGACTGGATGTACACCATTTGGGGGCGATACAAAATAGGAGACACTTTTTTCTCCAAAAGTTCACATCCTTCCGTTTCATCTGTATTGTCAGGACAGTCTTTTTTCCCATTACATTCCAATTCTAGAGGAATGCACGATCTACCAGCATACGTTTACTCGTATTTTGAGCAATGGTCATCAAGACGCTTCTCAATTACTGTTTCGAATCCTTTTTCATCGTCGCCAATTGGACGATTTTCATTCCCACCGCAGACAAATTTGTGCGATAGGCAGGTTGTATTGTCGGTACAAAGAAACCATTCTGGCATTAAACATGTTCGTTCCTTGCAATTCTCTTCATCCGAATGATCGAGGCAATCGATTTTGCCATTGCATTGATATTCAGCATCGATGTAGTTTTCATCTTTACATCGAAATTCATCTTCACGACAAACTTATTTACTAAAAGCTTGTGACACTAGGAATACACTAACAACGACCAGCAGTCGTATACAGGACATTATTCTAAAAGTAAAGAATCTTGCGGGTACCCAACTTCTTAATACCGCGCTCGTTGAGACTGACGGTAGTATGAAAGACAAAATGGAAGAATTGCTGAAAGCAAGATTATTTGGCGATAGACGAGTTCGCAATTATTAAAATACGATTTCAAATTAAATTAAAATGTACTTAAGAAATCCCCGGACTTTCCACCCGACACACCGGACACAATTATGGTACTGGTAACGAAGAGGACCACTGAGACCCGACAGGGCAAACCAATACGCTACCATAAACGCGTACCGTCTTTACTTTAAAATATTTCACGATGGACGTAAATACATGTGCACAAGCATCAACACAGTACTTGTCACTTCAACCAAAACAAATCGATATGGTTATTATCGAAAATGCAGGACTGTGCACGGAAGAAAGATGGCCACCAAGAAAAACTGGGTTTGCGTCCGAGGTTAAGGCTGCAAGGTTGAGCAGCCATGGTGAATGTTGTGGCCTTGAACATTGGTTCTTCCACTCAAGTCAAAGACCCGTTGCGACAAGGTGATAAACGAGCATGCAACGGTGGCACTGGTCTCTTTTACGGATACTTGGGTAGCGAAGAACATTTTGCAAAATAGAGGGATCACAACGAGCCAACCGGTGTGAAAATCAGAAAGAAGGAGCATCGAAGAACCTAATCAAGCAACGAGGGAAAATTTGCTCCAGACAACAAGGAAAAAGTGCATAGGAATCCTTCCCGTCGGAGATTTCAATCTGCTCAGTTTTCTTTAGTGGAAGTTAGTGCGAGTAAGAATCCTCTCTTTCGGGGGATCCCAAATTTGCATAGTTAGTGTTAATGCAGTCATTTTAGTGGAAGGACCATCCCGGGGAGCCTCAAGCTTGCCAATTGGCTCCTGGGGGCAAAACTAGGGTTGGCGAGTGGCGCTCTACTATCCCATCTCCACGGGCTAGCCGGGACTCCAAGGCCTCCAACAGGAATTGCTTGGTGTAACGTAACATTTTTAACGTAATATAGTGAAATTTTGAAGAGTGCATCACTTTACTCGTGGCACACAAACGGACGAACAGACAGGACGCGATTTTAATAGGATTTTGCTAAAATTATTTTACGAAATCCTAAAAAAGGAGTAATCTGAATAGTTATTGTTGTTTAAAATTGAAGCAGGCAGATAGAATCGAAAAGTGTAAGGATTTTTCTTTCTGTTTGCTTGAAATACCAACCCAACCAACCCTTTTATTTGCAACCAATTTTAGGCCCTATTTTCTCACAGGAAGTCCAGCATGTTCACAGTTAAATTCACGATCAGATCGATCGCCAATAGATTCACCATAATAGAAAGCCTCCCTCAACATTGTGCTGGGTGGCTGACTAATAAAACAAATTATAGTTACATTTCCTTCCTTTTTATTCCGTTACCATCCTTGACCTCATGGGCATAGTTTGGTGATTTCGTTAATGCACTTCCCTATAAATTTATTAGTTCAGCGCGAATTTCGTAAAATTTCCGCATTTGAAATGTCAATCCAAGTGAGAATTACCAAATGCGCAGAACAAAAGCTCTCCTCCAAGTTCTATTCCACTTGAAATATCTTTTGTTTCCTCTTCACCATCTTAATTTGCAAAAACTTCAATGGAAAAAGGAGTGAAAGTTTACGATGTCAGAAAATTAACTTTGCACAAAAACAAATTAATTAGATTCCAACTGATGACGCTGGTAGTTCCCATGCTGTGAGTCTTGTCCTCCTGCATTTCAGGATTGCTTTACCTTCTCGGAACCGTGAGGTTTTCTCTGGGAAATGGTAACCTAAAAAGAATGAATTGTGGTCATTCGGAACAAAGATTAGAATGGGTATCCTTTTCCATTCGAAGATGATGTCATCGTATTTCGTATAGTAAATCCAGTGAGTCAAAGCTTGAGCATACTGAGCCACTACTACTCCAAATCTGGACTCGATGCAGTTGTCGTTTTTCCGCTTGATATTGCAACGTTTATTGCATTTGCTATGTACATGTGTTGGATGGGATGTCTTTGTTTTCTGGCTCAACATTCGATACAATCCAATACTTAATCCTCTTTGTGGTCATGGACTTTCGTCTCTTCGCTAGCAGCTGGACTTGACCATTACCACAGTACACCTTTACCGCAAGCGGAAGCACTCGTTGGAAATGCAAAGCAGAAGTCTATTATTTGGTGAATGTGTTTTGTGAAGTGTTTGGAATCAATGGATTATGTGAGTTGGAAATGGAAAAAGGAAAATAAATAGCTTAACTGGCCAATGTGCTTTTCATGGAAAAGTTCATTGTCATTGGAAACTCATTTAATTTGTAAAGCGGATCAGAGCCCAGTATGAATACGAGTACGTTGTGTGCTTCCGTTGTTAAGATTCTGCTGAACAATAAGATACCACAAATTTCCAATGCCTTTGAATGTTTGACTTGGAAAGTTAGACCCTTACAGAGATTTTCAATTAAACGACTGTGTCTTTACGCTGAATCAAAGTAAGTAATTAGGTCATTAAAATGTCATTTCATGCATTTGCTAATTGAGCTATGTCAGATTCTTCAAAGGAGGGCATGAGAGTTGAACACCTTTAGTATAAATCAATAACAGCAGTATTTACAGCCGGAATAAGATAAAAGTTCAAGATCTGAATTACTTTCTCTTCGAACCAAGCTGTAGGGATTCTACTTCTATCAAAATCGACCTTCAACTTCTAGGTTTCCCATTGAATTGGCGAGAGAACAACTCGAATAGAGCCAAAATATTTCTTGTAAAATCGATAAACTATCGATTAAAAAGCTCAATTTCACTCTAAAATATACTTATTTTCAAAGTTAAATTAACAGTCAATAGAGAGAGCAAATCATTCATTTATATTCGTAACATATTGATAGTTAATCAAGCTAAACTGCCAGTACTGTCATTTATTCAATTCCTGCCTTCAAAACTGCCTAGCTTCTATATTCAGTTCCCAGATCAGAGAGCAATGAATAATCACTAAAATGATTACCTTACACTCTACCACTGACACCATCAACTGGCATTACAAGTAGAACTCATTCCTTTGTAACTTGACCCACTTCCTTTTGTGAGAGAAAGTTTGGTAATCCAAACATGAAGTGCATCAGGAGGACGACGAAAATTTTGCAAGCACAACTCATACTTATCAAAACGTTCTGTGATTATCCAGGTGGCAATAACAATTTCATTCTTTGCTTTTTCTTCAAATTGCGAAAAATTGTGAAGTGCTGGAAGCGATAATACGACGAAGAACAGCAACGTAGGAACAAGTATGCCTGGAGAGGCAGATGAAAGAGTATAAACTAAAGAAAATCGAAATTTCGTGACAGACAATTTCGTTTCCTCAAAACTTTATTGAAAACTTCATTACAAACTTTTCATTCGGGCAAAATTCTTTCTTCAAAGCATTTTTCTTTACTTTTTCGTTTCCATTTTGACTTAAATTCGTGTACCTCGCCGAGGTCACGTACATTCCCCAGAAGTTTGCTTGAGTGGAGAGAGGTTACCTTTAATGAAAAAGTTGGAAATTGTTTTGTTTTTCGTGACTTTTATTGTTTGCAATCTTCATGTGGAGAGAAAAATGTAATGAAAAATATCATTCTCTAAATTTTACTCAAAATAGTTTTATATTAAATTTTTATAAAAATAATTATGAGAAAATTTTCTGAAGAAAAAATTTCTTTTAATGTTCCGGAAAAGTGAAAACGTAATGTCTTTTAAATTAAATTAAAAGAGTTTATTTAATTAATTATAAATGCATAATCACTTATTTAACTATTTCACAATTTTAATTTTCACTATTAAAAGTCTAACTTCCACTTGTACATAAACTTCTATCGCATTTGTTTTCTAAAATCACTTCACTATTACTTGATCGCTTTTCAATTCGCATTCCACCCACTATTGCAGTTTTTAGTCTCGCGGTTGAATGAATCCTCCATTCATTCAACCCAGTTCTCGTACATTGGCGAATCAGCGGGAACATTCAAGCAGCGTAATGAATGGAGCAGTGACTCTCTTTCACATGTTGATGCTTGGTGGGTTTTCGAGTACGATCGTTTTGTTGATCATGATTAATGGGTTTTCGAGTACGTTCGTTTTGTTGATCATGATCTTCTTAACGATTGTGAAAATAATTGTGACAGTAACTCGCAAAATTATTCGTGCATGTAACAATATTTATGTTGACTTTTAAAAAATGGAATCAATTACTTTTTATAATATTAAATGGAACGTGTATTTATTACTTACGAACACAACAGATGGTGTCAGAGTGAGATGAAAATCAATAAGTGCAAAAATGTCATCCCCCGGGCCGACTTTCTATCTAAAACTTCAAGTCACGTGGTATACACATCATAAAAGAAAAGAAAATGTCGACTGCCTAGTAAGAAGGCCTCACGAAAACTTTAATATATTCCTTTGCCAGTGCTTCGCGAACTATACAAAATACTGGCGGTCAGTCATCATCGACATCACAAACAACGGCCACGGTTGCTAGATTTAACTATTTCCCACATTTTAGGCTATCTTTTTTCTTTTATATTGTATTTGACTGGCTTTTTGCCCCGTTGATGAGTTGGTGGCTTTTTGGGCTGCTGAATTCTGTTATCATAGTATTCACTCACAAAGTTCACCTACATATCAAAAATGTATGAGAAATTCTTCTTCTTAGATTCTTTCAAATTTTTATCTGAATTTGAAATAGGTAAGTTGCATTCGGAATGATACTATATTGCAATGTAGCTGTTCAAAATAAGTGATTTTTTTTTTGCGATCCACTGTTGTTATTGCTAACTGTTTTATGTAAATGTAACGTGATATAAGCGCCGAAATAGCGAGTGTTGAATCTAATGTCAACTCAGTCGTTTGTGAAATTTTTGCCTTCTACACGTTTTAAAAAGCTTATTCATTTTGTGCACAACATAACAAAATATGTTATATAAACCAACATTATTCTTCAAACGAGACAAAGTTTTATTTAGTTAAAAGCGTAACATTTTAACATTGGTACCGCAACCCGGGACGAAGAAAACAACTAATTATAGTAATAAGGGTGTACAAAATGGATGCCTTATATCGCGTGGTCTATCGTGGATAAATAACCAAGTTAGCAAAG
The DNA here is from genome assembly GCA_963969285.1 of Odontomyia ornata. Classification (NCBI taxonomy): domain Eukaryota; kingdom Metazoa; phylum Arthropoda; class Insecta; order Diptera; family Stratiomyidae; genus Odontomyia; species Odontomyia ornata. Next base: position 463,922,213 of record OZ017739.1, read on the forward strand.
GTGGTTGCCGAATACTTGCAGCCAAAACCGTCTTCAAAGGTGAAAGAAGAAAAGGCTGACGAGGTAGAGGAAACATATTTTCTTATTTGGAACGCATCAAAGCCTTGAACGCGTATTTGGTAAAGGCTAATGAAGCTGTTCTATCGGATATTAAAGATCAGGAGCATGAACGAGAATGTAAAATCGCCGATCGATACGAAGATAAAGCAGTCGCAATCATGGCACGTTTAAATCAACGTATTATACAGACTCAACGTCTTAAAGCTCAAGTAAATTCTTCGGTACCTATTACAAATCGTGACACGTGTCATAATTCTGCGAAAATTCCAAAAAAAAAATTTGCAAAAATTTTCTGGACGTTCGAAAGAATGGCTTGCGTTCTGGGAGCAGTATAAGAGCGTGATACATGAAAATACCTCTCTTTCGAGCGTAGATAAGTTCCACTACCTGCAGTCACTCTTAACTGGAAAAGCAGCAATGACCCTACCTGGATTTACTCCTACATCCGTACGCTACGACGGAGCCGTGGCGCTCTTATTGGAGCAGTTTGGCAATTGCGATAAAAGTATCGACCAATGCATGCTGTAATTCGCGTCGTTTCCCAAAATAAATTCCAAAGATAAAATTGTGGGACTGAGGAACTTATACATATAATATTGCCACTTCATCTATGCGTCCTCTTACCGCTCTTGATGTTCCGGCAAACAACTACAGTCTTTTATTGAAGGGCGCTTTATTGAATTCCTTGCCCGATGATATTCGAGTGAATTTTCATCGGTACCAAGAAAAGGAAATAGAATACGCCGGGTCTGACCACATTACCGAAAGAGAATATGACGCAAGCTTAACAGAGGGGAGTTCATCCTTTTAAAACATCACGGCGGCAGCCATATATCCGCCATTATTAAATTTCTAAAACGAGAAGGAACTTCGCTGGAGTGGTGGCAACTGCAACTGGTATACTGACACTTGAGACTAGTAGTGTGTGTTTCTTTTGCAAGTCATTGGATTATAAGGCAAATTCATGCACGGTAAAGCTTTCTTTCATTCAGAAAAAAGAAATGCTGAAACGAGATAGGTGTTGTTTTCAGTGCATTAGTAGTGGCCATCGGCGAAATTTCGCAAACTTAAAATTATATGCAAAACTTGTAAGAGAAAGCCTGAATACCGCGAAGGATGAAGCTGGCACTTATTTCATGATAATGCACCATATCATCGATCTAATCTTGTGACTAGATTTCGCATTTTAACCATCAATCACTCACTGCATTCACCTGATATGGCTCCCTGTGACTTCTACTTATTCGGAAAATTGCATTCGGCTATGAAATATCCTTCCTGAAGGACATTTCTGTCAATGACCTGAAACACTCTTTCGAAAAGCTTTTGGATCGCGCAAAACAGTGTATAAAGGCCGGAGGAGACTATTTTGAATAAATAAACTCGAATTTATCAGAACAAAGCTCCTGTCGTTTCTATTTTAGCTCCGTCTCGTTTATTTTGGAAAACTCCTTGTATGTATTAAAAATATATATATATATATATATATATATATATATATATATATATATATATATATATATATATATATATACGAGTATATATATATAGGGTCTGAATAATAAGTAACCGGACTGACCTCAGGAAATTTTTTATTGGCAAAATATGTACAATTTTTCTTTAGAAATCTTCAAAGTAGTCCCCATTGGAGTCGATAACACGCTGATACCGGATTTTCCAATCCCCGAACGCTCCCTGAAAGTCGGCAAACTCGATGCTGTCTAGAGCCCTCGTCGTAGCACGTTGAACGTCTTCCAGAGTCCCGAACCGCGTCTCCTTAAGGTGTCTCTTGATCTTGCGGAACAGAAAGAAGTCCGCTGGTGCCATATCCGGGCTGTAAGTAGGCTGTGGCAACGTTGCCCTCGACTGTTTGGCCAACTGCTCGATGACGAGCAGGTAGTTGTGCGACGGAGCATTGTCGTGATGGAGAATCCAAGAATCGGCAATCTCCGGACGGGCTCGGCGAACTCGGGCGGTTAGTCGACGGAGGACCTCTCTGCAGTACTGGCCATTTACAGTTTGGCCGGGTGGCACAAACTCTTTGTGAACAATGCCTTTCACGTCAAAGAAAGCAATGAGCATCGACTTCACCTTCGATTTGCTCATGCGCGCTTTTTTCGGTCGTGTGACGCCGGTGTGTGCCACTCCGAACTCTGCTGCTTCGTCTCAGGATTGTATTCGAAAACCCACGTCTCGTCTCCTGTAATAACGTTGTTAAAAAACTCTGGGTCGGTTGCTCGATCGTACGCTCCATTTTCACTCCGACGACGTAACTGAACACGCACTCCGCTCTCTCTCGATGTTATCTCTCCAAGCGCTTGGAGGCAACTGCTGCAGCCCGGTTCCCTTTACCTATATACCGGTTAGCAGACGCTTTGACGGCGCGGGGCAGGCTCAGTCCGGTTACTTATTATACAGTCCCTGTGTATGTATGTATGTATATGTATGTATATGTATGTATATATATATATATATATATATATATATATATATGCATATATATATATATATATATATATATATATATATATATATATATATATATATATATATATATATATATATATATATATATGCATATATATATATATATATATATATATATATATATATATATATATATATATATATATATATATGTATACTCTGACAAAAAAGTACCCGGAAATAGCAAATAAATCACAAAATATTTAATTATTCATCAATAATTATTTTGTCAGCTTCAAAGTAATCCCTCGATTGCCAGAATAACAACGATCACCGCAACAAAACGACACACCGAGTCGCCTTGGAAGTCAAAGTAAGCTTTTTCGCGTGATCGCGTCATTCAGTGAGAAATTCTACATACGTCCGCTTGGAGGCGAGTCAAAGTAAAGGTAATTCGGTAAAATACCACAAATAACACGTCCCAAACACATGAAAAAAAAGAAAAACAATCGCAGTCACGTTTTTCTTCTTCTTTTCTTATCGTCGCGATGAAGTGCACTTGTAGTAATAATTGCACTGGAATCCAATCAAACAATCATTTTCTTAGAACCATAACATATCATAGCACTTTTCACGGTTTTTACACGCATTGCATTGTTAATTTGCATACAAGAAGTAAATTCGTTAGAGTCGATTAATTTTGTTTACTTTTAACATGACACAGGGCAAACAAAAAGTTCAGGCGCATTACTTGGGTCGAAGTGGCGTGCAAAGTACAATTGCACAATGTTCGTGGAACGAATCGAATAGTCCAAGTCACTCCCAGAGTGTCTCGCAAAAGACTCCCGTCGAACTTCTAACCCGAAACAATTATTTGACCATCGTTAGTCATAGAAAATTGTCAACTTTCCCAACTTGGTACTGCTGTATTTAGCCGTTAATGCAACATTATGATTTTCTTCATTGCCTGAAATTTCATCAAGAAATCTAAATTTTGGAATGATAATATTATCTCCAATGCACTTTTCTAATGCTTCAGGGGCCTGTACTTCAAAGGTAATGTTTTGAATGTGTTTTATAGCCCCATCAGCAATGGAAAACAAGTCCTGATAGCAGTGTATTTGCCTCTGAATGCTGGCTGGAACTATTAAATGCGTCACAAGTAACTGCTAAGTTAGTTTTTGGTGCCGATTAATTCTTCCTTGCTCTAAATTTCCATCAACGGCAATCTTTTAGGTAATTATCTCGGCGAACACCATCGCATCCACGACTTGAGATTTTTAATGGGAAGCAAAGGACCACTTTTTTGTTGGTGTTTAGAGATATTTTGCGGAAGAATTGAGTCACTTGCAAGAGAACACCATCACTGAACTCGTAAAAATGCTATCAGAAATAAGTGTAGCGTTATATGTTTCATAAGCACTTTTTGGGATGGCCTTCAGCTCCTTCAGTGAGTTTTGTTATATATTGTGACAAAAAAGTACCCGCGAATTGCAAATAAAACGCAAAATATTTAATTATTCATCAAAATCACACGGAGCCAAATCTGGTAAATACGGTGGTTGATCGATGGTATTTATTGCGTTTTTAGCTTTAAATTCGGTCACAATAAAAACAAACAAACTAAATCGCAACGCACTACTGAGATGTACCGACTTAAGCAGCTGCTGTAAATAAACTGACCTACATCGCGCTCATATTTGGCATAGTAATTAAGGAAAGTCGGGGAATCTAAATTACAATCTCCGGGTTCTTCACACACATATGTATATACATAAATATATATATATATATATATATATATATATATATATATATATATATATATATATATATATATATATATATATATGTATATATATATATATATATATGTATATGTATATATGTATATATATATATATGTATATATATATATATATATATATATATATATATATATATATATGTATATATATATATGTATATATATATATATATATGTATATATGTGTGTGTGTATATAAATGTGTGTATATGTATGGGATATAACGAAATTTTTGACCACGCTAGAGGTTGCAATTTTGCACCAACTTTAACAAAATTTTTGGAAAAGGTGTATTGTACTCGTATAAGCATTTCAGTCAGGTTTGTGAACTAGCTATATGGGCAAGGCGAAAAAATGGACGCAATTTTAGTCGAAAAATCGTAATTTCTATTCTGGCCAATGTATAGCTCCGGTTTGAATAGAATTCGGTACACAGGTTAATTGAACTATGTATGAATGTTACAATAATAAAAACAAGATCGAACCGTCTGAAACAAAACAGCCATCGCACAAAGGTCGAAAAACATGCGAAAATCTTCTGTTGTTGTAGTTGTGACCAAACGTTTTAACCGATAATAATAAAATTCAGCACTTTGATGTAAACTATAAGTGTGTACAGAACAGTGCAAAAAAACAAAAGATCGGGTCTCAAAAAACAAAATGGTGGCGGAAATCACCTAGAATTATTTTGTGTCGTTTAAAAGCAATGAGTCAACAACTCTTTCCAAGTTATTGTAGAACGGTGTTTTCGTTTCTTCGGCCTTTTTCGGTCGAGACGTGTACGCTTATCAGCCAGATTTTGAAGAATTTCGCTTTTATACGGATCGTATATATTTGTTCATTGATTACCTTAAAAAAATACGTGTGATTTGAACTCCCTATCCACAATGAAGGCCACGCCGAATTTTCGCTTTTCAGCAGGTTTCCCACTTTTAAATATTGTGTGCGATCTCATATCTGGAATATGATTTCCAGTCCAGTTCGTTTCCTGTATTACCAGTATGTATAATTTATATTGACTGGCCTGTGGTATAAGGTCCTTAACAGCGTCCGGGTAGTTGAGTGATCTGCCCTTCCAGGATCTAATGCCATAGTTCTTTTTCATTTGCAATGGCGTTGCTGTAGGTCCAATCCATTCCGAGGCTCTTCTTTGGGCTTCGAAACAGTGTAGCCGATTACCTGGCGTCAGTTGAATATGAAGTTAGTAGTTTTGAAGCCTATTGCTTTTCTATTATATCAGTAAGATCTTTGAATCTTGGATCTTTCTACAAAGTATTCAAGCTTCCTGAACCCTCAGATTTTAGGGAATCTTCATCGATTTCCCTTACAAAAAGATGTCGCATTGCCGATATAATACGCTTGAACACCGAAATATGTTACCGCTTCCTGAATTAATTTTCATACAGATTCTTGTTCTGAATCTCTTGCAGTTCTGTTGGTGGATTTCTCTTGATGTTTTCAATTCTATAGAGAAAATCCATGGCATTGGCATTCTAATCTGACCTCCTCCTTTTGAGACTATCGACTTCGAATCAGGTTGGGTCGGCCCACTCATCTTCCGTAATCTTTAGTGCTCTGTTTCTTGACATCTTCTTCTTAGCACTACAGCCCCATTCGAGCCTTTGCTTCCTGCAAACAGTGCCTCCAACTGTCTCGGTCCGTTGACCGCGTCATCCAATTCCGAAATCCGAGCAGCGATGAACTGTCTTCGTCGACCGAGTCAGACCAGCGTTTCCTCGGTTTCCCCACAGGTCACCGGCCCTAGTTTTCCCAACGAATGCCTTCTTGGGTATCCGTTGTTCGTCCATACGACTCATGTGGCCAGCCGATTGCAGCTTCCGCAGTCTTACAATCCTTGAGACCTCCGGTTCGTCAAAAATTTCATACAGCTCATGGTTGTATCACCATTGGTCCCCGTCTAGCTTCACTCCGATTATTCGCCTCAGGACCCGTCGCTCAAAGGCGTTCAATATATTTGCGGATGCTTGGGTTAGCGTCCATGTTTCACACCCATAGCATAACACAGGTCTTATCAGCTGGTCTTCAAGATCGTCAATAGTGAATAAAATATTTTATTTGCGAGCTGTATTCTTCGGCGTATTTCGCCTCTTTCATTGCCCGTTTTCGTTATTTTGGTGCCTAAATGCACAAATTCACTAACATTTTCGATACTACATTTGTCAATTGTGATATTTTGTGTATTTGGTGTATTTTCCCTCAACTGCGTCATGAGCTTTGCTTTTTTTTCGTTGGTTTATAGCCCTACTAGTTTTGCTTCGCTGTCGAGTTTCAGGAAGAGTTCTTTGGCAGTTGTTAATGACCAGCCCATCTCCCTGCTTTAGTCCGATATTTGTGTCAAAGGCATCGGTGAGTTGGTTATTGATGTGGACTTGGGAGGTTGTTGACGTCATTTTCATTTTGGTAAGACAGACTAATTTGGCTGGGATACCAAAACCATCCGTTATTTGGTACAGTACGTTACGATCAATACTGTCGTATGCTTGCTTAAAGTCAACGAAAATTCGGTGTACGTCAATCTTGAACTCCCAGAATTTTTCAAGAACCTGCTTGACTGTGAACAACTAGTCTGTTGTTGATCTGCCTGCCCTAAAGCCACCTTAATACTCCCCAATAATACTGTTGTCGTATGATCCGATTTTATTTTCTAAGATTTCGAAAAATATTTTATACGCCATACAAAGTAGTGATATGCCTCTATAATTTTCGCACTGTGGCTTGTCACCTTTTTAGTGGATAGGGAATATAATTGATTGGCTCCACTCTTTCGTCATATGTTCTTGTTGCCAAATGTACTGGATGACTTCGTGAATAGCTTGATGAACACTACTGCCACCATATCTGATGAGCTTCACTGAAATCTCATCTAAGCCCGGCGCTTTATTATTCTTTTGAGCTTTGATGATGGAACAAAGTTCATCCAGAGTTGGTGGGGCCAATGGAAGCTCTCCGCAAACCTCTATAGGCTCCGACGTTCTGGAGCTGTGCGGATGATTAAGGAGGCTCTTGAAATATGTACCATCTTTCCTTAATCTTGATTTCATCAGCGATTATATTGCCACTGTCATCACGACAGAGTATGGTTTTGGGCCGATAACCACGTTTCAGGCTTTTCACTATTTTGTATGCTTGTCTTGTGTTATTGCTCGCTAAACTTACATTTATACTTCTCAATTGGTCGTCATAGTATTTTCTTTTCTTAATTTTAATTATCATATTCGCTACTCTTCTGAGATTTTCATAGTGTTCTCTCTTCGTCCTGGTTTTCCTACCTACGTATTCTTTATACGCCTGATTCTTTTTATTTCACGCATTCTGGCACTCATAATCGAACCAATAATTCCTCTTGCGCTGGGCTTGGTGTCCGATCGTCTGTTCTGCCACGGTTCTGATAGCCGCTTTCATTTCCATCCAGAGCTCGTTGCTAGTCTTTAACAATGCGTCCGATAAGATGGGAGCCAGCTGGTTATCGAAGGTCTCCGTGAAATTTCCGGCCACAGACGCCGTTTGGAGCCTTTCGATGTCAAATCTTTGTAGTGGGCAGGACTTCGCTGAATATACCGTTGACATACGACATCGATAGTTTAATTTGATCAAGTAATGATCTGAGTTACAATTGGCTCCTCGGTATGCACGGACGCCAAGTGTGCTTGAGGCCCAACGTTGTTGGATCAGAACATGATCGATATGGCTTTGTATGTTGCCAACCGTTGATACCCAAGTCATTTTATGAATGCGTCGATATGGGAAGCAAGTCGAACGTATGGCTAGATTTCTGCTACACGCAAAGTCAATCAGGCGCTGGCCGTTGTCATTTGTTTCATCGTGGAGACTATATCCTCCAGTCGTTCCCCGATGAGATAGCTCATTGCCAACCTTAGCGTTGAAATCACTTAGAATTATTTTTGTGTCGTTTGTGGGCAATGAGTCGACCAGTCTTTCCAGGTGATTGTAAAATGATTCCTTTGTTTCTTGGTCCTTTTCTTCGGTCGAGGCGTGAAAATTAATCAGCCAGATTTTGAAGAATTTTGCTTTTATACAGATCGCACACAACCGTTCATCGACTGCCTTAAAACCAATAACGTGCGATTTGAACTCCCTACCCACAATGAAGGCCACTCTCGTTTTCCAGTAGACTTCTTACTTTTAAATATTGTGTGCGATCTCATGTCTTGAATGTCGTTTCCAGTCCAATTCGTTTCCTGGACTACCAGTATTTTCAATTGATATCGACTGGCCTGTTGTAAAAGGTCCTTAACAGCGCCAGGGCAATTGAATGATCTGACATTCCAGGATCCAATGCCATAGTCCTTATTTCGTTTGCGAGGTCGTTGCCGTGAGTCCAATCCATTCCGAGGCCCATCTGCAGGTTTCGAAACATTTAACTTCCATTCCGGCGGCATGGTTATTACGTTGATTCCGTTATCAGGCGCGGAAGATTCGCCTTCACTCTCTAACTCCTCACAAAGTAGGTATAAGTAGGATTTAGTTGCAGAGCTGTAGATGTATTTACAGTTATGAGCTTTTCTCGACATCTAATATTACATTGTTGGGAAACCAGTAAACCCAATGTGCACCCTGAGAGCATTACTACTATTTGATTGGGGAGGGGGTTTGAGATGAGTAATCATGGAAGATATGGGTTGGGGAAATAAGGGGTTCCCTCCTCCTTTCTCAAACGGGCTTGGGACCGTCTATGGCGTAGTTGTTTCTTGTCATCTAGCTACACCCATTTAAATCTGGTGCTATTCCTCGCCACTGTAAACAGCGAGATAGCCTATCAGTTGCAACAATCATTTTCATATTTACCTTAGGATGTTTATTGGTTTTTTGCTGGATCCGAAATTCACAGTGATCCCTACTCCTCCAGTGTCTTTTGTCGATTGAGTTTTTTCTTCCTTATCAACCCCCTGGTTGATGTTCTTATCTGATCTTGTGCCTATCCACTTAAGTAACTCATTGAGATAATCTCCTGAAATAGCAGGCCAATTGAAAAGTCCCCGGAACACAGATGGTGGTGCTAGTATTAAATCCATATGATTTTAAGTTAGTACCAACCTTCCAACGATGCGTTTCAAAATTTCAAAGCAGTCCGACCATTAGTTTGCGAGATATTGCGTTGTGAGTGTAGCTACTTTTGTTATTTGAAAAAAGATAAAAAAAAAACAATTTCGTGTGCTGATAAAATATTGCTTTTTGAAGGGAAACAATACAGTTCAAGCAAAATCTTAGCTTGATGAAGAGTTTCCGGGGTCTGCACCAGGAAAATCAACCATCATTGATTGGTATGCTAAGTTTTAAATGTGTTGAAATGAGCACCAAAGACAGCGAAAGCAGTGGACGCCCAAAAGAGGCTGTCACCGACGAAAACACCAAAAAAGTTCACAAAATAATTTTGAATGACCGTAAAGTGAAGTTGATCGAGATAGCAGACATTGTGAAGATATCATCCGAATGTGTACATCATATCATTCACGAAAATTTGTACATGAGAAAGCTGTGTGCGAAATGGATGCCGCGCGAGCTCATAATCGATCAAAAACAACAACGTGTTAATGATTCTGAGCAGCGTTTAAGCGCAAGAAACCTAAATTTTTGCATCGATATATGACAATGGATGAATCATGGCTCCATCATTTCACTTCGGAGTCCAATCAACAGTCAGCTGAGTGGACTGCATACGATGAACCAAATCCAAAGCGAGGAAAAACGCAACAGTCAGTTAGCAAGGTTATGGCATCAGTATTCTGGGATGCGCAAGGTATAATATTCATTGATTACCTCCAAAAGGGCCAGACCATCAACAGCGATTATTATATAGCGTTATTGGATTGGATAAAGGATGAAATCGTTAAAAACGGCCCGATTTGACCGGGGACTTTTCAATTGGCCTGTTTATGCTACCAAGATCATTGAAGTTGGTAACTCTCCTCACTTAATCAAGGCCAATAACATTGAGGAGAAAGCTAGAATATGGTTTGAATTTATTCACATCTTATGAGCATATTTCCTTTGGTTTAAAAAAAAAAATTTAGTCTCGTTGTTGGTGGCTTTATTCAAAATTGTCTTGAAGTAACATCTAAAAATATACTCGTAACCCAGGTCAACTTCATCCTGCCTTTGGTGAAAATCTATGTCAATAGTTTACTTTCAGTAGTTTGAAATAAATAAACGTTTACTCCTTCAATGAAACTCATATATGTATATATACACTCATCTTCACTACCTCAATCGACATAGCAAAGAAAATAATCAATAAAATAGTTGTGTCCTTCCGTTTACGTCCGTTAAGCGATTGAAGCATCTAAGCTTGAAATTGGAAAAGTAATTAAGATAAGCCCCTGAAGCATTTTGCTGGAAAATTAATTTTCCGAGGTTTAATTGAATTTCAATTCCTGAAATTGGAACTGGCGCTAATATTGCAACATGGAACTACAAAGTTATATCGTAACTTGCATGTGTGCATGCCTGGGAGTCCCGCAACATCTGCTGGTCGATAGATGCTGGCACTTCTGAGAAAAAGGCTAAAACTTTATTCCCGGAAGATACTTCTACTATGCGGAAAAAAACTACTCTTATCCTGATTGAAACAAAATGATCCAAAATTAACTCTTCCTTTGGATCCTTAAAGAGAGAGGGTATATTAAAGTCTCCTTGAAAGCAAAAGGAGTCGTAAAACCAAATGACAAGTCTCAACCAAAATCATTCCTGATAAACCATAAACTTAGCTTATCTTTATGTTTATAGTGGTGAATTGTATTGAATAGTGCAAGTGTATCAGATGATGAATCGATACATAATATATGACTCAGGACGATGGATAAATGCTTAGTTTGTAGCGCAGAGCTTTTGCTTCCTGTTCAGTTCTTCGTCGTGCATCGCTTGTGAAGGGACTCTTTGAACAAGGACGACCGGAAACAAACAATGTCATGTCTCGGCGGATTGCAAGATCTGAGCTGAACATGAATATGAGGCGAGAAGATGACAACTAACATGTTGACATTTTAGATGGATTAAATTGCACAAGTGCTTGCATGAATAATGGACGATAATGTACAGGTGATATGCTGCATCAATTTGTCACGCTTTCCCATTGCCAAACCCGTCATGTGTGCATGCTTTATTGGACAAGCTGATTTGAGTGGCTTTGATTGTCACCTGCAATGCCAGTAGTTGTGCGGTGATAATTGCATCAAATATTGTCTAAAGGCTCAAATAATTTCTTGCACAATTTATGCGTAGGGATGAAAGATACTGTAAGAGATTGAATAAGGAGATCGGAATTCTCTGAAAAGCAAACCGTTAAATTTGAAAAATAACTCTGAAGATAATATTGACTTCATCTAATGCTCTTTTGAAACACAGAATGCCTAAATAATAGAAGGTAAGTATAAATAAAATCCTAGTCATAAAGTCAATTCATTTAATTTTGGAATTATTTATACAGCATTTCGGCTGTTTGTTAGGATAAGGATATTTGTTGACAAATTCATTTCATATGAGAAAGGTCTTCGTGCCCCTTAAATATATAATGCACAAATATAGTTAATATGAGAAAATAAACAATGTTACATGTTTACCCTCTATTAACATTTAATTCAGATAAATTGCCATCTATGAAAATTTTATGAGCTTCTATAATCAAAGGCATAGATCCGGAACAGGACGAATCCATGCCTAACTCAAGTTGTTTTGCCAGTCTTTGTTGTTCATGTCGTTGTAACTCACTAAGCGATAAAAATAGCTCCTCATTACAACATACGAAGCAAGTGGCTGCTAAACGGAAAGATTTAGTTGCAAATAGCAAGTCCATTAAGGCATATGCGAGTACTTCGAGTCAAAAGAGTATTTTCCCCGTCTCGACAAAAATATTTCTAAAGACCAAGCAGTCACTTGTCTTACTTTGCTCAGAGTCCTTGTCGCCACCGACGCAGCCTTGCAACGTAGTTAGTGGGGCCTCAGTCTTGCCACCGTGGGCGGCTGCTTAGGAATTTCAGCGGCTGCATGAATGGCAGCCAGTTTTGTGTCCTTAGGGAAGTTGTGAACATTCATTGGGGCCTAGTCATGAGTGTGTCTCCTTAGATAAACAACTAAGCACGAGAAGAATGTAATGATCCAACAATAAATAAAAGTTTCAGGAAAAAGTGTAGGCACATCGCCAGAAGGAATGGCATTGTGTTGATTGAAGCTCACTTCAAATGCATTCAAAATAAATTGGTCAGACTGAACTTACACAGACTTATTAATTAATATGCGGGAGTCAATCAAGATGGGATTTACTAATTATGTACTCATCAAGGACACATGAGGGCGCTGGAAAGTTTACATGGGTTTAAAGCCAACATCTCTAATACGTTTATGAAAACGTATATTCGTTGAACAGAGGGAAGTCTAAAGAATGCAAATCAATACATTTCACCCAAAAGCTACTAAATGCAGTCCTTACAACTACACCAAACACCCGCACTTGATTCATGGTAAACAATATTCAAGATTCTCTCCACGTTCCACTATTCTATATCATCTTAAAAGCAAAGCTCCAGAAACGACATTTAATTGTTATCGCAATGCTGGCATACTATATAGTGGAAAATTGTTATTCAAGTGGAAAATGGGAAATATGTTACAAGAAAAATGGGGCAAATGGTTGTGCAAAAGAGCGCACAGTCCTTATACTACTTCTCCTTTTATCGTAAGACCTTTGTAGTGCTCAACGTAGCAACTTTGTGCATGCACGACATTTGCCACACAAGCAAAACAGTTATCAGACCACATGTTGGCACATCTTTCAGTTTTCACTACAATAAGGACATACTATAAATGTGAAGAGGCTGCAGCCATTGGCTTCACTGCCAGAAATCAACTCTCGGGGAAGTATTCCATTTCAGTACGTGGACATTCATCTGCGATTGATATGAAGCACTTGTAGTTTGGGCTAGTTTTCAAAAAAGGATAACTACGCAGAATTTTGGGCACAGGAAGTTGCTTTTGCTTTTTTCATGGAAAATAATTGATATCATTTCAGGTTGCTTAACATAATTTCTACAATGTATGTAAAACTAAATCAAGCGGTCCTTGCTTGAAAGTACATGTGATCGCGGTTATTAAATGCTGCTAATCCAGCAATGTATTGAATTGTTCGATAATTCATGTCGTTTTCCTCTAATTGATGCTGTGAACTGCATATTTCATGTAGTAGTGATTATTATACACTATTTTTTTAAAGGTGACCTGACTTGTTGCTCACCACATTCAACGCTTGCCTACGGGACGGCGTTTTCCCGGTATGATAGAAGGTGGCGAGGCTCGTGCTTATCAGCAAGGGGAAGGGAAATCCCGAAACGCCGTCTGCATACCGCCCGTTATACATGCTAAACACGGCTGGGAAAGTGCTAGAGAAACTCATCAAGGGAAGACTCACTGACGCGATTCGTGCTGCTGAGGACCTAACTCCTCGGCAGTACGGCTTTAGAGCACGACGTTCTGCCATAAAGCGATTGCTAAGGTGGTTAGCGTGGACCGTCCTGTTGGTGACAATTGAAGTCGGGAACGCCTTCAACTCCACTAGATGGGTGGATATTTTGGATACGCTGGAAAATCCTTTTTATGTTCCAGAATATCTAATGCCACTTTAGAGGAACTACCAAAAGGACTGTAGCCTGCTCTACGATATGACACAGGGCCAACGAAGGATGGCTGTTACATCGGGCGTTTCCCAGAAATCTATCCTTGGTCCGGACGTGTGGAACGTGTCTTACGATGGGCTAATGAGACCGGAGATGCCAGATGAGCCGCGCTTGATCGGCTATGCGGATGATGTTGCGGCTCTGGTCGCTTGACGCACCGAGCGAGAGACTGGATGACTGCTCGCGGGTTCAATTTAGCACTGGAGAAAACCGAAGTGATCATCTTGACAAAAAAGAGAATCCCTAGAGTAAGGATGATCAGTATTGGAGACATACGAATCGAATCTAAGCCATCGGTGAAGTACCTGGAGCTACTGATCAACTCGAAGATGAGTTTCTTTGAGCAAATCAGGGCAACGGATGAAAAAGCTGCTTCAGTAGTATTGGCTCTGAGTCGACTTACATCCAACGTAGGGGGACCCAGCCTATCAATAAGACGCCTCTTGATGATTGCTGTAGGGTCAGTGCTACCGTGCGGAGCCGAAGTATGGAGCGACGCTCTCAGTAAGGAGGCATACCGAAAACGTTTGGCACAGGTACAAAAAGAAAGAGCACTGCGGATTGCATCTTCGTGTCCGACAGTCTCTGATTCACCAGTGAGAGTTATTCCAGGAGTCATACCTATCGCCCTCCTTGCTAGAGGGCACCGCGCTATTTACCTGTGCCAAAACGAGGATGCGAGGGGGATGGTTTTGTCCACGAGGAGAGACAGCGCTCACTCAACGATTGACAGCAGTCTTGGGTGAATCGCATGAAGGGAAGGTGGACTGCTCGCTTCATCCCGGATGTAAGACCATGGCTAAATCGAAGTATGGTGAGGCTGACTTCTATCTGACCTAGCTTTTGAGTGGGCATGGGTGTTTTCAGTCTTACCTGCACAAGATTGGTAAGTCACGATCCCCTGATTATCGGTTTTGCCCAGGAGAGGAGGACAATGCCTCCTGCATATTTTTTGCGTGCACAAAATGGGTTAGGCTACAAAGGGGTCACTACAGGGAGACGGGAGAGCTCACTCCGGATAATATAGTTGCGGCGATGCTCGAATCGGTTGACAAATAGAACCAGATGGCACATTTTGCTTGGGCAGTCCTAAAATATAAAAGGGACTCACAGCAGCCAGGGCGTTGGGGCCGGGGATCGCTCTTCTGGCACTTCCTCTTCCCCTCTCCTCTCCCGCTAGGAAAGAGATCCCCCAGCTTGAAGGTGCTTCACGACGTAACAAAACGAGACCTGGTCCGAAGTAATGTGTCAAACGGTTCTAGGCTAGGTTCTCAGGTTGGCACGGGAGGTGTTTAGTGGGTAGTCCATTCACCTTCTTGCGAGCATGGGAGTCTTACACTCTATACGTAAATGACATTCACCCCGCAACCACAAAAAAATAGTGAGGCAATTTTTGTGTGATTGCTAATGAACTTTCGGTAGTACCGTCAGATTTTTTTTTTTTGGGATTTTAATACTT
Source organism: Odontomyia ornata (assembly GCA_963969285.1). Classification (NCBI taxonomy): domain Eukaryota; kingdom Metazoa; phylum Arthropoda; class Insecta; order Diptera; family Stratiomyidae; genus Odontomyia; species Odontomyia ornata. Next base: position 463,937,670 of record OZ017739.1, read on the forward strand.
TTATAACTTCTATTTTTCCTGAATTTGGTTTAATTCCTTCAGTGGATAGAATTTGCCCCACACTATGTGCGTAAATGGCATTTAGCTCCGAAACACAATAAAAAGGTTAGGCTTTAAACCAAAGACATATAAAGTAATGTACGCGAAATGAGCTTATTTTCATCCATACGTGTGTGAAGCTTTATTACTACATACATGATATCCCCTCCCATACGAATTGAAATCCCCCCGCCTATCACGCCGCTAGAGCATCCACATACTCAAGTGGCCCTCTAGTTGCTCTCACGAAAATCCCACTCTTCTTTAACTTTCACCCCCGAATTGTCAACGAAATATCAAACATATCTTAACAACAAATCATTCGTGAAAACTCAACAGATGACGGGAAATATCTAATCAAGTTGTACACAGAACAATTTTTTAAGATGAACCGTGTTGAATGTAGTGCAAAAGCGTTGCAAAAGTGATAATCAAGTAAACTGAAAAATTTGCCAGGGATCGCGAGTGTTTTTGTGCCAGGGAACGAAAAATGTAGTGATGTGTGTGGGATTGTAAAAACAGCTATAGGAAGCATGTCAGGGATGTATCCTAAGTCATGTTGAATCTTTTACACCGTTTAATTTAGGTTACCCTCGCGGAAAATTGATTTAGTTCAAGATGCGAAAATTTGTGGGAGACGTCACGCAAAATTCACGCTACACCATAAAATCCTTCAATTTCAACGATGTATATCGCATCCTTTCTCTCTGACATCTATGCTTTAGACTTTCTTCAGTCAAAAACTGAGCGTCATTGAGAAACAACAAACGACAATGAACAATTAAAAAGAGCATTTTCGGCATATTTTATTATTTTACTTCCGAAAAGGCAAAATTGCGGCTCAAGCTCGAAATTGTGTGGAGCTTATTGTGAGGACTGCCTTACTAAACGTCAGTGTCAGCGTTGGACTGCTCTCTTTCATTCAGGAAATTTTTATGAGAAAAAATGTACCACATACTGGTTGTCCAACCACTACTGATGACGACAAAATAAAGGCACCAATCGAAACTAACCGGCGTATGACAACTTGAGAGATAGCAACAAAGCCTGCCCTTACAACGGCTTGGTTACCTCAACAAACTGGGTGTCGTCACGAATCAAAGGAAATTCACCTCACCAGCGCATTTACATATGCGACTGTTTCCTGAATCGTAACCAAAACGACCTATTTCTTAAAATAATTATAACGGGTGATAAAAAATGGATTATTTACGTTAACATAGACCAAAACTGATCATAAACCAAGCCCCTACAATCGACATCCAAAGATAATATTCAATAAAAGAAGATTACTCGTATGTTTTCTGTGTGGTGGAATTACAAGGGTATATTCTACTTTGAGCTGCTTTCGAGAAACCAAACTACTGTCTACTGTCATCAACTATTGAAATTGAATGAAAAAATTGAGAAAAAACGCCCTAAAATGGCCAATCACAAAGGGATGATATTCCATCAAGATAACGTCAGACCCTACACTTCTTTGATAACCCGTCAAAAATTAATGGAGCTCAATTGGGAACTAATTTCATCTTTGCCCTATAACCCTAACGTAGCACTATCTGACTATCATTTGTTTCTCTCCCTTCAAAACCATTTGAATGGTAAAACTTTCGATTCCTATCAGGCTGTTAAAAATGAGTAAGACCAGTCCTTCCCTTCTAAATATCAAGGCTTCTTCGAACGTGGAATTTTTCAACTTACCGAAAGATGACAAAAGTTTATCGAACAAAACAGTCAATTTATCATTGGTAAATGTTTGTTGTCAATATAAATAAATTTACTTTGAAAAACACTAAAAAACGACATTAATTATTGAACAACCTAATATCTGCATTTTCATACGGTGTACGGAACAATTGTGATAGAAATAATGATGGAAGATTGGGCAGTCCACGGCAAGTATAAAATAGCCAACTTGGTAATGTTTCACGCAGCTGAAGTTGGGGAGTTTGCTTATGATTTCTGTACGCCTGATACAGGTTTTGGGTTAAGCATGATTCATGTGGCAAGCCCATAGTTGCTTCTGCAATCTTACAATCTTTGAGACCTCCGGCTCGTCAAAAATTTCGTACAGCTCATGGTTGTATTGAATTCGCCATTGGTCTCCGTCTAGCTTTGCTCCGATTAGTTGCCTCAGGACCCATCTCTCAATGGCATTTAATATGTTTGTGAATGCTTGGGTTAGGGTCCATGTTTCACACCTATAGCATAGCACAGATTTGTATACTTGGAGCTTTGTTCTCCTGTGTATGCAGCTGGTCTTCAAGATCTTCAAAACAGCATAAAATATGTTATTTGCGAACTGTATTCGATGGCGTATTTCGTCTCCATCATTATTAGTTCTCGTTATTTTGGCACCCTTATAAGAGAAAATTTGCTCATATTTCGATACTGTATTCGCCAAGTGTGATATGTTGGGTATTCGAGGTATTTTTTATTGACTACGTCATGAACTTTGTTCTATTTTCATTGATTTGTAGCCGTAATACATTGGCTTTACTGTCAAATTTCAGGAAAAGTTTTTTGGCAGTTGTTACCGACCGTGACAAAATATCGATTTCATCCAAATAGGCCACTACTTGGCTCAACTTACATCATAACGTACCTCTTGTATCGACACGTAGCTTTCTTATGACATATTCCAAAGCCAAATTGAATAACGATGGGGTCAGCCCATCGCCCAGCTTTAGTCCGATATTTGTGTAAAAGGCATCGGTGAGTTGATTATTGATGCAGGCTTGGTATGTCGTCGACGTTATTGTCATTTTGACCCTTGGGATACCAAAGTGAATACTCGCGTATGCTTGCTTGAAGTCAACGAAAATTTGATGTTTTTCTCAACTACCTGCTTGGCTATAAACAACTGGTTTATTGCCGATCTACCTGCTCTAGAACCACCTTGATGCTCCCCGATAACACTGTTGGCGTATGATCCGGTTTTGTTTGTTAAGATCTTTGAAAACAGTTTGTACGCCATACTAAGCAGGGACATGCCTCTATAGTTTTCACACCCTAGCTTGTCACCTCTTTTGTGGATAGGGAGTACAATTGATTGGCTCCAAATGTTCGGCATATGTTCTTGTTATTAAATGGCTGAATGACCTTATGGGATGACCTTAAGTTAAAACAAGTAGAAAACATTGATATTTTCAAGTACATGGTTGAAGAGCGAGGCGTCGTAATTTTCACGGATCACAAATCACTGATATACGCTCTCATCAAAGAGCCAAAAAAGTGTCACTACGTCAGTCAAGACACTTTAGTTTCGTAAGCGAGCTCATAACTGACATCAGACTCATCTCTAGAAAGGACAAAATCATAGCTTATACATTATCGTGCATAAGGACTTGCGAAACCACAATTGATTAAACGGTTTTGGCTGCATCACATAGAGGCTAGATAAATTGTGAGGCCGCAGTTAACTTTTACATTTATATCTATAATCTTATTCGCTGTTTTCCACCTCTTCTGACGCCCCGTAAAGTAAATCAAAAACCTTGGTTTACAAGGCGAGTGCTTAATGCCCTACGAGCAAAAGATAAGGCACATTGTGTCTTTAAAACACTCGGCACTATTGAAGCTAGATCTTATTTTAGCAGCCTGCGTGCTATTGCCAAAAAAGAGATCAAATAAGCTCTAAAGACTTATTTCAGTAGTCTGGATAGTTCTCTTGTGGCCACTAATACAAAGCCTTTTTGGCCTTATATGAGGTCGCGGAAATCCTAGTAAGGTCCGTTGGAATGGTGCAGAAGTTTCATCCCTTCAAGAAGCTACTGACTCATTCGCCCAATTTTTCTGTTGTCTTACCTAATCTATGTTGTCTGTCTGTTGTCTTACCTAATCGTCTTCCCTTCCCAATTTCCTACATTTGTACAGATGTATCTAAAGGCGAATCTTTAATCGATTCTCTTGACCCTAATATCAGTCCTAGGCCAGATGGTTTGCCAAACAAATTTGTGAATTCTTTAGCCACATCGCGAAGTTTTCCTTAACCATTCCTCTTCAATTCAAGTTTGAGTGTGTTACTTTTCCTAACCCTTGAAAAACAGCAAATATTGTGCCTATTTCCGTAAGTGGTGATCCTACGTCTGTTTCCAATTATGCCCTATTTTCTTAATTTCTTACTTTCCCAAGTTACTTGAACGACTGGTTTGTAATCGACTCTCAAACTCATAAGCTTCTATTATTGCTCCAGAGCAGCAAAGGATACTCCACTACCTCTAATTTATTGGAGTTCACAAACAATATTGCCAGAGCTTTGGAACACCAACTACAAGTTGATGTGATCTTCACAGATTTCTCCAAGGCCTTTCACACTGTGAATCATTTTTTCTTTGTCGTAAGCTTGAAACTATTTGCACCTTGGGTGCTCTTCTATCTTGGATGTCATCTTATCTATCGTCTCGTTCCTGTCAAGTAAGTCTCTGTGGTACTACGTCTGGTCCTTTTTATCCTTCAACTGGTGTTTCATAAGGTTCAATCCTTGGGCCGCTTCTCTTTCCGTTGTTCATAAATGATCCCCCCTTTGCAATTAATTCCTCTTGCCACTTGTATGCTGATCTCGCCAGCCATGGACAAGCTAGTGTACGCAGAGTTGTACAGGATGCTAGAGTCGTGCGTTATAGAGGAGTCCCAAAGTGGTGGTGAAGCAAGGTAAAGTCCGTCTTTGTTTAGATGCCCAGAAAGTCAATGCAGTGACCGTTAAAGATGCTTACTCTCTTCCACTCATTGATGGAATATTGGAAAGACTGCCAAAAGCAAACTACACTACAATTCTCGACTTAAAGATGCGTTCTGGCAAATTCCACTCGATGAAGGGTCAAGGGATAAAACCGCTTTCACAGTGCCCAGACGACCGTTATACCAGTTCTTCACAATGCCTTTTGGCCTGTGTAACACTCCGCAAATGATGACCCGGCTTATGGACAAAGTAGTTCCAGCTCATCTGAAACACCAAGTGTGCGTGTACCTGGACGACCTTCTACTCACGCGTTTCACCAATATCTGCTACTGTTGCAAGAGGTAGCCCTGCATATCAGTAAGGCGGAAACCATTCATGTCCAGAAAAGTAAGTTTATTATGAACGAAGTCCGATATCTAGGGCATGTCATCGGACATGGTACCATCAAAACGTATCTGGACGAAACATGGGAGATTGATGAGTTTCCTTTACCGAAAACCGTTAAGCAGCTACAAAGTTTCCTCAGAGTGTGCGGTTTGTACCGAAAGTTCGTTCAGAAATACGCAACAGTTTCAGCGCCTCTGTCGGACATGCTCCGGAAAGGTAAGTTCATTTGAACCGAACTCAGTCGAAAGGCATTTGAAGAGCTCAAACAAGCCTTGACATCTGCTCCAGTCTTGCACAGCCCTGCCTTTCAGAAACCCTTCGCCATTCATTGTGATGCAAGTCAACATGAAGTTGGGGCCGTGTTTGTGCAATTCACCGAAAAGTGAGCAGGAACTTCCATTGCTATCATATCCAGTAAGCTGAACTCAGCCTAGAAGAACTACAATGTCTGACAGCGGTGATGGCTGTTAAGAAATTTCGAGCGTACATAGAAGGCCAGCAGTTTGAAATCATCACAGACCACGCTTCCTTATAATGGCTGGTGAACCAAGTGGACCTACATGGGCGCCCGGTTTCCTTTATCATATATTTTTTTCATTAAACGTTTATATATTTGCATGCTGTCTACCCAGTTTTGTTTTATCAATTCAATCGTGTTATTTTTAGTTCTTGAAAGAAAGTTTACTATTAATTTCTGATGAAGAATTTTTCAATTATATTATCAAATTTGTATTTGTTCCATTTCAATTTAATTAATAGTGTCGATCTCTATGCAAACCAACACTCATTGGTAAATGACTGAATTTATATTAGTTGTGAAGTATTAGTTAATAATGAAGTACGCGTAAATGTAATAGGATTGCCGCAAAACAGATGCTAGTGACGTATGAATTAGCGCAACGAATTAATATAACACAAATAGAACATTAAACTATTCGAAAAAAAAAGAAGAAAAAATAAAAAAAAAGTTTTCTAATTAAAATTTACTCTCGGTCTTTCCTTTCGTGACACCTGGCCGGGTATGGGACCCGCAACGAATGCCGGCCCCTCCACTATAATGAGCTAGCCATCGGGCGAGCTCTCCCCTTTTTATGAGTTACAGGGGCTCTTGCCCGGGTAGAGTGGCCTTCCGCTCACGTGCCCTTTTATGGTATAGTGTTATGTAATTCCATCGCATAATACTACAACATAAACTGGCCACGTTTATTTTTCTCATTTAAGGGAAAATTCATACAAATTATGTTTGTATGAGTTTTTCACTCAAATGGGAAATATATGGCCACGTCTACATTTGGATCTTGATCCGGTTGGGAAGGTGCAAGGGGGCATTGCTTCCATCTGGATACCCCACTCTTAGTTGTGGGCCATAAGTATCGTCGGTAATGACGAAGTCCCTTTAAGTCCGTCCGTTCGTCAGGTCCTGTTTGTCCTCTGAATCAGCAATTTTCTTTGGCCCTTAGTAGGTTACTCCTTTCTCGACTTGGGTCGATATTTGTTCGATACTCCTTTGACCCCGAAATTCGTGGATGCGAAATTTTTTCGCAGTGGGTCCTTGTGCTAGGGGAAAGAACCCGCCCCAGGACACCGCAACGCTAGCCTGGCAGCGCATTAACGTGTGCTCAGACAAGACCATTCTCGGCGGATACTACCATCCGTTTTCACCGAGGCAGCAGACCATCGCTGCAGTCCTTGTCACTACAAACTAATATTCTGTTTCTTTCTGGTTTTTGGTTGTTAGCTGTCATTCAAACTGGAAATGGGTGTTACATATTTAGCATCGCCCAATGTACTTTATGTGTGGGATTAACCATTTCATGATTGTCGGCAATTAAGTATTTTCTTGGGCTTTGAACATAGACTATCATTGGAAGTCTTTCTTGTATGATTTTAAGTAATAAGGTCATACTGTATCAAATGATTCAAGCATTACTCGTATTTTGAATTTCTGTTTTGGATATATAAAAATATTCTACAGAATTTCGCATGCGGTAATTGTTTCAATCACAACTGAAAGTCAAAACCTATCCTAGAGTGTATTCCAAAATTTCTGCACCGTTTTGAAATTCGTTTTAATGCAACGAAACTAGAATCATACTTTTATTGCCACAACTTTGCACTTTCCAACACTACTCTACTAGGGACGACAAACTGTCGACCGATAAATGTTCGACAATTAGGCCAAGGACGAAAATATGTTCATGCGACAAACAAATCGATTTGGAGCAAAATGTCTCTCATTCTCAAATCGCAATTCAACTTTTCCGAGTTTTAATGGTTTGGCGTAAAGTGGTGCCATCCGGAGCCAGACATTGTGTACATATGCGCTATGAGTTTGTGCAAAGTGGAAACCATTCTTTCCTCTGAGTCCTTAGAATGCTATTTTCCAGTCTGGTTGAAAGACAAAGTCGTTTTGTTTTTATGATGTTTTATAAGGGATGTAGTCAATTAAATATGATTTAATTCTAAAAGGATATTGTTGATTAGTTGGTTGTCGGTAACCAAAGATGAAACGCACACAATTCCACAATTCATAAATTTTTCAGAAAATCCATTAATCGTCTGTACAAATTTATGGATTATCTGTTTGTAAGAAAATAATAGTTGAGAGGAATATAGTTCAACCAAATAAAAACGCTAAAAGAAATTAATGGTTCGAAATCAACCAAACAAAAATCTCGCTAACATCAATAAATTGCTTACAATTATGCGAATATTAGCAGCCAAAGTTCAGAAACCATTTAGAGTACGAGGAACGCTACTGAAAAGCGATTCTTTGCCATTCATACATTCAACCTATTCAGCTTATGAAATTGACTAAATCTATTTAGCAAAGGATTCAAATAGGAAACGCACAAAAATTTCACGAGAGTGGGTTAATTCCTTTTCGGGACAGAGGATCTTTTGAGAGTTTTAATAAATGAAACGCCTCCTGCCACCATTCAGCAGCCTGTAAGTAATCCGAGCAAAAGTTGAGTGCTCTGAAAGCAGCACTGGTTTATTCGCTTCCTAATGAATTTAATCAGTTTAAGCCTTCATTAAAAGTTAAATTTATTCAGAGATATCTGGGTGTTTGCTTGTATTCACTGGAGATAGAGATCCCTGAAACTGAGATAGAGACTAGGAAGTTATGGATAGAGGCATCCATCACAAGGATAAAAAAGTTTTTAAGCTGTGCCATACATGGCTAATGCGAGTGTAACCGGAAGTCCTAATGCGGCGTGAATTCGTTAGAAAAGTCGGAGAAGTTTGTGGTAGGATAATGCAGAAGTTGTGATTTTGTTAAATTGTAATTGAGTTTTTCAGCATATTTCAGTAGTTGCTCGAGAGATACGTATTACTGATTCAGTATGCACATTAATTCCGGCAAGGCCAAATGTTTGCGCATGAATATCAAATGAATTGTAAAATAAATTTCATTCTATGAAAATTGTGTCATTGTACTGAGCAGAAGTTTTCAGATCCTGACTGGAATTCCGCTCGACCTTTTCTAATATGCAAATTCGTTTGGTCAACGTGGGAGTAACGTTTTCAGCATAAACATCTCATTTGATTGTTTCGGAGAGGATGTTTCTGGTGGTTTCATAGAATTATTGACATCAACTTTGAACAAACTCCAATCTTTAGTTTGGACTAAATGAATGAGATATTATTCCTTAATTGATTCGGTTAAGTGGAAATTGCGCGAAACTTTCAAGTAGAACAAAATTTTGTTTCAATATTTTTCTAATCAGCGAAAGCTCCACCAAAGAACAATAAGGTTTCAATGTTACCAAGGACTCCAGCATGGCTTAAAAAAAAACTCATTATTTGTATAATTTAAACGGTTTTACTTCCTTTATGAGTCGGTAACATAAATTTACAATGTACATTCTGGTAACTTCAATTCTTTAAGATAATATCGTGAAAGCTTTTTCTGTTTCTTTTCGCCATCTTCATTCCATCGCTGAAGAGAGTTATGATTGTTCCTTTGTTTGTATATTTTTTTCTTCTTTCAATTAAATAAATTAGGAGGAAATTTTAATTGTATTGTACATATCAGATTATCTAGGATAAGAAATTCATCATCTTCAACGAGATTACAATATTATTCTGATTTTAAATTCGGCTTGTTCGTTTATTCTTCGCAGGCGAGTTCGTTGGAGTCGAATAGTTTGTCGCCGCAGGAAATCAAACGTGGCCATCCGTCGACGCAAGTGATGAAGCGGTGTGGGTCACTTTGGACGGCGAAGCGTGGGAAGGGCCAGAAAGCAGCTGATTTGTAGTTTGGTGGTGGACGAGTTGGGCACTTGAAGCCAACAACAGCTGAAATGGAAAGAAGGGGTTGGTAAGAAAAAGTGGACTACGTTCGAGAGGAAGCTATCATATATATTATTTGATTTTATTTTCAACTTGCCTTCAGGATTGCAGAATGGTACAAGCAGATCAGGCCAGTTGCAGGAATGGGTACGGTGGTCGTAAGCCAAACCTGGTTCACATTCAGTTTGGATGGGTTCGCCAAACGCGCATTTCACAAAGCTGGTGGAGCATTCATTTGAGAGTGGGTAGATGCCGAACCGGAACTCACATCCAGGAGTTGAGATTGCCGTTGCTAGAATAAATAGAAGGAGTGAAATACTAAGGATAGGCAAAATAATATTTATCTTACGATCAAATGCACGTTTTCCGCAGTCAACAGCCCAAAGGTAATTGCAATGATTGTGGACAGCTCCTTTACCGTCGAAGAGTAAACCATTTTCACAGGTCTCAACAGTCAGTGTGCCATTTGTACAGAGGAAAAATTGGTCACATCTTTCAGGATGGCCGTAGGCTTGGACTCCATGTTGCTCTGGACAGGTTGGTAGTGCAGCAGCTGAAATAAAAATTTTAGAGCAAGTTAAACATTTGATCAAGTATAGCGGGTATTATGGAAAAGAAGACCACACTATCGGGCATAGTACAAGTACGTGTACCAATCCACGCATCTGAAAAACTACCTAATTTGAAGTTTCAGGCCTCCACTTATAATTTGGATTTGGAACCAACCAAGAGTGTATTGCTGTTAATTTTTACTGCTAAAATCAGTCTTGATAAAAAAATAACGAATAACTTTTTAATCATTACAAAAAATGTGTCAAGAGAAACTTCACGTTTAAATGAAGGTGGATTCAGTCATCTTTATTGCCTCAATGTCGTTCTTCTTAGAGATAAACATATGATTCAAAAGTCGAAAGCCTGCTGGAAAGCGAGAATTTGAAGTAGCTTTCATTGTAGATAGGGAGTTCAAATCGCACGTTATTGATTTTAAGGCTGATAACTGTACACGCCCTGCCCGAAGAAAAGGAAAAGGGAACATTCCACAATCACCTGGAAAAACTTGTCGGCTTATTGCCTACATAGGACACGAAATAAACTCTGCGAGATTTTAACGTTAAGGTTGGCAATGAGCTATATCATCGGGAAATGACTGAAGGCTATAGACTCAACGATGAAATAAATGACAACGCACAGCACTTGATTGACTCTGCATATAGCAGAAACCTAGTCATACGTTCGACTTGCTTCCAATATCGACGCATACAAAAAACAACCTGGGTATCACCAGACCGCAACACACAAAACCAAATGGACCATGTTCTGATACAACACTGTTGGGCCTCGAGCATACTTCACGCCTATACATACCATGGAGCTAATTGTAGCTCGGATTATTAGTTGATAAAATACCATATCGATGTCGTATATCAATTAAAGGCGTATTCAGTGAAGACCAACTCTCTAAAAAATTTGAGATCAAAAAGCTCTTAATAGCTTCTGTGGCAAAAAAAATTCACTGAGTCCATCGACAGCCACCTAGCTCTCATCATATCAGACACATCGCTGATAACAAGCAATGAGCTATGGGGGGAGTGCAAGCTGCAATTAAGACCATGTGACGGGTCCTGAGGTGAATAATCGGAGCGAAGCTAGATGGAGATTTATGGCGAATTCGATACAACCATGAGCTGTATGAAATTTTTGACGAGCCTGAGGTCTCAACGATTATAAGACTACGGAAGCTACCTGAATCGTATGGACGAACAACGCATTCCCAATGAGGTATTCGTTGGCAGAACTGCCGGCCGGAGACCAGTGGGGAAACCGACGAAACGCTGACTCGACCCACGAAAACAGTTCGTGGCTGCTCGGGTCTTCAAATTGAAGGACGCTGTCAATGGACCGAGACAGTTGCAGGCGCTGTTTTCAAGAATCGTAGGCCCGAGACGGGTTGTAGTGCTGAGAAGAAGAAAAATAAGAAAAGAAGACCATGGCAGAACCGATGACCAGGCGTCAAGGCCGGCGCAAAAGAAATGATTGATGCGATGATGAGTGCCAATCAGGCGTACAAACAATATTTAGCTAGGAAAACCAGAGTGAAAAAGAACATTATAAAAATCGCAGAAGAGTAGCAGATTAGACAATTAGAGTTAAGAAAAGAAAATACTATGACGAACACTTGAGAAGTATCAACCTAAATCTAGCGAGCAACAACACAAGACAAGCATACAAAGTAGCGCTGATGAAAACAGGATTAAAAATGGTGGTCATTATATTTCCAGAACCTCCTTAATCGTCCGCACAGCTCAAGAACATCGGAGCTTATAAATATTCTCGGAGAGCTTTCATTGGCTGCACCAACTCTGAAGGATATTTGTGTCACCATCAAAACCCAAAAGAATAATACAGTGCCGGGTATCGATGAGATTTCAGTGAAGCTCATTAAATATGGTAGCAACGGCGTTCGGAAAGCCATCCATAAGTTCATCCAGCACATTTGGCAACAAAAACATATGTCGAAGGAATATAGTCAATCAATTATATTCCCTGTCCACAAAAGAGGTGACAAGTTACATTGCGAAGGCTTTAGAGACATATCACTACTTTGTACGGCGTACAAAATAATTTCAAAATTTTATCAAATAAAATCAGATCATAAGGCAACAATATGATTGGGAAATACCTTTGTGGTTTTGGAGTTGATAGATCGACGATGGACGAATTGTTTACAGTCAAGCAAGTACTTAAGAAATGCTGGGAGTTCAACATAGGCATACACTAAATTTTTGTTGACTTTGAACAAGCATACAACACTTTTGATCGTAACATACTGTACCAAATAATGCTTTGCTTTGCTATTGCAGCCAAATTTGTCCGTCTTACTATAATGACAATGATATCGACAACCTCCCAAGACCGCATCAATAACCATCATCGATGCGTTTGACACCACAAATATCGGACTAAAGCAGGGAGATGGGATGGTCCCATTACTATTCAATTCGGCTCTAGCATATGCCACCTGTTGATACAAGAGGTACGGTTCTAAACAAATTAAGCCAAGTGGTAGCCTTAGCAGATGACATCAACCTTTGTTAAGCTCATAACGAGTCGAAGGACCAGTTCCTCAAATGAACAAAATATCCCATTCGGCGAATATGATATCAAAAATGTGAGCTAATTTGTATATTTTGGTATCAAAATAACGAGAATCGGTAATTAAAAAAGACTAAAATGCCAAAAAACACAGCCTAAGGTTGTATCAAACTCGCCATTGGTCCCTGTTTAGCCTCATTCCGATTTTTCGCCGCAGGACCCATCTTTCGAAGGCGTTCAATATGTTCGCAGATGATTGCGTTAGAGTCCATGTTTCACACCCATAGCATAGCACAGGTATTATGATAAATTTCTATACTTGGTGCTTTGTTTTTCTGTATGTGAAGATGGTTTTCAAGATTTTCAAAACTGAACAAAATATTTTATTTCCCTCTAGCATTTCCAGTTCTTGTTATTTTGGCGCCTAAACACACGAATTCACCCACATTTTTGATATTGTATTCGTCAAGTGTGATGTTTTGAGCGTTTGAGGTATTTTTCCTCAACTCATGGGTATTTTTTTGTTCTCATTGGTTTGTAGCCCTACTAGTTTTGCTTCGCTATTGAGTTCCAGCAAGAGTTCTTTGCAGTTGGTAACGACCACATCGGCACAACTTGGCTCGACTTCTATAATAACGTAGCTCTTGTATCGACAGGAAGCTTTCTTATGACGTATTCCAGAGCCAAATTGAATGACAATCGAGCCAGCCCATCTCGCTGCTTTAGTCCGATATTTGTGTCAAAGCCGTGGGTGAGTTGGTTATCGATGCAGACTTGGGAGGTTGTCGACGTCATTGTCATTTTGGTAAGACGGAATAATTTGATTGCGATAAGAAAACAAAGCATTGTTTGATATATGTAGTACGCTAGGATCAATACTGTCATATGCTTGCTTAAGTTCACGAAAATTTGGTGTACGTCTATGATAAACTCTCAGCATTTCTCAAGTACTTGCTTGACTGTTAACAATTGGTCGATCATCAATCTACCAGCTTTAGAGCCACTGTAATGAGTCGACCCTACGCCACTGCCGGCTCGCACACAAGCGCATCGCTGCCATATGGCTTTCGAGCGAACGTCAGCTTTGGATGACATTCCCATCCTACGTCAGTTTGAGTCAAGGAATGTCACCCAAAGCTGATGGCAGTTGGAGTTGGTCGAAACTGTCAAAAAGGGCCAAGGCAGTGTCGCCTCGTGGTGGGCGAAGGAAAACTAAAGGAAATAAATAGGTCGTTGCAAGTTAAGTGCACGACTCGCAACAAGGTAAGGAATCCTTCTACAGCACCAACATTTTGCTATGAGGGAAATGTCATCAGGCAAATCTGTTTTTCAGAAACAGGAACCAACTGGGACATTCCTCGACCGGCCAGTGGACATAACCCCGAAATTCGAATTAAGGTTCAGCTGGTGAATCACAAGCTAATTCCATCAATTTAGTCATTGCTATAAATAAACCGGGCATGAGAACTGTTTTCAATAAGTGAGTACCCAGTGGAATTATTTTAAAGACCCTTCGTTTATACTATGCCTCAAATGAAGAAAATTTTTCTGAAACATTGCAGCACGTCAGAAAATGTTGCCCACTTGTGGAATTTGATGCGACCGGTATTTCAATGGCAGGTCTTAGTTGCGGAACTATTTAGCTAACCACAATGAAGAGGCCCCTTTGGCTGTGCTGATGTGGAGAGTTAAGAAAGTGCATCTGGTGAAAGTGTGTGCCATCGAATCATTCTGAAGCGACAAATACGGAAATTAAATGTCAAAAGTCAGAAAATCCTATTTTATATCTTCTGCTGAGATAAGTACCATTATTTTGCACAGTAGCGGTCATGAAGTGAAACCCATCCATTTACACCAAAAAAAGTAATGAATGCGTTGCATTGTGCTTAATCGAGAACAGCAATAAGTATTTGGTTCGCGGGGCTGCACGCTCAAACTTGTACGTACACAGCACGTGCTTGGTGTCTAGAAGTTATCTCGTGTTTTGTATTTAATTCAGAGCCGGAGAAAAACAATCTCAGCTGGTAACTGCCCAGTTGTAAATTGAATCGGCCTTCTAGGTTCCTCAAGGACGAGTAAATTCTGCTTTCACCTAAAAAAATTAAAGCGAAACAATTGGGCTAGGGCTAGAAAATAAATGTGCGGCATAGTATCCGAAATCTGCATTAACCACATTGCTGTTTGAATCGATAGGATATACTTTTAATTATTTGTAATGGTTGAGTCAGAAGAGGAGAATCAAATTGTTGTTGATGATGTCAGCCTACATCTAGTATTAAATATCTTAATACGATTCGCATGGGACAAAATCAGAAATTTCATGAATTCAGTCTTTATAACAACACAGTAGCATTAGTAAAATAGTAAGTCGATCTTGTATAAAATTAGCAAAATTCTATTTACATTTATTATTAGACCTATAAAATTTTAATATATTTGCTAGCTATTTGTTTTGTACGATTGATGGATAATTAATAGCTTGTCCAACCCAAGTTAATGATTGGTTGCATTATCTATTTCCTACGTAGATGAAACAAAGAAGATATTAAAAATAACGATGAGATGTGTTATTGTTCGAAAAAAAATTATTTGATGCAATATTTACTTGCTGCCGCGAGGGTAGGGTTTTAAAAATCCGCGGATGGCCGGTTTCGCGTCGCGTGCGGTACGCGGTACCTTAGTTTGCCTTGCTTTTTTTTCTTAGTGTAGAATTCTTCGGGATTGAGTCAAAGTAGTGTATTTTTCGGTACCGCGTCGGTAAAATTCGGGAACGCGAAATGGAAATTAAATTTTTGTAATTGGCTGAAAGTATGAATGAATACGGAATAAAGTAACGTAGGTTTCTCTTCCGTATGTTTGTGTTTTCGACGCGTTTGAAACGGGCATTTAATGGTGACTGAAATACGTAATTGAGCGACCAAAATCCTCTCCGTTCTAGCTGGCCGATAAGCAGTCACCGCGAAATGGATTCCGGGTGCACGAACTGGTTGACTGATTGGTACTATTCGTTGGCACGACTCAGACTTCACTTCCAAAACCGATGAGAGTTCTGTTTCGACTTCGTTCGCACAATTTAAACAGGAAAATTCATTACACCACCTTGATACTCCCCATAAAACTGGTGGCGTATGATCCAATTTTATTTTCTAAAATATTTGAAAATATTTTGTACGCCGTATAAAGTAGTGATATGCCTCTGTAATTTTCGCAATGCAATTCGTCACGTTTTTTTGTGGACAGGGAATATAACTGGTTGGCTCCACTCGTCCGGCATATGTTCTTGTTTTCATATGTGCTCAATGAATTTATGAATGGCTTTCTGAACACTGCCGCCACCATCATTGATGCCCGGAGCTTCACTATTCTTTTGGGCTTTGATGTTAAAACAAACTTCATCCAGGGTGAGTGGGACCAATGGAAGCTCTCCTGTAATATCTATAGTATCCAATACTCTGGAGCTGTGCGGAGGATTAAGAAGATCCTTGAAATATGATGCCCATCTTTCCTTGATCTTGGTTTCATCAGGAATGTTTTGGGCTGATAATCATGTTTTAGGGTTTTCACTACTTTGTATGCTTGTCTTGTGTTGTTGCTTGCTAGACTTAAATCGGCACTTCTCAATTGGTTGTCATAGTATTTTCTTTTCCTACTTCTAATTATCTTATTCTCTTCGTCCTGGTTTTCCTACCTAGGTATTGCTTGTACGCCTGATTCTTCTTATCTAACGTATTCTGGCACTCATGTCCAATCATCTCTTCTGCCGCGGTCTTAATTGTCGCTTTCACTTCCACCCATAGCTCGTTGTTTGTTTTCAGCGATGTATCTGATTGGATGGGAACTAGCTGGTTTTCGAGGGTCTCCGTGAAATATTTGCCACCAACGAAGCTCGGAGCCTTTTGATATCAAATTTTTGTAGAGGATTGCTTTTCGCTGAATACACCTTTAACATACAACATCAACAGAGCAATTTCATCAGGTAATGATCTGAGTTATTGTACAATTGGCTCCTCGGTATGTACGGACGTCAATTATGGTTGAGGTCCAACGTTATTGGATCAGGACATGGTCTCTATAATTTTGTATGTTACCACACTGTGATACCCAGATCATTTTATTTATGCATCAATGAAGGAATCAAGTCGAACATATGACTAGAGTTTTGCTACATGCAAGACCATACATTGGCCCTTCTTATTTGTTTCATCGTGGAGGCCATATCGTCCAGTTATTCCCCGTTGAAATAGCTCATTGCCAACCTTGGCATTGAAATCACCTAGAGCTATTTTTTTGTCGTTTGTAGGCGATGAGTCGACTAGTCCATCCAGATGATTGGAGAACATTTCCTTCGTTTCCTGGTCCTTTACTTTAATCAAGGCGAGTAAGTTTATTAGCCAAATTTTGAAGAATTGCGATTTTATTTTTATTTTATTGCCTTAAAATCAATAACGTACTATTTGAACTTCCTATCCACAATGCAGTTCACTTCAAATTCTCGCTTTCCAGCAGGCTTTTCTTTTTCGAATATTATATTTTGTGCAATGTCATATCTTGAATATCACTTCCAGTCCAATTCTTTCCTGGATTGCGACTATGTTTAATTTGGATTGACTGGCAGGTTGTAAAAGGACTTTTACAATGCTAGGGTAGTTCAGTGATCTGACATTCCAGGATCCGATGCCATAGTTCTTTTTTCGGTTGTGAGGTCATAGCCGTAGATTCAATCCATTCCAAGGCTCTATTACAAGTTTCAAAGCAATGAAGGGTTTTCTAGAGATGGGGAGTTAGCCTATCACCCAAACTCCTTCCCGGTGGCATGGTTATCACTTTCAATTTCGTTATCAGGTGCGGAAGACTCACCTTCACTCTCTTACGTCACGACAAAGGAGGTGGGTGTAAGTAGGCTTTAGTAACAGAGCTGCAGATGTATTCGCAATTATTGGCTTTTCTCAACATTTAGTGTCCCATCACTGGGAAACCAATTAATACAATGTGCGACCCCGAGACCATTTATTACCATTTGCTCGTGGGGTTTTGAATAAGAAACTAGAAGTGGGTAAAATGCGGAAATCCCTTCTCCTCTCTCCACAGGACTTGGGACCGTCTACGTCTTTGTTATGCATTATATCTGAAAATATGGTGAAGATTCAAGCAAAAATAGAGTGTCTAGTTCAACCAAAAGACTGAATTATAGAAAAAACATAGATTATTTTTGTCATAATCAGAAAAATTCAAACGGCTATAACTTTCGCAAATATGATTCAATTTTATCGAAATTTTCAATGCATAAGAACCTTTTGTAGGACTACTCAAACATAAAATGACAGTGAATTTATTGGTAGGTATATGAATTTATTAGGAAAAATGTTGTTGTACATTGATTGCAGTCCCGTAGTGTAGTGGTTAGAGCGCTTGCTGCGTACGCCGAAGGTCGCGGGTCGAATTCCGTTGGTGATAACGAGATTTGTTTCAAGCGATTCTTGGGATTCACTTTAAGCCCGTTCAGCTATGATATGTACTGGTTTAAAATCAGAACGTATTCCAGCTGGGTCGATAAGCACATGGCCAAAGCGTGGTGCTGACCAAGATAATGAGATACCCTAACTATCTCTAGGCTAAGGGCCGAAAGAGGCTGTAGTACTAAAGGCAACATCATTGATTATTTGAGGCCTGGGCAAGATGTCCTTCCAAAAACATATCAAACAGGCAAAACCTGTTCTGATCCCATCCTCAATACTCAGGTGTGAAGTTTTTGAATTGAAAACTCTTCGAACGAATTTGTGTACTACATATTGGCTTTTTGAAAAAGTCAAACACATTTCCATTGGCTTCAAACATGCATCATTGGTGTAACATTTGCGGTAAGTGGTTGTCGAAAGCCAGAAATGATCTAATAACTTATCAGACAGCCTGCAAAACATGATGATGGTAAATCTATCTGAGGTGTTATTCTGATCGATCTAAAGGTGATGTTAACAGTACCACCCTTGGCCGTTAAGTTATTATTGCCAATTTAACACACTTGCAATTGATCTCGCTTCCAGGCCTGCAAAAGTTTCAGCGTGTTTCCAACTTGATTGAGAAATTTTCTGATAATTTAAACACATAATTGTGATTATACAGGCGTCATAATATTGAATTCAATAACAATAATCAATTTAACTACCGCAGTAAAAGCTCAAAGTACTATAGTAAGTTTCAAAAATAAAGATCAAAGGTAAATACTGCAAACATAAAATCTTTTGCAAGAAATGCAAATATAAATTTTGCACAAAATTTAACGACATATTTATAAAGCTCTTTATTTATTTTTCCAAGAAAATCAAACTACTCAGCAATGTTTTTCGTGCGAAAACACTTCAATTAATTTTTATCGTTATCCAGCAATTTCTTATTTGGCCATTAAAACTCCACAAAAACTAATAGCAAAATAAATAGCAAGTACCCATGTTGGCTTTCATAATTCGTTACCGGAATAACTTTTTCATAAATGAAAACTTTCACACATTATAACATCTGTCACAGCCAACGAACGCATCCCAAATCTCAAATGAAATGTGCACACATCATACTCGTATGCTAGATACGGGTACGAGTAAGAGTACTCGCGTGTGCTGTACGAGCACCCCCTACTGAGTGGGGTTGACTTAGTAACCTATACCCACATGATCACATGTGAATGCTTGCGAGCGCTGTAATCGCTCGAAACAGATTTTTCATTCAAACACTTTCCGTACTCGTAATTAACATGATTTAATCGCTGGAAACCTCTCGAAGTCGAAGATGATCCCCAGAAGCGGCGGCGGGTCATTGAAATGGGAAGTGATAGAGAAAATGCCAAAGTCTCCATCCTCTTGCAATGGCAAACACTTCCGATGAATCTTGTTCAAGTGAGTTTGAAGATTGCAATCGAGATGAGTACCGTGCCGAAGTATGTACTTTGTTCCAGCGGATGATACAGGTGAGGTAATAAAGAAATGTTGAAACCGGTGAAAGGGATGGTAGCAATGGTGAAGTATCGTTGAGAAAAATGATGAATGGCTTTGCTACTAGTGTTACTAGTTGAAGACTGTTATCGGATTGCCAAGCATTTAAGGTACATATGTAGCTTTTAGAGAAATAAATTCATCCCTGACTTATTTGCGAAGAACAATGAATTTATATGAGTCTAAAGATTGAATATTGAAAATCAGTAATGAAAATAGTCTCTTAAAAGTTGAAGGGTAGAACGTTTATTGCACAGGCTTTGGATGCAAGCAGGTAACAAACGTTTCAAAAGTAATTTTAGGTACTGATCACGAACCAGCAGTCCGTTCTTACTGATAAGCTCAAGTTTTTGAAGTAAATTATAAAGCTATTCCTAGTAATATCCGACCGTAAAATGTTTTTTTTTGTTTCAGAACATACCTAAAATTCGAAATAAATTGCAGTAGAACTGCGACGTTTTTAATTATTTTGGTCTATTTCGCATATAAATGACCAAAAATAATCGTTAAACATACCCTCATCCCAAAAACCTTGATAGTTTTTCTCGATCCTCTGTAGATCTTGGTGTAGCATCCCTCATTGCTCGTCGCTGGTATCACCCACCCAGGTTGTCAGGGAAGAAATCCAGATGGGAATGAAGAAAGAGGATTTTCAACGACATTCAAATGCCCATTTATCGATAATTCTTCAAAGGATCTCCGATGATTTGCTTGTAGTTTTCACTTATTTTTGTGCCGAAAATGTTACGAACGACACTTTTGAACGAAGCCCATGCAGCTGATTCGGTAGCCGATAAAAATTTGGTGAAATTATCGTATATCTGGTCAAAAAAACACCCTCTTTGAGTTTTGCAGAGGATATTTTGAGAAACCGGCTCATCTCGCTTGAGCGCTTTAAAGAAATTATTGCTAAATCCCAGTTTAATGTGCAAAGATGGAAGTAAAAGACGATTTGGATTGACCCGATGAGTGTCACTGTCACTTTGTTGCCCTGGAGTATACTGATGACGAGATGACTAAACTTCCGATAATGATGCTCAGTCGCGACAGACAAAGAAAGCAACAAAATTTCGTGAAGCCGGATTGCATGCCAGTTAACAAGCCAATAACCCAAAACGCATTTGTTATGTATCAAATTTTTTTCTATCGATTCTTTCACTTTAATACCTTTGGATCACCAAAAATTTACCGATTGTGTTCTTCATATCTGATGTTTTAAAAAATTTCAGTCACCGTCTTGTAGTAATCTTATGACCTAAGGGCATCAGCATGTGGGATGGATGGTTTCTTATTTTCATTGTGTAAAAGAGCAGCTTTCAAGCTATATTTTGAGCTGTCGATAAAGAGGCACCACTCAGCTGCATTATATGCTTCTTTCATCGCTTTGAATGATCTCGCGACATCATTGCAATAATACATTTGGTCTTTGTAAAGAATGGCTTCAATGCATTCTTTCTATCTCTGGAGATGGTCTCTCTCACTTCTTTGTCAAGGGATTTCCATTGCTGCAAGTTTGTATAATTGCAGGTCTCTGATCAAATCGTTCAGTTCAGTTTGCGTAATTAATGTTTCTCGTCCATCACAAATTCACTGTTATTGCTGAACATCATCATAGAATCTTAATTTTCTACAATACGTGTAGTCAAGCTGGGAGAAATGGGCAGTGGATCATCTTTGCGACCTGGAGCTGGCTTCGAAACTTATGAAACTTCAGGATGTTTCAAGCTTTTTTAGCTTGTTGAATTAATACCGACCACGTTAGTCACACAAAAGTAGCAGTCATCGATGTGGTTTTGGTGCTCTCTCTAAAGCGTTTGTGATGAATATGCGAAATAAATTTTTCACCCATTAACCATTTGTAAAACTTCGTTCGACACGCATTGCAAAACGATTATGGTACCCATTGCTTTTCTATTCCGCTCACACTAAATCTCAAGTAGTGAAAATACGCATTTCTCAGCGGTCCGGTGATGACTTTCCCCTTCTTTGAGACAATGTACCCCCCATAAAAATTGCAAAAATAATTTGAATGGACTTTGCACTTATTTTTCGGTATTATTTTAATCAATTGCTTTTCGATAACACACCAAAAAAAAACGTTGTGACTCAATAAACGTAAACAAGGTACTATCGTGATCAGCTATTTGCCTTTGTGACAAAGCAATACTACCAGCATCAAAAATCTAAGAAACCTTACCTGATGACAGGAAACGGTCAACAGATTCTAACTCAGTGAGCAGAATTACACGAAAAAACATAATTGCTTACCTGGGTCAAAAAGTGTACCGAAATTTGTAAACGTCTGGTCTTTGATTAAGGGTTATTATATCGATTACGTTTCTATTAGTGCTGATGCTCTTTATGAATTTAAAGAAGCTTACAAAGTGGAATTCATATATGCGACACTTTCATACCAAAATTCAGCTACACTGGCTGCACTAGCCACTTGAACATGAAAAATACTCAATTTGAACTTTACATATTTCACCACATTAAGGCCAAATCAAATCAATGGCATAAACTATCTAAAATGCCTTAGATTCACTAAATTTCCCACCATTCAGGCAAGTTAGCTTCTATGGATATGGACTAAGAATAAAAAAAATTAGGATGACACTCTATCATAATCT
Source organism: Odontomyia ornata (assembly GCA_963969285.1). NCBI lineage: Eukaryota > Metazoa > Arthropoda > Insecta > Diptera > Stratiomyidae > Odontomyia > Odontomyia ornata. Next base: position 463,959,779 of record OZ017739.1, read on the forward strand.
GCTTTTGTATAAAATGGGAACTATTCGCGTTGGCAGCTATTTAAAAGAAATCGCAGGCTTGGTTTCGTTCAGCTGACTTCGTCACACTCATCAAATACTTTTTAAGTGGCAACATTGAACTGAGAACTGTACGACAAAGTATAAATATGTTTTGCTCATATAAGCAAGGAGACGAAGCAAAAACTCGCACAATGCAAGAGCGCAGACTGATAAATTTTGTCAAATAACTTTGCCATATCAACAGTTATGGGCACCAAATACCATTTATTATCCAATTCATTGTTGATGAAATGCAAAGCGAGTACCGCTTTTGCCTATAAAACCCTCCTGGAATCTATCAAATCCAAATGCTTCTTCGGTCTTTTGATTATCTTATTAAAAATATTCATATTTAAAGAATCTGTTTTGAGTACTTTTATGTCATTTCTTATAAACTTATTCGTTAACGATTTGCAATCCCATGATAAAATAAAGTAAAAACATAAAAAGCTCAGCAGGCACACTGGGCAAGTTTAAGGAAAATTACAAAAACAAATTGCTTTTTTCCTGTTTGACTTTCGATTGATAAATTCATAATATTATCGGTATTTGCCGCATTGATGTTCAAATATTTGCCATAATTTAGTTTTGAGTGAAAGCAAAGATGAAAAAAGCTGCATTTAAACAGTAACCACTGTTGTTGTTCTAATAATTAAAAAATTTAAAAGACCATAAATCAGCTGGAAGTTAAATGAATACCATACCATATTAAGTACACATTAATTTCAATTTCAATATTCTTCTGACTTTACCAGTAGATTTAGTGGAAGGTTGATCCCTTTAGTGACAATTTTTAAAATTTTAGTGACTAAAAATAGTTTAACAACTATTTCAGCATTTGCTTTAATTCGAAATTTTCATCAGTTAGATGACAGTCAGTGCAATCTTAAGGATAACAAATTAGAAAAATAATATTTTAAAACGTATTTAGAAATTGATCCTAGTTAAATTAGGTATCCAATAGATTTGAAAACATTCAGCCATAATATTGAGTTCTATACCGATGTTCTAAACTCAATTTTTATTCGATAGTAGTCATAAGCAACCAGCTAAAGGCTCTGCCACACACAATACTATTGGCCCCCGCGAACCCTACTCTGTTTTCAGTTAAATGGTCGCCGATCCAGTGGTCAGTTTTTTTCTAAATATCAGAACGCTGTGGTCTATGATGAACCATTGTCCTATTGGCAGACCGCGGTGTGGCGAAGCCTTTCAAACTTTGAAACCGAATTGTCATGCATGTAATTATTGAAATCAGCAGTCAACTACTGCCACGTTGCCAAAAATTTCAATTTGTGCCGCTTCAACCGGGAAAAAATATTTACTATAAATTTACTATTACATTTAGATATAGATATCTAGCGATTTTCGCATTTTAATTTTTATTAATAGAGTAGGTAATATTTGTAGGTAAATTTCTCGAGAGAAATTTACCTATTGCGGAGAGCATCATATATATATATATATATATATATATATATATATATATATATATATATATATATATATATATATATATATATATATATATATATATGGGATATAACGAAATTTGTGACCACGCTAGAGATTTCAATTTTGCTCCGATTTTCACAAAATTTTCAGAAAAGGTGTACTGGATTAATATCTCGGTTAAGTTCGTGAACCAGCTATATCGGCTCGGCAAAAACAAAATGGCGGCCGTTTTAGACGAAAAATCGTGATTTCTGTTCTGACCAAAGTATAGCTCCAATTTGGATGAAATTTAGTACAAAGGTTCACTGATGTATGTGATGAATCTCACAATAAAAAATCCAAAGTCGGTACTGCAGAAACAAAATGGCGGTCGCTCAAAGGTCGGAAAACGTGTAAAATTTTATTGTTGTAATAGTGGTCAAAGCTTTCAACAGATTTTCATTAAATTCGGCATTTAGGGAGAAATCATGAGTATCTAAAGTATTGCGTGAAAAATTTGGAGGTCAGGTCACAAAAAACAAAATGGCGGCCAGTTGAAGCTCAAAATTTCAAAGGCTTCTAAAAGTCGCAATTTTTGTCTGATATATATGAAACTTGGTTTCAAGATAGGCATTACTTAGATCTGCAGACTTAGATATTTTGGTGATCATGCATGTGCAAATTTCAAAATGGCGGCGTTTTTTTTCAGATTTTTGTGGCCCTCTAGCGGTCACATTTTCCAGCGGATTTTGATGAAACTTGAGATTATGGATTTCTGTACTATGTTCTTGTATTGTGCAGAAAATTATTAAAATTGAATGAAAAATAAAAAAGTCGGAAATTTTAAACCCAATATTTTTAAGCTGCCATTTTCACTAAAAATTGAATTATTTTGCCCTGTCTAGAGTGAAACTCCGATTTGAACGAGATTTGGCACATTGATTGATGAGGTCCTAGACCACAGAGATTTAAAATTGTCCAAAATCAAATGCATGCATTCAAAATGGCGGCCCCCAAAGGTCAGGAACAAGCGCAATTCGCTATTTTAGTAGCAACTGAAATAATGAATTTTTTTCATGGAAACGTTTTAAATGACTTATCTTGAACGTATTTATAAATCAGAATATTTTTTAAATATTGTATAATATTTTTAACAATACCCTAAAAAATTATAAAATCGCGACTTGTCTGTCTGTCCGTCCGTCCGTTTGTTCGTGTGTCACAAGTTTTCTCGCAAACCACATGAGCTAGAATGAGGAAATTTTCTACGTAGGTCAAAAGTGGTGCCTCTTGAAATTTGCAGTGTAAGAACATATTTTAAAGTGTTTAAGGGGGTCTCCCTATACAGGGGGGTGACATAAACATTTTTTTTATTTCTGTAGCCCTCTAGCAGCCAAATTTCTCAACAGATTACGATAAAACTTGAAATTATAAGTTGTTAAGGCAAGTTAATTTAATTTAATTATGCAAATCGGATGACAAATAAAAAATTCGAAAACTTACAGCTTAGTAATTTTAACAGCCGTTTTCAATAAAAATTCAAAATAACGGCCCCTGATGGTTCAGAAAAGAATCGAAAATGTATATGTTAATGGCAATGCAAGTGCTAATTAAACTTTTATGGAAATCTTTTGAAATTAACTATTTGAGCTATTTAAGCCAAAAAGTTATCACCTTTGTTTGACAACCACTGTCAAATTTATAAACAGCAAATGTGAGAAGGGCGAAACGAGTATAAATATGTTTATAACAATTTATTACCCGCCGATTTTCAATAAGTGATCCATACGTGCGCAACTCAATTTAATTAGCAAAATGTTTGCTAATAAATACCCATGTAGTACTAAATACCCATGTAGTGCTACAAAAATTGCAATAAGAAGTCCAGTAGTAGATAAGCCAATTTCTTTTTCGAAACCTTACGCTGCATACGAGAAATTTACCTTTCCGGCTGGTGCTGCCAACGGGGATTTTTTATAATTGTTTATTATATTTCATACACTCCAAATGCGTTCGAATGTAATCGTTTATTTGAAGAATTGAAAGTTTAGATGTCATGTTGTTAAAAAATTAACGATGCTTTGTTGCGACTATAGACTTCTGAATCTAGGGCGACGAACTATTTCCCGTATATTTGTCAAAATTTAAAGGGTTACAGTTACGGAAATCAGGTGGGTGGAATGATCAATTTTCATTTATTCCCTTTATTAATAGGAAACTATTAACTTGAAAATTATAAAAAAATACGTTTGAGGTTCCCAAAATAATGCCTTTTATTTTATATGTGTAGCGTTCACTGCACTGAAAAAGAAAATTTTAAACATAACCTTATTCGAATAACCGGAAAATCTGCAACCCTGCATTCACAACCCTACAATCGGATAAATAGAATCATTTCCGCCATATGAGAGAAAGATTCTGACAGTTCTCGATTGAATACGATGCACGCAGTACGCCCGGTCGGATTTATTATCGAATAAAAGGTTACGCGAATTCATCCGCACTTGTTAATTTTACTTGCCACTTAGTGTTTGCCTTAACCCACACATGTAATACGGTAAACTTTGGAAAACTTTTTTCTTCGTCCACTCTCCTCCTCTCCAGAAACTTAACACTTTTTCAAAAGTAAATATCTTTAATTTACATGAACATAATGGGATTGCAAGAATTCATATGTTTACCATATTTGAGCTTAATCCGTGCAGTGAATCCAGGGTAAATTCGCTATGACAGACGGACATACGGATACCCGAGTGATCCTATAAGGGTTTTATTTTTTCAGTTTCAATATACGCAGCCCTTAAAAAAGTAAAAACAATGTACATATGAAACTGGTAAGCTCTTCTCCTTTTGGAAGTCGGCCAAATCTTTGTTTGCATTTGAAAAAATTGAATGGTCTTCTTAAAGATTAGTGCAAAGAAGCTAGGGAAATTAAAATCAATAATTATATTTTTAGTCCAGTTAATAACCATTTTTCCGCACAATTCCATCGAGAAGCAACAATTCGCACCAAAATTTTGATTTAAAATATAATGAAGTCCATATCTTCTTCGAAAGAGCTGGAACGTTTAAGCTGTTTTTATCATTTTGGATGGCATAGCGAAGATTATCTTGTAGTTAGTCATGCATCTCCGTTTGCGGGTCTTTCAGTGAAAAAATGTGTTCTTTTTGGTATTTTGATTGATCTAGTTCAATGCTACTATCGTAGATAGCTTCAGTTCATAAAAAAAAACACATTGGGGCAAACCACCGCTGGACCTGAATCCCTCCTCGGGAAAAGATGCAGACTGACTTGAAACTTGAATTCGTTGTTAACTTTTGGTCTGCGATTGCAATTTGCAGCGCTTAAGTTGGTTTTTGGGGAAATTGACGAGTGTTGCGCGACTTCTCACTGCTGGATCCTGGGTTGATTTCTCGATCAGGCGATTTCATGGTCCACGGATTATATAGTAAGTTGAATGGCGAAAGTGACAACACAATCGTGGAATGGCCAGCACTGCCTTGTCATGTTTGTCGAGCTGATATAGTTCTCGCTGGGTTTGAACAACCTTGAGCTCGAGTAATGCATGGCGATTCACTCGGGTTTTTCTTTTTTACTATTGAGCCCTTTAGCGCACTAGACGGAGTCTCTGGAGCACGCGGGCTTGAAGTTTCAGGCAAGAGGAATGAGCTCTCGGCTACAATCAGCTGTAAATATTATTTCGAGGAGTTTTTTTTGGGCTTTTTTCGCTTGCGGGGTTAAAATAGCACTAAATTGTTCACACACTGTGGTAATGAGAACAACGTGATCATGTACCAAAAACTCCTACCACCCGTCACTGCCTTCGTTCGAATGATAGGATCTTTCCTTTTCTCGTGTGCATAAGATACCATACGCACGACTATTTTGTCCATCCACTTGAGAGGCTTGAGAGAGCATATCTCGCCAATTATTGCAGTTTTTAGGGTTTTGTACTAAAATACAAAATCCTATTGCAATCATGACCTGTGTCCGTTTGTCCGTCCGTCCGTCTATATGTCACAACACTTTTTCTCCGAAACCAAAGAAGCTACAGCCATGAAACTTTGTGGAAAGGTCAGAAGTGGTGACTTCTTGAAAATTGGTGGGTGCAAATATTTTTCAAAGTTGTTTAAGGGGGTCCCCCTACATAGGGAGGTGACCGTTTAAATTTTTTTTCATCATTGGTAGTCGAATAGGGTGTCATTGGAAAGGTCTTAATGAGATCTTTTCAAAACAAGTCTTAAAATGGCCTTATCAGTACCATAGGGGGCAAAGGAAGGGGAAATGTACGAACTTGAACTTGAAAATGGAGAAACAATGGATTTTCTTTTAAACGAGCAAATCTCTTTCAGATGTTTATTGATTTTATTCCTTGCTGGTTAGTTAGTTGAGTACAAAACCCTCCTGACATGAGCGTAGGTCTGTCTACCCAACTTCTTTGTATTTACAGTTACTCGTATAGGTAAAATAAAATCTGGAAAATTTTGGACTCCTTGTCTACACTAAAATCGATTGCAGTTTACTTTGCCAGACCCTGCGTCCACTGTTCAAACGATCATTTGGAGAGCTTCCGAACAGTGATAAATATTCTTATGTACGAAAGTATTACTTCCATTTAGTACGACCTGCAAAGTGATTGCACATATGTCCATATACATAGAGCTGCTGATTCTAATATGTTGTATAATGCAAAGGTAACACATGAATGGCGAAAGTGAGAGTTCGTAGCAGCGAAAAACGACTTTGCCGCTTAAAGTCATTGTACTCGTACCTTCCTGTTTTCATATGTGTTTTATGAATTGAAGATGATTTTACACGTGAAGGCATCCATAAACGACACGATGCTGAACAAAACTTTCATCCTCTGTACCAACTGAATTTCAAATGAACAAAGGAGCAAATTGAAAGCGACTCATTCACTCCTTCAAAAAACTCTCGAGATTTAAAAGTTGCAGCAATTCATGGCAGGAACACGAACTTGCACCATTATCCATATTTTCCATTTTCTCATCGTTTGCCTTTTTTCCCAAATCCTTTTAGCCGAAAAACGAAAACGTATGAACGGAGATATTTTCCGGATGGAGTTGAAATTTACAAAAGTAATTCCACGCTGCAACGAATATGCAAAGTTGCTAAAATGGATGGAGAATGATTTGGAAAAAATGGATAATTTATAATTATTGTCGGAGTGTTCCGTTTACGCTTGGTGTTGCGGCTCTTTGGAATTTGAGAGAATGTCCCGATGTGAAATTTTTTCTAATGCGCAAGGGATGAAAAAATTTTAATGGCAAATAATTTTAAATTAGACACCTTGGGGCAAAAAATAGATATTTCATCATCAAAATTATCAATTTAATTGAGTTCATTCATGCGTACGTAAAAATCCTCGAAACACTAATTTTAATCAATACAAAAAAAAATTTGAAATAATTTAAATCTGCTTCCGAAATTTTCAGGCCCAGCACAGCTGCTATCGTTCTCAACCCGTTGGGATATTTGTCCAGTGGCCGCGGTAACAGTGGACAAAATGTAGCAGCAGAGATACAAGATAAATATTCGCGATAAATGTGATATAACCAACCACTCAACAACAATCACCAATTTCTGTACGTACGAGCATGGAAAAAATAACACCGGATCACCTTGCAATAATCAAGCGCTTGTCCAATACTGAAATTTTACTTTATACATAGATACAATTTTTAGCTGGAAACCAGCCACATATGAATATGTTCGATTAGTTTCTCGTTCAATTCGCCGAGATATGGCGGAATGCTAGTCAATCAAAAATTCAAGAAAAAGTTGCTCGAGTTGTAATGCAAAGGAAGTTGCGAGACAAGCGCAAGAAGTAACAGTTTAATGTTGCAGGGATATGTCGACGCAAAGTGGAGTAGTTTGCTCCACTTTAGGGTACTTAAGAGAGTTGCGCAAATCGAACGCAAATGCATTTCTAATTTATTGGATAATATGTAGAATTGTAGTTGATAACCGTTTGGAACAAGTTTTTTGTGGGTTTTAGGATTAATTCTTTTTCGGAGAATGGCGTTAACCTTACACGGTACCGGCGCAACAACTTTTATTAGGCACAAGTTTTAGAAAAAATTAACAAGATTCTTAAATTTTAGTTGGTTTCCTAATCGAAACGGGGAAAAAATTCACCACAAGATTATGCAATAAACAATTCTTAGGAAATTAATTTGGAATGTTGTGCATGATTCCCCTCAAAACAGTTTCTTTCCTCCTCTTCCTGAGATCCCAGTGTAGTCCACTTAGGCCTCATTTTTCCAAATTTTCATATTCTTTTTCTTCTTTGGAGCACTACAGCCCCTTTCGAACCTTTTCTTCCTGCAAAAAGCCCCTCCAACTACTTTGGTCCATTGACTGCGTCCTCCAATTTCGAAATCTGAGCAGTGTCATGCTTTTAAGTGCTTAAGTTTGTGCAGGGCACAGCTGACTAGCTTCGCTTGATGAACGCGTACGCATGCTTGTCGACTAGTTATTTGCGGAATAATATGAGGCGGCTTCTTACCGTGCCCCGAAGCTACACTACAAAATATTTATCACGCGTACTCTAGAAGACATTCCGACAATTTTTATAATCTTCAGAAAAGTTCTATTGCGTGTCAATTAAACTACTCTATAGTAATTCAATCCTTTTTTGTCTCGTTGAAGTTAGCGGACACGGAGTCTTGAGACGAACACAAACATTGTACAAAAAACAACCGTTGCTTTCCTAGAAGAAGATCATTACATTACAAGGAAAATGGCAAACATAAAGATGTTAAAGTGGCTAAAGTGAACCACTCCTCTCTGCTTAAATGATGGAAACTTGGTGTTGTTAACAAATTAAGCCGTCACAACAGGGTGACCAGCTTCTCTCTTCAGCAGCAGCCACTCCTGGTCACCACGGGGCTGCTCGACTGCTAATTTTTATTGCAGCAGCGATGAGCTGTTTTCGTTGAAAGATGTTTCTTCGGTTTCCCCACTGGCCTCCGCCCATTAGTTCTCCCAACGAAATTTTTTTTCAGGCATCCGTTGTTCGTCCACAGGTTTCAAGTGGCCAGCCCATTGTAGCTTCCGCAGTCTTACAATCGTTGAGAACTCGGCTCATAAGCAATTTCATACGGCTCATGATTAAACCGAATTTGCCATCGGTCCCCGCCTAGCTTCACTCCAATTATTCACCTCAGGACTCATCGTATAAAGCTGTTCAATATGCTCGCGATTTCTTGGCTTAGGGTGCATGTTTCACTTGCATAGTATAACACAGGTCTTATCACAAATTTTTATACTTGGAGCTTTGTTGTTAAAGAAAATTTTTATTTGCGACATATTCTAAAGCCAAATTGAATAACAGTAAGGCCTCTCTGCTCAAGCTCATTATTTGTGTCAAAGACATCGGTGAGTTGATTATTGATGCGGACTTTAGAGGCCGTCACTATAATTGTCATTTTGGTAAGATGGACTAATTCGCCTGGGATACAAAAGCGAAGCATTATTTGGTACAGTACGATACAAGCAATACTATCGTGTGCTCACTTAAAATCAACGAAAATTTGGTGTATGTCTAAACTGAACTCCCAGAATTTCTCAAGTACCTACTAAAACCACCTTGATACTCACCAATAATACTGTGGGCACATAATCTGATTTTATTTTTTCGCACTATAGCTTTTTTGGCTGGGGAAAATAATTGATTCTTGTTGCTAAATGTGCTGGATATCTTTGTGAATAGCTTTCTAAATACCGCTGCCATCATATTTAATAAGCTCCACTGGAATCTCATCGATACGCAGCGCTTAGTTATTCTTTTGGAATTTGATGGTAGAGCTAACTTTATCCAGAGTTGTTTGGACCAATGAAAGCTCTCTAGGAACATATATAGGCTCCGATAATCCAGAGCTGTGTAGTTCTGTGTGTTTTCTTAATCCTGGTTTCATCAGTGATGATATTGCCGATGTCATCACGACAGAGCGTGGTTTTGGACGAAAAACTTCGTTTCAGGCTTTTCATTACTTTCTTGAATATCATTTTCAGTCTAGCATGTTTCCTGGATTGCCAGTAATTTTTATTGACGGACCTGTTGTAAAAGATTTACCAGACCAGTCATTTTGACTGGTCGTGCAATTCCAATTCAAAGTTCCTACTACATACAACATTTGCTTTCCGAAATGATGTTATGACTGTTGTAGCTATATGTAAGTAGAGCATACATTTTATGAACTTAATGTTACTTCATATATATTAGTAACAAATATATTTTTTGTTATTGACATTTATACCAGTACCAGTCAAATTGACTGGTGCATGTTTCTATGAAGAAATGTATGATTTCGGGAGAATCATGAGATCGTTACAGTATATGTAGTGCCCATGCGTCTTTTGTTCGTTACGTTCTCGGCATTGAGCCGGTTACGGCGACTACGGTGTCTTTACGAAATTTTTACGAGCACTTACTTCGTAAATGCACGAGGACCGAACAGTCTTGTTTCGAGGTTCGTTCAACACACGAAATAAAATCTTAGTCCATGCGATCTCCAAGCGTGATCATTCAGCTTTACCCGCACAGTGACACAGGGAAGAAACACTCATGTGGATATGGAAATATTCAAAAATATACTCTTCAGTAAGTAGCCTACAAATGAAAAAAGTGTCTTAGTTTCAACATATTTTTACAGCAATCGTCAGCCCCCGAAAATGTCAAAACAAATATTTAAAACATTCTACATATTTATAAAATGCAACCAGCATACCTCTGGAAAGTTCAGCTGTGGAAAGTGAATTATATGATAGCGACGGTGAATAGTGAGAAAGAAAAATTGAAGGCATTTCTTGTAATATTGTACGTACGTAGGAAATACGAAGGAAATACTTTGAGGGATATTTGTAGAACAACAAGTGGGGACCACCATTTTTCTCTAGCACTATAAGTAGACGATATTTTACTGAGATTCTGCGATACATTCGTTTCGACAAAAGAAATCAGAGGATTCAAGGTTTGCAAACAGACAAGTTCGCTTTAGTCTCAGCAGTTTGGGATAAATTTATTGAGAACAGTCAAAATTGCATCAAGCAGGGAGCTTATATTAACGTGGATGACCAACTTTTTCCATCGAAGGCCAGATGCAGATATACTCAGTATATGCCAAACAAACCCCAAAAAGTTAGCATAAAATTTTGGATGGCGTCTGATGTAGAGACGAAATATGCGGTAAATGGCTTTCCGTATTTAGGAAAAGAGGAGACTCGAAATGCATCAACCCCCTTAAGCGAATTTGTCGTAATGAAACTTCTTGAACCGTATAACATGAAGGGTGGAACAGTATAACAACTGATAATTTTTTTAACAAGTATTCCTTTGGCGAATTAAGATCTAAAAATACTTCGTTGCTTGAAACAATACGCGCAAAAAGAGGGAACTGCCAAAAACTTGCAAACTGAAAAAGGCAGCATGGCACGTTTCTCAACCTTGTTGTACCAATCCAATGGATGCACATTTACTGTTTATAAGAGCAAACCAAATAAAAAAGTACTTATACTAAGTACAAAACATAAACAGATCAAATTTGATAAAGCTTCTAAGAAATTACCTGAAACTGTATCGTTTTATAATAGAGCTAAATTTTGCATCGATGTTACTGGTCAAATGGCACGAAAATATACGGTGAAATCAGGTTCTAGAAGGTGGCCACTTCAAGTGTTTTTCAATATTTTAGATTTAGCCGGAATATATAGCTGGATATTGTACAAAAACACAACAGGAGAAAATATCTGACTTTCTGTTCCGATTAGCAGCAGAACCACACAAAGCGGTTTCACAAATGGTGTCAAATAGGATATTGCAATAACAATAACTCTACAAATATTTGCAATAAATGCAAAAAAGTCTATGCGGAAAGTGTACACACAGCAAAATCTATATATGTAGAAATTGTGTGTGAAGAACTGTAAACAATTAAGTGTTTTGTTATTTTACAATGTCTATAAATCCATTTATCTATTATTTTACAATTAATATTGTTCAACTTTTTTTTGTCATTTTTTAAGAGTGAATAAAGACTGGAAACCACAATAACCATTTTTTCTTTCACACCAGTAATTTTGACTGGTTTTGGTAGCAATAGGTATATTTAAATAGCTGGTAAATCTAGGGTTGACAGTGCCAGGGTAATTGAGTGATCTGACAGTTCGGGATCCAATCCCATAGTCTTTTTTCCGTTTGCGAGGTCGTTGCCGTGAGTCCACTCCATTTCAAGGCTCTTTTGCAGGTTTCGAGACAATTTAGGGTTTCCCAGGCATGGGGAGTTAGCCCGTCACCCAGTCTCTATTCCGGTGGTATGATTCTTACTAAGAAGCCGTTATCAGGCGTGGAAGATTCAACTTCCGCCTCTTACATCCCGACAAAGGAGGCATAAGTAGGATTTCGTAGCAGAGCTGCAGATGTATTTGGCAGTTCTCGGCATTTAAAGTCACATTATTGGGGAACCGATAAACCCAATGTGTGACTCCTAGAACATTTACTACCATTTAATCGTGGGGCTTAGAACGAGGAATCATGGAAGCTGTTAGTTGGGGAAAGAAGGAGATCCCTCCTCCTTCTTTCGGATGATGTTTTTATTTTTATGTTATTATGGCAATAGTAACTCACGAGATTATTTGAGTATATAACAATTTTTGTAATAATACAATGATAACTTGATTACCGGGCAAAATTTTACAAATATTAATAAACATTACAAATACAATATTCCAACCGCCAAATTCTTCGAATAAGCCTAAATAAACAATTTTTCCGCAAAAGTGATCGTCTTTTAAATCGGCGCGATGACAGAGGCTTAGGAAGTTTTTCAGCCAGCGGAGCACTTTTTTCGGAGACCCCTTCTCTGCAACTGGCGCACTACTGTCCCCGGAAGGGAAAAACGTGTTTTCACTTTGCTTAAATATCGTCTTCGTAATTAAAAAACAAGTCATTTACAATACATTAGAAGCTACTTTTTACATCGCATGCTTTACGCAGCAGCATATGCGTGGTCGCCTGTGCCATGTCCATATCATAGTATACTCAAATAGTAACCACACTTCATCAACCCTCCGGAAAAATCCGAACACAAGCCGAACAGCAAGCCATAAATCTTCGGTAGGAGGTAGATGGTAAACGCTGATGCGAGGAATGGCGTGAATATAAACATATGCTTCGATGAGAGATTTCAGGGCTACCAGAGCTAAAAAATCAATGACATTGCAGAAAAACAAATTCGTTCCATGCAATCTTTTAGTTTTTTATTAGGATCTGGCAGCACTCCTATGTTCTGAAATGCGTAAAAGAACACGTGCGTCGGAAATTTTATCTGCATTTTGCTTTGTTTCTTGAGCGCGCCAAAAATGGATCAGCTGTAATGCCCCGGATCAGCTGTAATGCCCCTGGGAAAATTCAAAAAGTGTGCAACACAGGGTAAATGAAAGGTGTGGCTACTATTTGAGTATACTATGGTCCATATCCACAGCAGTACTTACGACTGTAAAGAGTGTGAAAGCATGAGACGAAACTTCCGCCCGCAAAAATTGCATATTTTCATTGGGTACTGGGATACAGATCCGCTTATCTTCGTTAAGTGCACGAAGAGGCTGTTCAGTTGCAAGACGAAACAAAGGGGAGTCATCTATTATCTGAAGTGTGACAAAACCTGATTACCAAGGAGGATGGGAGGTAAAGAACTGTCGAAAAAGTGTGACTCATTTATAAATGGCCCCTGATAAGATGTTCTTCGAGCAAACGTATAAGGTAAGCATTTTCCTATTCCTACTCGCTCAGTGGTAATTAGTGGTTCTTTTCGGGTGGTTGATATCTACTCTGAGCACCTAGAATTGACGGGAAATATCCTAGCACCAAGGCAGGTAATTGAATGATAGAATTGAAGAATTTATGCCTTGAATTTTATTATTTTATTTTTCTTGTTCTTTTTAGGGTTTTGTAGAACCCCACTAAAATCGGAACTTCTGGCCGTCCATATGCCACAGCAATTTTTCTCGCAAACTGCTTGAGCTAGAAACATCAAATTTTATACGTATGTAGATGTAAAGTGGTGCCCTCTGTAAGGTTCAACTACAAAAAAATTGTATAAGCTATTTAAGAGTGGTCTCCCCATATAGGGGAGTGGCGCAAAAAAAATTTCATCGTAGATTGCCGACATGGGTATCAAATGAAAGTTATTGATGAGAAATTTTCAAAACAGGTCCTAAATTGGTAAAGTTTGCTTCAAATGTGCACAGGGAGGGGAAATACACGAATAAGTTAACGCACCGATGTAGCGACGGGAGTGAAAAGGGCTCATGGTTATAGTGACAGCCACAACCGAACTGACTGTTGTTGTGTTGTGAAGTGCTGCAACTTGGGCTAGAATTGCAGTTGCCGTTCGGAAACATGTAGCGCAGCGGGTAGTGGGCCAGCGGTAGTGAGAAAGAGCTTATGAACACTTTTTTGAGCAGCATCTTAGCCCCCTTTGGGGCGCCTGTTGGTTCTTCCCACGGACGCATCCCGGCACCTCAGCGATAAACAGGGTGTCATAACTTAACGTAATATGCAACTTTTCAACACAATATCTCGTAAACGGTGACAGATCATCTCATTAATCACAGATGAATGAAAACCTCTCGATGACTAACAAATAGATCTATAGTCGTTTGCGAAATATTTTTCTCGAAAATTGTGATTGAAAATTAGAATAAGCTATGACGCAATGTGCCCCATCTGGTGTATCTCGGTGCCACATTGGGACGTTCGGCGCTCTCCCAGGGTGAATTATGGTACTCTTTTGGGGAGTGTTATGCCGCCCTTCTGGAGCATAGTTTGGCACCCCATGTGGGGCGCCAATTGAAAATGGATATCCCAATTTTTCTGAAGCATCCATGTATCTTACAGAATTGAAGGCCTTTCTAACGTCAAGTATTACTCTCTGTTAAACCGGCCATCATCCTTTACATTTCAGGCCACGCTCACTACTTCTACAGTCATGTCCATGGTGGAATACTCTGCTCTAAAATCAGACAGAGATATTTTTAAAATGGCAGATAAAGATGAATTTGAACCCCATAGAAAAGCTTCTTGAGTCATTTAATGAAGATACCCTACTCTATTACTTGTCAGTCTTTGATAGTCTCCAGTGAAGAATAACATTAGCGTTATATGGGATAATTCAGCCATTTTTTCCTGAGAGCCAAGGAGGTTTGATATGAATATACCGAATACAATCTTTTTGGCTTTTATATAAGGCTACGTGTCCAGTCTACCCTTTCTTTTAGTTTGAACGGTTAAAGGGGATTATCGTGTTGTGTTTCAGTGGTCACATATTACGGCATGGAAGATTCAAAAAGTTGTTGTAGTGAAAGGCCTTGTATTAAAAGTTTTCCTGACAAGAAGTTTTGCCTTGAAATTGTAACCAATCTTATTTCCAAAGTTTTCTGTATTTATTACTATACTATTGTATATTTTATATCCTCAAGGCTTTAGATTGACAGTATAACTTCCATATTGATCTCACAAAAATATTTGGACATTTAAATATGGATAAAAACTATAGAAAATGTTTTCTGTGTCACGATGTTTTCAAGCATGAAAAGTCCTAAATTCTTACGTTAAATTTAAATTTTACCATTAGGGCAATTTTTTTAAATAACTCCAAGATGAATTGAATTAAAATTATATTATTTAATGCTTCCATTGATGAATTACTCCACTTATTACAGGAGCTTTGTGTTAGATTCAATTCAATTGTAAAAGAAAATACTTTGAGCAACATCAATTCATTCACTAATTTATTGCTACAATGCATGAAGACTCGGCATTCATATCAATTAAATGCGTATTGTTTATGTTGCTCTTTGCCTTGGAATCTCAATAATAGCAACAATGTTTCAAATAGCTTGGCTAACTAAAGTTTGAAGTGGTTCAATAGAAGACAAATTAATGAAGATTATGTTACTTTTTACAATCATCTAAGCTTCATTTATAGTCCGCTTGGCTTAGTGGTTAGAGCCCGTAAGCCGAAGGTCTCTGGTTCATGTCTCATTGGCGTCAACGAGATTTAGTTCAAGTGGTTCTTCGGACGGACTATATGCCTGTTCAGTTATGATACGTGCTGGGTTAAAATCAGAACATATTGCAGCTGGGTGGACGAACACACGGCCAAAGCGTGATAACGATCATACCACCTTGTGGAGTGCCGATACATTCGATCATGACAATGAGATACTCTAACTATCTCTAAGCGAAGGCCTGAAAGGGGCTGTATGGCTACAAAGAAGAAGAAGATTCATTTATGGTAATGACAATAGGGGATTATCATTGGGCTCTGAAATCAAATGAAGACCATTGGGATGAGAATTTCGATGCGATGAATCTGAGGATCATTCATTTAGGGATGCAAAAAACTTCAAATCATATTACTAGGCTGACAAATGTTTGCAAAGGAGACTATAGTGCTAATTTTTTTGCAAGAAGATCTTGAGAATAAATGAAATCAAGTTAATCAATCGCTTATTTGGTTGTGCAAAAAAAATACAGATAAAAGGAATCTGTGGTGATCGTGAGAGCGAAAAAGTTATCCATGAGCAAAAAAAAAACAACGAAATGAGTTTCTGACCAGGAAAATCATGATAAATGAAAAATGAAAGGTTTCATGACGGATGTTTCGCGAAAGTGTATGCATTTCACAATATATCTACGAAATTAGTCCGTAGAAGCAATCAAAATTTGTTAGTGTCCACTCACATGTTTGATAAGACTTGAACTTTCGAGAGACTACCACTTCTGATCTACCCGCAAAGTTGGAGCTTTTTAGCTTTTATAGTTTCAGAGAAAACTTAGTGTGGTGCACGGACCGACGGAACGACAGAATGCGAAACTAGTAGGTCTAAAAACGCGACAAATAAAACGATTAAGATTGCATTCTAGCACTAGTTATGCCGTTATTTTTAATAGAGCTACTTCCATTAATTCAAATATTGATATATTGGAAGCTACACACTTCTTTCCTCAGTGGGTAATGGTAAAAAATTACAATTTTTTCAATACTTGTATTAAAACATTTTGTCTACTAATTAATAAGCTGGGTAGTTTTTAATCCCAATCACTTTCAACCAAATTAAGTTATGATCTTCAGAGATCTTCTTAATCTTTTTGCCTCATGTGTATCTGGTATTCATTCTTTGATTATTCTTTTAACTATAGGTAAGGAATCGACTTCACTGAACATATGACTTGTTTTAACTATGTAGTCTCCCAGTAATGACCTGATTTTCTTTATGAATCGCTTCTGGCAACAAGCTCATCGCAAATCTAAAATGAAGCCTTGGCTTGCTCGAAAAATCCTCTGTGCCTTAAAAGCCAAAAACAAGGGGCATAGACAATATAAATCAACCGGCAACGGTGATTCCAAACAGAATTTTTGTAGACAGCCTTCTTTGGAAAAAAAGGCCTCAAAGTGGCGATGACAAATTACTTCAGCAGTTTAGAGGCTTCCCTCCTGACAAATAACGCTAAACCCTTTCGGCCCCACATTCGATCTTTTAAATCTTCCTCTACCGTCCCGCATACTATTAAATGAAATAACACTGAAGCCTCCTCCCCACAGAATATTTCTAACCTATTTGCCGAATATTTTTCCTCTACTTTTTCCGCTTATGATACACTTCCCCATAAACTCAATTCAAACTTGTCCAGCATCAATTACATTCTACTTCACTGATCCTTCTGAAACTGGTCCCGATGGATTGACAAATATATTTGTAAAATCACTTTGTTCCTCTTTGTGTTTCCTCTATCCTTTATATTCAATCTCAACCTTGGTACTAGCATCGTTCTTACGTACTGGAAAGATGCAAATGTTGCTCCTATTTTTTAAAACAGTTACCCATCAAACGTTTCAAACTATCATCCTATATCACTCCTCTCTTGTTTCTCTAAGCTGCTGGAACGACTTGTACACAACAGGCTTCTTGAGTCATTGAGTCCAATTGTCAAACCACAGCAACATGGTCTCTTGAAGGGTCGTTCAACTTCCTCGAACTTGACTGAGTTTGAAGACTATATTGCAAGAACTCTAGATAAACAGCTTCAAGTTGATGCAATATTCATGGACTTTTGAGTCCATGTACCATGTTCTTTTGAGTCCATGTACCATGTTCTTCTCTATCAAAATATAGCTTTGCTTAGCAGATCTGGTTCCCTACATTCTTGGATTTCATTCTATCTATCTTACCTATCCTCTTGTTCATGTCGTGTTAATCTCTCCTCTCCATTCAATCCTACATCTGGAGGGTCAATCCTGGGACCTTCTTCCTTCATTGGGTCTTTTAGTGTTTTCGAAGAATTGTGTATAGTAATTATTGGATGCAACTATTATATTTTAATGTATTCAACTCTTCCTCAGCTTTTTGTATTCTTCTGACATAAGTACACATATACGCTGTGTTCTTTCGAAATATTCTCTTACTTAAATAACGTTGCCAGTTCATTTTATTTTCTTCTTCGTTCCTTTAACCGTATCTTTCCTAGATTTGTTCGCTTCTGTTACTTCAAATATTCTAGCTAATTCCTCCTGATATTTGGTTACTAAACGGTGTACCATACATTTGATTGCCGCAATTTGTTGGTTTTCAGGACGAATGGGGTTGGCAGTGTTATTATTTTTGATTCCATTATTTTGTGATTAACTCAACTTCAATGGGTTCCTAGCTTGCAATACTTCCAAATCTAAGCATGTGATCTAGTCATTCACTTCCTCTCCCATAGTAAACTGGATGCTGCTATTGATTGTCAGTACCTAATTCTCTTTGCTCCTTCTTAATGCTTGCAACAATATCACTTCCATTTGATACCATATTCTGGGCATGATTCCTTAAGCTAAGCGAATGCTGAGTTGGGACGATACAGCATGGTTGTTACGTACGTTCCGAACTTTTTTACGGAGCTGCAAGTATTACCCAAAATATGTGCAACGCTGACAGTGAGAGACTATTGGCGCAGCATGTTGGCATGTCGGAATAATCTCACTTTCAGACTTTTTGAATATTGAGAAACATGTGAGTTATCCTATCTCGATCGTGGTTCCAAGTGCAAGTACCACTAGGCAAAACATTTTTGAAAAAGGTCATACGTTCGGTCCATGCGAACCGTACCAGTGCCTGCAAAGCTTTATTTTTCTATTTCTTCATCAAATCTTGCCATAAATACTTCATTCAACGTCTTGACAATTTCTCTTCTTCTATCCCCTCCCCTAGAAAAGGGATCGCCTAACTTGATTGTGAGGCTTAGCCAGAAATAATGTATCAAACAGTCCCAGACTAGGATCTGAGGTTGACGTGGGAGTGCTTTAGTGGGTAGTCCAGACGTCAATAGCCATTACCTCTCAACCACAAAAAAAATGTAGTGGACAGTTGGTTTTCCATCCCTCTTTTCTTATTTTGTGCCATTTGCTTCTGGACTGAAAAAAACTTCGTTCATACAGTTACTTGCGAGATTTAGGTACTGGGTAACTTTCTTTGCTGCACGACTCCTTTTCCGTCCATCAAATAAGTTGGGATAAAGCTTGTTTAACCGGTATGCAGAGCAGTAAGGACTTTGTATCATAGGAAACCATTATTTTGTCGTCTTTTATAAAACTTAACTCTTCTGTATTTTTAGCTGCGTGTTTGCCGTGGACTTGTTCCATGCTGTCAAATTGACTAACTGATTGTGCTATGTTAAACGTGATCGAGTTTTGTCCACTGTGATTTTTGTGCCTTCATCGCCAGCCTTATGTATTTTAGGCTGACAACTGAGCCTCGGATGGACTGGATTAGGCATATTTTACTTGATTATTCCCTTGAAAATTGCTTCGTTGAATACTTTATTCACTGGAGCGAAATATTGACCATCGTTCAACTTCTCCTTAAAATTCTTTCCGTGATCGCTTATGTTGACAAATAACAACGTTTTTACTTTTGTCAACTTGAAAATAAAACACCCTTTTTGTTTTTAATTTTCTTGACATATCTGCATCATCATTTTTAACGAGGTTTCAGGTTATCGATTGCATTGGGGAGGGAAAGGGCGAAGAAGCTGTGAAAAAAGGAGATCAAATAAGAAATTTTTTATGAGTTTCCAATTCTTTAGGGGTGTCTGCATCACATAATTTTCTTTACGGTTCATTAGGTTTGAATTTTTTATTTCAGAAAAAACACAAAAAATATCTTCTATCTTCTACCAAGAAGGAATTCAACATCCTTTAAACATTTTCAGTAAACCGAACAAATATCGAAGAATCATAGCTTAATCGCAAATTCTTGGAATAGTTCAAGATCTTCAAGTTCGTAAGAGTCGTTGAACCAGTTTAATACAGGCTTACTTATCCGATATATATTATTTGAGATTTTATTATTCATACTCTAATACCCGTTTATTCAATCCATCAGTACCATCCTGCTACTTTGTACCACCAATAGCCATTTAGAATTAATTAAGCTTTGACAATACAGATACACATATGTCTCACATTCATAGACTACGTCAATCCGACTAGACTAAATGCAAGTTATCGAAAAACTCCTCGATTAATTATTCAAGACTCGATTTTCACAACAATTGGAATTTTGCAACAAAAGCAAACAAATAAAAGTATCTTTTCATCTGAGCTTGCATGCGTCTACGCCAATCTTAAAGTCAATCAAATCAGATCATTCGATTGCATAATATCTGCAAAGTCGCAGGCGAACGAATGAAGTGGAACCAAATATCTTGGGCAATAGGCCAATATCTGATAATGATATGCAACGGACAACATTCACCGTGTCGATTGCTCAACAAATTCAACCACATAATAAATCATAATAATCGAATCACATATACACCGCTTGAATATCGCTTTCAAGTCTCACGCCTAAAGCAGTTTTCAAAATTTGCAATTCAAATTAAATTTCAATGGACAATCACACTCACCAAATGCGACGAAGAAAACGGGAAGTAAGAACGTACAGAATTTGCGATTCATCTTTTACGCTTAGTTTTAACAATAATTTATATTTACAATTGAGCGTTAGCCACTATAAACAACTTTTCTTGTGGTTTATCGTTTTCACGATCACTTTTACGAAAGATTCAATAAATTAGTATGCAAACCTCGTCCGAATTGAAGAAACTTTACCGTACCGCGGTCAGACACAGACTGACGGTGGTTTCTTGCAACATCCTAGTGGGGCTACTGTTACCACGTCTTGGATAAAAGTCCAAGACAAACCACTCTAGATCTGAAAAGTTAAAGAGCGTATCCGTTGCAGTGGAAGTGAATATCAGCATGCTGTAGCTGTAGTGTGATTCAAATGTTGCAGGTGATATGGTCAATTGGCGAACCCGAAAAGAATCGTTTTCCCATTGTGAGACTTTCCAAGATAGTAAAATTATCAATATTCATATATGGAAATCAATCCTCTATCTCCCAATTTAAAAAAAAAAACCTAATCAATCGTAACTCAAGCTAAAATTCTACTGCTTGAGTTCATAATCATCTACAAGTATAATGATATGCAAACGATCAGTACTAGATGTAGTTGAAGATGTTTCGAACTTTGAAAGCTGGGTGAACTTATAGACCTTAATTTAAACCTGTGATTCAGATATATCGTTCTCTAGGACCGGCAGACAATAGAGAAGATCCTAAGCCAATCATTTGATGATAGAGGAGGAGACGGAGAATACTTGCAGGAGAAAAGGTATCGACTGTCGGCGAGAACACGGGGAGTGTCAAAACTCCCTTAGTCGCCAGAGAGCTCAGAACTTCTACCCGGGCGGTAATCGCTGCAGGTCGCACAAGTGGAGAAATGGCTGTCAGCATGATTAGCAAGTGGCTGGACCAGGTTGCTCAAGTGGTTATACAACTTGCTCAAAATGTAAAAATTGAGGGTAAAAAGGACTTTAAATAGATCAGCTATTGGTACCATCGACGCGATCAAGGAATGATTACTTCGATTTCTTGAAAAATTTTAAAATAATGGGGTCTTAAGCTCCACAAGAGTATTGCTACAAGACAACAGATAGAATGCGACTCTGGCAAACAAAAGAACCTGAAGGGCAAAAAGGATCTAAGCTGGATTAGAGAACCCATTACAAGATAAGCTGAAGTAATCGATAATTATGGAACAGAAAAGGGAAAACAGTGCTTTTGGAACCTGCCATAAAGATCAGCAGAGGACCAAAGTTTCTGTATGAAGTTAATGTTGGTATCGGTGACTCCAAAAGAGGCTTCATATGCGGGAAAGAGCAACGGATGCCTTGAAAATGAATATGTGACCGAGCTTCTGTAACGCTCTACCTGCATGGCTTCACCAAAGTGCGGTATCCATGTAAGAGCTGTTATCATACACAGAAAGAGCTTGAAAAGATAAACGCGACGTAATAATTAGCAATGGTGCTGATCACTGTCACAACGACTGGATAAGATAGGAAATTTTTGACAGTTGTGAGTTCATACTATCCTAAATACTTTATATTAACTAATAAATAGAAAATAATGAGGACATTCATACCTTTGTATTGTTATAAACTAAACACTGTATACTAATTTATATAGATTAGAAATTGAGAATAGGAAAGTTCCTGAAAAATTATTAATCTTAGATCACAGTTACATAGACTTTGACGCGCTTGAAGCAAATGAAAATGTTGGAGGCCCAGCAAAAATTGTCTGGATCGTATGCTTATTACCCTCACAACCCAGATGGCATATAAGTGGGGCTTTCAGGTCCAGTTAAGCCGTCAGAAACGGGCTTGGCGGCACTTGTTTTCCTGGCCGCAATGCCGCCACGCTATGGAGCACTGAATGAAACTACAGTCCCTTGACTTTGAATACCACGTACACCCAGTTGCTCGTAACCAACCATAATATGACACATTATCACCACTAACGCTGAAACGAGCATCACAGGCAAAGTTTTAAGTGCCCCACCCACTCTATCATAATATTGGTCACCCTCACGTTTGGAGGACAACCACTAACCACTTGGAGGACAACCACTACCCACTTTTAATTATTAACCGATTTAATTAAATTCACGGATCATAGAAAATAAAATCAGACCATACGTGGATATTATTATTAGGGAGTATAAACGTGGCTGCTTTCCGCATGGTGTAGTGGTTATACTACTTACCCATAAGCCGAAGGTCTCTGGCTCAAGTCTCGTTGGCACCATCGAGATTTACCTTGAGTGATTCTTCGCACAGACTTTAAGCCCGTTCAGTTATATGTGCTGGTTTAAAATCAGAACGTATCCTAGCTGAGTGGACGAACACATGGCCAGAGCATTGTACTGACCATATCACCTTGTGGAGTGCTGATACATTCGATTAAGTAAATGAGATACTGTATCTCTAAGCGAAGGCGTGAAAGGGGCTATAATGCTAAAGCAAAAAAAAAATCAACATGACTTCAGAGCAGCTAGACTTACATTATATCATTGTTTACTTTAAAGCAGGTACTTTAGAAATTCTGAGAGCACCATATTTTTCCCATGTTCAGGCAAGCATACGACAGCATTGATCATAACGAATTGTACCAAATAATGCTTGGCTTTGGCATCCCAGCTGAATTGGTCCATCTTACCAAAATGACAATGACGTCGACAACTTTCCCAGTCCGCATCAATAACCAACGAGTCAACGCATTTGACACATAGATCGAACTAAAGCAAGAAGACAGGCTGGCCTCATAGCTATTCGTCATAAAAAAGCTTCCTGTCGATACAAGAGGTACGTTACTATACAAGTTGAGTCAAGTCGTAACCTATGCAGATGAAATCAAAATTTTATCACGGCTGTTAACAACCGTCAAGAACTTTTCCTGAAGCTCAGCGGCAAAGTAAAACTATTAAGGCTACAAGCCAATGGGAGTAAAACAAAAATCATGACGCTGCGCAAGGAACATACATCAAATATCCAAAATATCGCACTCGGTGAATACAGTATTAAAAATTTAGGCAATTTTTTGTATTCAGACTTTAAAATAACGAGAGTCGATAATGAAAGAGATGAAATACGTCGAAAAATACAGCTCACAAATTAAATTTTTTTTCTGTTTTGACGATCTTGAAGACCAGCTGCATACACAGGAAAATAACGCTCCGAGTATACGAATCTGTCAAAGGATATTTGCATTGACACTAACCCAAGCATCCGCAAATTTACTGAATGCCTTCGAGAGATGGTCCTAACGGGAACCAATGGCGAATTTGATGCAACAATGAGCTGTATGAAATATTTGACGAGCTGGAGATTTCAACGATTATAAGATTACAGAAAATGCAATGGGCTGGACACATGAGTCATATGGATGAACAATGCCTAAAAAGGCACTTGTTGGGAGAGCTGAAGGACAGAGACCAGTGGAGAAACTGATCAAATGCTTTTCTAACATGGTTGACGAAGATAGTTCATCGCTGTATTGAATTTCGATATTGAAAGATGGACCGAGTATTTTTTTTCAGGAAACGAAGGCGCGAAATGAGCTATAGTGTAACGGAGTAGAAGAAGAAGTATTAAATTCTACCATACACTGTCCGAGCCAAATTTACAAAACCACCCTTACTCACTCACTTTCTTTTCAAAGATACAAAAAAGAAACAATTTCCAATTTTCTAATTACTAGGAGCTTTTTTTAATACAGTATTAGATAATTCGAATCAAAGTCACTCTCCTGGAAGTAAAATCATAAGATTCTGAAAATGGTATAATATAACCTAACCCAACGTGTCGAAGTTGGGGACCTCTTATATGCTGCCACTGGTTTATTTTGCCCTAGTTAATATATAAAAGGATATCAAATAATTCAAACATTTCTTCAGTGTAATGAACTCTCCACTCTTTTCTTTGTTTCACTGAGCTGTAAATTTTCTGGAGCATTCTACAGTCCAACACGTTCACTAATTTTTTGGGATCATTTTTTAGGGTCCGTATTTCACTTCAATTACTTTCAGTATGGTTTGATGAAAGGCTTATAAATACTAGGCTTATTTTTCCTGCCCACCACTCTTGACCTGAGAATGGTAAGCTGTAGAAATAGATTTTCCTTGAGGCATTTGGATACCACCTAATCTCGTGTTTTTTGACGTCTCTTTTGATCACATTGGCTTATAGACATATGAAATTAGGCATATTTTCAAGGCTATAGTCCTCTCAGGCTAGATTCTGTTGAGCTTTGTTGTTCTTTCTCGCTTAAGTCATGAGTTAAGTTTTAGTTTCATTGACTCATAGATCTTATTTTTTTTTGGATTGGACTATAATCTCAAAAATATTTCTTTCGCATCTGAGATTAATTGCGCTATAATGGTGATATTTTCAGCATGCGCTACCAGTTGTGCTAACTTGAAAATTAACGTACCCGTGGTGTCAGCTAATATCTTCCTGATGACATGTTTCATTGCAGTATCGAAGACTATAGTAGTAAGGCTATCTTCTTGTTGCAAGTTTGATAACCTTTTAAAGCTGTCCGTTAGTTTACTGTTTACCTTGACGTTAGGGCTTTCAGTTACATCACACATGCCAGTACTGGCGAGTTGCATCAAATGTCCGTGCAGGTGAAAGAAAGTAGTGATGACATCAAAAACATATGGAAGACAGTAAGACAGGCGATTACAGAAGCTGCCGATGAAGTCTTGGGGCAGCAGCCAAAAAAAATGAAAAAATAACTGGTATGACAAAGAATGCAAGGAAGCAGTTAAAAAAAAAGAACCAGGTGTACAAAAAATAAATTGGGTGACCAACTCAGGCCAAAGAAAAGAATATGATGATTAACTGAAAAATATGCCAAAGAAAGATACAACTGTCTATCAACATTAAAATCCAATAGATAAACGAAAACAAGAACCTACATGAAGCCAGATCGGCACATGTCTCCATTAAATAGCTAAGAGATGGTTTCAATCCACAAACAAGTCTTTGCAAAAGTGCACAAGGAGCAATCTTAGGTAACTTAGTCGAAATTAAAAACAGATATTTCTGGAAGCTATTCACAGCGTCTCAAACAACAACTGAAGTTTTGAACATTGCAGAAGTAGAGTAAGAGATGCCAATTTCAACACTAACCAGAAACGAAGTAAAGGTGTGTGAACTCAAAACAAAAGCTCCTGGAATAGAATGAATACTAGCAGAACTGCACCAGAAGAGGGGGTTCGATATCTAAGTAACATTCTCCATCGACTAATATGCAGGATAGGAACCGAGGAGCATTTACCAGAGGACTGGTGAAAAAATATAATATGTCCCATACACAAAAACAGGGCCAAATTAAAGTCTGAAAATTATTGAGGCATCGCTCTACTGCGTACGTCTTATAAAGTGCTCTCCAAAATCAGAGAAAGAAAATTAAAGCCGTACTATAAAAGTATTATAGGAGAGTTTCAGGGTGGCTTTCGAAGTGGATGGTTCAACCTCGACCAAATATTTTCAGTAAAGCAGATGCTCGCAAAGTTCTCGGAATATGACATCGATATACACTAAATTGTTGTAGACTTCAAAGGAGCATATAACAGTGTTGACAGAAATGTGCTATAATGCTTGGCATCGTCAAAGTCACGATGCTAAATACGGAGCCCAGGTCAAAGTAAACGATGGACTAATGGACCTTCCATTATGAAGCTAATGGAATCAGGCTTCAAACAAGGGGACGAGCTTACCTCAATGTTCTTTAATATTGCACTGAAACAATTTATCAGGAAGATATCAGCTGAAACGTCGGGTACAGTAATGTTCAAGCCTACACAATTGGTAAGATATGCTGATGATGTCAATATTATGGCGCGTTCAATCTCAGATGCGAAAGGAGTATTCTTGAGCCTAGAATCTCCAGCAAGCCAAATTGTTCATGAATAGAAATTCATGACTCAAACGAGCAAGAACACTCCACGTGAAAAAAACCCTGACTGTAGGAGACTATATCCTTGGAAATGCGGCTAACTTCATATATCTTCGAGTCAACCTGAATAAAAGACACCGGAATTCCCATTCTAAGGTTCGGAGTTGTGCACAGGCAAAATAAAGCCCGTATTTACAAATCACTAGGCAAGCTTGTGCTGTTATATGGGACTAAAACATGGAACCTGCGGAGCGAATCTGAAAAGACAGTATACATATTTGAATGCAGGAAAATCGATGGCCCAGTGTTACAAGGAACGAAGTGGAGGCTGCATTACAACGATGAGTTGTACCACCTTTATCTGCCTGCGTAAAGTTACGCGAATTGCAATGGGCGCGTCATGTAGAAAGAATGGAAAGAACCGGCTACCTAAAAGGACATTTTTGAGCCTAGCATATAAAACTACGGTCGAAATGTTAACTAAACACATGAAGCATAAACATCTTTTCACATCTTAGGCTGTGTTAAATTAACAAAAGAAAATCTTCCTCATCGTCAGATCGCCTCCTTCAAAATTAGTGTACCAGTAGCATGACGCGCTGTGTTGAATCAAAATTTGTGGCTGGATGGAACTTTTGTCAAGCATTACAATCCTCCTAGAAGGCGATATTTTCTGAAAACTTCACATCGAAAAAACAACGCATAACAGACCCTGAAACTTATAACAATATTAACTTATATTATCCAAATTTAAGAGGGTTGCGGACCAAATAACGCAGTCTTAGCGTTTTATACATTCTCACAAATGATAATATTATTTGCTTAACTGAGACTTGGTTGAGAAGTCATATAAATAGCTCGAGATTTTTCCCAAATCACATTGTCTATCGGAAGGACCGTGGTTTTAATCTGAAAAAGATATCTGATGATGGTGGAGTACTGATTGCCGTTGCTAAAAATCTTTCCAGTAAGCTTTGTGACAATTTTCTTCCCCTCGACTTAACCAAACACGTACTTGTCAAAATTAATACTCTTTCTGCTCCCTTGTTCATATTATGCATCCATCTTTTCTGTAACTCTTTTTTGACTTTTATTATTCACTATTTGACTTACTATCATCGTATTGTCTTTTATTATTCACTATTTGACTTACTATCATCGTATTGTCTTTCAATTCATCCCACTTCACGTATTATTATTTGTGGTGACTTCAATCTTCCTGCTGTAGAATGGGACTTAAAATTATCTATTGATATCGTGTCTTCCAATCGACAGTCTATACTACTGTTTAATTTTTCCCAATCTTCCCTTAACCAATTGAATTACGTTCTAAGTATAAAAAATTGGATGCTAGATCTTTTAATGTCGAACATGGATACTGGGCATATTCACGTAGCTGCTGCACCTCACTCCTACGTATCTCCTGATCCCCATCATCCCTCTCTGTTGTTGGACATCAGCATGAGCTCTCCAAAACACTTAAATGCCATCAGCCACTCAAGTTCAACTTCTGGAAAGCCAATTACAGAGCAATGTCAGAATCCTTGAATTCACTTGATTGGTTCTCGTTTTTTGACTGTCTTATTGAATTTTATTCCCACCTCAACTCGCTTATCCGTCAATTTACACTATGTAGGTCAAAAAAGAGTTCTGAGCCATCTTGGCTCAACCGTGATATTTTAGAAGCTCTGAAGATTAAGAACAAACTTCACCAAAAGTTTAGATTCACTGGTGATTCTGACTCCTATAATGAATACTCTAGATCCCGTGCCTCCACGAAATTATTAATTAAAAGTTTTAGAAAAAATTACTTAACGCACATAAAACAATCAGCTCATTCCAACCAGTCAAAACCATTCTGGTCATATATTAATCATCTGAAGTCCTCTTCGCACTTTCGTAGCAGCATGTAATGGAATGATAAACAAAGTTCAACACTGGAATCCATTTCCAACTTGTTCGCGGATTTCTTTTCCATTATAACTTCCTTTTTGGCATCCGATTCTTCTTATGATCTCCCTCTTCATTTTTCTCTGGCTGATAATGCTCCTGCAGTTAGCCCTCCAGATATTGAGTCCATAATTAATACTCTTGACACAAGCATTGGTTCTGAGCCAGATGGAATTCCAAATGTGTTCGTCAAATCTCTGTCCTCTTCATTAAGTGTTCCTCTCAGTTTTATCTTTAACGCCAGCTTGTCCCTCGGGATTTACCCTCGCTTCTGGAAGATAGTCAACATCTTCCTGATTCATAAATCTGTTCCTCTTTCGTGTGTCTCCAACAACCGTCCAATCTCACTTCTATCGTGTTTCCTGAAGATCCTAGAACGTTTTTTTTTAATACCTCGATTCCCTTCCACCCTCTCCATCACACTTTCTTCGTCGCACAACGTTCGTGCGACCTGCACTTCACATTTCGTCGTTTCTCCAGGTGTGCCACCCAGGCAATGATTAGACCATTGGTATAAGGGGGCAACAAATTATGTGAATTTATCCTATTAATCTCATCTTGTTCATTTCGTGATCAGCTCTCAGAGATAAAAAAAACTTTGTAATACGCAAATACCTAATACGTTTAGTTCATAATTACATTTATGAGCTTATATATTCCTCGCTATCTCCTGCTCAACATGGCTTTCTTCCAGGTCGGTCAAAGACTACAAACCTACTTGAGTTTACTCACATTGTAAGTGAAGCCCTTGATAAGTACTTTCAGGTTGACGTCATATATACTCATTTCACCAAGGCGTTGTATACAGTAAATCATAACGTGCTGAGTAAAAAGCTAACACAACAAAGTATTTCTGGTTATTTGCTCTCTTGGCTTGTCTGATAGTAAACAATCATTCATGTAGAGTAAGTCTCTGTGGAGTGTTATCTCACACCTTCCATCCACAGACTGAAGTCCCTCTAGGATCCATCCTGGAGCCGCTTTTATTCCTCGTCTACATTAACAACTTGCCCTTTTCAATAGAGGCTCTATGTCTTCTCTATGCTGATGATCTTAAAGTTTTTTAAGTGGTTAGTTATATTGATGATTGCATCTCCCTCCAAAATAACCTGAACGTCCTATGTAACTGAAGTGAATCAAATTGTCTTTCCCTTAATATACAAAAATGTCATAAAATGACTTTTTCTTTAAAATCGAACTCAATCTCATTTCCATATGCCTACACAATGGGCCTCTATCTGTAGTAAACAAGTTCAAAGACTTAGGGGTGACCTTAGACCCGTGACTCAAGTTCTAAGAGCACATCCTCGACATCACATCACGTGCTTCTCAGGTTTCCGGATTTGTTCTCCGTCACTCTTGCATCTTTGGATATATCCTGTCTCCAGTACATCTTTATATAAGGACAATTTGGTGTATCCTCGAGTATTGTTCCCGAATTTAGCCACCGTATTATAAGTACTTAGACTCACTACTGGAATCTGTACAACGTAAGTTCACCCGAATATCATTCTTTAAATTTAAAGTCCCGTACCAATCTTATGAAGAAAAACTTCTTTTCTGCAGCTCCCATCATTATCATCCCGTAGACACTTTCTTGATGAATGTCTCTATATAAGCTTCCCCACCATCAGTTGCATACAAATGTAAGAGAGTTACTGACAATGTGAACATCTAATTATCCCTCTAGAAATAAAGAATCATACCAAATTCCATTTGCAAGAACGGAAACATTTTACCATCCACTACTGCTGCGTCTACCAAGAAACCACAATGCTATGGGATTTGTCACGTATCTCCATCTTTAATAATTTATAAGCAAAGACTTAAGAATTCAATTGTAAATACCTAGCCTAGTTTAACTAGGCTAGGTATTTACAATTGAATTCTTAAGTCTTTGCTTATCTTATGTCAATCCGTCCGTTTTTATACGGACATGTCCGTGTTTTATGTGCGCTGTCCTGGTTTCCGTATTTTTCGGGAAATGTCCGTATTTTGGACCAATTTCGCCTTAAAATTTTTTTTTGCTTAAATTTATGGATTTTTCGCTGTTTTTCGTACCAACAAAATGAGCGATACGTACGATAACAACGTACGATTAGAGAAAAAATCGATTCTCGACCCGCGATCGATGTATCGAACTACGGAACTCATAGGGACAATTAGCAGTAAACACTACTAAACAGAGACCAGCTGTATAAAATGACCAAATCAACTCGAAACTCTATCAGATTTACGGGAGTTTTCGTTGTCTTCGAGCAAATTTAGCGAGACGTTTCTTTTTTGGTGTGGAACAGTGTTTGAAAACTAAAATTTCCGCGTCTTTGTTCATCAGTTGCAACTCGAGATCGTCCATCGAATCTCATTGTAAACAGTAAGCACGATATACTCATTAATCAGGTTATGGTCGTTGTTGATGTTTTTTTGCCGATACGTTCATTGTAATATTTAGGCTCGAAGGCTATTTGCGAATTTACAATACAATATATTATTTACAGGTGACAGCTCACATCTTGGGCGTTGGAGAATTCGATCCGAAATTAATGGAATTTATTTTCCTAAAATTGATATCGCACTGATGACGAGATGTCTCTTTCAAAAGCAAAACGATTCAAACCAGACGATGAATCCAACACATCAAAACGCAAGTGTAAATTTAATCAAGATTTGAAAAATCAATTTCCATGTTTTGATTTTGGGAAAACAGAATGGCATGGACATTGCAAAATATGTGACAGTGAAGTTTCTGTTGGCAATAGTGGTTCGTATCTTAGATTGTGTATATTTTCATCTTTTTTGAACGTTTTATGATTAATAATATACATAATCCCAGACTCTTCATACAATTTTATGATTATATTCACGCTATTATATACAAAACTATACACATTATTCACGAAATTCTAAACAATATTTACAAAATAACAAATTTTTCCGAAAATTTGTGATATTTAATTTCAAACTATCAGCTCGAAAAAATTTTTGAGCTACTCATAAAGTTCAAAGAAGTTCCTTGTATACATATATAAGCATATTTCTGTTAATTTTGTTATGTACTATATAATTCATATTTTTGACCAAAATTTACGATTTTCCTAGTTTACTCACAATTTTTCAATTCAAATTCCAAATTTCATTATTAATTGATAATTGTGCTCTTGATTCTACAGGAGCAAGAGACTTGAAAGCACACATTGAAACTGAGAAACACAAAAGAATGATACGCGATGCATCGACTTCTCAATCCATGAAAAACTTCATAGTGCAGAAGTCAACGCCAGAGGCATATGCAGTATGGGCAGCTGAGGGCACGTTGACGTTTCACACAGTAAAGCATCACCAGTCTTTCAGATCAATGGATTGTACGGGAAAACTCTTTCGCGATATTTTCAAAGACTCAAAAATCGCAAGCAAAATTTCTTGTGCTCACACGAAAACGGAAGCTATTTTAAATGCAATTTTGTCGAATCATTCAGTTGAAATGATTATGGAAAGCTTAAAAAAACATATCGTTTTTAAGCATCGGTACAGATTCCAGTAATCATGGAAATTTGAAAATGTTTCCGTTAGTTATTCAATATCTCGATCTTTTCGATGGGGTTCAAGTCAAACTACTGGATATCAAAGAAACATCAAATGAAAAAGCGAAGACTGTTGGAACATTACTGGTTGACGCGTTAGAAAAGTACAGTTTGACTAAGAAGCTTAATGCATTTGTCGGTGACAATGTCAATACGAACTTTGTGGGCTTGCAGCGCAAGCCTGGAGAGAATGTTTTTACATATTTAAAAGAAATGGTGAATGAAAATCTCATCGGCATTGGATGTCCGGTCCACATTTTGAACAATGCGATTCAACATGGATTGAACCAATTCGGTTCATTTGATGTAGAATGCATAATTTCTAAAATTTTCAATCATTTTTCCATTTATACGGTTCGGACGGCGGATTTGAAAGAGTTCTACGATATTGTTGAAATAGAGTATCAAACTTTGTTGTCACATACTAGGACAAGGTGGCTCAGTCTTATGCCTGGTGTTGATAGAATGCTTCGTATGTACCCAGCGTTGCGTTCATATTTTTTGTCAACAAATGATGCGCCGAAAGTTTTGGAACAATTTTTCAACGATGATTTAGGTGAGTTGCATTTTATGTTTGTTCACTCTCTCATGTCGATTTTCCACAACAAATTGAAGAGCATGGAAAGCGAAAGTAACAGCGTTATTGAGATCTTATCAAGTATTGACTCTGTGCTCGAATGTTTGAAAAGCAGATGCGACTCAAAATTTGTACCAATCAGCATTAGAAAAGTACTCACTGACCTGAGAAATGATGGCAAGGACGTAGAATGTGACAAATTTCTCAATTCTATGTTTTTGGTGTACAACAAAACAGGCGAGTATTTGAAAAAATGGAGCGCATCGCTTCGTTATTTGCAGGATTTTGATTGGTTGGATTTCAAATTGGGAAAAGAATTGGAGTATGAATCAGTTGAAAAATCTGTTTCGTTTCTCGATTCCAAGAACGTCAAAATCAACGATGATATTTTGTTTGATCAAATAACCAATTTGAAAAAATTTCTCAAATCAAAAGAAAATGACAGCGAGTTTTTCAAGAAACCTTCCAGTTTGAAGATCTGTGATTTCTTTGCTGCCAATTCAAATATTTCATCATATTCCGAAATTCTGAAAATTGCCCAGTACTTTTTCGCTATACCGGCACATAATGCTAACTGTGAAAGAATTTTTTCCCTTATCAATACGCAATGGAGTAATGAAAGAAACAGGCTGAAATTGACGACTGTAACAAATATTGTCATGGTTCAACACAATTTCAAGCATTTTTCGTGTTCAGAATTTCACAGCTATTTGGGGAAAAACAAAAAACTGGTGGAAAAAATTGGTCAGGTGGAAAAGTATCATCAATGAATATATTGTTTTATGCGAGTCAAAGAATCTGTGTATGGTATAGTACATATGTGACGTGCGCCGAAGAAAGAGGCCTTACAGGGAAAAATTAGATTTTTCAGGGCGAGCGGTTGAAGTCGACCAGGCAGACGCTATTGTTAGGAGAGAGGTACCTAGCAACTTGATTATCAGCAAAAATAATGCTGAGAAATTTTTTTCGACCGTCCCATTCAAAAGAGAAACTCAAAAACTATAGAAAAGTGTAAAAATCTCAAAATCTAATTTTTCCCTGTAAGGCCCCTTTCTTCGGTGCATGTCACATATATTTAGAATAAAAATTGGTAATGTAACAGAAGTAAGAAACGGACTTTATCTCGACACTCGACAACCATGTTACAAGCATCACTTGCAGTTTGTATTGATTACCAGAATGATGAGACAATAAAATGTACTATTCTGCAATCTTTTTCGTTTTTTTTTTCAGACAGCGCGAGTCTAAAGAGTAGGGAAATTTCAGAACACTGATAACTGATCTGTGACTAAAGGGTGGTGAAAGGGTCAAATGTCCTGGTTTTGGGTTGTGACCAGATGGACACCCTAGCCTAATAGATATATTTTGTTGTGCTTTTCTATTTGTATTGTTTGGACCAATCTAATGATTGCACTTTAGTCTATAAGTTGGTTGAAACAAATAAATAAATAAACACTGAAGGGTAGAACACAAGGTAGACGTCCAGTGGGAAGACGAAGGACTTTATGGGAAGATACGATAGAAGCTTACAGCAGATCCTTGCTGGGACTGATCAACTGCCGAACGAGGTTGCAGAGCCGTGATGATTGGGGGAGGTCAATCCTGGAAACCAAGGCCCGGCTTGGGTTGTCGTGCCATAGATGGTGATGCCTGGCAATCATAAAAAACAGTCTATAATACTTACCCTTCATATATGAGTTTTGCACTCAAATTGAACAAATGTGCTCAGACATTTAATTAAATCTATAAAAAGTGTATTTGAATTCCATCCATAATATACATTTTTTATAAATCACTTAAAATCATGCTACATTAAACTACCTTAGCAATTGTACGATAAAATTCAACGAAAAAAAGTGCTCTCTTTGACTCTTATGTGCAGATTGCATTAACGCTTTGATTCACTCCTTCCATAAATTTGAAGCTGAACTTAGCATGAAAACTCAACCCATACAGCTAAATTCTATTCCACCTTCATAACTATGGAAATACTAAGTGGCTCCATATAACCTTATTCCTTGCACTACCGCCATCGCCCAACCATTCTCGACTTTTTATAATTAATCTGGTTGTAATAGATCGCAGTCTGCTCTAGATATGAAACTGAAAATGAAAGTACAATCCGCGAGTTGTTCAAAGCAAAACGGTAAGTAGTGTACAAAGTTGGGCCTGTAGACATGATTTAAAACTTGTTTTCTTAGCGGTCATTAAACGGATATTATTACCAGTCTTAAGACATTGGTGCTCTATATAGGATTCAATGTACATAATGTAATGAACACAGACAAAGGCCGCCAGAATCTACACAATAATTTTTACATCACTTCTCACCACATGACTGTTAGCAATTAAATTAAATAATTTAAAGTATAAATTCAATAATATACTTTCCAACTTTCATTGAATTTTCTGCAGGCTGATTTTATCCATTTGCAACGCTCCACAAAATTTGGTTAACCCCAGAGGGAAAACACGAACAAAACCAAATCGATGTATGTACCATACACACAATACTCGCATATTGGTCAGCAAAATGAAATAACATGTCCATGCACTCCCATTAAAAGTTATCTAATGGGTTCAACTCGAGGCGAAGGCTTAGCTAAATGCAAAGAGTTCATTAATAGTTGCCGCGGGGAAGCAATTATTTATTGTAATGACAAATTAAAAAATCATTTACAACGCAATCGGCAAGGCATTGTAGGATAATTGAATCACTGAGTGAATATTTGAATGTTAGCAGCTTTTTGAGTATATCGGTGAATTTCTGAGGCACATTTAAGTTTGGAATTGAAAAAATGCACTTTATTTACTCCTACACTATTATAGTTTTAGGTACGTTTCTTTAATACTGAGATATCTGACCAATCTTTCAAGGCGCTTAAGCTTGAATTTGAAATGGGTATCCAACTGATTAACTAAAAATTTAAGCTGAATCAGATTTCAAACACTGTAAGGTAATTTCCCTATTTCCTATCAAATGAAAATCGGGAAAGTCAGAGAGGTTTATTTCACATTTGAGAAGATATACTGTTTTCGATTAAAAAAAAAACTAATCGTCTAATGGCTTATAAGTCCTACGGGTTAAATATGTATATAATTATATTTTGAAAGAAATTACCGTCTTAGACCCTCGATTAAAATGCAATGTATTGTAGTTTTTGGTAATATCAATTGAGGTAATTTATATATAGAAGCTTAAAGACTTGTTGAACATGGAAGATTATTTCTAGTATTCCTGCACAGATGATATAGTAGTTCATCTGTGCTTGCTGAATAAATGTCCAATATGCATCCTCTCTTAAACCTGCAGAATACTTCATAACGTTCTTCCTTACACTCTCATGTGAACGTCTTCTATAGCAAAATTGATAATAGAATTTCGTTCTGTCCTTGTACATTTCATAAATGATTTTTTTATATACCCTGCCAATATTTTCAAGCCTATGAAGCTACAAAAATAATTTAATTCAATGTACTTACAAATTTATTGAGGCCCCGTTCTTGTGGTGTACCTAAAGTTGTTCTACCAGAGCCGTTTTTAATTTAAGGGCTCCAGTTCTTCCTTGACAAGGCAGTACAAGTCCAAATAGTCTCTTCCCTTGGAAGAATAGAAGATATGCTGCTATTTCTCTCGCAAAATTGCAGAGCTTGCACTGGGCGTTCTTCATCAGGCCTATCTATTTGAGGGGTTCTTACGCGTGCACAATGCACCGTTAGGAATCCCACGATGATGTTTTGGTATTTCTTGTCTAATCACATATCAGCTAGTAACTTTTTCTCCCCGTAAGCGATGGGCTAGTTGATCGAAACCCGGACTGACTTCTCCAGAGCCTACCGTCCTCCTCAACTCAGTTGCACTGAAATTTTGCATGTTACATGCAGTGATTCTAGGATTTTGATGACTGTTTGGCTATAAGATAGAACAGCAAAATATTTCATAGTCAATTATTTTGTTTATTTGATACCCGCAAGCCAATTCTCATCTACCCGACGCCTATTCAAGAAAAACCATTTTATACTTTGAATGAAATTTGTTTAGGGAATGCTAGTGTCCTTAGTGAAAGAACTATATCGTTCTTTCACCCGTGGATTTCGGCTATCAATTAAATAGCACATTGCACTCGATGGACACCGGCGGCTTTTAGCATATGGGCTGGTACCATTTAAAATTTCCGCAGTTTCGTACGAGGTGACCAATACTCATCATGAGCTGCCACATCAGTCACCTCGGGGCAGCTCGACTGTGTGGAGTTCAGATGATCGCGAACCCACTCAAACTACAATAGGATAGAGTTCTGTCATAAAGATACTTGACATACGAGTACTTCTCATGGGTTAGGAATATTTGGTGTCTGGTCCAAATACTCCAATTCCTATTATTTCCATATATTAAAAAGAAAACAGTTTGACATTCCTAGGCAGTTTTAGTTGACATTTTCATTCTGCATAGATATGAATGAAGATGTAATGTTAGTTGCTTGTTTTCTCCATCGTTTTGAAACTGAAGGGCACAAGGCTAAATAGTCAAAGTAGGTTAAGGTTGATGATGTCATTTCAGCTCATCTACTGAGTGAAGATTGCCATTGACTGCCTCTAGGTATATGGAAGCATACATATCAGATACTTCAAATACATGTACGATACAAATAAATTGTGTTCTATTAGGAAGCTGGAAGTGTCATATTCCTCCCGTAACTCCAAAGGCATCAAGGGATTATATACAAAGTGAGGAGAAAATTAAGCTAAGCTGGTGATTTTACTAATTTTATTATAAAAAGGGAAAGACAACTTGTTGGTAGTACTATCGAAGAAAAAAACAAGTTGAATTATAAAAAATATTAAAAATTGTCTGAGCTATGGTGCCTCCCCCGAAGCGCGTTTTTTGCAGAGGCTTACGGTGAACACTCTCTAAGGTGAACCGCTTAACTGAAATCAAAAGAATAAAAAAATGTTTGAGAAAAAATGTATTGTGGTGTACTTGAACTGTTTTTTCCGATAAAAAAACATGTTGACAAAAAAAAATCGGTTTCCGAGGTGTTCAAAAATCTAAAAAAAAAATTATTGCAAACAATCGAAAACCATTCAAGTACACGAGATTGTAAATATGAACAATTTAAAAAAAATTGAAAATTGTGTTTAGCAATCGAGGAAACTGTTGTGACGTCTCTCACGTGGACTGCAGTTTGCATTAACCTCACTTGGCAAACAATTTTTGAAGAGGATTGAAAGACGATTTTTCGTATCCAAGAAAATTTATTTAGATTAGAGTTAGTTTTATACATAATAATTTTTTTACCCCAATGGGCTTTTCAATTAATTATTATTTTACTCTATTCTCTTTGACGGCTTGAGGAAGGAAGAAAGAACATCGAAAGATCTCCACTGCTTCTTACATGTCAACTGGTATAAAAACTTCAATGTCTTGTATGTTGCATTGAAAGCGTTCAATGTTTTGAAATAATTTACGTTTTCAAATTCAAAATTTTATGATAATTTCAATGATAAATTTTATCTATATTCAATCGAGTTGCATTGCGCAATACACTGGGCCGGCGAGGAAACTTTGTTTTTCGGAAATTTGACGATGTAACGGACGTTGCGTTCGATGACACTATCAGTTGTACTTATTTCGACATTTCTGATGATTCCACGTCGGCCAGGCATAAGCTTTGTGATCCGACCCATTTTCCATTTCATCGGAGGCAGATTCTTCTCGTGAATCAACACTAACTCACCAATTTTAAGTGTAGTTTGTTCTCGAAAGCCAATTGGTCTTTTCTGGAGGTGATGCAAGTAGTCTTGATACCACTGATGCCAAAATTTTTGCTTGCTTTGCTTAGCAAGCTTCCACTTGTTGAGACGACTAGCTTTGAAATTGATTAGTTTTTCAGTGGTTCTTGAGAATGCTTCTCTTCCAGTGAGAAAATGAGATGGTGTGAGCGCACGAAAGTCATTGGGATCATCGGATATTGGTATTAATGGTCGAGAATTCAGAACAGCTTCGATTTTACAAAGCATTGTATAAAATTTTTCGAAGTTCAGAGGTGTATCACTGAGGATACGCTTGAGATGATGTTTCATACTCTTGACTCCAGACTCGTAAATTCCTCCTGCGTGGGGTGCTAGTGGCGTTTTGAATTTCCACTCAACGGATCTGCCATGAAGGAAACTTTTGATTTGATCCCTTGACTGCTCAAAAAAACGGTAACCTAAGCTGGCACCGCAACCACACATTGGCCGTCGCTTGCCAAGTGCTTATAGTTGGAACCAGCGCGCTGCGAACGGCTGTCATTTCAAACCGAGTGCTGCGATCTGGATGACATTTCACATAGATATTTTCGAATGTATATACTTACAGAATATACAATCAAAAAATTTTCGATTTATTGAGCCCCAACTTTACATATAACCCCTTAAATACTCGTCTTACTAAGTTCCTTTTCCAGATAATTTTGCTGTGTTGTCTTTCTACCGAAGGCTTTTCATCAATCCGATCTCCAATAATCATCTTCCCGGGACGTTAAATTCTAAAAGTAGAAGAAAATGTAGTTCCTACGTTTCAGTGGGAATACATTCTTTTGCTCACTGTTCATGTTTTCGTCCTGCTTTGTTGGGATCGTGTGAAGTCTAGCTACAATAAGGGTATTCTTCTTAGCCTCACTAAGTATCTCCAGAATTAACTTTTTGGCTACCTGGTCTTCTTCTTCCCACTATGTTTAGGAGTACTATGTTGTTTTCTCATTTTCGGTGTACTTGGCTTAATAGAAAATTTTTCATTCTTCTACTCTGATTCTCACTAATCCCTTATTTCACCAAGCAGATTCTTTCTTCATCTTTACGGTGTACAATTAACAACTCTCTTAATGGCCATCAATTCTAAACTCGTTGACTTTATCTAACAAGCTCTCTGGCTCAAGAGGGTTTTTAAGGGATTTGACTCTAACCTACTGTTACATCTTTCCAACTCTAAATTTGTTTTGGAAGTTTAAGGGTGGTGCTTTCTAATTTCAGGCTTTCTAGATCATACCGTGTCTGTAATCTGACAAAGATGGCGTATAGAATTCTACCAAAATCTTATGACAAACTTGTGAATTAAGGATGATCATATTTAATTTCATGAGAAATTCATATAAACTCATGTTTCTTTAATTGGTGTTGGTTCTACCCGTTACCTTCTTACTCAGGCCCATAAGGAAATCAATTAACGTGCCTGACGTCACTTCGCGTACCGGAAAAAGCTGCTCAGTAGCCCTAAATTTCCGAAAACAGCTGTCCAGAAAACTTGAAAGTAGCATCTCAGTAGGTCGAAAGTAGGCTTTTTAGATTGTCAAATATGACATTCCTCAGATGAAATTTAGACGAAATGATATAGACGAGAAGGAAATACATATATTTCCGCGCTAATGTCATCGACGTCTCATATGTAAAATAGATCGTTGAGATAGTACGATAAAATTTCAAATTTACGGTCAAATGTACTGTCAAAAATCTTTAGAAAATTTGTTTGATTTGATCAGCAATAGACGAAGAGGTTAGTACGCAACGTTACGTAGTGTTTCTATTTACGGGCCTGAGTAAGAAGGCAACGTTCTACCCCAGAGCTAATTATGAGTGATTACGTCAAATTTCATCCAAATGAACATTATTTTCCTCTCACAGTGTTCTATCATTTTTTACCTCTCTTACGGGAATATGATCATAATTTCCTAGAAATTCTGCGCATGAAATACCTATGCAATTATCATTCATATCATCATAAATTTGGATAGAAATATGTGAAGATACCCACCTTAAGGAGGTCATTTCTCGCAATGTACATCACTCTAGAGCCCTGAGTGTTCAAACTATAAACTTTAGTGTCGTAAGTCTAGGTTTCTGGAATCAATTCAAGATCTAGTGATAGTGTTTTGACTAATTTAGCCAAAACTGCTCGAATACCGCGAATAGCGTAACTGTTTGGGCTGGCATTTGCGCCAAAGCTATTGGTATACTTTTTTTTTTAAAGAGAATGAAGCAATCAATGGAAATCGATATTGGTAGATGTTGGCAAATGCATGGTAATGGTCTTGATGGTTACTGGTTTCACTGCAAATGAATCAATTAAATTTTTGCAACAAAATTTCCCTGGAAGTTTGGTGTCATTGACTGGCCGCCCAGATCTCTAAATTAGACCCCTTTGGACTACTTTTTGTGGGGTGATTTGAAAATAAAGTGTATGCCGGCCAGTTTCAAATCATTGACATATTCAAGGCAAACATTCGTGCCAAAATCACTGCTATACCGCCCGAAATGCCTGAAAAGGTAATGCTAAAAGGGCACATTCTGCTTTGGCTAATAAAGGCGGCCACTTTATTGATGTTGCATTCACAAAATTATTCCAATAAATTACAAAGGGCCAAACTATATATGTATATATATATATATATATATATATATATATATATACTATATATATTTATATATATGTATATATATATAGAAATCGGTTTTTTTCATATGTTCAATGTTTACATACCGACATAAAAGATGGCGCACCCTGTGTAGTCATAGAAAAACAGACGGTAACATTATCAATGAATAATTAATTGCAATCCCGACGCAATTTCCTCAGTACTCTGACAAAATGGAAGCGAGACGAACCAGAATAATAGCCCTAAAAGCAAAAATTCATATCCTTCTACCTAGCCTTGCCACAATACTAGTATACCCTATGTATACTGGCATGAATTGGGAGCTTGATTTAATGTGTATCCTATATACACCATCAAGGCTCCCGAGCAGAGACTGTGTGATACTTACCTGTTGCTACATACATCCAAACTATATCAACTATATCAGATTTAGGTTTTTTAATGAACTAATTTCATTCATTTTTTATTGTCTTAAACATTTATATTGCAAACAAGTTGGTTTATTAAATTTTCACCTGCCTTGTACTGTTTCTCGATATTCCTATTGCTAAAAATTGACCTTACATTCCTTGAAAACTTATAATGATCAATATTGAATATAGTGCTTTCATTGGTGTCATTGGGGTTGACGGAACTTTTGTGCTTCCCGTGCGTTGATCTGAAAAGGGAATTAAGAAGATAAACTATTGGATCAGGGTAACCACATGGCGTAAAAAGCCAAAAGGCCGAAAGAGGTTGTCGGCTTAAGCCAACACGTCACTCATCACTATTTGGTTGTAAATGAGCATGCGCTATTAACGTACTGCTTGGGACACTACTAGAACACTACTAAAACACTAAAAAAAAACACGCCGACGGTAATCCGCTTACTACCAGAGTTGAATTTCTACTGATCTGCAAGTGCTCAACCAAGCGCTTATGTCTAGTCACGCAGGGAACTTTTACTCGATTTATTCTACATAAACGGGGATAGCCGAAAAGCGATATTCTCTCAGCGCAGTTAGGGAAAATAAACTTTGCAAAAGATCGAGGAGAGCTTTTGAGATGATTGTCGTGTGCAGCTTTCTCCTTTCTATATTTTGCTGCTGTCTTTTTCATGTTCCCCGTACACTTTCGGCGCTCATTGTTACTTTCTGCTGGCTGACTCATTCTTGCTCACGAGATACATTCCGCTGCTGTCTTTTCACCTCCACCGCATACCCACTATATGAGGCAACACGGCTTGACCACAACTTTATAACGCTTATCATGAGAATGAACGCAAAGTGGACAGCGGTGTGGTTGCCTGCTCATACCTTTTAGCATTGGTGTCATTGGCTGGCGTAATGTATGAGGCAGCACGTTGGCAGCAGCCTAACCTAGGGCCTACATCTATATGAAGTCATTTTCTTCCATATGTCCTTTGGGCACTAAAGATGACTCAAAGTGATCGAAACGCGTCTGCTGACACAAAAAAGCAAGGCCCGACGGATTCTTAAAAAAAGGTCTATTAGTTGGTTATCGATCCATACTTACGCTGTGGTCGATGTCATTATCATTCTTGCTAGGTGAACTAGTTTGGCTGGTGTACAGAAACTTAACATTATTTGGTACAGTACACTGCGATGTATACTGCCAGATGTTTATTTAAAACCCACGAAAATTTGGTGGATATCAATATTGTACTCCCAGCATTTTTAGTCACCCCTCTGACTGTAAAAATTGTTCCACATTTGGCCTTCCAGCTCTAAAACCATCTTGATACACTCCAATCATGCTGTTGGTGTATATGACCACTTGTCCTTAACCTTATAACCATTTGTGATGATATTGCCAATTTTTGACGACATAGTGTGCATTTTGGATGACTTTCTCTAAATCTTTTCACTGCTTTGTAAGCTTATCTTGTATTTTTGGCTCTCCAAATTAGCATTCATATCATTCAGTTGTTCGTTATAATATTTTCATTTCTTGTTTCTAATAATCTTGTTCGCAACTTATTGGGGATTCTCTTCTTTTTTTATTTTAGTATTGCTATTTACAAATGTTCTGTATACCTGGTTATTCAATGTATTCTGGTACTTTTTGTCGAACCAATCAGCACCAACTTTCTCTGAAACTATAGAAGCTACCAATATAACAAACATTCCTCCTGAAAAAAAGTATATTTAAAATGCACATTGAAACAACCATTTTTAAGGCTTTCTAAAACGCAACTTTTTCTACCAGTCTACCTGTCATCTGCTTGTACATCGCAGTAAACTCACTGAGATAATATAAGTAGGTAGCTCAAACTTGGTGAAAAATTCATAATTTCTTGCTTA
Source organism: Odontomyia ornata (assembly GCA_963969285.1). NCBI lineage: Eukaryota > Metazoa > Arthropoda > Insecta > Diptera > Stratiomyidae > Odontomyia > Odontomyia ornata. Next base: position 464,002,956 of record OZ017739.1, read on the forward strand.
ATGAAACTCGACAACATTTTCAAAAATTTTTAAAAGTATACCCATATACTTTAGTTTTTATCAAAAGTCGTTGATTTGGGTATAAAATATAAACTCTTTATGAGTAGTGTTTCTCTAACCCAACTTCTATGATTCCTCACCCTTAACCCCTCGATTAAATGGTAGTAAATGTTCTCGGGGTCATACATTGGGCTTACTGGTTCCACAATAATGGGACATTAAATGCCGAGAAATGATAACAACAGTAAATACATCTACAGCTCTGCCCATAAATCCTACTTATGCCTCCTTTGTTGGGACGTAAGAGGATAAAGGCGAGTCTTCCGCGCCTGATAACGGAAGCAAAGTAATAATCATGCCGCCAGAATGGAGGTTGGGCGACGGGCTAACTCCTTGTCCCTGGAAAATCCTACATTGTTTCGAAACCTGCAGATGAACATCGCAATGGATTAGACTCACGGGAACAACCTCGAAAACGAAAAAAGGGCTTTGGCATTGGATCTTGAAATTTCAGATCACACAATGACCCTGACGCTGTTAAAGACCTTTTACAACAGGCCAGTCAATATAAATTAAAAATACTGACAATCTAGGAAACGAACTGGACTGGAAATGATATTCACGACATGAGATCGCACATAATATTCAAAAAGCTGCGTAGACAGACCTACGCTCATATCAGAAGGGTGTTGTACTCAACTTCTCAGAAATGCAGTCACCAGCAAAGAATAAAGTCAAGAAATATGTCAAAACGGTGTGCACGTTTGGAAGAAAATCCATTGTTCTACAATATCAACGGTCGCCATTTTGTTTCAAACTAACAAAAATCACTCAACTCATGAATTCACAAAAATATTAATGTTATGGACCTTATTTCAAAATTTCAAGAAGATTAAATCAAAACTGCAGTGACTGATTCGATGGAGAGTCCATAAAATATCAAAATCCTGTGCTATTGTTGTTGTAATTGGTGAAATTTCAAACGGCTATAACTTCCGTGTATATCATTCAGTTTTCACCAAACTTAAGAAGTTTAAGGACCTTTTGTAGGACTACGCAAATATCGAATTTCGTTGAGTTTGAGGATACCCATACGATTTTATTGGGGAAAATGTGAAATTCGAATATCATACTATCATTAACAAAAATGAGCGAATTTTGACTTCTAAGGTATTTGTTGTTGTTGTTGTACTTACAGACACCTATCTCCATAATTTTTTTCAGATTTTTCGGATCAAAGGTGTCCAATCGGGAGAGGAGAGGGATACACATTTTTCGTGTATTTCTCGTCTCTGTGCACCCCTCAAACTAAAAAATTGTTGAATTAAGACTTGTTTTCAAAAGTTCTCATTAAGACCTTTCATTTGATCCCCATATCGACTACCTTTGATGATTTTTTTTTCGGGGGCTACTCCCCTATAGGGGGAGACCCACCTTATATACCTTATAAAATTTTTTTGTAGTTGAACTTTGAAGAGAGCACCACTTCACACCTACATACAAAATTCGATGTTTCTAGTTTTAGTAGTTTGTGAGAAAAATGCTGTGACACACGGACGGACGGACAGACAGGACGCGATTTAAGTAGGGTTTTGTAAAATTATTTTACAAAACCCCTAAAAATGGGAAGCCCACTAGAAAATGAGAATTCGAAGTGGCCTTCATGGTGGATAGGGAGCTCAAATCGCACATTATTGATCCATATAAAAGCGAAATTCTTCAAAATCTGGCTGATAAATGAAAACGCCCCGACCTGCGAAAAGGACGAAGAAACGAACGAAACGTTCTACAACCATCTGCAAAGACTATTCGACTCATTGCCTACAAATGACGCAAAAATAGTTCTGGGTAATCTCAACGCTATTACACAATCGGGTATTAAGCCCGGCGTAAGAGAAATGATTGGTTGAATGATGAGTGCCAGAATGCCTTAGACAAAAAGAATCAGGACAAAGGAAGAAAACTGTGAAAATCTCAGAAGACTAGCGAAAAGAATATTAAAAACAAGAAAAGAAAATACTATGACGACGAATTGAGAAGTATAGATGTAAATCTAGTGAGCAACAGTACATGACAAGCATATAAAGTAGGGAAAAGCCTAAATCGTGGTTACCAGCCCAAAACCATACCTATCGTGATGACATCGGCAATATCATCGCTGATGAAACCATGATTAGGAGAAAAAGGGTATCATATTTCAAGAACCCTTTAATTTTCCACACAGCTCCAGAATATTGGAGCCTATAGATGTTTCCGGAGAGCTTTCATTAGCTCAACCAACTCTGTATGACGTTCAGTCCACCATAAAAGCTCAAAAGAATAATAAAGCGCCGGGCATCGATGAGATACCAGTGGAACCCATTATATATAGTGGCAGCAGTTTTAATAAAGCTATTCACAAAGTCATCCAGCACATTTGGCAACAAAAACCTATACCGAAAGAGTGGAGCCAATCAATTATATTCCCTATCCACAAAAAAGTTTATAAGCTACAGTGTGAAAATTATGGAAGCATATCAATACTTTGTACGGCAAATAAAATATTTTCAAAGATCTTAGAAAACAAGATCGGATCATACACCAACAGCGTTATTGGGGAGTATTAAGGTGGGTTTAGAGCAGGTAGATCGAAATAGACTAATTGTTCACTGTCAAGCAGGTACTTGAGAAATACTGGGAGGTAGTTCAGCATAGACGTGCACAAAATTTTCGCTGACTTTAAGCAAGCATACGACAGTATTGATCATAACGTACTGTACCAAGTAACGCTCTGCTTTGGCATCCCAGCCAACTTATTCCGTCTTACCAAAATGATAATGACGTCGACGACCACCCAAATCCGCATCAATAACCAACTCACCGATGCCTTTGACACAAATATCGGACTAAAGCACGGAGATGAGTTGTCCCCATTACTATTCAATTTGGCTCTGCAGTACGTCATAAGGAAGCTACCTGTCGATATACCACATACATTACTATGCAAGTTGAGCCAAGGAGTAGCAACAACTACCAAAGAACTATTCCTAAAACATGGCAGCATAGCATAACTAGTAGAGCTAAATCAATGATATTAAAACAAAGCTCATGACGCAGTCGAGAAAAAATACCTCGAATATACAATACTCGTATATCACACTTGACGAATACAGTATTGAAAATGTTAGCAAATTTGTGTATATAGCTGCCAATATAACGGGAACCGGTAGTGAAAGGGACGAAATACGCCGAAGAATACAGCTCGCAAATAAAATATTTTATTCTGTTTTGACGATCTTGAAGACCAGTTGCATACACAGAAAAACAAAGATCCAAGTATATAGATCTGTGATAAGACCTGTGCTATGCTATGCATGTGAAACATGGACCCTACCACGAGCATCCGCAAATATACTGAACGCCTTCGAGAGATGAGTACTGAGGCCAATACTAGGAGCAAAACTAGATGGGAACCAATGGAATCCGATACAACCGTAAGCTGTATGAAAGCTGGAAGTCTCAATGATTGTAGGACTGCGGAAGTTGGAATGGGCTACCCATGTGAATTATATGAACAAAAACCAGACAACCAAAAAGATATTCGCCCAAAAGAATATATAGCGCCGGGTATCGATGTGATTCCAGTAGAGCTCATCAAATATGGTGGCAGCAGTGTTCATAAAGCTATTGACAAAGCCATCCAGCACATTTGGCAACAAGAATATATGCCGAAAGAGTGGAGCCAATCAATTATATTCCCTATCCACAAAAAAAGTTACAAGCTACAGTGCGAAAATTATAGAGGCATATCAATATTTTGTATGGCGTAGAAAATATTTTCAAAAGTCTTAGAAAATAAAATCGGATCATATGCCGGCAGTTTTATTGGGGAGTATCAAAGTGGTTCTAGAGCAGGTAGATCAACAATAGACTAATTGTTCACAGTCAAGCAGGTACTTGAAAGATGCTGGGAGTTCAACATAGACGTACACAAAATTTTCGTTGACTTCAAGCAAGCATACAACAATATTGATCATAACGTACTGTACCAAGTAACGCTCTGCTTTGGCATCCCACCCAAACTATTCCCCCTTTCCAAAATGACAATGACGTCGACAACCTCCCAAGTTCGCATCAATAACCAACTCACTGATGCCTTTGATACAAATATCGGACTAAAACGGGGAGATGGGCTGGCCCCATTGCGATTAAATTTGGCTCTAGAGTACGTCATAAGGAAACTACCTGTCAATACACGAGGCACATTACTATACAAATCTAACCAAGTATGTTCTATGTGGACAACATCAACATTTTGTCACGGTCATTAACAAGCATCAAAGAACTCTTCCTGAAACTCGACAGCGAAGCAAAACTAGTAGGGCTACAAATCAATGAAAATAAACGCAGTCGATGAAAAATAACGAAGACGGGCAATGAAAAAGACGAAATACGCCGAAGAATATAGCTCGCAAATGTAATATTTAATTCAGTTTTGATGATATTGAAGAACAGCTGCATACCCAGGAAAACAAAACTCCAAGTATACAAATCTGTGATAAGACCTGTGTTATGCTATGGGTGTGAAACGTGGGCCGTAATCCTAGCATCCACAAATATACTGAACGCCGGTGAGCGACGGGTCCTGAGGCGAATAATCAGAGTGAAGCTGGACGGGGGCCAATGGCGAATTCGATACAACCATAAGTTGTATGAAATTTTTGACGAACCGGAGGTCTTAACGATTGTAAGGCTATGAAGCTGCAATGGGCTGGACTCATGAATCGTTTGGACGAACAACGGATACCCAAAAAGGCATTCGTTGGGAGAACTGAAGGCCGAAGACCAGTGGGGAAACTGAGGAAACGCTGGTATGACTTCGTGGACGAGGACAGTTCATCGCTGCTCGGATTTTGAAATCGATGGACCAAAACAGTAGGAGGCGCTATTTGTAGGAAGCGAAGGCCTGAAAGGGGCTGTAGTGTTACGAAGAAGTGAATTCATTTTTGAGAAAAGCTTGGACTTGTATTTTAAAACCGACAAAAATGAAAGTGAAAACGTCATTGAGAAAATCGTATACAATGGCCAAAAATGTACATTTGAATGGAGGTAGAAGCTAGCAAATTGCTGGCAAAAGTTTGTCTTGGCAGCTTGTCTAAATCTACAGTTCAAAGCTTGTCTAAATCTTCAGTTCAATTCAGACAGTAAAATAACCTGTCCTATCCTAAAGTGGTTTCATAAAAAATGAGGCAACAATTCATTAGTAAACGATTCAATGTTGCAGTTGAAACCCGAAGAATTCGGAAAACATTTGGTTGACTAAGTGTTTCAATGGTATACATGATGGATTTAAAAAAGACACGGGATAGTGTTTGGTCACATTAGCGGAGAAATTGCATCAGTGAAAAAACGTTATGCTCCCGATAAATTTACAACTGATGAGACTGGAATTTTCCATAAATCAAGCCCAGGTAAAATATTTAGATTCAAGAATGAAAAATGTTCTTGTGGAAAATTATCAAAAGAACGGATTACGGATTAGTGTGCACCGACGTTACTGGCACAAAAAACGATGTCTCTTGATTATAGATAAGCTTGGATTAAAAAGTTTTTAAAAGGGCTTTCATTGTTTTCACATTTGCAGGAATATTTCAAAATCCAAGATGTTTTAAAAATACAAAAAGTCTGCCTGTCAACTACGCATCAAATAAAAAAGCATGGATGACATCTGATATTTTTGAAAAATATTTGAGGAAATGGGATCCAGAATTACAAAAGGATAAACGGAAAATTTTGTTTTTGACGGATCCAGTATTCCCAGATATTGCACTACATAACTTAAAGCTTACTTTTTTTCCTTCTTATATGACATTAGTGTTGCAGCCTTTAGACCAAGGTATCATCCATAGTTTAAAAACTGAATACCGAAAGGAACTTCTACTTGAGATTTTGAATAAGCAAGAAAACAACGAAAAGATTACCATTACTGTTCCAGATGAAATAATTTTTTTAGTTGTGCTAAGAACACCACCTGAAATCGATGAACAGGTTCAGAAGATTGGGTTCCATAGTAAAAATGGAAGAGTGTCTTGAATTTGTAAATGTCAACAATGGTGTTTTCATGGCGGAAGAACTACCAGATAATGAAGTAGTAGATTCTGTTATGTAAAATACAGAAGATGATATATTTGAAGAAGATGAAGATATGGAACGAGAAGAATATATCATAGTCCAAGAATCGTTAGAGTGTTCATAAAAATTAAACTTTAAGAACCAAAAAAAGGCTAATATATATATTCAAATCTTAAAGAAACATGTGTCAATTTGAGGAAATTAATGTTCAAAAAGCTATCTGTTCAAAAAAATATCACGAAATTTTTCAAGCCAGTTCAATCATGAATTTAAAATACATATGTTTGTTTAAACATCAAGTTAAGCAATTAATAAAGTTGAAATGACAATAAATCTGGAATTTATTTTTCTAAAAACTTTCGTATCTTTATATGGACGCATCCTTAAACTTCTTTAATGAGCTGTTGATCTTAAAATGTTATTTAAAGTTAACATTTTCATCATGGTAAAGTTCACAAACCAGCAACGTATGAAAATTATTAAAAATTACTACTATCGAAAAATCATATTCGGCGATGAAGCTCATATCTGGCTCAATGGCTTTGTTCATAAGTAAAATATGCGTTATTGGTCAGCAACAAACCCAGATGTGCTTCTTCAGACACCGTTACAGGGGTGTTTGGGCCGTTTTTTTTTTTTTGTGGATGAAAACGACCGTCATGTTGCCGTCAATGGAGAGCGCTATCGTGTTATGTTGGAAGGTTATTTTTGGCCAGAATTGGTTAAATTTGACATCAACGATATGTGGTTTCAACAAGATGATGCCGCTAGCCACACAGCACATCTCACACTCGATTTTTTGAAATTTATTTATTGTTATGTCTTTAATAGAAAACACTTTACGTTCGGCTCTAGGGCACTTAATATGCCGGTCCAATGAGGTCTTATAGGTGTGTTATACTGTACTTTTTGTGGAATTTCACACACTATTGAAGAAGAGCACTTCTATTGGGGTTTTCAATCATAAAAACAGATACCTTTTTAAGGTTTTGTAAAATAGTTTTGCAGAACCCTACTTAAACTGCGAACTGTCTGTGCGTCGGTCCGTGTGTCACAGCAATTTTTTCCGCAAACGATATAAGCTAGAAACATCAAATTTTGTTCAAAGTACAAAATTTTTTTATAAAGTTTTTAAGGTGGGTCTCCCCAATATAGGGGAGTGGTCCCTGAAAAAAATATTCATCAAAGATAACCACTATAGGTATCAAATTAAAGGTCTTGATGAGAACTTTTCAAAACAGGTCTTAAATTCACATTTTTTGCTTCAAAAGACGCACAGGGTGAGGAAATACACGAAAAATTTGGGTGTCCCTTAATAAAATCGTATGAGCACCCTTAAACTCAATGAAACCCGATACTTAGGTAGTCTTACAAAAGATCCTCATGCTCTGCAAGTTTGATGATTCCATCGAATCAGACAGACACTTTAGTTTTGATTTAATCTTCTTGAAATTTTCAAATAAGATCAATAACATAAATATTATAGGGAATACACGATTTGAGTGATTTTGTTAGTCTTTAACAAAATGGTGACCGTTGGAAATAGAGAAACAATGGATTTTCTTGTAAACGTGCACATCTCTTTGATGATGTTAATGTCCCTTGACTTTATTCGTTGCTGGTGACTGCATTTTGTAAGTTGGGTACAAAATCCTTCTGACATGAGCGTAGCTCTATCTACCCAACTTGTTTTTTTCTACTTTAAGGTGCGTAATTTCCAACAATTTCATATGGAGTGTAGTAAAGTACAGTTAGAAATGGAACTTCCCTAGATTTAAGGGTCAGATCATTTATTACAGCAGGATAATATCAGAAGTGTTTAAAGAATCAGTCATACTAGCATTTCAGTTTCTACTAGGGAATTCTAGAGAATCAAGATTTTAATCCTTATTGACGGAAAATTATAAGAATTAAAAGCCAATATTCATCTTTGGAGTAGGTAATATTTCAATTTTACTACATTTTTTTGAAATCTCAGTAGCCAAATATGAGTGCAGTACTTTCATCCAAAATTTCTTAAAGATGTTTGTTCCAACACTTTAAATAGCAAGATCCTTCAATTTTCACGGGGGCGTGCCATTGCCATCAATTTTTTTTCCAAGGTTCATGTCATGCATTGGATTCATGCTAAGAAAAAGATTCATGCTAAGAAATTGGTTCATGCCAGAAAGAATAAATCAATCAATGTTGCAGGATACTCAATACAGTTAAAATGAAACAAAGATTTAAGACAATCATAGGAATGTTTTATTTATCACATGAGGAAAGTTTTTGTATTTATGTCAAAATTACGTTTTATCATAATATTACAAATAATTTCGTAAGGCACTGATGATTGTAATTTCTAAATTTACAGGTACATGCAATGACCAAGTCAAAGTAACAAAAATAACAAAGTTGCATTTTTCTAAGCTAATTTATAAAATGGTAACTTTTCTTTAGCTAATTTAGAAGAAGATCGAAAGATTCAGAGATAGGAGGAGAAATTTAAAGGCAGTGTAAAAGGGCAATGATTGAAGGATTAGAATAGGAGAATATAAGGAAATTCGGGAAGAGCAGATGTGGAATATAAGTATTTCATGTATCACCAGGGTTGGTATTGAATAAATCAGCAAGCCAATTGTAAAATTTCCAGGTTTTAAGATGAATAAATTTAAAATCGGTGGGAAATCGATAGCCATAATCGCCTTGAAAGGATCATCTGGATAAGTTCAGGTACATCGTTAAAGTTTATTAATTATACCCATTAAAAAAATGTCAATATAGCATAGTAACAAACTTCATTGAACAAAGATACTGATAAAAGACCACCCAATAAGACCCCAATTTATATATTTAGATCGTAGAAAAGTAGGTAAATTCATAATCTCCGAAGCAACGTGCTTAATTTGAGCGAAATAAAAAGCTTACCTTCTGTGTATATTTATTCCATGGGTTATTAAGAACATTCGGTTTGCATCAATTTTTCTTTATGTCCGCGTTGCTGTATATTTTGTCGGTTGGCGTCTGGTTTATTTGTTGCACGTAGACTAGTAGACATGATTTAGTATAAAATATATGAAGGCAAATCTTCAATGGTATAAAAATATGCGTCTCTAGCAATACGAGATGTGGCAATCAAGTAATGAGACTAATTTTATTGCAGCGCTTATAGTAAACCTGCGGCCTTGGAACTCCCTTCCCCTTCCCCGGCATCTTTCCCCGCTCCATTGATATATTTAACATTGCTCTAGTTTGTTTAGTTTGTCTGATGTGTTGTGTTGAGTAGACGTGTGTTGGTGGTGCTCGTCACGAAAATGGAGAAGCAAAATCAAAAGCAACGCGTCGCGATAATATTTTGCGCCAGAAGACTGTTGGAACAAGTGAAAAACGATCCCACGCTGCTTGATCGAGTTATTACAGGCGATGAGAGCTAGGTTTTGTTCCCTAGAACAAAATCTGTGGTCAAAGGAACCCATTTTGAGTCGATTACGGACATCCAGGCGGCCGTGGCGAGGGTACTCAAGGACATCCCAGTCGAAGCGTTCCAGAAATGTTACGAAGCATGGAAAACGCGCTGGAATCGTTGCATAGCTGCCCAAGGGGACTACTATGAAGGAGATGGCAGAGTTGCAGAATAATTTTTAAATATACGGTTTTCATGGAATCAGTCTCATTACTTAATTGTCACACGTCGTATAGACTTTTAATTTTAGTTCTTAGTTTTGAGCATAGAATAAACACACATAAAAGATTCACATCTCATCCAAATTCACCATGTTACTTCGAGTACCATCAATTGCTTGTTATATGTATTTCCGCTCACAAATAGTTTTCGTACGAGTATGAAACCACGCTCCGGGCCAGTTGAATGAATTTATTCGAACCATTCCTTCTAGGTTTTGAGCCTTTTTAATATTTTGAGTGAATTTTTCTCTGGGGTGCATACATCCTTGCTAACTTTTGCTTTTATCAAAATAAAAAGACTTATAAAGTGACATGGTAGCAATGAAGAAAATATTCATATCACGAGTAAGCATTAAAAATAAGACATAAATTCAAAATAAGTAAATTGTGAAAAGATAACAAAAATAAAACTATAAAATATATAGTAAAGTAAATTACAGGTCACTAGAAGGTGAACGAGTGGATAGAGAAAGAAAGGGAAATTCAAAGTAATGACTAAAAGATTGAGTATATCCAAGAAATTCATACCTTAAGAAATTAAGAAAAAGAGATAGAAAGGATGTGAGATAAAGAAGCAAGAGGAGAGAATGTATTGGACAACATCTAGACTAATTTTGTCGATGAATTGAAGAAAAGTAACGATTAATCAAGCTCAGGTATAACATCCGGCTTGTTATTATCTATGTCGTTTCAGTTTGTATCCCATTGTTTTCAACATTTCTAAAGCTCCCCCGATTTTTTCGGGAATTTGATTTTTGGTGCAAAGCATTCATAACCTCATTTGCCTCATTTGGACGGAATCGTGGGCATATTAAGTATTCATAACGTTACAGTTTGGAAATGGAATTTTCATGGACAAAGAAAGGAAGAAGAACATAGAATGGTAATTTTTTATGAAGATATAGGAAAGACAGAAGAAACGCATAGCGTAAAAATTAAAAAAAAAAAATAGTTGAAGTAAAATGAAAAATATTTCATCCGGTAAAAGTGAAGACATGAAGAATAGACGTAGAGATTTTTTTTCATAGAACCAGAATTGTAAACAAATCCTGTAGCATGCAGTATTACTTTGTCAGAAAAACAGCTACAAAAAAATAAAAAGTATAATGAAGAACAGAAGAAACCTTAGGAAAAAAAGAAGAGAAGAGAGAAAAGGAAAGTAAGAAAGAATTATAGAAGAAGGAGGGTAGCACTTTTTGATTAAATATTTAAGTTTCAAATAGAAAAAGACATAAGAAGGTAGGATAGGATTACATAAAAACAGAAAGTTGGAAACTTACAGAGAAATTAAATGTAAAATAAAGTAAGATTCGTAAAAATAAAAGTAACTTATAGAAAACATTAAGAAAGCCAGCATTGATAGAGCAAGGTAGACATAAAGAAAGTGGAAAAATAGAAAGAGAGTTAAAAGTTAAAGAATGAAGAAAAAAATTTCAAAGAGAAAACGAAACAGAAGACAGCTTGAAGAAGGAAGAAAAAATAGGTTGGAATAAGTAGAGATGAGAAACTAAATGAGTAATTAGCAAGAGTTGCTTAGAAACAGAATAGAATAACATAGAATAGAGAAGATAAGTTGTAAAGAAATATGAGATAAAGCAGTGTTCAAAAGAACAAAATAGAACAGGTTGTAAAAGAATAAACCTCAAGAGAACAGTTCACAATGAAATTACATATATCGAAAATAAAAGCTTATCTTATCAGAATATAAATATAGCCGTGAAGAATTCTCGCATATAAACATAACGAAGAAAAGAAAGAATAAAAAGAGGGAGAAAATTGATTAGAGGAACAAAGAATTAGCAGAAAATATATAAAGAAAAGAAAAAGAGAATAAAATATAATATAAGAGATGAAAGTAAAGAATTTTGTAGAGTTAAAAAATGTAAGGAAAGAAAGAATATATTCAAAATTTGATAATACGATTACCAAAATAGAGTGAAGTTGAAAAGTTTGAGGATAGAAAAAGGAACATTATATGAAAGATTTGAAGTATTAAATCATATTTGCATTAAAAAATGTTAGGAAATGTACAACCATATTTTTTCATGCCATCAAAACTCTCAATTTAGCAAAAATAATTTCAATATTCATGGCTTAATGTTTCTTTCTATTCAGTAATAAAGTTACATGCGAGAGCTTGCAACCAATCAAGATAATATCCAGTAACATCCACTTTTAGTGACAAATCTAATAGAAAGGCAAATTCATTTGTTTGCGCAATCACTATAGACGGGTAAATATCCTCAATTTTAGAACTTTGAGAATGACTGGAGATGAGAAAAATTATTCTTGCTAGTGTATCACCTAATTTTAGTTTTACGCGATTAAGACCCATAGATAAAAATAAACTGGTAATGAAAGAATAGAAGAAAAAGAGTTAGAGCAGAATTAGGATGGAAAATATTGAAATATAGAACTAAAATCAAAAGTACAGATTAAATATGAAGTAAAATAGAAATTTGCAGTTTATGAAAATAGTTAGAACACAATTATAAATAGAAAAGTTTTGTTTCATGCAATAGGCCCCGCTAATCAGAATAGTGGGAAATCATAGAAAAGTGGTATCGATAGATTAGAAAGATTGTAAAATAGGAGAAGAATACAGCTGAAGTATTTATCAGAAGAGTAAATACATGTTATCTCAAAAGAAAGTTTATATTTCTTTAGGTAACTGCGTGAACGCAATGAATGAGAGCAGATGGGTGGTGAGAATATCAATCGGTAGCCTGGTTCTTCGGAACTCAGTTGCTATTGAGCGCTTCTCTGGAACGGACCGTGTATTGTGAGTGCGAGAGTTTTACGAAAACACTAATTCAGCTCCAGTAGCTGAGGTTTTCGTCACTTAAACGATGCACCAAGCATTCCTCTCATTTGAAAATGGATCAAAAAATTTGAAGAGGCCTATACAATACTGGCCAGTACAACAAAAGTCATCCAGAACGATAGAAAACGTAGAAATCGAAATGGCAGCCAACATGGAGTCTACCTGCTGAACGGTCAAAAGAAATGTTACAGTTCGATGAAGCGAACGCGAGAGCTCACATTTGGACGATATTATTTTTAAGGCATAAATTCCCAAAATGTGTACTGTGATCATCAATAAACTTTTTTGATAGATGACATACTTTTTTTAATCGATCTACTAAATATAAACTTATTTTTGAGATACCTTGTAGTTCACAGAAAAGGTATGGATCATGGATTAGAAAGAAATAATCTATTTATCAACAATTCAATTAAATTTTATGCAAAAATAAAGCTTATTCTTTATTAATTCATAAAAATGAAAAGATTTGGAAAAGCAATTTTATTCGAATGAATATGAAATTGCAGATAAATAGGAAAATTGGAAAGCGTAGAGCAGAAATGACAGTATTATAAAAAGTATTAAAAAAGAATGAAATTGTAAGACAAGAATATAATTAAAAAGAATAAAGAAAAATCGATAGTCTAGAAGTGCAGGACAGAATTGAATAAACACAAAATTAGTTAAAAAGAAATTTAAGAATGAACAGAAACGGATTTGAATAAATTTATTTGTTGCATAAAGTTGAATAAAATCGAAAGTCAAATTTAGAGAAAAATAGAACTTAAAGAGGATCAGATGCAATAGAAAGAAGAAGAATTTCAAAGTATAATCAACACTCACAAAATAATAGAATTTAAAAAAATAGTTAGAGACAGAGAGAAAAGATATTGACACGTGTCAATAAGGCGGAAGAAATCATAAAAGAATAGGAGGCACAGAGTCAGGGAAATTAGAATTGAAAAATTTAAGAAGAATAATAAAAATATAGTCAAATTGTAAGTCAACTGAAGAACTGTAAAAAAATTAGAAACAGAATGAGTAAAATGTATCAGAATTGAATAGAATCATATTGAATTGAAGAAATAAAATTAGAACTACAGAATTTATAGAATCGGCTGCTATTTAAATCATATAATTTAGTAAATGGACTATCTAGCTGAAAATTAAATAAGACAAAAAGTTGAACTACAGCCGGAAATTATTTAATCTCAGAAAAGAAAAAGATTGATTAAAACAGAAGAAAATGGAAATGAAAGAGAAAAATAATTGATGGAGATCAGTAAAGTACAATAGAATAAGTTTAAAATGAGTTAGGAAAAACAATTTCAACAGATTTATTAAAATTGAAGGAAAATAGTTTCTAGAAACTATAGAACAGTCAAAGTTGAAAGAAATAGATGAATGGATAAATAATTTTCAAATTGAAAAAATGTGGATATAAAAAGAATAGAAGATTAATTAAAAGTAAGTGAAAAATATATTAGAATACCGAAAGAATAGTGTAGAAAATATCTAAATTAGATTTAAAATGAATAAAGTAAGTAAGAAATAATGAAAGAGCAAGGAAATTTATAACAAAAAATTAAACAGAGATATATAGAAAAGAAAAGAAACAGGAAAGTTTAATTTCAACCTTCTTTAATAGAATACTGTTCTACAAAAACAAGAGGCATTAAAACAAACAAGAAAAAGTACGTAATTTAAGTAACAGTAAGAAAAAAGAAGAGATATGTGAAGTGCATAGAATTAAAACACTTTTGATAAAATAGTAAAAAAAGTAGGGAAGAATAAAGCAGAGCTAGACAGATAAATAAGATATTAAAATTGAAAATGGAGAAAATATAGTACATTCATTCAGAATCAAATAAATGATTTGCATTTAGTAAAGTAGTGTAGAGAAAATTCTTAATATGAATCAAATTGATCGAATAAAGAAGTGAAGAATAGAATATAGCTAGAAAATATAGAATATAGAATAGAAAAAAATTTATAGAATAGACAAAAGGATAAGAAGAATAGAAAAATTTTAGAAGTAGAAATAATTCAAATTTATGCCGCTCAAATCGGAATTAAACACAGTTAAAAAAGATGAAGTAGTTGGAGAAACAGCGCATTAACTTTAAAACCAATAGATTTTTCTGAATTCAACAGAAATTAATGGACGGATTTAAGAATAGAAGGAAATGAAAACTACAAATAAAGTAAGAGAAACAACTAAAATGATTGATATAGAATAGATTAAAATAGAAGGAACCATTTTATAGAAAAAAGATTGATCAGTGAAAAAAAAAATTGATATCGAAGTTGGAAAATCGCTATAGTCATTGTATCGCCATCGAAGGCAACTATATTGAATAGTAAAATCGTTTTGTCAAAATTTGGTTTTTTTTTCATTATCCCACGGACTTATTGAATGACCTGTCATCTTATAATAAGACTAAATAAAAAAAAGAAGATCGGATGAAAGATATTCAAAGAATGAGAATAGATAGAATAGTACAGGAAGAAGAAATAAATTTGAAGAAAAGAACAAAGAAGTACAATTTTGGTGAAATTTAAAAAGTAAACAGAATTTAATAAAACAGAAAATAATAAGCATATTGAAGAAATCAAATATGCATCACTGAGAGACTTCTGAACCGATTTTGACAAGAAGGGAAGGAGTTTTTGAGGCGTATCATTACATGTAATCGTGCTCTGCCATAATACCCCTGAATCAAAAATGGCGAGTAAGGAGTGCGAAAAGAAGGATATAAGCTGCCCAGTGAAGGCCAAAACTTGCCTCTCAGCTAGAAAAGTGCTTGCAAACATTTTTTTTGATTCATCGGGGGTTTACTCATTGATTTTTTTCATGATCAGCCGACAGTGAATGCGACCTACTACTGCTATTTGTTACAGTCAGCGAAAATCTCCTACCAAACAAAAGCAGAGGTATGCCCATTAGAGAGGTCGTCCTTCTCCATTCCAGCACTAGGGCCACACACTGCGGCTTAAAAAAAGAATTAACTGAAAGAAATGGGCTGGGAAACACTCGAATGCCCTCCGTATTGTCTAGACTTATCCCCCTGTGACTACTTTTTGTTCGCGCCCCTGCAAGAATCACTTGTAGGAAAACGATTCGAAAGCAATGAAGAAGTTAACGGGCACAATTGGCTAACAACTATTCCTAAAACTTTTTATGAACAAGCAATATTCACATGAATCGTATGGGCGAACAACGGATCCCAAAAAGGTATTCGTTGGGAGAACTGATGACCGGAGACCAGTGGAGAAACCGAGGAAACGCTGGTCTGGCTCGGTCGACGAAGACAGTTCATCGCTGCTCGGATTTCGAAATTAGAGGACGCTGTCAATGGACCGAGACAGTTGCAGGCGCTTTTTGCAGGAAGTAGTGCTAAGAAGAAGAATATTCACGCCTCCAAAACGGTGGCAAAAGTGGGAGACTACATTGAAAAATTTTGTTGACTACAAAACAGAATACAATGGGTTGTAAATAAAATAGAATAGAATGTAGAAACTTAAGAAGAAAATAAAATATTTAGAAAAAGAGGCTAGTAGTAAAGAATCAAAAGAGATCATAGGAAAACTAGACAGAAAGTGAAAGAAATATAGCCAGGATTGAAAGACTAGCATTAAATAGAAAAGCGAACAGATAGGATTGAATAACAGAAATACGAGTATTGTTTTAAGATAAAATTAAGAGCATGATAAACGAAATTTTACTGTTAAAGAAAATGCAAAAAGTATGAAAGAAAGATTTTAAATAGAAAGAAAAATAATTGCATGGGTTTGGGTTGTAAAAAGGTAATAAGAAAGGTTAAGTATTAAATCGGAAACAATTGAAAGATAAAGTAATCTTGCAGAAAAAAAATATTAGGACGGAACTATAATAGACATAACAGAAAAATAAGAAATCTTCAGATATAATAGCAAAGAAGAGATACGAATATGGAATTGGAAAATGAAATAAGAAATTAGAATCAGAAGTCGTAAATATATAAAAGAGACAGAATAATACAGCCAATAAGAACAGAACCCAAGAAAATAGAAAAGAAAGGATAATAAGGAATAGACAGAAGTAAATATTTTCAAGTTAGAGAATAGAAATTGAATTGAAAGTTTCATTTATAGAATTGAAGGAATCGAAGAAATAAAACACTGAATAAAAAACGCCTCAATTAAACGCAACAACTTGAATAGTGAATTGAAGAATTATAAGTTAAAAGAAGACCTTTGATTCAGAAAGACAGAAAATAAATAGACTACAATAGAATAGTGAAAAGAGAGCAGATAATATAGATAAAAGGACAATAGTGAAAAGAAATAATAGAGTTGAAAAGACGATTTTAGCGTCGGTAACAAGATTTAGGATATGCGTAGTAAATATTTGGAGTAAAATAAAGAAAGTGATAAAGTATGAAAAGAAAATTTCAGATAGGATGTAGAAAATCAGATTAAAGTTCAAAGAAAAATATAGAACTAAATAAATTATCTTAATCTAAGTTTCAATAGAATTAAATAGAGACAAACTAAATTTGAAAAAACAAGAAGAAGTCATAAATAGGATTCTTAGAATGAAGAAAATTTAAAGTAACAGAATACAATATTTTAAAATAGATCAGGATAAAGTTGAAAAAAAGTGCAGAATAGATAAGTATAAATAGCTGTAAAGAACAGAGTTAGATTTAGAAAAAAAATAGAATAATTCAGAATTGAAGGAATAATTTGTTGAGATTAAATTGAACAGGATTGAATTATATGAAAGATGATAATGGAATAGAATAGAAAATAGATGGAAAAGAAAATTAGAATGGAGAAAGTAGAATAAAGTGAAATTCGATCAATTAAATTAAAAAATCAAATAGGACAATATAAAGAAAGAATAGAAAAGAGTTTTGACACAGAGTATAATTTTCTAAAGATTAAGATAGTAGCTTAACAAAAGAAAACAGAATAAAGAAATTTAGAATTTTTTTGTAGATCAAAGTAAAGGAATAGAGTAAATATCGACAGAAAAATAGTTTTTGGTGAAAGATATTTTTATGTAGTTGGAAAAAATAGTGCAGGAAATTGAACGAAGAAAGAATATGTCAATGAAAGGAAAATCGCTCAATTTTAGGCGGTGGTCTTTTAAAGTCCAAATAAAAGAATTGTATTGCATCCAGATCTTGCAGTTTATTTTAAAATGGAAAAAATAATTTGTTGGATCTGAATACAATATTTTATTTCATTTAAAACTCCAAAAGAAATCACCTCGACAAGAGTGAGTTTCGCCTTATCAATTTATTCACGGGTGGTACGGATTTATCCATTTCATGTTCTTTATCGTATTTTTTCGGAATTGTTTAATATAATATCCAAATAAAATCGAAATTGCGCAGAGTAAAATAAGCGCTTGGAAAATACTATAGAATTAAGAAACTTAGTTGAAATTAAAGCACAGATAAAATTTAAAGCACACAGATAAACTTGAAGATTTATAAAATGTAGTAAAAAGGTTATTAAAATGAAAAAAATAGCACTCGTGCATGTACTCAGACTGAGGATAGAGGGAATTGAAAGACTTTTGTGCAGGGCACAAAAATCCAAGAGAGTTGTAGTGACAATGCATGAAGAATATTCTAAGAAAAAAGAAATAGGATAAGATGAAAGAAAAGGTAAAGAATAAGGAAGTAACAAATGATAGAAAAGAATAGATAGAAAAGATTCTAACAACGAAAAGAAAGAAAAATTCTGAAAAATAAAAATTAATTGCAATTAATAGATAGTGGAGTGAAAAGAAATTGCAGGATATTATAAAATTTTTATAGAAAAAGAGAAAAAAAGATTCGAAGAGCAATCTAATAGATACTAAAAGAATAGAAAAATATTTCAATAGATATGAAAAGAATAGCAAAAAGCAATGAAATTGCAATTTATGAATTCATCTAAATATCAAGAATTGATTGAATTCATTCGAAACTGATTTTGACTCCAGAATGTTTCAAAAAGACAGAAGAAGCAGAATTAAGAAAGATTAAATATTGAAAAAAATTGATTTTAATATAGAATTGAATAGACTGAATAAATGGAAATTAATAGAAAATAATGTAATTGAGTGAATAGAGTTGAGTCAAAGTGGTCAGAATAGAGCTGAATAGAATTAAAAATAGTAAGTAAATTGTCTAGAATTTAATCGAGGTATGACAATTAAGTAATGAGACTTATTTTATTGCCGCGCTTGTGGTAAGCCTGTGACCGTGAAACTCCCTTCCCCTTCCCTTGCATTCTTCCCCACTCTATTGATATATTTATCATTGCTCTAGCTTGTTTAGTTCGCCTGCTGTGTCGTGTTAGGTAGACGAGTGTTGGTGGTGCTCGTTACGAAAATAGAGAAATATAATCAAGAGCAACGTGTCGCGATAAAATTTTACGCGAGATTGGGCGAAACAGTGGGAGACCAGTCGAGGTGCGGACTGACGTGAATGCGCAGCGTGTGCGCGCCCTAATCCGTGAACATCGGCGTTTAACAGTTCGAATGTTGGTCTCGGAAATGGGTATGAACCATGAAACAGTCAGACAAATTTTAACCGACGATTTCAGGATGAAAAAGTTGTGCGCGAAGATGGTTCCAAAGAACCTTTTTGAGGAGCAAAAGCAGCATCGAATAACCGTCGCAAAAGACTGTTTGGAACAAGTGGGAAATGATCCCACGCTGCTTGATCCAGTTATTATATGTGATGAGAGCTGTTTTTTTCCAATGCGGTGGTCAAAGGATTACATTTTGAGTCGATTACGGACATCCAGAATCGCAGAGTTGTAGAATAATTTTTAAATATACGGTTTTCATGGAATCAGTCTCATTGCTTTATTGTCACATCTCGTAAACAAAAAAGAAAAGAATTAAATAGAAAAGAACACAGTCGGAAAGAATTCGATGAAGAAGGAGAACTCTATGAAGAATTGAAGAAAAAACTGATTAGAATTAAAAAAATTGATGCGATTTGAAAGAAATAGAATACAATTGAAAAGAAAGTATAGAGTTCAACAAAATTCAAATTGAATAGAATTGAGGCAAATCCTCAAAAAATAACCTTAAATTGAATTGAAAAGAAAGCAAGAGTAAAAATACAGGTAAAGTATAGCTGTCATCAAAAATACAGTAATTTGGAAAACTTGAATAAAATAAAAAATAATAGATAACTATGCATTGAAATTTAAAAGAAACAAAAGTAGTTGAAGAAAATTGAAAATAGAATTGAAAAGACCGATTGGAATGATCCGAGAAATATAGTAAGAATTAAAAAGGGTTGAAAGTAATGGAAAAGAATCGAGCAAGTAAGATAGACAGAGATAAAAAGAAACTAAAAATGTATTGAAAAGGGTAAATTGAAAATACTTAGATTTGAAGAAAACAACTAAAAGCATTTGAAAAGAATAGAATAGAAATAAATCTAACTAATACAGATAGTTAATAATTGAAAAAATTTAAAATATTGAAAAAAATTGAAACAAATCATATTGGATAAAAGGTAATAGATATAAAAAGGATAG
Organism: Odontomyia ornata; assembly: GCA_963969285.1. Classification (NCBI taxonomy): domain Eukaryota; kingdom Metazoa; phylum Arthropoda; class Insecta; order Diptera; family Stratiomyidae; genus Odontomyia; species Odontomyia ornata. The sequence continues at coordinate 464,023,075 of OZ017739.1, forward strand.
AATTCAAAAGAATTTAATAGAACTGAAGAGAGTTGTAAAGAATTGAAAAGCGTAGAATAGAATGAAATTGAATAGAATGAAGTAAGACTGAATAGAATTGAAAAAAATTGAATAGGAATAGCGTTTAATTTTAATTCAAAGAATAGAATATTTATTTCATTTTTTTTAAATAAAATTGAAAAAATAGAGCTGAATTAAATTTCATAAATTGAAAAATATAGAATAGAATAAAATTTAAAAGTTGTGAAAAATTAAAGAGTAAGATACAATAAAGAAATCATTTAAGTAGTAGAATAATAGTGAAGTAGAGTTAGAATCGATACCAAATAAATAGCATTAAACTAAAAAGAATAAAAAAGTCTTCACAATAAATGAAAGGAATTGAATGTTTTCAACTAGTGTTGAAAAAATTTAATAGAATTGGAAAAAATGATAGAATTATAAAGAATTGAATAGAATTGAACAGAATTTAAAAGAATTAAATAGAGTAGAGTAGAATTGAATAAAGTTGAATATAGCTGAATATAATTGAATAGAATTGAATAGAATTAAATAGAATTAAATAGAATTAAATAGAATTAAATAGAATTGAAAAGGATTGAAAAGAAAAGGATAGAATTGAATAGAATTGATTAGAGTTGAATTGGATTGAATAGAATGGAATAGAATAGAACTGAATAGAATTGAGCAGAATTGAATAGAATTAACCAGGAGTGAGTAGAATTGGAAGGATCGAATTGAATAGAATTGCATAATATCGAATATAATTGAATAGAATTTAATAGAATTCAAAAGCATTTGAATAGAGTTGAATAGAAGTAAATAGAGTCGAATAAAATTGAATAGGATTGAACAGAATGGAATAGAATCAAGTCGAAGTAAATAGGATTGGAAAAATAGAATTAAATAGAATTGAATAGAATTAAGTAGAATTGAATAGATTTGAATGGAATTGAATAGAATTGAATAGAATTGAAAAGAATTTAATAGAATAGAATTGAATAGAATTGAATAGAATTGAATAGAATTGAATAGAGTTGAATAGATTTGAATAGAACAGAATAGAATAAAATTGAATTGAATTGAACAGAATTGAATAGAATTGAATAGAATTGAATAGAATTAAATAGAATTGAATAGAATTGAATATAACTGAATAGAATTAAATAGAATTGAAAAGGATTTAATAGAATTGCATAGTATTGAATAAAATTGAGTAGAATTGAATAGAGTTGAATAGAATTGAATAGAAAAGAGTAGAATTGAAAAGAATTGAATAGAGTTGAAAAGGATTGAATATAATTAAATTGAATTGAATTGAACAGAATCGAATAGAATTGAATAGAATTGAATTGAATAGAACTAAATAGAATTGAATAGAATTGAATAGAATTGAAAAAGATTGAATAGAATTGAACAGAATAGAAAAGAATTGAATATAATTAAATAGAATTAAATAGAATTGAGTAGATTTGAATAGAGTTGAAAAGAATTGAATAAAAAAAGATAGAATTCAATAGAATTGATAGAGTTGAAAAGGATTGAATTGAATTGCGAAGAGTCGAATAGAATTGAATAGAATTAAATAGAACTGAATAGAATAAATAGAATTGAATAGCGTGATCCGATATTATTCTAAGACGACCTCCCAAGTCCGCATCAATATCCAACTCACCGATGCCTTTGGCACAAATATCGGACTAAAGCAGGGAGATGGGCTGGCCCCATTGCTATTCAATTTGGCTCTGAAGTACGTCATCAGGAAGCTACCTGTCGATACGCGAGGTACATTACTATATAAATCGAGCCAAGTAGTAGCCTATGCGGACGACATCAACATTTTTTCACGGTCATTAACAACTGCCAAAGAACTCTTCCTGAAACTCGACAGCGAAGCAAAACTAGTAGGGCTACAAATCAATGAAAATAAAACATAGCTCATGACGCAGTCGAGGAAAAATCCCTCAAATACACACTTGGCGAATACAGTATCCAAAATGTTTGCGAATTTGTGTATTTAGGCGCAGAAATAACTAAAACGGGTAATGAAAGAGACGAAATACGCCGAAGAATACAGCTTGCAAATATAACATTTTATTCAGTATTGATGATCTTGAAGACCAGCTGCATACATATGAAAACAAAGCTCCAAGTACACAAATCTGTGATAAGTCCTGTGTTATGCTATGGGTGTGAAACATGGACCCTAACCCAAGCATCCGCAAATATATTGAACGCCTTTGAGCGACGAGTCCTGAGGCGAATAAGCTAGACAGAACCAATGGCGAATTCGATACAACCATGAGCTGTATGATATTTTTGACAAACCGGAGGTCTCAACGATTGTAAGACTGCGGAAGCTGCAATGGGCTGGACACATGAATCGTATGGACAAGCAACAGATACCCAAAAACGTATTCGTTGGGAGAACTGAAGGCCGGAGACTAGTGGGGAAACCAAGAAAACGCTGGTCTGACTCGGTCGACGAAGACAGTTCATCGCTGCTCGGATTTCAAAATTGGAGGTCACGGTCAATGGACCGAGACAGTTGGAGGCGCTATTCGCAGGTAGCGAAGGCCCGAGATGGGCTGTAGTGCTAAGAAGAATTGAATTGAATAGAAATGAATATAATTGAAAAGAATTGAAAAATATTAAATAGAATTGAATACAATTGAGTAGAATTGTATAGAATTTAATAAAATTGAATAGAATTAAATAGAATTGGAAAGGATTAAATAGAATTGAATAGAATTGAGAAGAATTGAATAAAATTGAATAGAATTGAATAGAATTGAACAGAATTTAATAGAATTAAATAGGATTGAATAGGATTGAATAGGATTGAATAGGGTTGAGTAGAATTGAATAGAATGGAACAGAATTGAATAGAATTAAATAGGAGTGAATAGCATTAAATAGGGTTGGAAAGATAGAATTAAATGGAATTGAATAGAATTGAGTAGAATTGAAGAGAATTGAGTAGAATTGAATTGAATTGAATAGATGTGAATAGAATTGAATAGAATAGAATAGAATTGAATAGAATTGAATAGTATTGAATACAATTGGATAGAATTGAACTGAATTGAATAGAATTGAGCAGAAATGAGTAGAATTGAATAGAATTGAATAGAATTGAATAGAATTGAAAAGAATTGAATAGAATCGAATAGAATTGAATAGAATTGAATAGAATTGAATAGAATTGAATATAATTGAATAGAATTGAATAGAATTGAATAGAATTGAATAGAATTGAATAGAATTGAATAGAATTGAATAGAATTGAATAGAATTGAATAGAATTGAATAGAGTTGAATAGAATTGAATAGAATTGAATAGAATTGAATAGAATTGAATTGAATTGAATTAAATAGTATTTAAATAAAATTGAATAGAATTGAAAAGGATTGAATAGAATTGATTAGAATTGAAAAAAAAAATTGAATAGAATTGAAAAAAATTGAATAGAATTGAATTAAATTGAACAGAATTAAATAGAATTAAATAGAATTGAGTAGTATTAAATAGAGCTGAATAGAATTGAAAAGGATTGAATAAAATTAAATAGAATTGGATAGAATTGAATAGAATTGAGTAGGATTGAATAGAATTAAATAGGATTGAATGGAATTGAATAGAATTAAAAAGAACTGAATTAAATTGAATAGAATTGAATAGTATGAACCGATTTCATTCTAAGACAACCTCCCAAGTCCGCATCAATATCCAACTCACTGATGCCTTTGACACAAATATCGGACTAAAGCGGGAGATGGGCTGGCCCCATCGCTATTCAATTTGGCTCTGGAGTACGTCATAAGGAAGCTACCAGTCGATACGTGAGGTACATTATTACACAAGTCTAGCCAAGTAGTAGCCTATGCGGATGACATCAACATTTTGTCACGGTCATTAACAACTGCCAAAGAACTTTTCCTGAAACTCGACAGCAAAGCAAAACTAGTAGGGCTACAAATCAATGAAAATAAAACAAAGCTCATAACGCAGTCGAGAAAAAATACCTCAAATACACACTTGGCGAATACAGTATCGAAAATGTTGGCGACTTTGTGTATTTAGGCGCAAAAATAACGAAAACGGGTAATTAAAGAGACGAAATACGCCGAAGAATACAGCTCGCAAATAAATATTTTATTCAGTATTAACGACCTTGAAGACCACCCGCATACACACACAGGAAAACAAAGCTCCAAGTATACAAATCTACGATAAGAACTGTGTTATGCTATAGGTGTGAAACATGGACCCTAACCGAAGCATCCGAAAATATATTGAACGCTTTTGAGCGACGGGTCCTGAGGCGAATAACCGGAGCGAAGCTAGACAGGCGTATTCGATACAACCATGAGCTGTATGAAATTTTTGTCGAACCGGAGGTCTCAACGATAGTAAGACTGCGGAAGCTGCAATGGGCTGGCCACACGAATCGTATGGACGAACAACGGATACCCAAAAAGGTATTCGTTGGCAGAACTGAAGGCCGGAGACCAGTGGAGAAACCGAGGAAACGCTGGTCTGACTCGATCGATGAAGACAGTTCATCGCTGCTCGGATTTCGAAAGTGGAGGACGCGGTCAATGGACCGAGACAGTTGGTGGCGCTCTTTGCAGGAAACGGATGCCCGAGAAGGGCTGTAGTGTTAAGAAGAAGAAGAATTGAATAGAATTGAAAAGAATTGAATAGAGTTGAGTAGAATTGAGAGAATTCAAATGAATTTGGATAGAATTTGGATAGACTAGAATAGAATCAAATAGAATTGAATAGAAGTGAATAGAATTGAATGAGATAGAGAAGAATTGAAAAGAATTGAATAGAATTGAATAAAATTAAGTAGAGTTGAACAGAATTAAATAGAAGTGAATAGGATTGGAAAGATAGAATTGAATAGAACTGAACAGAATTGAATAGAATTAAATAAAATTGAATTGAATGGAATTGAATAGAATTGAATAGAATTCAAAAGAATTTGAATAGAATTTAATAGAATTAAATAGAATTGAATAGAATTAAATAGAAGTGAATAGCATTGAATAGAATTGGAAAGATAGAATTAAATAGAGTTGAATAGAATTTAGTATAGTTGAATAATATTGAAGGGCATTGTATAGAATTGAATAGAATTGAAAAGAATTGAATAGAATTGAATAGAATTGAATATAATTGTTCAATTCAATTTAAAAGACATAAAAAATGAAATTGTACGACAAGATAAAGAGCTCATTAAAGAGAATAGAATAGGATTGTAAAGAAATTATTAAATAGAATTGAAAAAAAAATAATGAAAATTGAATAGGATTGAATAGAATGGAAAGAATTGAGTAGAATCAAATTAAATAGATAGTAATTAAATTGAATTGAATAGAATTCAACAAAATAGAATAGAAAAGATAAAAAAAGATGAAAGGAATAAAAGGAGAAAGTCATCAAAGTATTTCAGTTGAAAATCGCCAAGCAAAATAGATATCAGTTGAGAGTTATAGTAGAAAATAGAACCAAACAAGAAGAAATTAAAAAAGAATGAAATATTTAAAAGGATTGGATAGATTAAAAAAGATTGAATATTGAAGTCAAACAAAATCGGGTCTAAATACCTATACATTATTGAAAAGAAACGAAAATAATAGATTATAGCTTATTATAAATTAAAAGAATTGGATAAATTTGAGCAAACATTAAGAAAAATTGAATAGAATAAGATCAAACAAAATAAAACAGTGAAAGACGAAGTGATAAGATAAAAATAATGGAAACAAGTTTAAGGGAATAAACCATAGTCGAAAACAATGGAGTACAGCGAAATAAAATAGAATAAGATAGAAACATAGAATAAAAGTGAAAAGAATCAAACAACAGAATAGAATAAAATTCAACAGAACTCATTAGAATTTAAAAAAAACGTATAAAATTGAAAAGATTTGAATTTCGTTTGAAGGGAGAAAAGAATTGAATTTTATTGAGTAGAATATAACTGAAATGAATAAAATAGAATAGAATAGAATTAAAGAAATTGGTATCGAAAAAAGTTGGAATGAGCTGAAGAAAATTTAATACAGAATTGGGAAAACTCCAATAAAATCAGAATTACATTTTCTTCAGTTCTTGCCAACTTTTTTGCATGTAATTTCTTTAATTCTATATAATTCTGTCCATTCTATTTAATTCAAATTAGTTATATTCTACTCAATAAAATTAAATTCCATAATTGAAAAGAATTTGATAGAATTGAAAAGAAGTGTTTGAAGTGGAATATAAGAATATAATAAAATAGATTAGAAATAATTCAGAAGATAGATACAAAAGTAGAAAAGAATATGAAAAAGAGGAATTGAATAGAAGATGAAAGTATATGAAAATAGCTAAATTCAATTGAAAATAATTGATAGGATATCAAACAATGGAGTAACAAGGAAAGAAAAAGGAAAGCAGAAAAGAAGATTTAAGAGTGTAGAACATCTGAAAAAAGAAAATAAAAAACTAGAAGTAAAATGAATAAAGAAAGCAAATAGAAGAAGAATAGTGAAGTATAATATAAAATAATTTAATTCATTTTCATTCATAATTTAAATTATTTATTAACGAGATAAATTTTTAAAAAATCTATGATAGAGAGAAATCAACTTGATAGAAAAGTACGTAAGATATGAGAATAAATGTTTGAAAAGAGCAGAGTCAATTTATAGAAACTAAATTCAATGTAATTAAGAAGAAAGAAAATAAGAAAATAGAGTATAAAAGAGACAGGAAAAAAATTAGAGATAAGATTAAATTGAAAGCTGAAAGAAGACAGAGTAAAAAGAGAATAGAAAAGTGTTTTATCACGTAATAGAAGTGGAAAAGAAAATATAAAAGTACAGATTGATATTTAATTGAAGGGAATCAAATTATTTAGAGGAAAAAAATTGAAAATAATTAAATTTGAGAAATTTGAAAGAGAGATGAAAAGAAATAAAACAGATGTGAATAGACTTAAATAGAATGTAGACGATCAGAATTGAGAGAATTGAAAAACGTTTATAGCAAATTGATTGAATGCAATTAAATAGAGTTGAATAGAATTAAAAAAAGTCAAATATTAATGCACTGAAAAAGATTAAAATTGAATAAAATTCAATACATTCAAAAAGATTCAAGGGAATAGAAAATAATGCAATAAAATTGAATAGAATAAGTAGAAATTAAAGTACCGAATAGAGTGGAAAAAGAAAATTAAATATTAAAATTGGCTTAAATGGAAAAGATTTGGAAAGTTTAGAATAGAATTATATATTTTTAAACAGAATTTAATATTAAAAACAAAAACTATATGTTAAAGAAAAATTTAAATTATTTGAATTGTAACTCAAGATTCATAGATTTAAGAGAAGGAATTTGGAAAGTAGAAAAAGTTAAAAAGATCAGAATAAAATGAAAATAGTTATTTGAATAGAATATATGAAAAAACTGGAAACGGAAATCAAAGAATTTAATAGTGTACACAGGAGTGAAGTAACGCATGTCAATATATTCAAAGAAAATAGAAAAGTATGGAATATAATGAAAACATTTTATTGAAGGAAAGTATTGTGAAATTAGTGACGAAAAATAGATAAGGAATAAAGCATAACGATTCAAAATTTAATCGAATCAAATAGAGTCGAAGTGAAAAGAAAAGATACTTGAATGAATCAAATACAGAATAAAAATGCATTAAGTAGATAAATTAAAAAGCTAGAATATTTTAAAAAGAAATTAAAATACTCTTTGTAGCATGGAAAAAAATAGAAGAAAGGTAGATTGGAATAAGCAATTGGAACAAAAAGAAAGGAATAGAAAAAATTTGAAAAAACTATTGAATAACGTTGAATCGCTGTTAATTATTTGAAATATGCAGAACAAGAAAAGTAGCCTTAAATAGTACTAATTCCATCAAAACTGTGTTTTTTTGGTTTTGACATACATACATATATATATATATATATATATATATATATATATATATATATATATATATATATATATATATATATATATATATATATATATATATATATATATATATATATATATATATATATATATATATATATATATATATATATATAAATGTGTCAAAAAAATAGCGTTTTGATGGAAATAATACAAGCTAAGGATAGTTTAGAAGCGCTAAACATGTGAAAATACACACAGTAAAAAAAGTAGCTCAATAGTATAAAAAGAAAGAAATAGAAGGTAAAAAATACAAAAGAAAAACAGAAAAGATACTTTATTTTTGGTGTGTAATAAAATATAGGTAGATTAGAGACTGAGAAAATTGAGTTGTAAATATCAGAAATTTAGCTAAAATATAAGGAAGTAAGATGTAAGAATTGATTTGAAAAGAATAAAGTGAAAAAGGATAGAATACAATAAAGATGGAAAAATTTTATAAAGAATAAACAAATGTTGGATCCTTTTGACGCTGATCGAAATTCTTAAGCAACTCGTGAAGAAATAAAGAATTAAAGACTGAAGTCAAAATTGAAAATTATAGAAATCGAAAGTATAGAAAGCAGTAGAGTTGAAATCGGGAAGCAATAAAAATAGGGAGATAAACTAAAATAGTATCATATGAAAAACAGAAAGAGTAAACAGTCAAAGAGGAAAGGGTGAAAAGTAATGAAAGGTAGAAAAGGCACTAAAGCAACGCAATAAAATTTCTTGGTTGCAGAAAAATAAACAGAATAATAATATTAAAAAAATAAAAAATAAAGTTTAATTATTAATATTAGAAAGAAAAAAGCTTGAAAGAGTAGGTAGAAATAAATTGTAAATAGAGCACGAAACAGAAAACATGTATAGAAACTAAGTGAGAAATAGAAACAAGAAACAGAAATAGAAAAAAACCTTATTCCTTGCTGAAAATTTACGATTTATAAGAAATCATCCACATGATATTATTTATTGAAGAATAAGGCAAGGAAAATAGTTTCGGAGCATTGAAAATAAATTTCGAAAATGATTACATAGCTTTGAGCAAATCAAATCCAAAAGAACAGAAGAAAAATTAAATGAAATATCTAGAATTAATGCAATAAAAGAGAGAAAGAGGAAAAAGAAAAATATAGAATAACAGAAGAGAAACTCTTAGAAGAGAAAGCTATTAAAAAGAAGGTACAAATAGAAGAAACGGCGTGAAAGGAAGAAAACGAAAAACTATAGCGCAAAAAGTTAAAGTACTCAGTCAGAAAGAAATGAGCAATAAATGAAAAATAGACGATATGTAGAACGATACATGTGTTTGGAAATCAGAATATTCTTCTTTCTCTGGCGCGTTTGTCTGGTCAGCAAATGGCTTTGGCAGTTGAGCGTGGGTGAAATGCTCGGCCGACTCAGTTAGTTAAGGAAGGCTAGTCGGTCTACAACTCTACAGAAAGGTGTCGGTTAATATAAAGTTGCTTGGTGCATAATTAGTAATTACGGTTTAATTACAAAAATATTGAGAGTATAATGTGAATTTATGTTGAGTTTGGATAGAAAATTTGAGAAAGTGCAGTTTCGGGAAAAATTTAGAAGTCTTATTTGAAATTATTTAAAGTAAAACTTTAATGCTCAATTATACATAACTAGCTCGTTAAACAGGATACTCGGAATTAATACGCAATGCACACAAAATACTTCTAAAGGAAAGGTAGAGAAGAAATTCAAAATAATAAAATCAAAGATGGGGACAAAAGAGTCCCGGCGCGAACAACGTTAAAGACAGCACAAAATAGGTAGGAGGGGAAGTATGAAGTACTATAAAAGATTAGAATAAATAGAAAAAGTTATTTAGAGTGAAGAATAGTTGAACATAAGAAAGCATCTCAAAAAAAATATGCCAATCAAATTCAAACAGAATCTGAATAAATCAATAAGAATATATATAGCAGCATGCAATTCTTAGATAGGCTATGAAATTCAAAAAAACAATAGATGTAGCAAGAGAGGTATATGATCATATTTTGTCGACAAACGACAAAATAAACAACGTGCAGGAACGTAGCTTTATCGATTTTGTAATTCAAGAAAGACAAAAAATGAAGACACTAATAAAGATAAAAAAGTCTTGTGCTAATTGTTATCAAAAATTAGAGATACGAAGAACAGCTTTACGGAAGCCTCACTTTTCATGCTTTACAAATTGTATACATAACAAACTATCCATCAATTAATTGAAGTCACATTTTCAAATACGTAACATCATGCTGAGTTTAAAAAATACATGCAATGTTTTATAATCATATAACTTAGAAACGTCATGGAACAATACGTTATCAATATTTAGAAACGTCATTGAACAATACTTTATCAATACAATTGATGATTGCTAAAATTAAAATTCTTTTTGGATTAGTTAAAATCTAACCCATTGTAACATATATAAAAAACTATAACACAATAAAATGTTAGCATGGATCAAGCAGGAGAATTTGCTTAAAATCAAGCTTTGTTGAAAGGAGTTATTTTTGATTAGAAATTGAAAAAATTTATTGAGCCACAATACATGCTAGCTTAAAGTTAACAACTTTAAAAATGGCTAGTAATCCGGCTACGAGCACACATGGAATAGCTTGCGCATATAACAATGAAATAACATGCTATCAGCAAGGTATTTAAGCAAATCCATTAAAATAGCAACTGGCAAGAAAAAAACGAATAAATTGAGAAACGAATAATCTCAATTTTGAATTGACCAAACGATATTTGATCCCCAGATCCTTAAATTCTATCGAAAAATATTTGAAATATTTTCATTAAAGATTTCGCTTCACTAATTAATTAATCATCAACACCACTAACAGAAATTGTTTAGTCAAAAAAACAAAATCTTAAAAATATTCATAAAAAAAATCATTCACACCACAATCACAATGATGTGAAAATGCAGATGGAGGAAATAATCAATTAGCGTTGGCATGAATCAATCAACACCTCGATGTTAAAAAGGAAATAATCATAGTTAAAGATATTTCAACCCGATGCGTTTTGCTTTGTTACGGAAAGCAGAAAATTTGAAATTGGAAAATTAAAGCAGTGAATAGAGCAGAGAAAAAAACAGGGAAAGTGACAGCAAAGAGAGGAATAGTGAAAGAAAAAGATGATAGTTATAGAGTCTTTTTTTAAATGTTTATACATTTCGAAATCAAAACATATATACATACATGTTTAACATAAAAAAAACTATACAATCTCATTCGTACCTTACGAAATCAAAACTAAAAAATTCAATGAAAATTATGATAAAACTTCTAAAGAAAAAGAATTATAGTTAACAATATTCGATTAAAAGAACTAAAAAAATGATAATAAAAATTGTTGGTACGTTACGAATTAAAATTAGCATTTAAAAGTAAAGTTTATCAGTCATAATCGTCAGCATAAAAACATACTTCTAATCAAGCTGCAAACAGTTGTCATAGGCGTAGTTATTATGTTGACAAGAATTTTTTCTCTATATATAGGTGTAGGCATAAGAGAGAGGGTAACTTTAGATTGTTTTCGTTTTCTTTTTTACTCGATCATCATTCTCCTTAATTTTTAATGATTTTCGCTTGTTTTAAACGTAAGAAGTAGAAAAGTGTATTCCTTAATTTGTACGACTATATATTTTTTCTCTCTAATCTCGTATATGCTCCATGGCAAGCTTAGAGAATCTTAACGTTTAATTTTTCTTCTCTTCTTTATACCAATCTTCACATCCTGGCACATTTTCAGGTGCGTCACAGCGTTCAGTCTCCTCGTTATATACTTCACCGATTTGGCATCCCAAATCACGTGGATCCTTACCGTTCAAGCAAACATAGAATTTTTGGCAATCGGTAGGATGTGGGTATTTAGGATGAGCAACGGCAACGCCAGAGGCATCAACTTTTGGTTCGGTTGGACAGCTGAAGCCGTCTTTAAGTTTGTCTGTTGAAGAAAATTTGTTAAATATGTATGATTTGACAGAAAGAACGAGCTGAGGAGGGACACTTACTTTCATCGGCAACGCATCCTTTGCGACCGGCAGCATCTGGCCACACGCAAGTACCACTGTATTCATCAAAATGAAGACCTACAGTGCACGTGGTTTTCACGGGTTCACCTTCAATACAGTTGTAGAAAATATTGCAAATGGTTGGATCAGGATCAGCAAAGAAACCATTGCGACGTGGGCAGAGTGCTGTGCTCTTTGGTGGTTCTGGAAAATTTACACAATTTAAATCATTTCAGCGCTGAAAGATAGCAATTTTGGTAACTTACGAAGTTCAACACGGTCGCCACAATCAACGTTGAAGGGTTGATCACATTTATTGATTTTCCTATTCAGAGGATCGAAAACTAAACCATCTGGACATAATTTTTCAGTAGCAACACCATCAACACAGTGATAAAATTTGTCACATTGGACTGGATCTTCGTACTGGCCATCCTTATCGGGACATTTGTAGTTTGATTTTTGTGCATCTGTAAGTAGAAATTTTATGTTTAGCTTATTAGATTAAATACTTTGATGAGAAAATATCGTGACTACATTAAAATTTATATAAAATGCGATAGTTTTAGAATAATAATAAATAAAAATACGAAACTTTAATTCCAGGCAAAAACCCAACAACCAAAAACTTGCATGATGTAAGTTGAAACGTAGAAAAAGCGACTAAAAAGAGAGTCTATAACAAAAGATAAAGTGGTTTAAGGCATTTTCTGCCGATGCATAAAAGTTAAAATAGTTATATTTCTTATTATTTTTTGTCAATTATGTTCATTACACATACAGCAAACATTTCGACGTAATCTTTGCATATGACAGCTAGTCTAAACTATTGACAGCTCGTTTCTCGTAGGTACATTATTGTTATGATAATCTCGTCCTGCACTAGGTGATGAAAAAGGGGAAAGGAGTTCAATCACCTTAAAAGTGCATAATTTGTATATGAACCAAATGTCTCACTCACTGACAGAATCAGTAACCTCTACCTATTTATTCGTATGTTTTTCATGGAATAACAGTAACAAAAGGATCATTTTAATCAATTCAAGCCAATTTATATTATTTGCGCGCTGTTATTCACGGCTAAGAGTAGAAGCAATCAGCTGGTTCAGATGAAGCAACTATATATTGTATGATTTAATTTGAACGATATCCAAGATACAGTGCTATTTTAGGTGATGATAATTTTGGTTACCTCTTCTTGTTTCTACCTTACTCTTTCTCGACAAAGCACTGTACGTTATTTGTTAGCCACTGCTAAAAAATAGTGCTAATTTGCTTCACTTTTGCAATTATTCCTAAATTTTAGGCCGCTGAAAGAATTTTTTTTACAGATGAAGTCAGTCAGCATATTTGGAAAAGAATACAATAGAGACTGAGAAAAAAATATTGTGTCTGGAAATTGAGAAAACCCCTAAAAGAGTAATTGATCTTTATTTAAATATACTTTTTTTCAACCCTACATTCTTTCAGCTAAGGAGCAATATATAGACAAGTTATAGGCCCTCAAAATCATCAAAAATCTTTAAAATTCATCCAAAACTCAGTGAGTGTTAAGACTTACTGGACAACTACTTTGTAAGCTAATCAAAATGTACGTAAAATATAAATAGCAATCTGAACTTTTGGCAAAATGAAATAATTATTTTCAAGGGGACCTCAATTGTTTATTGCAATCGATCGACTATGAACAAATTAATCAAAGATACATTAACAGCAAAACTTGCGCCAGTATTAACACAAAAATACAAAAATGCTTTATAAAAACCTCATCAAGAAGAAAGTATTAAGACCACAGATAACAAAGCAGCTAGTCTTTCAGGAAGTACTTCAAAAAAATTTTCGTTTTGCTTTAGCCTTTCGGGCCTTCGCTTAGACATAGTTAGAGTATCTGATTATCTTCATCGAATTTATCGGCTCCCCTGTCAACCTGAGAACCTAGCCTGGAACCGCTTGACACAATACTTCAGGCCAGGTCTCGTTGGACTACGCTGTGAGGTGCCATCAAGGTGAGAGATTCTCCTCGAGCGGAAGAGGGGGGAGGAAGAGGAATTATCAGACAAGTGATCCCCCAGCCTCTACGTCCCCGACTGCTGTAAGTTCCTTTTATCTTTTAGGACTGCCCCAAAATAATGTGCCACATGGTTGCACTTGTCAATCGATCCAAGTACACTACCTGGGGTGAGCTCTTCCGTTTCCCTATAGAGGTTTAAGATTCCAATAAATAAAGGTTCGCAGGTATAATGACCGAAACATGGTCAAAAAAAAACTCAAGAAAAAGTTAGTTTTGGCCTAGGGAAGGTACAAAACTAATTAAGCAAGTTTTCAGGGAAAAACAATTCAAGTACAGCCTAATTATAAGAAAAAATTTCTTGTTTCATCTACTAAACTACTTGTGCTTTAATCTTGAAAATTTAAAAAATTTAATAATTCCATGAAAAAATGAATCCAAATCTAATTAGCTACGGCAATTTTCTGTTAGCTAATGTTAGGTGTGAATGAAAGGAAAACAAAATATAAAAAATTAAAAATTTTTTTTGGTTTTGGTAATCTAATCAAATATTACTTTTACATAATGATTTGAAATTAGATTCATTACCAATCAACTATTATTTAGGGCCTTACACCCAGTTTGGGAAAATTTAATTCCTTTTGGACCCTGTTCAGCCCCATTTTGAGCCTAATTATGCATGTTTTTAAGGCACAATTCAAAAACTGTTTTCATCCTACTCACCATAAATTAGACCCTCTTTTGACCTTTTTCAAGGTTTTTTTGTTGTTGGCAGAATTCATTTTAAACGGTCCCTATTTAGACCTTTATTCATCACTTAGCAGACTGATATCGTAAGAATGTTAAGACTACTTGCCGTTCCTCGTGTCCTCTGCCACTTGCAGAGGACTTTGTCCATTGGCTGATAATTTAGCCACCACTTAAGAGGACTACCGAGACAGCATCTGACGAGTGTCGCATGCGGTTGGCTGGGCGAAGCCAAGGAGACATTTTTTAAAGGTAGCCGGAAGATGGCAACCTCCTGTTCAAAAGAAAAAAATATCGTAAATTGTTGTCATTTAGACCCAATATGTATCCACTTTAATCCATTTGCATCTTAGTTTCGTTTGGTTTACTAATATCCACATCCACATCTAAATTTGATTTAGTTCTTTTTTAGGGTCAGTTGGGAAAGTGATCTAAAAGGTGATTTCTTAGTAGGGAGAGGCGAACACAATTCAGAACACACAGCAAGTTGAAAAATTGATTTTTTTAAAGTCCATGCACCATCAAGATACAAAGTGCATGGCTGAAAGCCTCCCACTTAGGGACAGAGCAAAAATAAACAAGATCAACAATTATCAGGTTATTTTATACCGTAAGAATTAGATTGGGAGTTTTTTGCTTTTCCCCAAGTTCCCCAAGTTAATGAAGACATAATGGGTTACGCTTAATTCAAAATAGTGCAAGCTTCAAAATACTTTACCGGTTTTAATTTTTTCCAACATATTGTGTTTATGTATAAGGCAATATGGAGAATGGGAATTTTCTCGGAAAATCATAAAATATGGTGAGGTTTTGAAGCAGTGAGAAATGGTTAAGACTTTAAGTTCACAGCTAAAATGTTCATAACACAATAAGCTGTAATATTTGTAGAAAGCGTACATCCAATTTTTGCAAAAGTGTAGCACTCAAATAATTTAAGTCACGCAAAATAAGTTTTAAATTTGAAATACATTTTGCACCGCATAAATTGATGCATTGACCCCTGCAGTTCACATAAATTGAATGTTGGCAGCACTACCAACGTTTCCGAATAACCGAAATGTTCGTGCATTGATAAGTGACAGAAGCGTCATCACGCGGTTGGAACTGTCACTCACGTAAAAAACGTTAACTCCTCGGTTAAGTCAATTCCATAAATGGGAACAATGGCCCATGTTTAAGCCAAGAAAATATCATCTGGCTAAAGTTTTTCTTGGTTCTATGCTTGGTAGGCTATATATTGTTTTGTGATGAATATTCAGTGACTTGTTTAGTTAGTGGTGGCAACTGAGGTAATAATGACAACTTTGGAGGCAGCTACCAACAAGGATATGGTAGCAATCCTCGACGTGTCTACTTTGGTTCGTGGAAATTACAATAATAACTCGCGAAGGGGTAACTGGATGGCTTGTTATGGAATTATTTATTTCAACCATTCCGGAAGATTCAATGTAGCAACGTTATTGGAGGGTGGTGATTATCCAAAAATTATGTTTACTATCGAGCAACAGAAATACATCTAACAGTTTCGACAGTCCTGGTGAAATTTCCTCAAACACCAAGTAGATGCATATCCGTAGTTTTGTTCAATGGAAGAACGAAAATTGCTGCATAAATATGTCCTTTTTTAAAGAACTTTCATTACGCCATACTGGCGGTATCACTACTGAAAATAACTACAAGATTTAAGGTACGAAATGTGTTCAAAAAGTAAGGTGACTTTATATTTTTAGGAACATATACATATTTATTCGCCAATATTTATACTGTTCTCTTCAAGGTAACCAATACACTTGTATCAACGCTTTTTACAATCATCAAAGCACTTTTCGGTATAGCTTTGAGCCCTTGCAGCGATGCCGTCTTCATCTCCTCAATCGCTGCAAATCTCCATCCTTTCATAGGTTTCTTCAGTTTTGGGACCAAAAAAAAAGTCACACGGGGCCAAATCCGGTGGGTACGGTGTCCGAAACGTGATTGTGGTATTGTTATTGGACAAAAAATTCTTGATCTTTGTTCAATTTTTTTTTTTTTTTTTTTGATAGAGAAAAATTGGCGAGCACGCAAAACACTTCTAACCGTTATCCCTCTCACAAACAAACTAAACATATTATATAGCTGAAACTGTAAATAAATGTTTGTGACGAGCTTATCAACATGAAAAATCGATAGTCAAATGTACGTGGCCCGCGAAATTTGATATTTCACCTTACTTTTTGTACACACCTCGCCTTTGAGAAATAAGTATTGCTCTTAAACGGCAAGTTTCCCTAAGAGGGTCCGCTCATGGATTTTTCATCGCTCGGATTGGATTCGTGGTGCTATTATTTTGTTGTGCGTCGTTCTACTTGTATTAGAGTAGATTATTTCTAGCTAAAATAGAGTAGCTTAGGTATTGACACCACAACGGTACGGGAGTCGTGAATGCGAAAAGATCGATTTAGTGTTGTCGGGAGGTTTTCCTTTCGTTTTTGAGTAGCGAATACCTGATGATCGTAGAGAAACGAAAGAAGCTAGAAAGAATTTGAATGCGTTTTAAATTGGACAAATTTAACGGTGGCTGAATATTATAATTGAGCGAAAGGGCTACCTACGGTCTATCCTACGAGCGAACTCCTCTCCAAACTAGCTGCCAACCAGCAACCACCAATGTAGTAGGCTGTTGAGTGTCCAAATTGGTTGCATTTAAGGTTATAAGTCAGTGGCATGGCTTACGACTTTACCTCTTTGAATCGTTAAGAACTCGATTCAAATTTCCTCGGGGAAACCTCGATGACGAACGAGATGTGAAATTATTACATATTTTTATTTAGGCATTGATAGTAAAATCCAATTATGCAGAAAATTCCATCGGGGCCAAATTTTTTCAGGTTAGGCGTTGGTGAGGCAATGCATTGCTTTCAAATATAAAGGCCTAAAAGGGATTCAGTGTTGGGCTCTAGTGGAGTGGTGCGACTAATGTAAGCCTAACTTTAATTTTCAATCGGACATAAATGTTTCCAACATCTCCAAATTGGGCTTTACGGATTACTTTAGCGGTAATGTAAATAAAAACGCCTCGTCTCAGATCTGGATTTACAACCAATATGACAATATCTTCTATACTGCATGATTTTATTCTTGCGATTTGATAGGCATTAAAGAATAATTAAATTATCATGGTTATTTCAATTGGAGTAAATCTTACAACAGCATATAATGTAATCAATACAAATGCGTCTTTCAAAAAAGACCTCCACTTTAAATCAAATTTAAACTAAGCCTAAGACTCAAACGTGGGTCGAAGTGGATTCTTCAGCCTCAAAAATTGAAATGATCAGAAAACTTTCTCCAAAGAGGAAGAAGAAAAAAATTTTGTAAGAGTACATCATAATAATACGTACATGGTCCAACTGCTGACATGAAGACTATTGATTATAGAAATATTAATGAATAATTCTTTCAAATGTTTTTTCATTCTAATAACAGTACCGCTTATCGACATAATGAAAATAATGGAAATAACTCTACCCTTCAACGTTTATCTGAGGAGCCTGTGCTCTTCCACTTCCTCCAAATATGCTACCCATTGTAGTTTGCATAGTTGTACGCACACAGATACAGGAGGATCATAAAGTATATAACTCGTCACTGTAATGAAGGCTCCGCTCTGATCCATGCTTTTCAGGGCCATACATTCTCCTGAGCACTCTACGTTCGAATACGTCCACATTCCACATATATACGGCATCACAGGTCGTATTAGTGACTTGTATATGTGAATTTCATTTGCCCTATGAATCTTAGCATAGAAAGTAAGGTACCTGTGTCAAATGTGGCCAGTCGAAAAATATGGCCACCCACCATTCCCACAAAAAATATCAGTGAGTCGCAAACACCACGTGCACATATTCGAAGGCTTTTGTATGCGGGATGAAATAGCATAGTTATGAGCCACCAGTCTGTCACTATTACTCCGCCATTTTAGTACGAGAAAACCTCACGCCTCTGTGAAAATTTTAGATTGCAAGGGGTCGATTTCGCGCGCTACAACTTCGTTAAAATAACAAAAAATTGATTGTATGTGTATTTAATTTATCGTTTATGATATACGCTTGCACATTTTTGAGTTGCTGTTGCATATCTTTACATAAGGTGAATTTCAGAAAACCCAAACAGACGCCTGGAAATATGGCCATCAAGTGGCCATATTTTCCATATGAAATTGTTGATGGTTAATTTAATTTTTATTTGATTTCTATTCACATATTTCTGTTTAAGTTTTAAATATTTTGATTTATTTTTGATTCATGTCACGGCGCCGCGTTATAAATCAAGGGAAATCCGAGGTTCTTGGAGTGAAGCCAACATGAGGTCAATGATGACAGCTGTTGATACGGGTGAAATGAAGGTTTTAACATCGTCCAAACAATTCAAGATTTCTAGACGATCGCAGCAACGATATCTTGCAGATAAAAAGGAATGGAAATCAAAGTTAGGAAGGAAACTACTTCTGAACATTTAAGAAGAAAAAGACTTAGTAACGCGCATCATACGACTAAGTGATGTCGAA
The DNA here is from genome assembly GCA_963969285.1 of Odontomyia ornata. Lineage (NCBI taxonomy): Eukaryota > Metazoa > Arthropoda > Insecta > Diptera > Stratiomyidae > Odontomyia > Odontomyia ornata. The sequence continues at coordinate 464,042,378 of OZ017739.1, forward strand.
TATCCTCTGACTACAGGTGTCGAATATGATAAATAGCATTAAATGTGCTTTGTTTAGCAGAGATTGGCTTCGAGTTTTTATGAAACGGAATCCGCATATTTATAGAAGGAAGGCCCAAAATTTAAATCCAGCTAGAGCTCAAAAACTAAATACAGATGTCGTTTCAGATTATTTTTTGAAACTACGAAAGCTACTGGAAGAAAATGAGCTTATGTTTACGCCAAAGAGGATACATAATATTGACGAGAAAGGTTGTCAACTTAAGTTACATAACACCTGAAGTTTTAGCGGAATGCGGTGCAAAAAGATACACCTAGTCACCAACGTAATTAAAGTCTCTTGTGGTAGTGCTGCTAGCTACGTAGGTCCTCCAATGACTTTCTTCAAGGGCGAACATATGAAACTGGAATGGTTAGAGTCATCATCAGCAGGTTCAGTTAGCTAAATGACGCCTAAAGGCAGTATGACCGTGAACGCTTTTGTCTACTGGATTCACCACTTTGCTAAGTACAAGCTTCCTGGGTCATGTATATTGATATTTGATGATGCAAAATGCCATTTGGAAGATTCGATCGTTGATGCTGCGAAAGCGTTCGTGATAAAGCTTTTCTGCCTTCCAAATAACACGACCCATGAACTACAACCAACGGACAAATCCGTAATCAGATCCTTTGAAAACTACTGGGATGAAGAAATATTGAAATATTGGTCACATAAACAAGACAGGAGAATCACAAAACAGAGATTTGGAGCAGCTTTTTCCAAAGTTGGGGACAAAGTTCTAACTCCGGCAAATATCAAAGCCGGATTTGAGGCTTCAGGTATATATCCATTTTATCATACGAGAATTCCCAAAAAAGCATATATGCAAAGCATTCCAACTAATCGCCCTTCTCCGATAACTCCTGAAAGTGGCACATAATTCAATTCATCACCGCCTACTTAAGCAAGTACATGCATTAGTACAAATAAATCCGGTAATAATGCACCGGCTATATCGTACAATATGTATGACAGTGAAGATGATGTTCCTTTGGCAAATTTTCAGAAAGGAATTGAATCCAACAGTATGAGCAAAACAAATCCACATTTTGATCGCCCGAATTCAATTTTTGAAGTGCTACCAATGCCAAAAAAGTTATCAAGTCCAGTAATTGCTCCAAGAATAAAGGCTGTTAATAGTCTAGCGCTAGAGTTAACCAATAAAAGCTTCTCTTATGATAGGGTTACGCCCGGAACATCCAAAACTGTCCTTACAAAAGACCCAAAGAAAAAAAATCGGATTGCATTAAACAATAGCAAAGGGCGCAAAAAATGCAGGCGAGTAACTAACAATAAAAGCTAGTATTATTTTGTTTGCGATGAAGACAAAATCGCTGACATGAGGCTTTGTATCAAATGTGTAGCATATGTCCATGAAAAATGTATTGGACTTACTTCTCAGGACAAAACGCCTTGTGTTCGCTTTTTTGTTGAATCATTATTTATTTTTTTTTTAATTTTCTTTAAGGACTCATTTTATTTGTTCAAAATATATAGGACTCAGGTACTATAAGTTAATTTGGCTTGAAATTTTTGTAGATTCTTTCCAGGTTATAGTCTCTTAAGGTCAGGTTTTGTCATACAGTCATGTCTTCCCTGGTTGGGGTCATGCATTTAGTTTTATTGACTAGAAGAAGATATTCAATAATTTGACTTGTAAATGAGATACTAATTTGTGGGCTAAAACACCAATGTATTTAGTTATTTCGTAGACCCCAATAACGTAATTTGCTTTTTTTTGCAACGCCACATTTTAGCAGCATTATTGCCTCTCTTTTGTTCACATGGGAATGTATATCCACTTTTTGTAATACGACCATTTTCTCTTATAAATCGATAGCATACCAAAATCAAATGCGTGTGGTTGAAAATCTGCCTACTTTTGCGCATTCTTAAAAAAAACTGCTTAATTTCAATCCCAAAGTATTCTCTATAAGGAGATACTCAACGAAAAAAGGTGAAATTCCAGAGATGAATGTCACTGTAATGCTTTGGCCGTATAACAAAGCCTAACTTTTTGTTGTAGCTCAATGAATATACAAAATTAGTTTTTGTTAACAAAAAAAAATCTTTGAAAAATTTCACTGTTTTATATTTGAATGATGATAATTTAACCTAGACTATCAGAAAAGCTGAGATCGGTGAAATGATGTGTAATGTTCAACTCAACAACTACAACTAATGAGGGATAATTGATTCTTATCCATTTCGTTTCTACTTAACACGTTCTCAAAACTATCCTCTAATACCAATTGGTACATATTGTTAAACAAACAACAAATCAACGCTTACAGTATATCGCAATTACGTGGACAATGATTTTCAAAATTCACAATAGATAAATTGTCAGTTCAATCTTAATCGAAATGAATGTTTGCCCTCTAGTTACCCACACACGACGATGTAAAAACTTTCATTTAATACAATACAACAAAAAACAAAATTTCCAGTGTACTCGTATTTCATTGTTTAAATTCGACTAAAAGAGATTTATATTTATTACACGAAATGAGAAGTTGCATCCGTCTCTTTGTAGACAATTTGAAGAAATATCTTACAACATATCCCCCAACGGCAAAGATTGCGAATTCATTCATATCGTGGTATTTTATATTTAGAAAGTAACTTGGCAAGTCTCTTCAGTCGAAGCCCAGGAGAATGGAAAAGATATGTGTGATGCGGGGATAAAGACACGATGTTGTATCTGCTGTGCATATCTTTTATTTCATCTTTGCAATTACAAGAAGAAAAACCAAAGAAAACAGCATCCTCTTGGCCCATCATCTCTGACAACAATCCCAGCGCGGTGATGCTCGACGTTTTATGAATGCTAAATATATTATGCAGTTAAAGATACTTTAGACGCATAAATACAATATATAACACCTTCACCATATGATGATATTGCTCAAGAAAAAAGTGTTGCATTGTAAATGATCAACGTCGACGTTGCTGTCGATTTCGTCGATCACGCTGGAGTTAACTTTGAAGAACGGTGGCGTTAAGTATGCAAAAGTTAAATGCCATCATCCATCTGTTAAGTTAAAACTTGTATCTGAAATCAACTCATCGAATTACATTGGGCTCAAGGTGATATTGCAAACGATCCCGACCAACCAATAACGATATTGGTGACGTTGCAGTTTTCTCCTTCGGTTTTTGTCTTTTTAATTTATATGAGATTTACTTTTGTGACCTATCAGGTTTCTTCGTCATTTTGCTTTTTTGATGACTTTGAGTTGATTGATTTGAATTGAGAAATGTTGATTTTCGTTTAATAGCTGTTATTTTTTCTTATCAAGGATATGCAGTGTATGTGTTAGTTGATTTTTGGTCGGTTTTTGTAGATTCTTTTTGACCTAGAGCACAGCTAATGTAGATGTTAACATTTAGGCATTGCTATTAGATTATTCTTGCTTTGTATCAAGGCAATGTTGGATTGTTTGTGATTGAAATTAAATGATTTGCATTAAGCTAGCCAGTTTGAGGATGCACAGCTTGTCTTTTTGTAAACTGAATTGAATCATTTTTTTCGACAATTTACTAATTAAAACTAACTAAAAGATATCATTAGACTAGAAAAATCACCTATTTAACTTTAATCAATCAGGCATACAAAGAATATGTAGGTAGAAAAACCAGGACGAAGATAGAACAATATGAAAATCTCAGAAGAGTAGCAAATCAGATAATTAAAATTAAAAAAGAAAATACTATGACGACCAATTGAGAAGTATTAATGCAAGTTTAGCGAGCAACAACGCAAATCAAGCATGCAAAGTAGTGAAAAGCCTGAAACGTGGTTATCAGCCCAAGATCACACTCTCCGTGATGACATCGGCAACATTAAACCAGGATTAAGGAAAGATGGGCATCATATTTCAAGAACCTTCTTAATTTTCCGCACAGCTCCAGGACATCGGAGTTTACAGATATTCCCGGAGAACTTCGGTTGGCCCCACCTACTCTGTATGAAGTTTGTTCCACCATCAAAGCCCAAAAGAATAATAAAGCACCGAGCATCGATGAGATTCCAGTGGAGCTCATCAAATATGTTGGCAGCGGTGTTCAGAAAGTCATCCAGCGCATTTGGCAACAAGAACGCATGCCGACGGAGTGGAGCCAATCAATTATACTCCCTATCAACAAAAAACGTGACAAGCTACAGATTGAAAACTATAGAGGCATATCACTACTTTGTACGGCGTACAAACTATTTCCAAAGATCTTAGAAAATAAAAACAGATCATACGCCAACAGTATTATTGGGGAGTATCAAGGTGGATCGACGATAGACCAATTTTTTTACAACCAAGCAAATGCTTGAGAAATGCTTGGAGTTCAAAATAGACGTACACCAACGCTTTACTTTGGTATTGCAGCCAAATTAGTCCGTCCGTCTTACCAAAATGACAATGACGTCGACTACCTCCCAAGTCCACATAAATAACCAATTCACCGATGCCTTTAACACAAATATCGAACAAAGGCAGGGAGATGGGCTGGCCCCATTGCTATTCAATTTAGCTCTGGACCACGTCATCAGAAAGCTACCTATCGGTAGAAGAGGTACGTTACTATCCAAGTCAAGCCAAGTGGTAGCCTATCAATATTTTGTCACGGTCATCAATATTTTGTCACGGTCAAAAACTAGTAGGGCTACAAATCCATGAGTATAAAACAAAGCTCATGACGCAATCAAGAAAAAATACCTCAAACACCCAAAATGCCACATTTGGTGATACAGTATCGAAAATGTGGGCAAATTTGTATATTCAGGCGCCAAAATAACGAGAACTGGTGATGTAAGAAATGAAATTCTTAGAAGAATATAGCTTGCAAATAAAATATTTTATTCGGTTTTGACAATCTTGAAGACCACCTGTATACACAGAAAAGCAAAGCTCAAAGAATACAAATCTGTAATATTACCTTTGCTATGCTATGGATGGGAAACATGGACCCTTACCCAAGAATTCACGAAGATATTGAACGCCTTCGAAAGACGGGTCATGAGGTGAATAATCCGAGCGATTTCGATACAATCATGAGCCGTATGAAATTTTTGACGACCTGCAGCTCTCAAAGATTATAAGACTGCGGAAGCTACAATGGGCTTAGCACATGAATCGTATGGACGAAAAACTGACACCCAAAAAGGTATTTGTTTTGAGAATTGAAGGCCGGAGACCAGTGGAGAAACCGAGAAAACGCTGACCTGACTTGGTCGATGAAGGCAATTCATCATTTCTCAGATTTCGAAATTGGAGGACGCGGTCAATGGACTGAGACAATTGGAGGCACTTGTTGCACGAAACAAAGGCCAAAGAAGGGCTGTATGGCTACGAAGAAGAAAAAGAAAAAACAAGGTGAATTAAATTTTATGGAACCGGTACCATATCAGTTCTTTTCCGTTTCAATCAGTGATGTTACTGTGTTTCGAACTTCTTTATATTGACATGAGAAAATTGATTTTGCACCGCTTTCATGAAATTTAGTTCACCCTTTTCAGGGTACATTTAAGTCGGTGTTTTTTTTCTAGCCATTCTTTTATTTCATCCTTTTTAGCAGCGGATTTGTTGTAGCTTAAATATTAAGGCTTGCATATAATATATCTTAGACTTAATCTGGAAAATGGTCAATTCTCTTCCATCTTTGCGATAGTACTTTAGTCGATTAATGAGAAGAAAGCTTTAATTGGTTCATTGAAACTTTGAAGCTCAAAAAAAAAACAATAATCCCTTTAAAGAGTATCATTTATAAGCTTGATGTAAGAGTTACAACCATAACCTATATATATCCACATCTATTACTAGTTATGATGTCGATTTTGTTTCTAGCTACAAATTCAATCCTGATATATAAAACACCTTATAGTCTTGTATTAATTTTCATGATCCCAAAGAATCAAGTTTAGCTAACGATATTTATGAGGAGATATACACGGATATAAGAATTCTCTGCATCTAAGCCTACTGACAGATACTCGTATTAACTAGAATCTTTAAGTTATATTCAATGCTCTATAGAGTATTTTTTATGTAAAAATATTTTTCTTTAAGTCTTCATTGCAAAAATCACTAATTTTAATTTTCTGTGAGAAACATATGCTACAAGTTAAGGGATACATATGTATAAAAAAGAAATTTGGAAGTTCCAATTACTTCCAAGATTTCCAGTCACACAACTCTAATTGTTTGTAAGGAGTATGTATAATATCTCCATTACGAAGAGAAAGAATTTAATTTATTGTTCCTTTTAATAGGCTTGAGGACAGATATACTACAGGCAAGCATTCTTGAAATTTATTCCAAAGATATTTGTCATACAAATCATAAAGTGTACGATCTTAATTGATATGAATAATTAATTCAACGGCTTTGCCGTCGAAAGAATGGATTTAAATGTACCGCTGCTCTAAAATATTGAAGATACTGATTCTTTCAACCAACTATCAACTTTACGCAACGAAACCCCAAGGATAGACAATTTTTAGGTGTATTTTATATGAAAGTCTTTTAAAATGCAATTTATGGTCAACAGTGAACCAAATGTTACTGTTGATATCCCCAGGGTCCATTGAGGATAATTTCTATCCGAACTATTTTGGTCAAATATGTTACCTATCATATACAATCATAATAACTGAAGGAAAGGTGTGCATCGTTCAGTTATGTCGATAAATCGGTGGTAAAGTTAAACATCTTTTCTGTTTTGTCGTAGCTGGGAGGTGAAGCCTATTTATACTCTGAGTGTGGAGCTCACAGACGTGCAAGACGTCTGCAATACCAAATTAACACCTCCCCAAAGAACCCGAGAGCCTAGCCTGGAAGTGTTTGACACACACAGTCTCGTATTGGGCCTGCCTGGGGCAGTTTCAAACTGGAGAATCCCTTCTCTAGCAGAAGGGGATGGAAGAAGAGGGATTGCTGAAAAAGCGGTCACCTAACCCTGACATCCCTGGCTGCTGTTAGCTCTTTTAATCTTTTAGGACTGCCCGAGCATAATTTGCCTCATGGTTTTGCAAAGAGTTTTCAAAAATAAACGAGACTTTTGTCATATAAATTTTGTTTGGTGGCACCATCTATGAATGAGATAATGCGTTTGAAAGTTGCATCTCTCTCTGACTTCCAGTGAAAGTTTGGTGACATTCGGTGCAGTGGAAGCAAAGTTATTACGTCTTAAGTGGCAGGGTGTTTAAGTCATCACTCACTGTATTCAGCCGATATGGCTCCCTGTGACTTCTACCTAATCGGGAAATTGCATTTGGCCATGAAAAGAAAACTCTTTACGTCCATAGAGGGCATCCAAAAGGCTTGTACCGACATTCTGAAGGACATTCTAGTCAATGACCTGAAACACTTTTTCGAAAAGCTTTTGGATCGCGGGAAATAGTGTATCGAACACAGAGGAGATTATTTGGGATAAATAAACTTGAATTCATCGGAGCAAAGCTCGTGGCGTTTCTATTTTAGGTCAGTCTCGTTTATTTTGGAACACAACTTGGATTTGTCAACCGATCTAATCATCTCCCAATTAGACTATTTGGAGAGAGCTCTCCTGTGTCTTTGTAGAGGTTCTAAAGCAGCCTGTTCCATCTTTTTTTCTTTTTGACTGTTAGTTTCCTGCACCATAATCCGATTTTCTAAAACGAATAGAAGTCAAACTAAATACTTCATTGAAAATAAGACTCTTCCACATATTGCCATTCAGAAGCTATGCATAAACATACATATAAAAAAAAAATAAAATAAACAAACGTGCAAAACTTATAACCTACTCTCCTATCGAAGTCGGTTAAAAACAAGAATCTTTTTAAATTGTCCAAATTGACAAAGAATTAAATACTTAGATATCAACAGACTGGCAGACATATTTCAATTAAAATACAAACTAAATTTTAGTTTTAAGTTTGTCGATCTATCTATTCAAAATACCTCTGAAAAACTTGGTTAATACAAGTTAAAATTCTACATTGTAGATCGCGTGTAAAAACTGAACTCAATATGTACGATGAAAGAAAAATTTGGTCTAAATGACACTAAGATAGCACTTAAATCAAAAAAATTATACTTTTTTCGAGAACTTTCGCATGAAAATCTTCAATAAAAGCCACAATTCATTACAATACGCAGCTTTTTCCTAGTTAACTGAATATGCTGCCTTTACATGGATATTGATACTTCTGCTTTGGAGTATTTTTGCAACTTTGAAAGCATGACCGATTATCATCATCAACATCTACGGTATAGCTCCAATTCGGGCCTTCACGTCCAGTAGTAGTCCCCTCCAGTAGCAGTTGCTCCCAATCGTCGTGGTTCTAGAACCTCGTTCACCAAGTGGAAATCCTTTCAGAGATTTTTTGCCAGCATCAATTCCTCTCGTTTCCTCGGTTTACCAACTAGACGTTTTCTTGCGCTCTACACACTTTCGTCTGGGGAGCCTATGATCTTCCAGTTTCTGCACATATCGTGCCCATTGCATAGCTGCGTAGCTTTATGCATACTCTATCTTAAAATCTATGTCTTCAAATTTTTTTCTTAAGTTTAAGTTGCTTAAAATATATATCAGACTCCAAATAAGCTCGTTCAATTCACGAAAAGTGGATATCCTGTCTCTATTGATAGTATTGACCTTAATAAAATCTGACTTAAGCGCAATCTCGATTTGACATTATACCCCCTCGTAAACTGAATCCTTTTCTAGTAAAAATTTTGTTCACGTATTAGGCGGCTGTTAAATTACAGAAAGAATATATCAATGTCATAACTCCGGATTCTAGTCTTACCGACGCTCTACCAGTTTCGGTCTCACCCAAAACGACAAAATTAATTGACGTTCAAATATGAAGTCAGTACCTTAATCACAGCTTGCATAAGAATTAAAGTCAACTTTTCAGTGCCACTTTAGTTTTAAAGTGAAAATAGTCTTGCGAGCTTTCAGAACATGTACATATGTAAAACGTGGTCCAACCATAATGTACGATGTTAATGGTGAATCACACCTTAACGTCAAGTTTTTCGCCCAACTTAATTTGACATTTCTTTTTTCAGTGTTTGACAAATTCAACTATGGAGAGGTATACAATTGAGCAGCGCTTTAAGGTTGTTGAAGCCTTTTAAGAAAATGGGCGTTAAAATAAAATGCACTTCGTGATTTATTTGGTCAGCAAAATCGACCAAATGTGTCCACAACCGGGAGAATTGTGCGCAAATTTTAGCAAACCGAGTCTGTAGGAAATGTGAAATTACCTGTGCATGCTTGTTCAGTTCGTCCTGCGGAAAACATTGCTGTTATTCGCGATAGTGTGGCAGAAGAGCCGTCAAACTCAACTCCTCGTCGTGCCCAACATTTAAACTTCTCACGAGCATCACTGATGCGAATTTTGAATAAAGATTTGAATTTATACGCTTACAAGGTTCAATTGACTCAAGAGCTGAAGCCTTCTGACCATTTCAAGGGACAGCAATACGCCGAATGATTAGTTGAACAGACAGAAGGGAATGGTGACTACAAAGAAAATCATCTTCAGCGACGAGGCACACTTTCACCTCAGTGGATTCGTTAATAAGCACAATTGCCGCATTCGGGCAAATTTTATTTTGTGGCTGACATAGTCGTCCAGTTGAGCAGCAAATTCGTTTAACCATGGATTGCTTTCTCACCTCTTTTGCTCTGATTGATAACAATGGTCCCTTAAAGTCGTAGGCGGGGGCATGCTGTAGTGCAAAGAATTGATGAAAATCGAAAAGAATCGATTCGTCAGTGTGCACCATAATCGGGTTTCGTTCAAGGATATTAATTTATTCGTTTATGCCCACAAAAGCCAACTTGTGCAGAAATTGAAACCAAATACACCATTGCTCAAAAATCATAACATCTGTACAAAAGTACCGGTTGATTATAAGCTGAATAATATTGACTTGAAAATGATGCCAATGTAAACTTTACAGTCAAGGAAAACCAATATTGAGACATGATTACTAATTTTTTGTACCTAAATTCAGTAGTATTGATATTAGAGATGTCTGATTTCAAAATTTAAGGCTATATACTGTGCAGGCTATGATACGGTAAATTTATTGCCAGAAACAAGGAATGTACCCGTTAACTGGCTACCACTTTCGTAAGATTTGTAAAGGGTTTTCCATTAGGGACAGAACAATTTTATCTATTAATAAAACACAGAAATATTCAAGATAGCAAGCATTTTATTTTATAAATGGAATTCGATTTCAGTCATATGACGACCACGAGCCCGTTTACGGCGGTCAATTCTTTGGACCCAATTTCCCACCGTTCTGGCACACATTTCGACTAGAAAGTTAGCAATTTCACGTTGAATGCTGTCTTTGAGCTGGTCTAAAGATACTGGCTTGTTGTCATAGACCAGTGACTTGATATAGCCCCATAAAAAGATATCCAATGGAGTTAGATCGCATGAACGAGGCGGTCATTCGACCGGACCATTTCTCACCGAATTCGCCTTACAATAAATCGATTGTCAGGGGTGCTATCTGGCTAGTGGCACCGTCTTGTTGAAACCACATATCGTTGATGTTAAGTTCATCTAACTCTGGCCACAAATAACCTTCCAACATAACACGATAGCGCTCTCCATTGACGGTAAATCATTACGGTCGTTTTCATCCACCAACAAATAGGGACCAATCACACCTCCGGCATGAAAACCGCTCTAAGCAGTAAAGTTTTGCAATACACATGTGGGGCTATTGCTGACAAATACCACATATTTGGCTTATTAACAAAGCCATTGACCCGGAAATGAGCTACATCGCTGAAGATGATTTTCAATGAAATTCTTCATTTTCTTCAAGCTTTGCTAAAGCCCAATTGAAGAAGTTTCGGCGCTTCGAATGATCAAGTGGCTTTAGTTCTTGAGTCAATTTGATCTTGTAACCATGCAGGTCAAGATCTTTTCGCAAAATACGCCACAGTGTCGTTTGAGCGATGCCCAATTCTTGAGAAAAACGTGGAATATACTAATTTGGCTCATTTTGAATCGATGCACTTACCACTGCGATATTTCTTTCGCTTCGAGTGGAACGACGTCTTTTTGGCACCGAAACGTTCAATAGTGATAATTTTGACTCGAACTTATCGACTATAGTGCGCGCAGCCTGTCGGGTAATACGATTATTACGGCCGAAAATTGGAGAAAGCGCTCCTAAAGTTGAGACCACTGACTCAGAATTTCGGTGGTAATTTTTAAAAATTTCCAAACATTGCTAATTCATGAACTTTACCATGATGAAAATGTTGACTTTAGCTAATATTTTGACATTGACACTTTATTAAAAAAGTTTAAGGGCGCGTTCATATAAAGATACAAAATTGTTATTTCCCTAATGGAAAACCCTATACTACTGGACTCGTTTCTTTCAGCATACCAAAGGATATTTTCCTTCGTTAGTTAACTGAATACAATAGAACACATCGAAACCAACATTTGACACATTCTAGCCGATAAATGACAAAAAATGCTGCATAAAGTGAAAAATTGAATTCCAGATAAGGCCATGCATACATCAACTACGGCAGTCACGTGTCTGAAATCATATTTAAATATTAAAGGTATAAAACTATCCATCTATATTATTTTGATATAATTTTCCTTTCTTTTATTCAAATTCAAGTCTGAATAGCATAAAATGACACACCCTTTTGAATTATTTTCAATTCAATTTCTTAGGGCGATCAATGTTAACCGCTTTACATACAAGCTTAGCAGTTGCCTATGATAGTTCCTCTATTTCATATTTCTCCGAATTCAGTTTGTGTTCTTATTCAATGGGTCATTTAGCAAGGCCGTTGGAATAAATGTATGAAGGTACAGTACAAAGCGGCAAATCTTGACCATCTACAAATTAACAAAACTGGTTTGTTTTGGCTTATCAAGATTATTTTTATTGAAATATTTCACTATCCTTCTAAAAATCACATAATATTTGATACAATTAGTAAGTGAATATATTTGAACTGCAAAGAGAGCTGGTCTAAAAAGTCAATAAGTATATCCTTTGCATAAAAAAATTCTCATGTCATTGAAAATACGTATTTTTGATTGACATTTTACCAGAATTATGCGCTCTACTATGGTTAAAACCATTTTTCTTTCCGAAGAATTTACCAGAAAAATATTGCACTATGTATAATATCCTCGTTATCATCAAGTATGAACAATGTACAATTGATGATTAAAGTACTTAATAAACATTTTAAGTATCTTGTTGTGACAAAATCAGTATGGGAATTGTGGCTGGTGAGAAAATACGATAACCAGTCTACTGAGGAGTTCACGTGACGTAGTGATTAGAGTGCTCGCCCCATAAGTTTAAAGTCCCTGGTTCGAATGCTGTTGATGACAATGAAATTTGTTTTGAGTGATTCAGCAGACAGACTATAAGCCCATTAAATTATGATACGTAGTGGTTTATCAGAAGGTATCACAGGTGGGTGGATGAACACACGGCCAAATCATGGTACTGAACATATGACTTTTTCAAGTACCGATACATTCAATCAAGATAATGGGATATTTTAACTATCGCTAACCAAAGCCCCAAAAGGGGCTGTCGTATTAAAGTTAAAAATTTATGAGGTTGTGTTAACAGATTTAACTATAATAAAAATTTTCCCTTAAGCAAATCTCTTTTCAACTTGTTATTAATCTCTTACTGGGTAATTGTCAATTAAGGTCAGTCCTTTCATCATGATGAATTTCGCGAATAAATGAGATTTGAAAATTATTAGTAGTTACTACCAAAATTCTGAGTCGGGTAATGCAACTTTAAAAGTGTTTGCTCACATTTTTAGACACTTTAAGTGTCTTATCAGATAGGCTAAATGTACTGTAGAAAAAGAATTCTAATTCAACAGTGTCAATACCAGTGAGAGAAAGCATTGATCAAAGTATCTAAAATATCGTGCCAAATTAGTCGATCCCACGATGTTCACAAGAATTGAAAATCTTTATGTTAATATTATGGCAAATTTTGCATAATGATCTTCGCTTATAGCCGTACCAGATCCAATCAACGTAAAATTGAAATCATCTTGATTATTTGAAGCACTGAAACTTCTCCAATTCCGCTATGCAAAAGTCATCGATTAAAAAAGTCATCAATTTCTTTGAAAAATCTTCATAGGGCTTGACAATACCTTAGCAAAATGTGGATTATTTGTCAAAAAGTGATGTATTGCCGGAGATATGATTGAACCATTTTTGCCGATGAAAATAATCGCCATTTTATGGTCAATGCAGTTTGTTACTGCGACTTTTTTGGCTAGAATTAGTCAGTTATATGTAATTCCAACAAGAGTATGCAACATGCCACACGGATGGTTAAACATTTTATCTATTGAACGTGAATGTTGGTAAGATCAAAAGGACACCTCATGCATGCAATTTAATGCCGTTAGATTTCTTTTAATCGAATTATATTGGCGTTGGCGTATGCCAATAAGTTAACATCGTTAAAAGAGCTCAGGAACAATATTGAATAAGCAATTACCAACATTCCCCGATAAAAGTGAAGGATTGTTGAAAAATTTGCTTTTTATGTGCTCGCGCTATTCATAAGAACACCAAATTCCATACTTACATGTTATATACATATGTACTACAGTTGGAAAAAATTTCAGCAATTATAATGAGTGTTACTCAAATATAAAATTGTCATATCCTAATTGGAAACCCCGCTATTTCTTATTGAGTTACAAGAAAAGGTTGTTATCCCGAAATTTTCAGCATGCTCGATAAATGGTCAGTACAATGTAACGCGATCCTTAGTCATAGACTAGACCTTGGTCTCTAAGAGTACTCGTTCAACTATAGCAATTCTCTGGCATCGTTAGAAAATTCCAAAATTCTTGCAGGGATCTTATTGCAACCATGGAAGTCACTGCAGTTGCAGACAATCTGCTGTTGGATTACAAGTCCTTACTGAGAAAATCAACACCCCGTAGGAATTTATATCAGCTTGAGTTCTATTGTTACCCATTTTTCGGGATGCTGGCGCTCAATTCAACGGCAGCGTAGAATGTGACTGGTTGCGAATAAAAATGGAGAACTCTCGCGAGATAGCGAGACCATAAGTTTTGGTAAGATTTTTATCCCAAAATATTTTAGAGTTTCAAAGAACAGAAATCAAAGATTGTATTCCAATCGTATTAATTTATATTAGTATTGCACAAAATATCGATTGAACGAGTTGAATTACTCTAAATACCATAACTTCTTCAACAAAGTTAGGTAGTTTGACAAAAAATCAATGTATTTGATTTAGGTATATGACGATTATTTATGACGTTAATATAAATATATTCACAAGGCCAAACTTTAGTTGGGAAATTCTTATAGCCACAAAGTTCATTCCCTATGAGAATGCAAACGCTGGAATTTTACAACAGATCTTAATCCACCAACAAGCCTCCATCATTTTTCGTCAATCAACGACAAAATTAGCATTTCAATCCTACCCATGCAGTAGCATAAGTTAAAATCGCTCATTATCATGCATCTTGCATCACACCGGCCGCCTAACCGCGACTATGAATGTGAGACAAATTCATAATGACCATCGCTATTAAGTAACCCATAGGTGTGTGTGTGCGGTAGACTATGGAAATGGTGAAGCCACGCAGCCAACCGCGATTGCGTTAACATTTAACCGTAAATACAAGAACTTATAAATTGGTAACCTGACTCTGATATTATGGTGCCTACTACCGTTACCGTTCGTTTGGTAATATCCAATATGGTTTATCTGCCCGAAGGTTTTCACACATGTCGTGACTGTCTCAATCTAATTAGTATCTATGGCGAAAGTTTAAGGTAATTAATGCCAACAGATATGTAGTTCACTGTTATGTAAAAGATTGCACATTAATTCGTGTGACAATGAAAATGAATGAAGACTACAATGGTCTTGTTTGCCTGAGAATTATAAAAGTGAAGGAAACTTTCTCAGGCGAATGAACAGATCTTTTGATTTCATTCTTGCAGCTTCTTTGCTGAAGCTTCTATTTTATTTCAACACTAAATAGAAACTCACAGCCATCACTAGTTGTATGTATGAGTATATTTTTTTCCATTGCAGTAAAGATTAAAAGTTAATATTGAATAACTGATTATGTAATACTAGTGTCACTATAATAATTTAATGCTGAAAATTCACAATGAAAGCATGCAAAGCAGTCGAAAACATTTACCCACATTCACAATAATTTAAAATCCTACACAAATTCCACGAAATTGATTGTCACAATATTTTTAATATTCAACACTTAAGGCTAATAAAAATTTAAATAAATTACAAGAAATTAATAAAACAAATTAACACTCACTTGCAGCGACAACCAAAACGGCCAACAACACGTATCTCAACATTTTAACTGAAAATCCCGCAACTAAATACGATATTCGAACTCAACTAAACTTTTTAAACTGAAATGCAAAAAGAGAAGAGAAAAAACAAGAAATATTACTTTTGGTTTCGTTTAATCACTTTCTTCGGTAGCGAAAGTGTCGTGTAACTCTCGTTAGTCGATTTGATTAAATTTTTTTGGTTTTTCGTGCTTTGCTTTTATTTAAACGTTTCTTTATCCAAAAAAGACCAAACAAAAAATATGGAGTTGCTTTTCTTACAGGTTGGCAACTGACTTTCCAACGGTCCAGTCCCTAAATCTGCGTTTACAATATCGGACACCCAACTAACGACTAAGCTGCCCGATGGATTTTCTTAAACTACAATCTTTCGTGTGCAAACTCTCACTTTTGAAGACTCCCTTCTTGCATTTTTTTCATCATACGAATACGTCTACTGATTTGTCTTTTGCATGTGTCGCTTTTTTCCAACGTGTTACGTATAATTTGTTCCATGGAATCAACAGACACCGCACCACGACTTTAAGGTGTGCATAATGAACCTGCATGGTGAGATAAGTTTAAGAAATAATTGAAGAAAAATAAACTTGTTCGGCACCTAGGCGGCGGCGGTGACAACGTGATCAACTTCTTTTGCCGGAGTTGTTGGTGTTTGTTGAAGGTGCCTCTTGCTAAGCTGGAACCGTTTAGGAGTTTAAGGTAACAAAGCTTGAAATAGGCACGGCATGGGAGAAACTTTAAATTAAATAGGCACTAGGTTAGTAATTTCAAATCATATTGACACAAGGTTTCGCCGAGGAGGAATAATGCAACTCATTTCAGATGAGACGCTCATGGCTTTCTTCAAATTTATCCAAATTTAAATTCATCGATTCATCTTCAACTTCGTATTTGATCAAAGAAAAGTTGCGAAAAAATCACACGTGCTCATTCATGTTGTTTAAATGATTTCAAATTTTGACACGACAATATTCGTGTCAGCTTAAACGAACAGCGTAATTGCTTTAGAGGTCCGTCTTGCTTTTGAGCTTGCGGATGCTTTGAAACAATCTAAATTCAAAAAGAAATCAAATGCAGTACGTATAGCGAGAGATGTTGGTAGATATCACACCTCGATACAGTATGTATTTCCTTGAAAATCCAAACACTACAATGAAAGTAGTGATTAACATTTTATATTTATGAAACTTTAATAATTTAACATGAAATTTGCGGAAGAATACAGCTCGCAAAAAAAAATACTTTATTCAGTTTTGGCGATCTTGAAGACCAGTTCCATACACAGGAAAACAAAGCTCCAAGTATACAAATCTGTGATAAGGCCTGTGCTATGCTAATCCAAGCATCCGCAAACATATTGAACTCCTTCAATAGACGGGTCCTGAGACGAACAATTGAAACGACGCTAGGCATGGACAAATGGCAAATTCGATACAACCATGGCTATAAGAAATTTTTTATGAACCGGAGGTCCCAACGGTTGTAAGACAGCGGTAGCTGCAAAGGGCAACCCACGTGAATCGTATGAACGAACATCGGATACCCGAATAGGTATTCGTTGGGAGAACTCAAGAGCGGAGACTAGTGGGGAATCGAAATTGGAGGATGCGATCAATGAACCAAGACAGTTGGAGGCCTTGTTGCAGGAAGGGAAGGCCCGAGAGAGACTGTAGTGCTATGAAGAAGAAAAAGACAATACTCTAACTCAAAACAATCCTACCCTAAATTAATTTGGAAATCCATTGGGCCCCAATCAGTCACAAAGCTTTAGAAGATTTACCCAAAGTACCTTTCATCCCAGTTGCATTCTACCCAAATAATCCCCCTACCTCCGAAAAACATACTTACAAAAGTTGAGAACAAACAAGTTGGACATACAAAATTACGCTCACGCCGCAAGGGTTTGTTCTCGAATTACGATGTACAGACACAAACTTTAATGACATCTACAACAAATAAATACTCCCTTTAAACCAAAAATCATTACTACTCCATTTTAACTTGCCCTTATTTCGTTGCAATACTACTAACAACAACTAACTGAATGAAATCTTATTGATGTTTTTATTATTAATATAGTCTGGAAATTAAGAGAGTAAAAAGTACAGTATCTGATTCGATGGAAAGCCCGAGTGTTAGAAAAACCGTAGGGGAGAGTGGGGCAGCTTCATACAGTTTTTATATTTAGCTTTGTGGAATGCCGTATATTACGTATATATCTTTCAACTTATGTCACATTGATAGTTTAACTGTTTTATATTGCATTGGAAGTATAATATTACTGAAACTTCACGTGCGAAAATGTCCATAATGCTTTTAGAAAAAAAAGAAAATGTACGAATGTACCCCATTAGTGGGGTACATTCATACGGAGAATGGGGCACATTCATACGCACTTGTTGGATTCAAAATAACGTTTATTTTTCATACCAAATAATTGCTTCTAAACATACTATTCCAGTAAGAACAAAAATAATTCTTTTACATAACAAACAAATAATAAAAATGAAAAACGTTCCTTATTTAAAGCTGCTCGTGATTTTTTTACATCGAACTAGCTAGCAAAAAATAAATTTTTTGTGAGATGTACATGTCTAAGACTAGTGAACATAGTGTTAGTTAGCAGTCTGTAGGTTACATATATTGTAATTTACCAAATGCACTAAAGTTGTAATTGAGTTAATGTCATTATTTGCGATCAATCTTATTCATTTTACCAATACTGAAAATCACAAAATGTAGGAAATTATTGCTTGTAAGTTATTAATTACCACACAATATTAAAATCAAATTTTAGTGACCATAAAGATAAATCCTTATAGAAACTAACATTAATGCACATTAAAAAATAAGAGATGAATATTAAAGTTGAAAATATTGGCTGTTCTAGCTGTGACAGCCGACTTAGGATCTGGAAGTATCATCACTATATCTGATAAATCAACTGATGCCTCGTCTCTGACATCTGGAAACACAAAGCTCGTAGAGCTCCCTGGTTTTTTCCTCAAAAAAGAAATCTTCACTTCAGTTGAAGTATAATGTTCAATAACTTTTCCAATATAATATATGAGGATCTTCGTTTTTTCAAATTTAACACGTACAAAAGCACCATCTTTTAAATGATCAGGATCGACAGGCAGTAGTAAATCTTCAAATTCATTTTCTTGAATGTCGTCGAAAGGTGATGCAGAGCTTTCTCTTAAACTAATCTCTGTTTCACTGCTACTATCACTCTCTTCGATTTTATTTTTCTTATTTTTTGTTGTTTTTGAGGAAGCTTCATTAAAAAACTCAAAGCACGCATCATTTCTTTCGCTCTACTTTTCCGTTCCTTTTCTTTCCTTTTTTCACTTCTGTTTTTCTCTCGTTCTTCGATTCTATGCTTTTTGGGTGTATCAGTGTAAATTTTGGATTTTCCCAGGGATCGACCTTTTTAAATTTGTTTCGTTCTATGAACTTTTGGTAGAGGCCGTATAATTTCTGGTGTCTTTAAGACTTTGGATGTTGAAGGCAAACAATCATCATTAACAATCGACGCTGCTGTAAGTTGCTGTGACATTTCTCTTGAAAATGTTTGTGGAGTCAAAGCCGAAATTTCAACAAAATTATCAGCACCTGTATTTTCATTCAGCTCTGTTTCAGGATTCGAATTATATATTTGAATAGGAGCGAAATCTCCATCATTGAAAATTAATTTATTAAAGGGCCGTATTCCAGTTTTCTCAAAAGTTCTGGTTATATTTCTGGCATTAAATGCTTCCAGATAGGGGACTTTTACTAGTTTTGGAATATTATAAATATCTATCGTTTTTCCTGGGTTGGAAACATGCCAATCATTGAATGATATTTTCAGTTTTGATTTTAATGGGCCGAAAACACCAACATCTAACGGTTGAAGACGGTGAGTCATATGTGGTGGAAAAGAGAGATATACAATACCATTATCACGGCAATAGTTAATTGCATGGATAGATATGTGACTTTCGTGATTGTCGCATAGAATTAATATGGGGTTTGTTTTTGAACAGAGAGTAAACTTTTGGATATGCATTAGAACTTCGACGAAAATCTCCGAATTTATCCAACCGGATCTAGTGGCAACACCTAATGATCCTTCTGGAGCGCCTTCTATGAAATGATCCTTAAAGTGTACACGAGGGAAAACAAATAATGGTGGTATTGTATTCGCACTTGCTGCTATCATACCGCCAAATGTAACCAACTCTCCTCGCTCTGCGGATACTATTTGACCAACCTGTTTTTTGATTTTTGCCAGCTAAGTCTTTGGGTGTATTGAGAACAGTTGAGATACCAGATTCGTCAAAACTAAATACGCGGTCTGCAGTAAAATTGTGTTTGCTGTAAACAGTTTCAAGATTCTTGAAGAATTCATTGACCACCGTTCTATTAAAACCAAATGATCTGGCAGCACTCGTATTTTCAGGCTTCCGTAAGCTTAAATTGCTATTACGATTGCGGAAACTTGCCAGCCAGTCCACTCCCGCCATTTTATTTGTAACCCAACTCGAAGGATGTTTAATATTGTTGGCATTGGCAAATTCATAGGCGAGTTTTCTAACTTGAATACATGTTAGTCCAAAATGCATTTTTGAACTATCTAAAATATACTTATTCAAAAGACCCTCTTCTTCAACCGTAAATACTTGACGTGCTGCAAATTTTGAGTGAAAAGTACGGCCCTCAATTCCAGATTGTTCTGTATTGCGAATTTTAGTTATTCGGCTCTTAAGTGTTTGTGCATTGACTCCATACTTTTCTGCTGTTTTCCGAAAAGAGAGTTTGTATACCAAAATATCAGATATAGCTGACGACATTGCTTCTTCATTAACCTCCCCACTCCTCGTCCCCTTCTTCTTATAATTTCTAACCATGATCGTTCTGTGTAGGAAAAACTATAAGAACCGATCATTAAATTGCGAGAGAAAAAACAAAAAGTGCAAGGGGCACATTCATACAGTACGAATGTGCCCCTTGTACTTGTGTATGTATCTACCCCATGACATTTTTGTTCATAAAAATATGTGCAGAAAAAAACTGGCTTCATGTGGGATAATTTACAAACCAAAAAATAAACTATGCGATATTTTGCGTGATAATCAATAGCAGTGATTAACCACAACAACTGTCACTAATCACAAAATACCTCCAAAGTTAGGTTACGAAATTACTTACGTGAGGCAAAAACACGTTCCGTGTCGTACACTCGAGTGTTCCGCGGCAACTGAATTCAAACTTCACTAGTCCATATAAACACATAAAAACTACGCACACGCGTTACCTTCATTCTTTCGCTCCGTGACCAACTTCGAATAGACTCAGTGTATGTAGGTGCCCCTTGTGTGAATCTTCCCCACTTACCCCTACATTGTTTTTGTTATATTGGGAAAACTTTCTAATGCCCGTGTTCCGTAAATACTTTTTGACTATACTGCAGCATACAGAACACAATGACCTTTCCTTGGACCATTTAAATTCAAATTTAAGGGTACCCATATGAGTTGACTCAAAAAAATGCTATATTTACAAGTTCTACTATTATTAACAAAATTGGATGAATTTCACTCCTCAGGTATTTGTTATTTCTATAATAAGAACCTACCACTATAATTTTGTCACCTATAAATGTACTCTATGTATGATGAAAACGTACATCAAAAGTTAATAGCCTGCATTTTCAATCTTGAAGTTGTAGAAAAATAACACAAATTTACTCATTTTTTCATTAAAAACAGTTACTGTTTTGTTTAACGATAACTGATGCCACCCCCCGTTGAACGGATTCTTAAAAATATGCATGACATATAGCCTTCCTGAAACTTTCATGCAAATCCTAACACGCCTGTAGTGTCAAAGTTAATTGGAAGCAAATATTGCTCCATAGCCATGTATTGTTGCTCTAGTAATACTGAAAATTTAAACCACCATAACTTGACTAGTCTTACGAGTAGTCAACTGAATTTCAAATTTAATCGAATTTGAGACTGCCCTCACGATTTCATACAAGAAAATATATTACTAACAAAGCTTAGCGAATTTTGACTTCTGAGATATTTCTGGTTATTGTACTCATAGAGGACTACCTACATGATTTTTATCGAATTTTTCGGTCCACAAATGTCCAATCGCGAAGTAAGACACTATTTTTTCATGTTCTTCCGCTTCCCCTGCCTGCCCCATCATCGATATTGCAATTTTATTAACTGAACCACAAAGATTCCATCAAGACCATTCATTTGATACCCCACTCGATTATCTTTAGTAAAAAAAAATTTTAAGGGTTTACATCCTTATATGAAGAAATCCCCTTTAAAAGCCTTTAAAATTGAAGCCACACTGATAATTCAAAAGTCAATTTTATGTTCAACAATGCTCTACGACACGACGATTTTCGCTTTTATTACAAAGATTAGTTTTTTCCTTAATTTCTACATTAAATGAACAATAAAAACATCTTAAAGAGTTCATTGAGTCAATAGTTGTAATTGATATTGCAACAAAATGTCTGCTGATTAAGATAGAGTAACAATAGTTTTTCATTTAAAAACAGTATGTATTTTTTGTATATAGCTATATACTTAACTGAGATACATGAATAATTTTTCTTAAAAATTAGTAAAGAAAAATATGTTAGGAGAGGGTGGCTTTTACGTGTGTACTACATAATGTTTCACCCGGCCACTACACTTTAGATTGTAGTAATCGATCAGTCGCCTAGGCAAACTGCTCGAAAAACACCATTACAAATCATGCAATTTTAATTGTTAATTTAAAGAAAAATGAATTATTAAATTTACAATTAAAATTCGAGGGCAGCAGCCACCCTGCAACGCAACTGAGGAGATGCATTGCGTTATCTCGCAATGGAAAATAACTGTTGACGGAAAGGAAGAGAGCTTTCGAAGGAAATCACCGTTGACGGATGCGAGAAGTCTAGCCTGACTTCTGTACTCGCATGTGAAAATTTCGAGCGGGTCTTTGACACAAGGTCTGCTAGTCATCGCGTTTGTGTAGCTTCCGCTTTCTGAATTTACATTTGCATGTGATATAAAATTTACAGATTTTACATCAACTACAGACGAAATGGCGGGCAACGTAAAGTAGCGACAGATTCGCTGGTTCCGAATTACGATGTTGTGTACTCAAATGATTTGCAGGGTTTGGTTCGTTGTTGTTGCGAAAATGATTACGCGTCGCACCGGTCACGCAAAGAAAGTGTATGGCAATTCACCCTAGCCCAATGATATCGACGAATCGCGATCGAAATAATGAGGAGTGAAATTGATTCTGGCTGTGCTAGCTTCTCCTTTTTGTATCGTGCGTAGTTGCATGTCGTCGTCAGTAATCAAAACGGAAAATTTCGCTGGAAGTTTGTGAAAAACTAAAATATCTTTGTGTTCCCATTGATAGTAGCCAGAGGTGCGCGATAATAGTCCCTAACATTGTAATCAGTAATCATTCACTGTCAATTAATACCATTAAGTTAATACGACCCCCGTTTGATTGTATCTGCACCGTGACCCAAAAGGATTTGTACAAAACAACTGAAACAAATCAAGTTCCACCGTGGAATTCGGGGCTGATTCGTATTCAGCATTAAGATGTCGGACGAGGTTTTGGCGCAATTTATTCGCCATGTGTTGACCTCTCTGATACATTATAGTGGAAAACGCGCAGCGAGACAACAAGGTTGGAGCCTGACTGCCTTGGAGAAAGTGGAAAAATTACGGTCACAAAATGAGCAGCTCATTGCGGTGTCATTGGCGATATCCCCAAAGCAAGGAAGAAAATTGATCGCGTGAGAAATTTTATTCGTCTAATTGCCATCTCTGTATTCCGTTCAATTAGCATCTTTTGATTTGTGTTTAACGGCGAACAGTGGATGATTCGTATGAGAAAAGCAGGGAAGAATTTACGAGTGCTACGTGGATTACAAGTGCTGGGAATCCCTCGGTATTTGTTTTACCAGCCCGAGAGGTAAACGTGTAAATCATCTTGCATTGATTATAAAAACGAACGTGATATGCAAGGATAAAGGGGTTAATTTTGGCCGGTCACGAAGGAAAATATCCAGGAAAAATTCCCCACAACTGGTGCGCACATTGTTGCAGTATTGCGCCTGCGTACACATTCATGCTTTTGTTTATCAATCAGACGGTGTGGTTGGGTAAATTGTACGTTTTGCAGCCAATTGAAATGTTTTAGTGGTGGCGTTTTGTATACGCACATTATGTGTGGGTGTTAAGCGTGACTTTAATCACACCGTGCACGCGACATTCGCTTTTGTGCATGCGTAGTACTGCTTTGTGCAGGAAAAATCAAAGGAATCCCGTACACAAGTGCATCTCTTCGGGTTGAGACACTACGTCAGAACAAGAAAGTTAACCTATCGGCTATGAGGTCAGGAAGATGGGAATGAACTAAGTCTTACTCGTTAACGCACAACGGTAGCGCTAGGGATCAAGGAACGACTAAATTAGCTCTGAATCATGTTGACCGTGGGGGCGTAGATGATGAATACACTTTATTTCCATCCGTATTTGCGTCATATTTATTGATGATCGGATTATCTCTTCCACAACCAATACCTGCTGTTCAATTAATACTTTTTACTAAACTTCGAGTTATGATATGTGAATCATTTTAAATAATCATTACTAAGATTAACTATCTAAACCACAAAATAAAAGAAAAAGGTAGAATTTTAAGTACCCACAAGGCCTTACCCACCCCATCTACGAGCGTTCATCGGAGGAGGACTGGGTAGGTACTTATTTTTCCTATATTGCTTGAATTATTGTAAATTATATTTTTTCAGTAATTATATATTTTATTGATTTTCTTATTTATAAAAATTCGTTTATTACATAAATAAATTTATTATACAACGCATGCATCTATATCTATATTGCGAACTGAGAGTGACTCACATATCAGCCTAAAGTTAGAGAAATGAAAGTGCAATATCCCAGAGACCTACAGAATAAAAATTTGCAAACTACAAATAAAATTTAAGCATAATATATTTTTCTATAATATAATTTTGTTGAACGACGAGTATGCAAACAAGTAAAACGTTCATTGTATATTAGCCCAGTCATATTAGGTAAAAAAAGGGGTCAACCTCGGAATGAAAGATAATAAGCTGCAAATTGGTATGAACCTTTGTTTTGTCATTCTAAATGTTGTCTCAAAAGTCACAATCGTTATCGTGTCCGCGTCTCAAGATATTCAAGGTCAAAGGTCACAAAAATCGGTTTTTCGCGAATATCTGGCTTCCTATCGGTTAAATGAGATTTGCATTTATTATAAAAGTTGTAGGCTATAAAATTCCCTACAACTTTTGTTTAAACTTTTTTTTCATACGACCAACCGTTTTGAAGGTAGAGCGCGAAGAGTGCACATCGTACAGTCATATACGGCCTAATGCAAGGTCAAGCGTGAGTTATGGTTATCAGTACGTTATAAAGTCAATTATTTACTTACAAACACATTATGGCTCAGCAATTGTTGTTGTATTTGACGGATATTCGGACTATAGTAAAAATATTAAAGCACTGGAACAACAAAAAAGAACTGCTGCACTTTCAAAATCATATGAAGTTTGTTTTGACGAAACAATGGTTGTGCCAATCAGTCAAGAAAAATTTTTATCAAATCGGTCTAATAAAAAAAAATTTATCGACATGCTTGTTGAAAAATTTAAAACTGTTAATATCACAACAAAACAAGCCAGAGATGATGCTGATGTTCTCATCATTGACACAGCTATTGCCTTATCAGAACATCAAAAGACTGCTGTCATCATAGGAGAAGATATCGATTTGCTCGTTATTTTAATTGGACGTACTCAGTCACATCATCAGGAAATTTTTTTGAAAAAAGTTGGCAAAGGCAATGTCAAAACACAAATATATTCTACTAAAAGTTTTGACCAATATCCTCGTACTAAAAAGCACATTTTATTTTTACACGCATTCAGTGGCTGTGACACGACTTCTGCGCTATTTAAAAAAGGAAAAAAAACTGTTACTAGAGCATTGGAAAAAATTCCTGATTTAGATAAACTGGTGGAAGTATTTCAACAAGAAAACTGCCCAAAACAAACATTATTAGAAAATGGAGTGCGCATCTTGTTGGCATTATATAATGCTCCAAAATCTGAGGACAACATTGATCATTTCCGCTACACGCAATTCATCAAATTTACAAAACTAAATAAATCTGTACAACTGTCAACACTTCCACCAACAAGTGTAGCAGCTCATCAACACATAAAACGTGTCTACTACCAGATTCAAACGTGGTTAGGGAAGGACTTAGAACCTAAAGAATGGGGCTGGATGCTTGAAAATGAAATCCTGGAGCCCATACGAACGTTATTACCTCCAGCACCAGCCGAACTACTAAACGTAATATTTTGCAATTGCAAAAATGGTTGTGGTTCCCGCTGTGGATGCAGAAAATCAGGGCAACAATGTTCTTTAGCTTGCGGCCAGTGCAACGGACAAGCTTGCCTCAACGCTTCACTGTATCCAAGTAATCCCGATGAAGAAAATACATATGATCCCGATATTCTGGAAGGTTTGGAGATGAACATGACAGATAATGAGGATGATGACAATGAATCGAACATTTTTGAGCGACAAGAAGAAGAAGACGACGAACAAGAAGAAGATAATTAGCTTCCATTTCCAATTTCATTACAATTAAAATCAACAAAGATACTTTTGATATTTGAACTCACATTTTGATAAATGTATATTATGCCGTATTTAATAATAAATAAAAATATGTGTAAAATATATACTCTTACTATCATTTTAACTTAAAATAAAACTAAAATATATAATCCAGAATTAATAATATTTTATACTTAAATAGTTAAATATGAATAATTATATATAAATAATCAAGTTACTTACTTTAATTAAATATAAATAATTAAAAGTTAGTACATAAATAATAGGCATTGTTTAATAATTATAATTTCCAAGTAAATAATTGACTTTATAACGTACTGATAACCATAACTCACGCTTGACCTTGCATTAGGCCGTATATGACTGTACGATGTGCACTCTTCGCGCTCTACCTTCAAAACGGTTGGTCGTATGAAAAAAAAGTTTAAACAAAAGTTGTAGGGAATTTTATAGCCTACAACTTTTATAATAAATGCAAATCTCATTTAACCGATAGGAAGCCAGATATTCGCGAAAAACCGATTTTTGTGACCTTTGACCTTAAATATCTTGAGACGCGGACACGATAACGATTGTGACTTTTGAGACAACATTTAGAATGACAAAACAAAGGTTCATACCAATTTGCAGCTTATTATCTTTCATTCCGAGGTGAAAGCCCTAATATGACTGGGCTATATAGGATGTGCACTGTTAGAACTGATAGTTACACGTAGATTAAAGACGAAATGAGTTAATGCCTGATTGAGAGTCCTTTCGATGAAAAGTTTGTTTATTGTCGAATTATTTGTGTATTATTTTTGATAATAAAAAATCACGGGGACATCATTTAAGTTTCGAAGTCTGTTGAACTTTTGAAGGACATTAGTAAGCGAAGAAGAAGATCAGAAGGAAATGTTTAGATTATTATCTACGTCATGAATGGTATAGTAAGAAGTAAATTATTTATATGTATATCATATTATAAAAAAAAATGGATACATGAATTGACGTTATAAACTCAGTCGTTTCATTTATTTGGAACCTTGACCGGGTTTGGGACCCGCCACGTTGGCAGGCCCCTCCACTCATGAGCTAGTCATCGGGTGAGCTCACCCCTTCTTTGTGTGTTGCAGGTGCTCTTGTAGGGTAGAGTGGCCTTCTGTTTGCGTTCTTATTTATGTTATAGTACTATATGATTCGATCATATAAGACTATAATATAAATCTGAAACGTTGATGTTTTTCATTTGGGGGAAAAATTCATGCGAATTATGTTTGCATGAGTTTTTCATTCAAATGGAAAACATCCGGCCACGTCTACAATGGATCTTGATCCGGATGGGGGGGCACCACTTCCACCTGGATGCCCCACATTTATTTGGGGGCCATAAGTATCTCATGGTAAAGAAATTTTAAATAATCTTCTCTTATCCATCCCATTCACACACTCATAATTAGATCGCGACAATTTCATAATTCAAAAGGTAAGGATTTTATATCATATCGGGGATAATGTATTTCTAACATGATATATTTGATTTAAACTACGTATATTTCATCCAAGTGACCAGATTGACATAAAAATAAAATGATGAATTATTATTAGTGAAAATGTTTAAAAATCGTCATTTCAAGACAAGCTAAATGTTACCGTCTGTACTCGTATGTAGACCGTTTGCATATTTTCAATGAAATGGAATTTACAACGATCAGTAATATTTGAAAGGTTCTTCATGGGGTATCCTAGGGCTGAATTATTGCATCAAAAGCCATGCTAATATAGTAAATACTATTTAATTACACTTTTTATTCTTAAAGGGGCGGGGGGAAATTGGCTTTCAGCGAATTCTCAACTAAAGCCGTCCGGAAGCTGACAACAATCCAAATATTTAGCCGTGAAATTAAACAATGGGTGCGAGAAAAAGAATTTCTGAGACTCTAAGAAATGCAATTTTGGAAGTGGATGCATAAAGGTAAGGTATAAGGCTTAAAATATTGGCAATGAGAACAAAATAGCTCATCATACACCAGTCAACAACATTTCAGGTAATACATAATATAATCTTCGTAGCGCAGACTCTGAGCATTCTATGTACAATAATCCAATAATTAAATGGCTCCGCGTATATGAACACAAGCTCTTGGACATTCAAACTAACCATAGCTAATCAAAAGGGCAAAGTTATTATTCATAATAGTAAAAAAAGGCCAAGAAAATAGAATTGTTTCAAAAACAGTCAACAGATTTGAATAAAAGCTTTCTTCCCTTTTTTGTTTCTTTTTTATTTAACAACCGGACGCTTTAGTGTCCTTTCCATCCAGCGAATTGTCAAGGCGACAAACAATAGGATCGTATAACATCGTATAACAAGTTTTTAGCAAGGGAAATGAATGAACGACTCAAAATGGTTTTGAAGAATTCTACCGTTAATATGTTAACCAAATGCAATGAATATATACTTTTAAAATTCAATAACATTTTCATAACCGTAACTAAAATAATTAACTGGAACGAGATATACGTGCATATGAATGCGTTTGTATGTCGAGTCAAAATGTGATAAAAGAAAACGAGAAAAAAAAATATCGCATTCCAACTAAATACATACACTGACAACGGAATGGAAAACTAATTTTTGTTATTTTTCGCCAGTTTTCTTACCAGAAGATACTAAGGCTCCACGTTGTTGCTCAAGAATAAGCCAATTGGTCATTTAATTCGTCACGCCACCATTCTGGCTCATCACGACCAGGCATTCTTATGTCATCTTTATCAAATGGTAGTTCATCGTCCCTTTGCGCTGAAACTGAAGTGCAGTAACTTTATCTAAAATTGTTTCTGTCACTTCAATCTTGCCCACCTGAAACTGTGGCGTCCACTATTATTTCCTCCTTGCAATGATAATTGTTCGGTGCTCGTAGTCTCATGAGATATTCAATAGACAATCTCGTGTTTTTTTGTCTATAGCTTTATTAAAAATATTTATAGTCTCCCGTTGCACTTTGGACGTCAATTGGAGGTTATGTTTATGTCTTAAGCGTTACTCGTCGGAAAATCCCATGCAATTTACAAATATCTTCATCGGAGTACACTGTTTTAATCATCGTTTAATGCTCTCAACAACTCATTCACGGGGAAGATAGTTATTATTTTCTCCGAACAAATGTTTACAAGTATATCTACAGTTCCACGATTACACCAAATGTTGGAAACGTCACTTTCTTGCAAGTTACGTAAGGTCACAATAACCACTTTTATCTTTTGTATAGTTTCCATTCCGTATCAGAATTCAAACTTTGGATTTCCTTCTTGCTTGCTTTTAGTGAAGGATTCACATTAAAGCCCATTGCAAGCTATGAACTCCGCCAATTGATCAATTATCTCGCGGAATTTCTTATGGATTTGTGACTACAATCAGATCTTGTAAGCTATTGTAGTGACGGCAGCTAATGTGGTACACTGCAACTGGCACTGTCGTGTTGATATAGAGTGGCTTTAACACGAAAAACGTTACAAGTGCACAAGACATGCTGCAATCGCGAGTTGATGACAAACAATTAAGCTGTATGTGATATTTAACGTTTTTTTGGAGAATTTTACGCAGAAATTTTTGGTTTTGCAATTTAATCAGCAGCTCTAGAAGACTTACCTAAAATAACTGCTGCAATGGGTTTTACGCTTCACTTGAGCATATTAAAAATGAGCCAGTCCAGTTGGCCGAGTGAGTGAAGCCTTCGCTGGTGCACAGAAACTACTAGTTGCTACCTACTAGCTGGTCGCTATACTAAATCACTCGATACAGTTTGAGTGAAATTAATCGAAGGACGTTCACGCTAATTTCAAATGGTTTGCACATTTGTTGCTAGGCACACACTATATTTCAGAAATCTTCATCTGTGATTTGATGGCAGTCTGTTTTTGCTTAGCTTTCTCCCCACCCGTCAACGTCAAACAACCTTATCAGCTGGCTAGGATATTTAATTTGAGGGGTGACAGATCTCTGCGGAATATCGATCCGAGGGGACGGAGGTTATCATAAAGATCCTTGCTAATTGATTTTTTTAAGTTTTACCTTATTTGAGAAGCAGTTACTGGGGATTTTTTTTCACTGCTTGCAATACTGTACATTTCTCGCGTTCAGTTAATTTGCTTGGCCTACTGGAACGTGGCTTGGACACTGTAGTGAGTAGTTGTATTAAATGATACCACAACATACTGGACCGAACGGTGCGTGCTTCCTATTAATTTTTCTATTTCACGGAAGGAGTTGCCTTTTTCTTGGAGTTTAAAGGCAATTTTTCTTTCACCAACACTATGTTAATTTCTTGTGTTTTATGTGCCATCGCACTATTCTCTTTGACAAAATATTCGTAAAGGTTTTATTTACTTCAAAACCTACACAAATTAACAAATAACTGTCATATGATTCAAGTACATGCATACGTATTTTCATGATGGGCCACCACATAACAGAGAGAAGCCCCTGTTTTGTCGTGTTCTGCTGCTGCCTTGTTTTAAACTATTGATGTAAAACGTTGATATTTTGAATTCAAAATGATGTTCTTTTAACCTAATACTACAACTGTCATTTGTCACTCTGTTCACTTCTGTCGATCTGTCTGTCAATAAACATTGTGTTAAAACGTTGGCTAATTAAAATCATATTATTGTCTATAAAACAATAACATGGTAGCAGAGCGTGGTTCGATTTTAGTGGACCAACGTTTTTTCAAGAAGATTGAGCAAAATAAATAGTGTTTTTCGAAGAGATTTTCTCGAAACTTGAAGGTGATAGTTGCTGGAATTTTGGTGACTGACAATCATGGAATTTCAAGGTATTGAGAAGTTAAAAGGTTCGGAAAATTGGAATATTTGGAAGTTCATTGTGCGCAGTTAATTGCGAGCAACTGGAGGAGCATAGGAAGTGAGTATTGGAGAGTTGGTTCAACCGGTGCTGGCGGCTAATGCTAATGTGGCTGCGATTGATGCTCACTATGCGGCAATGAAAATTTGGGATAAGGCAGATCGCGCCGCTTGTCAAATCATCATCAAGACAATTCATTCGAGTGTCATGAGTCTGATCGTCGCTTGCGAGACTGCTCATCAGATGTGGAACAAATTGCATGGTATTTATGAACAACAAACAAGGCAAGCCGTTCATTCAGTTCAGACTGAGTTTTTCCGTTGTGACATGAATTTAGCGTATATAAGTCATATTGCTAAATTTGAAGGTTTGATTCTACGCATGCAGCAGTTGAAAATTAAATCCGACGAGTCAGCTTTGATGGTCAAGTTACTGAAAGCGTTGCCTGACAGTTTTGAAAGTTTCAGGCAAGCTTGGTGGGCCAGGTCGGATGATCAGCAGACCCTCGATAACTTGATTAACGTGTTGACATCTGATGAGCACAGGCGGAAACTTCGACAAGAAAGGGAGAACAATCTGATGGCACTGATGGCAACCAAGTTGAAAATCCAGTCCAAAGGTGCAAGTGGAAGTCAACAAGGTGCAGCTGGTAAGCAGACCAAACATGATGTCAAGTGCAACGAGAAGTGCTACGGTTGTCGAGGAACTGGTCATTTTAAAGGAGATTGTCCAAACAGGAAGAAGAAGAGTGATGGGACGTCTGAAAGTAAGGGTTCGTTAGCGTTCGTTAGTGAAGTGTTCGGTGCGGAAGGCCAGAACGAAGCTTAAATCATCAATTCTGGTGCAACGAGCCACATGACCTTCAAGAAAGAGTGGTATTCATTCTTTGAGGCTTTCTCTATTCCAGCAGAGATTCGTATCGGAAACAATTCTGTGATGAGTGCTTTTGGAAGAGGAAATATTGTCTTTAAGGTGCTTGTGAATGGCTGTTGGACTTCTTGTCACACGGAAAACGTGCTGTATGTTCCAGAAGCTAGGAGAAATTTACTCTCGGTTACGCGCGCACTGGACAAAGGATCATCCAAGGATAGCTGTGAATTCCTGCTTGATGGTGTTGTCAAGGCTCAAGGTGTGCGATCTGGTCAGCTGTTCAAGGATGCTCAAGGTCAAGGAACCGGACACTTGTTGTGTGAGTGAGGCTGATCTGGGGTTCAAGGACTCTCTTCAAGTCTGGCATGAGCGTTTAGGTGATCAGAATAAAAGACATGTTGTGGAGATACTCAAGAATCACGCAATTGAAGTACAACAGGACGACGAGTCCTGTGGATCGTGTGTAAAAGGTAAACAACATCGAGAACCGTTCAAGTCACGTCAACAGCATTCATCTGTGCTAGGAGAAGTGATCCATGCTGATGTCGGTGTTTCACTTGGACAGGAGTCTGTTGCTGGTGCCAGGCACTTTGTCTGCTTCACGTGTGACTATTTAAGATTTCGTATGGTTTAGTTCTTGAAAGAAAAATCTGAGATGTTTGACAAGACCAAAGAAAAGTTGCAGCTGGTGAAGACTTAACGAGGTCGACCGGTAAAGGTAAACACCTTTACAATGGAGTCTATAAAACAATAACATATACATCGCATTCATTGAAAGTTCTTTTAGCTAGTAAACATGGCAGAATATGTGGGAAACGAGGAAAGAGTACCTGCTTAATGAGATGCTAAAAGAAACGGTCAAACACATGAATATCTCCCTTTTAATACACTATTAACTATAATTTTATGCATGTACGGATACTTTTTCTGGTAAGTTATATGCTTTCAAAATACGTTGTTCTTATTCTCGTTTTTAAAAATACTTACATTCCCATATTTACATGCACGCATAGCTTCTGTAGGTCAGTCCCATGACTCCAACTTTTAAGATTTTTTCATAAAATAACTTCGAAAGAAAAATTCAAAGAACTTATTACTAAAAGGCGAAAAATATAACAACCATGGAGAATATTTAAACAAATCACTTCTCAACCATTTAAAGAACAAAATCTTAATATACAATAGTGGTTTCACATTTTCATAAATTATAGCAAGATATTTGGTATTTTATATGTTCCACATTCCATTTGAATGACTATAGTAAATACCGTCTCTGAAAATCCATAGTTAATTGAGCCATAGCCTCAAAAAAAACGAATAAGCTTAATACTCTATGCCAAATCATCATGAGTTTCAAATTATTGATAATAATTAACTCGGAAACTGCAATTGCAACTTTGAAAGTTTCAACATGATTAACCAATCTGCCCGCTAATATTAGATACAGCAAAGCTACAAGATAATCTTATTCATCTAAATTTTTCTCATTTTCCACCTTACACAATCGAGATCGAAACTCACGCTAACTTTTACCACACTCTCCTCAGTCACACCTTGAAAACTATCATAATTTCTTCACTTCCTTTTCCAACCCGACAACGTGCAGATAAGATTGCCATCTTCATGCAGAAATTCCTATTGTTTGCAGATACATCACGTTCGGGCGGACAAGATCAGTTTGCTCTTCCCTTGGACGCTCATTACAAATCCATTATATGTATAAACAATACTCTTGCAAAAATGCATTCAATATTTGGTGTTGCTGCAACCTCGGCAAAAGATGAAAAAGCCGGAAAGTGGAAAAGATCAGCCAAAACATACCTGGAAAATTAATTTCAATTTTGCTAATAATTTCTTGTAAATTCAGTTAGATGACATTTCGCGAATATTGCGGTCTCATCAATCGATAGATGAACCGGCATTAAATGCCACCAGGTTAGGTATTTAACGCTCGCCAAGCGAGTTTGGTTGGTTTAAATGTAACTGTACAGGCGCGCATCAATTCTTTGAATGAATAGGAAAATTTGGAGGAAACTTGTAATACGAGTAATTCAGATCTCTCAAACTATTCAGTACTTGTGTTATGAACTTGTCGTTTATTGTTTAAATATAGACTAATTAGGGGTAACATGGATGCTTGTATTTATCATCAGTGTATATTGTAGTAAAATTTACATCCATTGAAGACAGGATCGCATCCTCTACTCAAGGTAGAATTGATGCCTTAAAAATTGAATCTCATTCATTTAACTTTTGGCTGTTTGCAATAAAATTTTCTTTCAACTTTGCCAATAGATACATTTCTATTGATTCGTTGTAGAAACTACTCATTAAAGATGACATTTTCACAGTAGTTTTTACCTTACCTTATGGTAGTGGCTCGCAAGCAGAACGTTCACCAGCCCCATTCAAATCAATACGATCAACAAAAAGCGACAAATATGCATGGAAATTGCTCAATGCAAAATACCTCCATCTGAATTCAGCATGCAAGGTGTGCGACTGTGGATACCTATCAGGTAGACGACTCATGTTACACTTTGCATTAGGCAAAATCGTCTGAATGTTGGCTGTTAAATAACAGTTTTTAATATTATCCGAGCATTAACAGTTTTTTACCGTGCGCACCGTGCCGCATTCACATGTAACGCGAAACCAATACGAGTATTACACTTATTGAACCCAATCTACATACTCGTCTATGCAGAGATATATAGGCTATACAGGCGTGTTGCCTGAATATTTCGTCAGTGTTACGTATGCACCGATTCACGGTTACAGCGAAAGACAATTACTTCAACGCTGACCTTTAAGAACCGGATATTAATGCAGATTTGGTATATCAGATAATTCCAGGCAATGCCATAGATCTCATTAGCAATTCCATTTAACGGTGCTTTAGCTTAACATGAAATAATTTTCGCCTAGAGTGAGAGCTGATCCTGATCAATATTCATGAAGAAAAATTAGTTTTGAATAATTTAGCCCGCACTAAAGCAAGTTTTCATCCCCGACTTCAGCATTCCAGTATTCAAATACACAGCAACGAGTTGAAAAGTGCAAGAGTTCATCACTGACTCAGGAACCCAAGAGTGCTTACTTCACATTTAGATGATACAATCGTTTCCAGCATGAGAACGTTTTCGCTTTCTCAATGTACTCACAAACTTTCACCGTCGATTTACTGCATCATACGAGTATTGAACAGCACCCGAACGTGAGAATTGCATTCGAATCAATTGCAGTGCAACGTAATTCGGATCAATATAGATTGAATCGATAGTTGCGATTTTGTTTACTAATTTGAAATAAATTGAACTTCTAAGCAACAAGTTTGGCAGGGAGGAGTGTGCTTCCATTAAAAGGCTTTTTTGACCAACCTACATACGTACCTAGGCGACGCCTGCATTCTTTCCAAGCTATTCGTGAATGATATTTGTAGTCATATACTTTTCTTGGACATAGAGTAGATTGCAGTTAGATTAATTTAATGCCCGTATAGCTATTTTAAAGCAACCGCAGCGACGTTATTCACCGTTGAAAGTATCGATTGACAATTATTATATTAAAGACAGCATGTGGAGTAGGCAGGAGTATACTTCAGCCAGGCGGATTTTCTTCAAGCTTATGAAATACTGACCATCATATTTTGCCATCATCTTTAGAGGAGAAAAATAAACATACCTGACTTTAAAGTTTCCATAAAATTTATTTGATCCTTTTTGGTGCAATATGAAGTTGGTTTTTTTTTATGGTTTTGTACTAAAATACAAAACCCTATTGCAATCACGACCTGTGTCCGTCCGTCCGTCTGTATGTCACAGCACTTTTTCTCCGAAACTATAGAGGCTACAGCTATGAAACTTTGTGGAAACGTCAGAAGTGGTGACTTCTTGAAAGTTCAAGGGTGCAAAAATTTTTCAAAGGGGCTTAACGGGGGTCTCTCCATATAGGGAGGTGACCCCTCAAAAAAAAATTTTCACCATTGGTAGTCGAGTAGGGTGTTGTTGGAAAGGTATCAATGAGATCTTTTCGAAACAAGTCTTAAAATTGCCCTATAAGTGCCGAGGGGGGCAGGAGGAGGGGAAATGTACGAACTTTTCGCGTACCCACCCCCCCTCGCGTTTGGACACATTCCATCCGAAAAATCTGAAAAAATCAATAATGTAGGCTTTAATGAGTACAACAACAACAAATACATGAGAAGGCAAAATTCACTCAACTTTGCTAGTAATAGTATGATTTATCGATTTTATGTTTTCTTGAATGAAATCTAAACGGTACCCTTAAATTCAATAAAATGACTATTTATAAGATTGATCTTTTCTGAAAGTTTCATAAAGATCGAATAGTATTTAACGAAGTTATAGCGATTTGAATTTTCCTGTATTACTATGGAACAATGTGCCCTGTATTACTATAGAAACATATGGCTATGGAGCCATATGCGCTTTTTACCGACTTAGACACTACAGCTTTGCTAGGATTTGCATGAAAATTTGAGGAATGATAGGTATCATGAAGATGAGTATATACAATTGAAACAAGTCAAAGAGGCAGGAGAGAGCTCCTAGCAAAAGGGCTTTGTAACCATTCTAGGATTCGAAAAAATAGGCCATGAATCGATGATTACAGTTCAGAGAAATGGCCCCTGGAAAAAAATTTATGAAAGGTAGCCGCTATGAGTATCAACTGAAAGTTCTCTATGAGAGCTTTTAAAAACAGTTCTTAAACTGACAGTTTTGGCTTCAGTGGGGGCACAGGCGGGGGGGGGGGGGGGGAAATATATGAAAAATGTGTTTCCTCCCTCGCGAACGGACACCCGTGAACTAAAAAATCTGAAAAAATTATCAAGGGAGATATTTATGAGTATTACACTAACAAATACCTCAGAAGACAAAATTCTCTAAACTTTGTTAATAATAGTATGATCGTCGAATTCCACATTTTCTCCAATAAAATCGTCTTTGACATGTTTCTTGATTTTATTCGTTGCTGGTTACTGCATTTTGTAAGTTGAGTACAAAACCCTTCTGACATGAGCATAGGTCTGTCTACCCAACTTGTTTAAAGCTTACTTTTATTTCACTGTTTTTAGTCGCAAATTTTTTTCATTTCAAATCTTTAAAATTCAGTTTCTTGAATACATTGTATCATGTATATATTAAAATTTAATTTATCGACTGCACCGCAAAAGTCACAACTGCTAAAATCTACAGGATCCATCGGAATTCTGTTCAGATATATTTTGATCCAATATCGCATCAACATCTACCTTAAAATCCAATAAAAATTCTAGCTGTAAGAAGCTTTCGAAATTTCGAACGTTGCCTAAACACTATTTTGATGCTCTGTCGTGATCTTGAAGTTTATTTTTACTTTCATCAACATTTAAACGAATTTTGAGGTTTGTTCACAACTACAGCAACAAATTTTTGCAGGTTTTTCGGCCTTTGAGGGACGGTTTGACTTTAGGTTTTTATTGTCAGCTTCATTACCCAGTCAAATCGATCTTTGTACCGATTTTCATCCAAATCGGTGCTATACTTAGGTCAGAACACGAATGACGGATTTCATCGAAAATAGCCGCCATTTCGTTTTCGCTTCACATATAGGGCTGATTAACAAAATCTATTGGACTTACAAAAACTAGCCGAGATATTTACCTGAAAATCGATGCAAAATTGCGACCTCCGGCGTGTTCACAAATTTCACTATATCCTCTATATATTTTCAGGAATAAAATGACTGTGGATGTTAGGGAATTACTTTGATTAAAAAAATAGTCAGGAATATTAAGAATGCTTCACAAATTCACGTTTAAAAAAATCTTTTATCATCATATCATAGGATATGTTGTTCCTACCAACCACTTGCTCGGTTCGACTCGACTCGACTAACTCAGTACCTCGCTATGGTGTTGCCAAGTTAGAGTTGACAGCTTGGCCGTCCTGGCCAGAAATTGGCCCGATTTCTTTGTAGTCTTCGTCATTAAAGTCGTAGGTATCCAAATCTGGGCTGAGTCGGCACCATGGTTTCGTTTTATCACTCGTGAACACGGAACTGAATTTTCGTTTCTGATCATCCTCGAGGCTTTTGATAACATTGCGAACGTTTTTCAAAACTTTGACCACGTAATATGGCCTCGATACTTTGGCTCCAATTTATGGGACTCCCCGGATGCTACTGGTATGTTCTGTATAACCACTAAATTGCCTTCTTCGTATAAAACAGGAGTCAAATCTTATTTTCCACCGTTCCTTTTCGGTCATAATACGCTGTGCAGCCTCCTGCCGAATTCCGCTTATCCACAGTTGATTATAGTCAACCGTATCGTCCTGTACTGGTTGGATGATACGGCTCGCTGTTAGATCCCTCAAACGGAAATTAAAAACTATCTGATTAGTTGTGAATCCGATCGTCGAGTTGATTGAGAATTTAGTACCCATTGCAAACTCGGTAGAAGCTCATCCCATTTTTTACAACCCGTCATCGAACATCGTAGGTATGACAATATTGATTGGTTAATGCGCTCAACGCGCTCAACGCGCACAGGCAACTTCACGTGATGGATATCATACGTT
The DNA here is from genome assembly GCA_963969285.1 of Odontomyia ornata. Classification (NCBI taxonomy): domain Eukaryota; kingdom Metazoa; phylum Arthropoda; class Insecta; order Diptera; family Stratiomyidae; genus Odontomyia; species Odontomyia ornata. Next base: position 464,080,850 of record OZ017739.1, read on the forward strand.
GCACAGTAATCCTCGAATTCTTTCAATGTGCATGCTGACCCTCGATTGCTTATAATACGGATTGGTATCCAAAGTATGACGTGATATCCCTCAACATGGTAACTACTGGTCGACTGTTGGCTGCTCTCGTGGCTCGAACCATTGTGAATTTACTGAAAGGGTCCGTTACTGCGATTATGTATAGACTGCCTTTGTTACTCTTAGGAAATGGTCCTAAGTGATCAATATGCAATACCCTAAAAAAATATAGGTTCAACTTTTTCTTCATAAGACAAGCGACCTTCGGTTTTTCCTGCTGGTACTTTATTGAGACAACATTCCGGATACTAAACAATGTTCAACTTCACGTAATTGCGCATTCGAGTATACCAGAACAGCTCTTGTATCCTATGGACCGGTTTATCAACGCCAAAATGACCGGCATCGTCATGATAACTTTTTACTAGTCTTCAACGGACGGCTGATGGCACTAGAAATTTAAGATCGCCATTTACTTTTCAATCTTCAATCTTCCTTTCTTAAGAGTGCAATCGCACTTTAATGGGGCAGATTGAGCTGATTTACATACTCCATCAATTATATCCATAGCTTCCTTTAGTTTCGGGTCCTGCCGTTGTAATGATATCAACCAGTGGCTCTGAGGAGGTTTTTGTATCAATAACACTTTATCTGCTATTGTTGTCGGTTTTTGCGGTTGTTCGTGTGGTCGACGACTTAATGCGTCGACATAGTTCATATCGTTTCCTGCTCGATGTACTTCGTCAAAGTCAAATTCTTGGAGTCTTAGCCACCATCGAGCAACTCGATTGTTAAGTGAAGTGATCAACTTCATCGTCGATATTGCATTACAATTGGACACCACTCGGAAGTGTTTTCCAATCAAATAAAATCGAAATCGATCTAACGTTTTAACGATTGCCAGTACATCTAATTCGTGGCTTCTGTACTTCGTTCCAGCATCGGTGCAATGTCTACTGAAATATATTACAGGCCGGAATGGTTTCTCCCCCGTAGATTGCATCAAGACTCCGGCGAGACCAATAGAATTGGCGTCGATGTTACCTCGTGTTCAGCCCGTGGATTATAAAGAGCTAGAACGGGTTCGCTACAGAAACGAGTTTTCAACTCTTTGAAGCTCATGTCTGCGGTTTTGTCCCATAAGAAGGATTTCTGTTCCTTCGTTTTTAACTAATTCGTTAGTGGCTTAAAAATCTTTGAGAATCCTTCAATAAATTTGCGGAAGAACCCCGCTAATTCAAGAAATTTTCAGGCGTTGGAAATTTTTGGGCAGAATCAATTTTCTTGCTTCCAAGCTTCATTCCGTCTCTACATATAGATGACCCAAAAAGGTTAACTCAGATGCAAAAAAACACACTTTGACAGTCTAAGTGTAAGACCCATCTCCCATAAAAGTTCCAGAACTTCCTTCAGAGTTTTGAGGCCCACAGTCACCGTCACACTGGGGATGATGACTTCATCCATATAGCTTACGATATTTCTTGATTTCATACGACGAATCAAGTCAATCATGACCTCTTGGAAAATTATCGGCGCATTAATGAGGCCAAAAGATATTATGTTGTACTCAAAATGACCAAGATGAGTCACAAATCCGGTGTACTGACGTAATTTTTCATCCATAGGACTTTGGTAGCATCCAGAGAATAAATCTAGTGTCGTGAAGAACTGCTTTCCCGCAAGTTGTGAGAGCTGTTCCTCAACAGTTGGCATTAGGTACGGCTTCTTCTTGGTTATAGCGTTTATTGCACGAAATTCAATACAAAGACGATCCTTCCCATCTAGCTTGGGAACCAAAACAATAGAAGAAGAGTATAATGAATTACTTAGACGAATTACGTTTGTGGCCAACAATTCATTCACAATCTGCTCAATTTCATCTCTTTCAACCAACGCTATACGATATGGTCGAGCATGGATGGGCGCGTCGGACGTTAACTCGATACTCATTGATTTTGTCCTGCATCGACACATTTCGGCCGTAGTCTCTGCAAAACAATCACGGAATTCATCAAGTAGTACCCGCAGTTTGGTTGCTTCGGCTGCAGTTAAAGTTCTTTCCATGCCGGGTTTTTCAGGACATTTACTTTCAATAATTATTCGATGTAAAACTCCGTTCAACGCATCCAATCCCAATTGCAAACTATTTAGTTTGAGGTGATCGGCAACAAAATATAGATCCACACGTACGATTATATCGTCTATTTTTAATGTCGCTATCATTTTGCTACACATTCTAAGCATCCAACTGCAAATCTGTTCAGCTCAATGGGCGGACACTTTATTAAGTTGTACGCACACGATTTTCACACGAGAGGTCGATTAGTACCCGAGTCTATGAACGCGTCCAAAATTTTTCCATCCATCTGAATGTTTTTCACTATTTGGTTTTATACGGAATAGTTTGAATGTAACTGACGAATATTCGCGTTATTCATATATTCCGGTTTATCTTGACTTATGCATATATTCACTGTGTCCCGTCGTTTGGCATAACCGCGATGTGGTCATCGTTGGGGGAAAGAACAGTTCACGGAAATGTGCCCCGGTTTATAATAATTATAACAACACGCTTTGACACGTCATTTGTATCGGCAACAGTCGTCGCTCCCGACACAGACTTATTAAATATTTTCTTTGACACAGCGCTCACGTTCATCGGGGTTACACTTACACTTTTTATTTCATTATGTGATTTTCGCGCAACCGGTATGTTTATCTTACTTTGGTTTGTTAGTTGTTTTGAATATAAAGCACGCGATAGCGGTTTGCATTCGAACGTCGTTTAAACCTTCACGCATATATCTTATAATGGCTGCATCACCAAACCCCGCACGTCTACCTTACGCACACATTCGATAATAATAATCCGTATATGGCTCATTTGAACGTCTAACGTTTGCCATCATACGAAGACGTGCCTCGGCTTCATTTTCGGTAGACTCGAATTCCTCTTCTAAAGAGCTTGCAAATTCATCGATGCTTTTGAAAATGTCGCTTCTTGCATCTAGCCACAATTTTGCAGGCCCTCGAACTTTCGTTTGCATTCCAAATAGAACAATGTTTTCATCCCATGGATATATGGATGCTAGTGATTTCACCCGATGAACAAATTGTTGCGCCGTCAGTGATGTGCTTAACGTTGGATCGAATCCTGGAACTATTTCAATGATGTCGCGCAAATTGTGGAACATGTTTTGGCGTACTGGGACTGCTTTTTGTGTCGGATACGGTGACTGATCTTCATCTGTCTGCGGTAGATGTAGATTCGAGGTTGATTCCATCACAACAGCCTCATTCGACACGTTTTGCATATCGTCCGTCTGAAAGCCAAGAATAGAGGTTGATGCCATATTCAAGTTTGGCGACACGCCATAGGTTATGCGTTAAACAGAGTTTGCGAATCCGCCAGCAATACTCTGTACCTGAATATTTAATGCTTGTACTAAAGTTGTGAGATTTTGCACGCTTTCTTACAACTTTATCGCTTCGTCGGACGCACGAGAGTTCTCGGCTAAAATTTCAACGTCGTCTCCATTGATGGCTTCCGCCAGACGTAAAATTAATTGGCCACGCACGAATAAAAATTTGACACGGCAATTGCGTTAATTTGTCAAAATATGAAAAATAAGGCAGATTTTGACAGAATTAGTCCAAAAATGATTCTCGACAGCTGGAGTTTAATATCATCAAAACTCATTGAAATTATAAACAGATCGTTAATGAGTGGAACATTTCCAAATTGCTGGAAAGAAACTTTGGTAACACCAATAGAAAAAATAGTTAATACCACTAAGTGTGAGGAATTTAGGCCCATAAACACTCTTAAGACTCTTGAAAAAATTCTAGAAAAAGTAGTAAAAATACAACTAGAAGAATACATAGAAAAAAATAATATACTTATAAAACACCAATCTGGATTCCGAAAAGAGCATTCATGTGAAACAACAGTAAATAATGTTATTAGTGAATGGAAAAGTGTCGGAAAGAAAAAAATAATGGCATTATTCTTGGATTTTAAGCGAGCTTTTGAAACTATTGATCGTGATATTCTGCTGCATAAACTTTATAACTATGGAATTAAAGATACAGAGCTAAACTGGTTTAAAACATATCTAAATCAGAGAACCCAAAAAACTAAAATCAAAAGCTGCACATCTGAATCTCTGGATGTTGAAAACGGAGTTCCGCAAGGCTCAATATTAGGTGCGCTAATATTCATAACATACATAAATGACATCAATACGGTTATTAAAAACAGTAAATTAATTTTGTACGCTGATGATACATTGATGTATACTATTGGGGAGAGTTCTGGCGAATGTAAGGCAAAACTAGAAGAAGATATTGGACAAATAAACGAATGGTTAAAAATGAATAAACTTAAACTGAATGAGCAGAAAACTAAGTTTATGGAAATAAACATGAACAGTGAAGAAAGCATTAAAATAAATGGTAAATTAATTGAAAAAGTTAATAGCATTAAATATCTTGGTGTACTCATTGACCAAGACTTGAATTTCAATGCACACGTCGATTATATATGCAAAAAAATTGGAAAAAAGATAGGCTTCTTCAAAAGAATTCGTCCAAAACTGTCGACACTAAACGCAATCAAAATATATAATGTTATGGTTAAACCACATTTTGAATACTGCTCCACAATTTTATACTCGTGCTGCAATAAGGCGCAAATTGAAAGACTTCAGAAGCTTCAGAACAAAGCCATGCGAAGCATATTAAAGTGTAGTAAATATGAATCAATACAACTTATGTTGGATGCGCTGAAATGGCTAAGCATAAGTCAGAGGCTAGAATTAAACACGCTAGTATCAGTGTATAAGGCAAAACATGGAAGAGTTCCTGGATACATTACAGAAAAGATCATGTACGTTGGAGAGATGCAACCCTATGAATTGAGGAATGTGAAAGACTTCAGATTGCAACATCACGCTACAATGGCAGCTCAAAAAAATTTTTTCTACAAAGGTCTACAACTATACAATACGCTACCAAATGATATTAAAGAAGAACTTAATTTTCATAACTTCAAAAGAAAATGCATAGCTTTTGTTAAAAGAAAAATTTAAATGTAACTAAACGCAAGAAAAGAAAAAATTCAATTGTAACAAAACACAACTAAAAGCTAAAATGTAAATATAATAACTAAATGTAATTAAAAGTAATCAAGAAATTACTAATAAACTGAAATCAATCAATCAATCAATCAATATTCAGGATTCAAAATGTCGGCTAATCAATCGAAAATACGCAGCGAACATTTACGGGACGGCTAACTGTTATTAAAAGCACACAATACAATAAACCAGAAATTCCGTAGCAACTGTCAGGAATAAAAGGACTGTAGATGTTAGGGAATCACTTTAATTAAAAGATAGCACCGCTTTGTTTCAGTAATGAATATTTACTATCGTTCACAAATGCACGTCAATAAAATTTCTTTTAACATCATATCATAGGATATATTGTTCCTTCGAACCGCTTGCTTGGTTCGACTCGACTAACTGAGTACCTCGCTACGGTGTTGCCAAGTTGGAGTTTACAATATATATATATATATATATATATATATATATATATATATATATATATATATATATACGTGTGTGTGTGTGTATATATATTTATATATATATATATACATATATATATATATATATATATATATATATATATATATATATATATATATATATATATATGTATGTGTATATATATATATATATATATCTATATATATATATATATATATATATATATGTATATATATATATATATAAATATATATATATATATATATATATATATATATATATATATATATATATATATATATATATATATTATTCACTTTATTCTATAAATACTTAAAATTAAATACAATAATTCAAATAAGTACTATAATACTCTAAAGACGAGTGTAATTATCATTTAATTTATATTATGTGTAGAATATCGACGAGAAGAGTAAACTAAATTAAATTTAAGTAATTATAAAATAAAAGAAAATAAGTACAACTCAATCCAAAAATAATGAGATGAAATTACAGAAAAAAAACAATATTCAAGTTAGACCACGGGATAAAATATATTAAGTATAAAAGAGAAATCGAAAAGGAAAACCCAATACTTCACATTATCAAGGAATACTCCTTTTGCTCTTTCGCATCTGGAAACGATTGAGAAAGTAGTTCCCAAGATAAAACATCGAAACAATATGGACTGATATGAAACACCAATCATCGTAAGATTGAAAAGCCTTCTTCTTACTCGCGTCAACAATATTTATCGGCGATTTTCGGGCTACACCCATCCCTCGTTGGCTTTGTTGAAATTACACCTGACGAATGTCCGGAACTTAATCCATAATGTTTTGCGGGAAATCATTTGTTGTTACTGATGGAAATCTTACGACAATGCGCGACTTCAAGGTCTTGAATGGCCTCCAGCAGGAAGCAGTTACTGCGCCTCTGCTTTTCTCAATATATACATTCGCAATCTATTGAACGACTTTGATTTCAACGTCTCGCCAACGCAATCATTGGTAGCGTTTGCTGATGATCTGATCATCTATACAGCAGACCGAAAAGCTACAATAGTTCAGAGCAATCGCCAAAAAATTTTCAATGATGTGCTGCTGTACACTGACAATTGGTGAATGAAAATCAATGCGCAGAAGTGCGAAACAATTTTGTTTCGGACAACGCTGTAGGGTGCCAGTCGAGAACTGAAACGTAATTGGAAGGATTTCCACATTATGGCTGGTGAGGGTAGTTCAGAAGGGGTTCCACATAAATCTTGTGCTCGATATCTCAGTGTTCATCTTGATCAGTATCTGTACTATACTGAACATGTCAAAATCATGCTCAGTAAAGCACAAAAAGTAGTCATGGCCCTATGAAGATTCTTTCATTCCAGATACATTGATCAAAATGTCAAAATGATCTGTTACAAGACCCTGGTTGGACCAATTTTGACATATGGATGTCAGATCTGGTACAACCAGAGTGCTAGTACTATGGAAAGATTAAGAGTTTTCGAAAGGAAATATCTTCGGGCATGTACTGGTTTGTACAGAAATCCAGAGACGGATTGGAAACATTATGTATCAAATAGAAGAATTTATCAAACTGCTAAAGTGACGAGAGTCGATATCTTCATATTGAAACTTCTCCCGAATAACTGTGTAACTGTGAGTGAAAACCCCTGAATTTCACAGCCATTCCACCCTACAGACAGGTATATTGCGACTTGCCTCGCTAGTGAATCGATGAATCGATATGTTTTTGATTCTGATGGTGTCCCAATCATATATCACATACATGGATGGGCCACCGATAAGAAGATAAAATATCCTCCGAATTTGAGTTCACGAGACCAACAATTTCAATGGAGGTACTCATTTGCTAGATTTGTTGAGGCTGGTCGAGCTGGGACGGAGCGATCTAGGTATTGGTGGCTGAATGACAATGTCTAAATTATTCGTGTTTGTTTTAAATTTTGTGTTTTTCGTTGCATAGTTTTGAATTACAGCTCATTATTGCTACATATAGTGTTGTTGTTTGTTTGTGTTAAAAATTAGGAATAGATTTCAATATTTGGGACAGGTATAGATCATGTTAAGTTTATCATATTACGTTTATAGAGAAGGTTTAACGTTAGAAATATTGTGAAAGCATTGTTTAGTATAAGATAAATTTTTTTTTATTGAATTTGATTCGAATTAGGTTATATCAGGTTATGTCCGTCCATCCATCCATCTGCCCGCCAGTGAGTCACAGCAAGTTTTTTCCGGTACTAGATAAACTAAAGTAATCAAATCTTTTGAACAGCTCAGAAGTTTCTGGTTAATGAAAGTTTCATGGTCGAAAAAAAATCAAAAGCTTTTAAGGTGGTCTTGGCATATAACGATGTGATCCCTGAAAAAAAAATATTCACCGAAGGTAGTCGGAGGGAGTGTCAAGTAAAAGGTCTTGATGAGATCGTTCAACATCAACTATAAAAATCAATAACACGGGAGGCAGCGGAAGCGGAAAAACACAAAAAAATTTTATCCATCACTGATGAACACATCAAATAGATGTTGAAACAATTGTATGGGCATAAATATAGATAACAGTGTGTAAGGAGAAAGGTTTTATTTTATTTTATTCACACACGGTTGAGACAATTCGGAACACTAATATTTATTTATTTGTTAATTTTCTGAAATATAGAAATTTACTGGGTACATTCATAGTCAAAAGAATGGAAAAAGAAGACAAAATAGAATTATTAATTTTAGTATAAATTGATAATTAGAAAGATAATTATTTCGTAGATATATTTATCATGTATGAACTTACGTAAGAATAAAATTGATTATTGATGGGAATAGAGTATCATATGAGGAAGCTGGAGCTGTTCTCAATCAATCAAGGAAACCGGTGTTAACCAATTTTTCGAGCTAAAACTTCACATCACCTAATTCGGAATCTTTTATGCCAAGTGATTTTAATACTCTTAAAACCATTTTCAATCACCATGAGTACTGATAGTTAGTGTTCCAAGTCGGATCTCAGGCTGCAACCAATTTACGCTCCTTTTACTTGTATCGCCAAAGGCCTGTAAATGACGAAAGTCAACAAGCGACAAAGCAATTGTTATTCACTACTGTACATTTGTTGGTTAATAAAAGGTGTTCCAACCATAATGCACGATGTTGATTGTGAATCACACCTTAGCGTCAAGTTTTTCGCCCAACTTAATTTAACATTTCTTTGTTTCAGCGTTTGACAAATTCAACCATGGAGAGGTACACAATTGAGCAGTTGTTGAAGCCTTTTACGAAAATGGGCGTTCAAATCAAAATGCATTTCGTACACTTCATGATTTTTTTGGTCAGCATTATCGACCAAATGTGTCAACAATCGGGAGAATTGTGCGCAAATTTCAGCAAACCAGGTCTGTAGGAAATATCAAATTACCTGTGCATGCTCGCCTGGTTCGTTCTGCGGAAAACATTGCTGTTGTTCGCGATAGTGTGGCAGAAGAGCCGTCAACCATGAGTCGTCATCGTGACCAACAATTGAACATCTCACGAACATCAATGATGTGAATTTTGAATAAAGATTTGAATTTACACGCTTACAAGGTTCAATTGACTCAAGAGCTGAAGCTTACTGACCATTTCAAGCGTCGGTAATACGTCGAATGGTTGGTTGAACAGACAGAAGGGAATGGTGAATTTACAAAGAAAATCATCTTCAGCGACGAGGCATACTTATACCTCAGTGGATTTGTTAACAAGCACACTTGCCGCATTTGGGCAAATGAGAATCCACGAGTGATTGTTGAAAAGCCGATGCATCCACAAAGAGTGACTGTTGGTGCGGTTTATAGGCTGGCGGCGTCATCGGGCCGTACTTCTCCGAAAATCAGGACGGCCAAGCAGTTACCGTGAATGGCGTTCGCTATTGCGAGATGATAACGAACTTCTTGTGGCCAGAAATTGTGGTTATGGAAATTGTGTTAATGGAAATTGTGGTTATGGACCTGGGCGATATGTGGTTCCAACAGGATGGTGCCACTTGCCACACAGCCAACGAAAAAATGGCTCTTTTGCCCGAGAAGTTCAAAGGACGTGTTATCTCACGTTGTGGCGATGTTAATTGGCCGCCACAATCATGTGTTTGACACCGTTGCAGTTCTTTCTCTGGGGATATTATAAACCAAGAACAATTCAAGAGCTAAAGGATGAGATAATTCAGCACATTAACGACATTGAACCTCAATTATGTCTCAAAGACATTGAAAATAGGGACCATTGGATAGAAGTATACCACCATAACCGTAGCGAGCATTTAGCTAATAAGAAAATTTTGTTTGAGGATTGCTGGTTGTTCTAAGTGAAAGAAGTACATTGTTCTTTCACCCGAGCATTTTAGCTATCAACATAATAGTATTATTCGCTCGATGGACTTCAGCTGGTTCCAGCATATAGGCTGGTTCCATTAAAAATCTCGCAGTTTCGTACGAGGTGACCGATATACTCCTCAGGAGCTGCCACATCAGTCACCTCGGGGCAGCTCGACTGCATATGAAAGGAAAAGTCATTCATGTTTCGTACGAGGTGACCGATATACTCCTCAGGAGCTGCCACATCCGCAGTCGAGCTGCCCTGAGGTGACTGATGTGGCAGCTCCTGAGGAGTATATCGGTCACCTCGTACGAAACTGCGAGATTTTTAATGGAACCAGCCTATATGCTGGAACCAGCTGAAGTCCATCGAGCGAATAATGCTATTATGTTGATAGCTAAAATGCTCGGGTGAAAGAACAATGTAGTTCTTTCACTTAGGACAACCAGCAATCCTCAAACAAAATTTTCTTATAAGTTCACCACCACTGCGTAAATGTGGAAATTACTGCTCGATAGAGCTTGCAGCACTGCCATGCTGCAACATATATATATATGGGTTCGTGGTCATCTGGAACCCCGCAGTCGAGCTGCCCCGAGGTGACTGATGTGGCAGCTCCTGAGGAGTATATCGGTCACCTCGTACGAAACTGCGAGATTTAGCTAATATTTTGTTTTACACATAATTGTCATAGATCTTTCTATTATAATAAAAAATAATAACATAATTCTCGGAAAACTTTTTGATTTATTTACAATTAACATCGTGCGTTTTGGTTGGACCACCGTTTACATTGGGCATAAGCAGCTCTTTTCTAGTCAAATCCATTTGATGGATGGCCACGACTGCCCTGCTGTCTTCGTTGGTGGAGTCTCCGCTGGTTCGTCAATCTGGACAACAGCTCCCGTACAACTCCCGTGGCCTATTCATTTTGGCTTACCTACGAAGGATTTTGTAAATATAAATGAATATAATTCCTTAATATAAAAATTTTCAAATGATTTGATTTGTATTGTAAAACAACTCTAAATGTGCAAATTTGTGAAAAAAGAAAAGAGCAATTGTGTGTATGAAAATCACTGATATGATGCATAAAATTATCTGAAATATTTGCGCCAAAATTTAATTGTGCAGCTCTGTGTGTGTTAACATGCACAATTTTTTAAATATTCAGGCTCAGAGCAACCTACTAAATATTCATTTTTTCAAATGTCTGCATACACTTATGATGATTTTGTTCGATCCAAGTGTATTCGTTAAAAATAATTCAGAAATCAATATCACATATTTTCTTCGAAACTTAGTCGTTCAAACTACATATATGTACTTTCAGTTTCATTCTATAATTGGTGCGATGAGAGAAATGCTTAAACCAAATTCAGACATAATCTTGCATAACATTCATAAATATTTATAATTTTCATGCATGGCAAACGAAAATGGAAATCATTTAATATATGTGTAAACATATTTATTCAAATTTCCAAGAAAATACGCGTAGGCTAGTGGAATTAGTAACATTTATTTTACAATTCCAATTTGACTTTGACACCTTTCTTCAAAGCTGCTCCCCAATTTCAATTGGTTTTCTGATTAAATTTCAGTTTTCTTGAAATCTTATATAGGAAATATTTTCAAGGTAAGCATCTTTCGCTTGTAACTTGGTAAACATAAATGCTGCTTGTCTTTCCCATAATTCTATCAATGTAAAAGTAGTTAGGAAAGTTTTATTTTTCCTTCTCACAGCAAAGAATTTGCATTCAATATAAACTGAAATACACAATAGTATGGCTCAAGTGCGATTAAACTGCATTCCTTTCCGCATGATTAAGATTTCTGCATTTATGTGACACGATTGGTACAATGTGCAATCAAGCAATTTGTATTGCAAGCGACAACACAAGCAACTACCGCCTTACGAAAGCAATATTAGACCATATCTTACAGATAACTTGATGCCGCGTAAAGATGCAAAGTTGGTGTAAGGAAGGTTCAGCAATATCAATGAGTAAAAGTGAAATTCTCTAGTAGAGTGCACATTTATTCTAGCTTAATTAGTTTTATGCTTCAATCAAGTTCAACACGCATATGACCAGCATCCGGTACTCTTAATTGTAAATTTAAAAATAAGCAATATCCGTCCAGCACGACCTGTGACCTTTATATAATCTTAACACAAATAAAATTCCAGTAAGTTCATCTGAAAATTTAATATACAATAAGTTTTTTCTAATTTTTTGCGCTATTTACTTTTCATGGTTTTTTCTACTCCCCATTTTATGCATTCCTTGTAGCGGAAATCATATCTAAGGTTAGTCAAAATTTACAAAAAAAAACTTATTTTCTTGGATTTTACACATGATCCCGTGATCAAGACCCGTTTCTAACTTGAAAACTGGTTACCAATTCAACTCGGCGAAGGAGAAAGAAACTGGTGCAGACTAAATAGCCGCAAGTCAGCATATATTTATTAATTCAACTTAATATTCTTATGAATACATAACCATATCATATGGAGCTATACATACCACATAAAGTTAAAAGTAGAAAGATTTGTGTAAATGTTGCTCATGATCACTTAAGTGCATTACGATTTCGAGTAATGTCATTAAATTGTTATTCGTTCAAGGTTCGCCATGTACGATTTCTTCTTTGCCTTTTTCTTCTTATTCCAAGCAAGCAAGTCATGCTACCAACGAATGTTTGGTGAGAGGAAAGTAAAAGTGAATTCAAGTTAAAGTAACTTTGCCAAGAAGGCAAAGGGAAAATCATTCCAACTCAGCAACAAGGCCTCAATGGGCTCCTCTATCCAAATGCCAAATAAATGGCAAACTCTTTGCGCATCACGATCACCAGAGGAGTACCAATTACTCATTACACCTAGGACTAGTAATCATCCATGCATGTTATGAACTTACAATCAATCGCTTAAATCCAACTGCAAGCGGTCAATTATTTAATTTCGAAAATCAGGTTTCTGGCTTAACTCTTTTGTTTTGGTTTCATACAAGTTTACGAGTTGATGCTTTAACTTAACAGAGGCAAGTTAGTGCAGATTACTATTTAGATATAAAAAAACATTATTTTGCACAGAAGCATGCATTTAATTTTTCATGGAATATTTTGGAAATAGTTGGAAAAAACACTACCCGGTGACATCACTTTTATTGCACATTAAACTTTCGGTAAAATTAAATAAATAAGACTTGCAGCTAGTTACGAAATTCTGAACTAAAGTTTGCATTAAGCAATATAATGGACGATACATGCAACAAGAGACTTATAACCAATCAGTTTTTACAAAAATCAATTTTATTTTTTTTTTTGTAAATATCCTTCTTGATGTTGACTAGTAAGTTATGGATCAAAATACGATGAACTTGTACACTTCAAATCAGTATTAACTGGATATTTTTTAAAGGTAAACCGCAAATCTTATTCAACAGAATAAACGAAGTTAAATAAGTTCTGAAAATGGAAATTTGAGCTGAAGTGTTTTTTCATACGAATATTTCATGATAAAGCAGCATATAAACTTTGAAATTCTTCATAAAGTCAATTCAAGTAGTGGCGGCTACGGCAGAATCGGAAATGCAGAAATTTGTAATGGCAGAGGGTTTTTTCCAGAGTGAAATTCTGAAGCCAACTAGCCTCAGTCTCGCCGAGCTTCTTACCAGTAAATCTGTAATGGGCCATCTGCAATTAGAAAGTTTATGTTTTAAGGTAAATTTCTCGAGAGAAATTTACCTATTGCGGAGAGTACCTTATATATATATATATAGATATATATATATATATATATATATATATATATATATATATATATATATATATATATATATATATGTGTGTGCGTGTGTGTGTGTGTTTGTGTGTGTGTATATGTATATATATATCTTTGTATATATATATATATATATATATATATATATATATATATATATATATATTGGATATAACGAAATTTGTGACCACGCTAGAGGTTGCAATTTGGCTCCAATTTTCAGGAAAGGTGGATTGAGTAAATATCGCAGTTAAGTTCGTGAACTAACTATATCGGCCAGGCGAAAAAAATGGCGGCCATTTTAGACGAAAAATGGTAATTTCTATTCTGACCAAAGTATAGCTCCGATTTGGATGAAATTTGGTACAAAGGTTCACTGATGTATGTGATGAATCTCACAATAAAAAATCCAAAGTCGGTATGGCTGAAACAAAATGGCCGCCGCTCAAAAGTCAAAAATCGTACAAAATTTTGTTGTTGTAATTGTGGTCAAAGCTTCCAACAGATGTCCATGAAATTTGGCAGTTAGATAGAAACTATAAGTAACTAAAGAATTATGTAAAAAACCTGGAGGTCAGCTCGCAAAAAACAAAATGGCGGCCAGTTGAAACTCAAAACTTCAAAGGTTTTAAAAGTCTCAATTTTGATCCGACTTATATGAAACTTGGTTTTAAGATAGAGATCAATCAGATCTAGAGACTTTGATATTTTTGTGATCAAGCATGTGCGAATTTCAAGATGGCGGCGGTTTAATTATGCGTTTTTTCCAAGTTTTTACGGCCCTCTAGCGGTCACATTTTCCAACGGATTTTGATGAAACTTGAGATTGTTGATCTCTGTACTATGTTAAGTTCTTGTATGATTAAAATAATTAAAATCAATGAAAGGTAAAAAAGTCGAAAATTTAAAGCCTAATATTTTTACCTGCCATTTTCACTGAAAATTGAATTATTTTGCCCTGTCTAGAGTGAAACTCCGAATTGAACGAGATTTGGCACATTGATTGATGAGGTCCTATCACGCAAAGATTTAAAATAATCCAAAATAAAATGCATGCCCCAAAGGTCTGAAGTCAAACACAATTCGCTATTTTAGTAGCAACTGAAATAATGGGTATTTTTCATGAAAACGTTTTAAATGACTTAACTTGGAAGTATTTATAAAACAGATCATTTTTAAGATATTGTAAAATATTTTTAACAATACCCCAAACAATTATAAAATCGTGACTTGTCTGTCTGTCCGTCCGTCCGTTTGTTCGTGCGTCACAAAAGCTTTCTCGCAAACCACATGAGCTAGAATAAGGATATTTTCTACGTCGGTCAAAAGTGGTGCATCTTGAAATTTGCAGTGCAAGAAAATATTACAAAGTGTTTAAGGGGGTCTCCCCATACAGGCGGCTGACATAAACATTTTTTTTATTTCTGTAGTCCTCTAGCAGCCAAGTCTCTCAACAGATTCCGATAAAACTTGAAATTGTAAGTTATTAAGGCAAGTTAATTTAATTTAATTATGCAAATCGGATGACAAATAAAAAATCCGAAAATTTACAGCTTAATGTTTTTAGCAGCCGTTTTCAATAAAAATTCAAAATGATTGCTCCTGATGGTTCAGAAAAGAATTGAAACTGTATATATTAATGGCAACGCAAGTGCTGATTAAACTTTTATGGAAATCTTTTGAAATTAACTATTTGAGCTATTTAAGCCAACAATTTATCACCTTTGTGTGATAACCACTGTGAAATGTGTAAACAGCACATGTGAGAAGGGCGAAACCTGTATTTATATGTTTATAACAATTTATTTTCTGCCGATTTTCAATATGTGATCCATAAGTGTGCAACTCAATTTAATTAGCAAAATACTTGCGCCCCTATAAAGGGTCTCGAAAAACGAACGTCGGCAGATTCATTTTATGTTAATAAATACCCATGTGGGGGCACGAAAATTGCAGTAAGAAGTCCAGCAGTAGGCAAGCTAATTTTTTTTTCGAAACCTTACGCTACATACGAGAAATTTACCTTTGCGGCTGGTGCTGCCAACGGGAATTTTTGATTTTGAAAGAGAGAATTTCAGTCTTCAATAACATACCAAACTAAATAAGCGATTTACAGTTTTAAGATAATATTTTCTAATTTCTTCCAATCTATATGAGTTTAAAATGATAGCAGTTCAGAAATATTAACAAAAATCACTAAACAAGATTGAAAAGAAGATTTTCAAGGGGATTGAAAGGTTTTGTACCAACTTTGTACTACTGAAACTACAACCTGTCTGACCATTTATATCTCACAATTTTTCAGTGAAATTATAGAAGCTACAAACACCGAATATAAGGTGTAGGTCAGAAGTGATTGCCTCCTTAATGCTTAAGTGTTAAAAAAAAAACAATTGCAAGGGTGCTTAAGGAATGCTCATTTACAGTAAGAGTCATGTTGGATATCAAATAAAAGACCTTGATAACAACTTTCCAAAACTGATCTTAAAATGGTAGCCTTTGCATTGAATATTCTATGAAAATTAGTGTTATCTTCCTTGCGATTGGATACCTGTAGTTTAAAAAATGTAAAAAAATTATAGAGGCGGTTCTTTAACTATAAAAATGCTGCAAATATCTTGTAAGTCAAAATTTTTGCAATTTTATTAATAGTTGTTAAAATATTGAATCATATTGGCAGATGTTATATTCAAATTTTATCAAATTACAACAATTACATACACTTTTCCCACTACACGGACTTTTGATTGTTCATACCCTACGATTTCGTCGGGGTATCATTTCAAAAATTTGAAATAAAATGTATAACGTGAATACCTTTAAAATCCTACCCCGTCAATAGTATTAGCAATACTAACAAATGGCACCCACTTAAAGAGGACTTGAGCTCATATTAACTAATTAACATGAATGACTTTTTCTTTCATATGCTTTTCTCTCTCTCTCTCTCTCTCTCTTATTCGTGGTTTTACCTCTTTCGGGCTCCTAAAATAGACTAAAAATGGTTTGTTGCCATTTACGAATTATAATACTTCTTCATTTTTCCACTGGCAGCTTAATAAACTCATGTTAGGATGGTAAGGGGAGAATAATAGCTATCGAACGAGTTAATATCAGATAAACGATTCCTTTGCGTTTAATTATTACTTTTAATAATTATAAACCATCTTAACATGACGACGGGCCATGACCCCCTCCCGACTCCGAACAAAACGTCTCCCTCCCAGTTCATAATGATACACACATATTGGTGGGTATTGGTATTGGTGCGACTTGCACAGGAGTGTCGCGTATGATCAGTGACAGCTCGGCTAATCCTGATTTGAACTCAACCCGAGCTCTGTGTTGTCATCTCCCATCTCCTCCAGTTCTAGGTATGTGTTACGCCATGGCCTTAATTTATCGCTTAAATAAATCGATGAGAACCTCTTCGGAAATGCTTCCACCACATTCCGGTCAAATCGTAAGGCCGTCTTGAACCCGTAGGGTCCACGGTACCTCGGCTCCAATTTTCGCGATTCCCGGTGGATGCTAGAGAGTTTTTTGATTAATACTTAATCGCCAGGCTGGTATGTCCAGGGTGGTTTGTATCGTTCATCAAATCGGACTTTCCATTTGTTTCGCTCGGTCATAATATTGCGTGCGGCACGCTAAATCGATGGGTCGTCGTTAAGAACCAGCACCAGTTGATTGTGGATCACGTTCCTCAAGGGAAAGTCGAACCCGATTTTGTTCGGGCTGAACTTGGTGGTCGAACTTTTCATGGAGTTCATGCTCCATTGCATGTCCCTCAACATTTGGTCCCATTTGTGTGGATCGGTCGTTGATGTTCGAAGGAAGTTGTGTGAGTTGCGGTTCACGATGTGCCAACGGATAGCATGCGATACGACGAACTTCCTGTTGTCTCCTTTGCTGTGACAGAGACGTCCTGCTTTCAATCGGCACTCGGTGGTCAGCTGTTTTCGCTGCGGTGATTCTCGGATGTTTTGCAGTACATCTACAATTTGCTTTAAATCGGGATCGGTGAATTGCATCGCGGTGACCCAGTCATCGGTTGGCACATCGATTAGCATGGTGTCGCTAACGGTAACATTACCAGTTACATGCTGGTCGGCATCGGTGTTTCGTGTGTTCGGTTTGTCGGCTTCGGGTGCTTTGGATTGCTCGACGTCGGTTGCCTGGTGTCTGTTATTGCAGTTATCGTGGCTAATATGCTGGCTTCGATTTGCATGATGGTTTTGGTGACGTCAGTGGCACATGTCGCGTTCTGGATGGGTGCTCGGTGAAGTGCATCTACGTGTGGCATAGCGTTGCCCGAACGATGCACAATCTGGTAATCATACTCTTGTAGTGACAATAACCATCTGGCTAATTGTGGGCTCAGCGGCTTCGTTGCCTTTAAGGTGCTCACAGCTGAACAGTTGGTAACTATGCGAAATCGTTTTCCAAACAAGCAAAGGCGAAAACTATCGACAGCTTCGATCATGGCTAGTGTCTTTAGCTCATAGATGTGATACTTCTGTTCGGCATCATTACAGATTCGACTGAAGAAAGACGCCGGCTTCCAGGCGCTGATCTCAGTTTCCTGCATGAGGATTGCGGCGAGTGCCTTTGAGCTTGCGTCAGTGTACAGCTCGTGGTTTCAGTTGGGTTCGTATAACGTGAGTATCGTTTCTTTGCATAATAAGCACTTTAAATGATGGAAAGCGTTTTCTTGCTCGGTGCCCCAGGAGAAAGTCGGATTTTCCTTCGTTTTCAGGAGATTCGATAGCGGTCGAGCAATCTTAGCGTAGTTTCGTATAAACTGGCGGAAGAAGCGCGTTAGACCAAGAAATTTTCGGACATCGCTCACGTTAGTTGGTGCCGCGTATAATTCGATGCCGGATGTTTTCTCCACTCCGGGTTTTATGAGGTCTCCTACGATTCGATGACCTAAGAACGATGGTATTTGTATTTGTTTAGGTTCGGTCTTAAGTTACTTGGTGTTCTTGAATTGCTTTCAGTGCGTCTTTTATTATTTCAGCATACCGTTCAACTTGAAAGTTTATAGAAGAGTGGTGAAGCATTGATAATTTGTGGCATTTGACTCCCGAATTGGCTAAGAACATTTTGAATTCGTCGGAAGTAAATTGCGGCCCATTATTGGAAACGATCATGACCGGAACTCCATAGGCTGCAAATAGTTTTCTAAGGTTGCTATTGTACCAGTAGACGTAGTCGATTTTATAACCTCAACTTCAAACCATTTGCTCTACGCATCGACTATGATTAATAACATTGATCCAGCTACGAGGCCTGCGTAGTCTACGTTTACTCTCTCCCTAGGTGCATTGGAGCACTCCTAATGGTGAGTCTGAGATTTAGGCGGTGCGTGTGCAAATGATTCACAGGATTTTGCAACTCGTTCAATGTCCCCATCGATACGAGGCCACTAGATAAAAAATCGTGCTATGCCTTTTATTTTCACGATATCTAGGTGTGCTGCATATAGATCTCTGAGTATATCATGCTGTAGAGTCTTTAGTATGACCACTCTGTGTTCAAAAGCAGGTATCCTGCAGCCAGAGGATAATTGGACTCTGGTACGACGTATTTTGTATTTTTAGTCAGCCAAGTTGCATCCTAATTCGAGTAATTGGACGGACCTGCCCAATTCAGGGTCTCTGCGTGTTTCTTTTGTGATGCGGTGAGCACGAATAGGCAATTGTTGGTTTGACAGGCTACGAAATTATCAAATCCATCGTAGTCGTCTGTAGCTTCATATTGTTTTTTAACATACATCATGTTGACTGGCTCTTCAGTGTTGGCTAAGGGTACACGAGAGCAATAGTCGGCATTAGCGTTTTGCTTCGAAGCTTTAAATACTATCTCATAATCGAAATGAGCTAAGCAATCCGCGTAGTCTCCCATACGGCTAATGCACAACACTGGGAGAGACTTCGTTGGATGAAGGATCTACGTCAATGGTTTGTGACGGCTTGCAAAAGCTGTCGGTCTTTCCCTGCCATCCGGAAGGTGATGCAATAAAACTGTACCTAAACCAGTCTTGCTTTCATCTGTGGCTTAAAGAAGAGGTAGTGTGGGATCGTAGGGCATGAGCACTTGTAGAGACGTCAGAATTTTCTTAAGCTCATTATAAGCTCTGTTTGCTTCTTCTTACCATGTCATTTCTTCAGTATTGACCATATATTGGAGTAGTCTTGCTTTTGTTACAAGATTTGGTATGAATGAACCGTAGTAAGTCACTTTGCCCAAAAAAAGTTGCATTTCTTCCAACGTAGGTGGTTTAGCTATGTTTTTAATAGCTTTTATATGTTTGTCTGATTTATTTATTCCGTTTGAGTCGAGTTTGTTTCCCAAAAATTTGATTGCATCTGCAGCAAAAATGCATTTTTCTCGATCCAGCCAAAGAACATTTCATCTCAAGCGGTCAAATATTGAGCAAAATTTTTTCTGACCGAGAAAATCTGAGCAAAATTGATCTCTTTGACAAAATGCGAAATCCATTCCCTTCCGAAGAGCGAATCGAAATTACCTTCGACGATATACAAGTTGAGTCGAGCAGTTTCTTTACCGACAGTGACATTTACAGGAATCCTCCCAAGATAATTAATCCGATGTCCTGTGTAACTTCGTTTTATTGTTCGAAATACATTGATGCTAACGATGACACATGGTGCGCCAGTGTTCAATTCCATATCAATTTGTCGTCCACCTATTCGAACCTTGAGGACTTGCTTGTGGTTATTCTGGATCGGGTTTACTCGATGAAGTCTGATCGTGTCGTCAATGCAATGTACTATGTCTATGTTTTCAGCAGGTCCATTGTCTTTCCAGGCGTGTGCTGATTGGTTCATGTTCTTACTAGACGTTCTACAAGCATGTGATATGTGCCCTCTTTTACCGCATGTATCGCAGGCTGTGTCTTTGAATTTACAGAGCCGACGTGATGTGAGAAATCAGACCCAGCACATTTACTAGCATTTTCGGTGTTTCTTGAATGTGTAAGTGTGTGTCTTTGTTGATTATGATCTATGTAAAAGTTGTTCGATCAACATGCGGTAAACAAAATTACCCTATTTAAAAAATGCAGCAGCTTGTTTTCAGCGGAATGAAAATCTGGCCACTGACTCACCCATCTGTTGGTATATTAGTCAAAACTTGATGCTCTTGACGTATTTGTTCTTTTTGCCATCAAATTACTTGGTTAAGGTTTCATTGGTTTGTGCATAAATAGTTTTTAGTGCTTTTGGGCTCGCTAAGAATTTGAGCACGTTATTCAGCTCTACACCCAGGTACACCTAAGCATAAATAGCATGTAAATCGGCAATTCCAGGCTCCAGTCAAATCGCTTAAAATAGTCCTCGACCGTACCCTCATCTGACCGAAAATGTTGGTGGTTTCTGCGTGGCGGGGTTTCCTGGTGACTTCTGGGCGTTTTGCATGGGCGTTGTTATAGCGGCCGTAATGGCTGACATGAGAGTTTGTATTAGCTTGTCCGTCGCCGCCAGCTTTTTTTTTGCGATGCCATTCACTTTTCACTTCTTTCCTTCTTCTAGCACTTGTTCATTTGTTTCTTTCTTCTAGCACTTATTCACTTCTGACACCATTTCTTGATACGAACGACGACAGACAATGCTAATTTGTGTGTTTATGAAGAAAAGCATGTCTACATCTTTTTGATGCCAAAGCCATCTACCAGTGATGTGGTGTGACCACGATTGGCGCGAGAACCAAATCCAAAGTTTTCTATACGTAACAAAACCTTTTTAGTGAATGATGATTTATATATAGCTTAGCATTATCATTATATGCAATTGGAAATATTGCATTTGCTGAAAACTCATGCGAACATAATTTGCATGAACTTTTTCTTCAAATGAAAAACATTAACATTTCAGATTTATGTTAACAACGCAAGCGAAAGGCCACTCTATCCTGCGAGAGCACCTGTAACGAAAAAAGATGGGGTGAGCGCATCCAATGGCTAGCTTATGAGTGAAGGAGCCAGCCAACGGGGTGGGTCCCATACCCGGATCGCGTTCCAAATAAATGAAAAGACTGAGTTTATAACGCAGATTTATCTATTCATTATTTTCAAATGAAGTAACTACAAATCGAAGGATAATTATTACAGTTTGTAATAAATCTAAATCACTCTCTTCCATTTCGCAAGATTTTTCTTTTTCGCTTTTTCTTTTCTTTGAATAAATAAAAAGGATGAACTAAAGTTGTGAATAGTTATGTGGAAAATAACGAACTAAAGATTTAAACAAATAAAAAGTATGAACTAAAGTTGTGAATAATGATTTCCAAAATAAGGAGCTAGAATTACAATTAATGATATGAAAACATTAAAGAAACCAAAAGGGTACTTATGCAGTCCTCCTCCGACGAGATGGGGTGGGTAAGGACTGCAACTAATAAAATTTTGTTTTCTTCTCCTTTTTTTCGTTTTTAGATATGTACACGAATCGAAACTTAATAAGCAACACAGTTCACAAACTTATCATTAGGGTGAAAACTATTGCCATGCTTGATGTTAGTTTCCGTTACTTTAGCACCTTTCAGCAATCCTTTCTTGTTTCTGTCAACCAAAGGAAATACTCCTGCACATCCACAAAAGCGAAAGTCGTATGCACAGTGTGATTAGAATCGCTCTTAACACCCACACATAATGTTTGTATACAAAACGCCACCATTAACACATTTCAATTGGCTGCTGTATGTGCAACTTGCCCAACCAACCCCGTCTGATCGGTAAACAAAAGGATGAAGGTGTACTCGGGCGCGATGCTGCTACAGTGTGTGAACCTGTTATGAGGAATTTTTCTTTGGTATTTCCCTGCGGTGACAATTAAACTGGGATTGTATTACTTGGTTGTATTGATTGCCAGCACTTTGTCAATGATTATAATTTTTAGGACTATTGTCACGCATATTTGCCGCGAATTATGGTAATTACCAATGGGAACACAAATAAATATTAGTAGTTTCACAAAATTCAGAAGAAATTTTTCGTTTTGATCACTGACAACGGCATGTAATCGCACAAATCTCTCGCGTTGGTCCACCGCTAAACAGTCTGTCCTGCCATAGTCAAAGTCAAAAGCGCTACACCTAATATGTTTTAACTTAATTCTAATAAATGCAATCAAAAACTTTATCTTATACTAAAAAAATCTATAACTATGTTCCTAACCTAAGCGTTTTACCTTATCTCTAACCTAATATAATAAACATAATATAAACCTGACCTATCCCTAATTTTTAACAAAAATAAACAATAACACTAAATGTAGCAATAATGAGCTGAAACTCAAAAACTAAATAACGAAAAACACCAAAACTGAAAATAAACACGAATAATTTAGACATTGTCATTCAGCCACCAATACCTAGATTGCCCCGTCTCAACTCGATCAGCCTCAACGAATCTAGCAAATGAGTATCTCCATTGGAATTGTTGGTCTCGTGAACTCAAGTTCGGAGGATATTTTATCTTCTTTTCGGTGGCCCGTCGATATATGTGATATATGACTGGGACGCCGTCAGAATCAAAAACATATCGATTCATGTCCAAATACACGAATGCTTCTGGAGGAATGAAGCCAGTAGCGAGGCAAGTCACAATATACCCATCTGTAGGGTGGAACGGCTGTGAAATCCAAGGGTTTTCACTCACAGTCACAGATCTTGCTATATGATTCCGAAGAAGTTTCAATATGAAAATATCGACTCTAGTCACTTCAGCCGTTTGATAAATTCTTCTATTCGATATATAATGTTTCCAATCCGTCTCAGGCTTTCTGTACAAACCAGTACATGCACGAAGACATTTCCTTTCGAAAACTCATAATTTTTCAATGGTACTAGCACTCTGGTTGTACCAGATCTGACATCCATATGTCAAAACTGGTCTAACCAGTGTCTTGTAACAGATAATTTTGACCTTTTGATCAATAAATCTGGAATGAAAGAGCTTTCGAAGGGCCATGACTACTTTAAGTGCCTTACTGAGCATGATTTTCACATGTTCAGTATAGTACAGATACTGATCGAGATGAACACCGAGGTATCGAACACAGGATTTATGTGGAACCCGTTCAAGACTACCCTCACCAGCCATGATGTGGAAATTTTTCCAATTACGTTTCAGGTCTTGACTGACCCTCTGCAGCGTTGTCCGAAACAAGATTGTTTCACACTTTTGCGCATCGATTCTCATTCGCCAATTGTCAATGTACAGCTGTACATCATTGAACATTTTTTGGAGATTGCTCTGAACTATTGTAGCTTTTCGGTCTGTCGTATAGATGATCAGATCATCAGCAAACGCTACCAATGATCGCGTTGGCAAGACGCTAAAATCAAAGCCGTTCAATAGCTTGCGAATGAATATTGAGAAGAGCAGAGGCGCTGTAACTGTTCCCTGCTATAGACCATTCAAGGCCTTGAACTCGCGCATTGTTGTCAGATTTCCATCAGTTACAACAAACGATTTCCCGTATAACATATTACACATCATGGCGACAAGGTGTCTGGGGAACTTGTCCTGAAGGAGTTTAAAAATTAGTCCATCTATCCATACCGTATCAAAGTGGCCTTGCTCACAATAAGCTTTAAAATTAAAACCGATTTCGGGACCACTGGGGCAACAATTTCATAACCGAGATAATTTTTGGTCCTTTCTCGCATACTATGACCAAAAACAGTACGAGGCATTAGAATTTCACCCGGACTAAACATTTTATACCCTGGACTTACTAAAATCAGAAGAAACACATTAAAGTGTTGCCATTTGCTAAGATCTTTTTTATGGTGGAGAGGTGGACTATTTGAACCTTAAGCGTGGGTCTCCTAGGTACACAGACTTTCTGGCTAACCTTTCCTGTTAATCTAAGAAACAACCGTTTGCACATCACTTCAGACAAGACCTTGTTTTTCTACTCCGTGAGGCACCACTAAGTTGAAAAAATCTCCCCTCTAGCCAAACAAAACAACAAACTTCAATCAAAATCCTTACACGCGTCGATCAGTTATTTCTTAGTTTTAACGGTAACAGGCCTTCACTATTAATTGAATTTCTTATCCTTTAAATGGAACCTAATCCGAAAAAAATGTATCATTTGCCGAAAACAGAACTCTTGCATCTTTCTCCGTTCAAAAGGTATGCGTGAACATACGAGTACATAAAAAAGCAATAAAAAGATTATACGTGATGAATTGATAACCTTCTTTTCTTTGGACGTCGGTTAAAAACGGATCTTTTATTTGATACCTTAAAAGACTATTTTTGGTGAACAAAATTTGTTTGTTTCGCATCGTTATATAGGGAGACTCCTCTTATAATCGTGTGAAAAAAATTAATCGGACTATGAAACTTTTATTAACTAGAAACTTCTGAGATGATCACAAGATTTGATGGCACTAATTTCTCTAGGCTCCTGAGTAAAAACTACCGTGATTCATTCACCGACGGGCGGACAGACATGTACCGATAAACAAATGCACGATAGTCACTTGTAAGAAAACTGAAAAGAAATAGTGAAAGTCGTATGGGCAAGTTAAGAAAATAGTTTAATATTAAATTTTCGCAAAACATAAATTATTAGTAAGCAACACAAAACATAAGTTCTTACTGATCAAACAATTCCATCACTCTCCTTCGTCCATAGCAGACTCATCAGCATCAGTAGTAGTAAACTCAAGATCATGAACAGGAAACTGTTCTTCGGCCTTCTGTCTAATCCTGGGAACAAACGCATCATATCGAAAATCAAAACTTCCTAAATTTCCGCTTTGTTTCATTAGATTATATAGATGCCTTCTTTCTGTGGTAGCTCCCAGCGACTTATTTATGACCATTCTTCTTTGACGTCCACGCTCCAAGAATTCGGCGTACCCAACATCTCCCGACATGGAATAATTTTTAATATACTCATCGCATTCTGCTTCGATTTCATCATAATTATCACTCATTTCCACTATATTGTCGGACGACTCACTGACCATCTCAATCCGTTCCTTATTTTCAGTAACAACAGGCAGGAGACGAGCACGGATACTGGATATATCCTCGTTGATTGTTTTGAAACTCTTTTTAATTGCTGATTTTTTAGATTTCTCGTATTTCAAACGTTCCTTTTCCATGGCCGTTTGTTGTGATAATTTGGCATGATCAACAAGTCGTCGGGACATTAAAACATTAACTAAACGACGTAAATTCATATCATCCCACTTTTTCTCCAACCTCTCCGGGAGATCAAAGACAAGCTTTTTCTTTTCCTTCATTTGAGTTCTGGAAGGTTGAAAAAAGATTTACAGTTATCAGAGGAGGAAAATATTTTTCTGAACTTATGATTACTAAGAGATGATACATACTTCCTCGCTTCCTCTGCTTCCCGTTTCAAACGAGCTTCTTCCAACAATTGAGCTTCCTTCCTCAACCGCTCTAAGTCCTGCTGTGCTTGCTCCTCCAAAAGTTTTTTTGCTTGTAATAAATCTGCGTTCTTATCTAGCCAAGCCTTTTCCCATTGACGAATTTTCTCCTTACGTTGTTCTTCGCGTGATATCAGGTCCATAAGGCGCTTAGTGATAAAAAGGATATATTCGTGAGTTGGTAACAAAATTAGATTTTATTACCTCCTGCTCCATTAGCAGTTTACTTTGAAACGCTGGGGGTAGCATGAGTATGCGGAAGCTGCTGTTGTAATCGCCTATGCCAATAACTTTTTGAGATATTATAGGACAATGTTCGGATAGTGCAGTAATTATGCTACCGCCCAACATGTCTTCTAATGCAGGATCATCGGTTCGAGCTGGAATGTTAACGAAAATTTCAGTTAAAAGCTTCCTGGGTAGTTTTGTGAAGTGAAAGAAAGGATATACAAATATATCGTTTCATTAATTACTGATAACTACAAAAAATATCCTAATTTCAGATTATTTCATCCGTATAGATAGAATAATCCCCGTTTTTATCGTGTTGAATATCATGACCTGAAAGCGTCCAAAGTATTTACCTAAAAGATCCCACGCTTCAAAAGTTCCATCATTTCGGCAAATATACAAAATAGACGGGCGATCTAAGCTCCATTCCATGCGTGACAAGGACGCAGGACGTTTTCTCCAAAAGATCGGAGTCCACATGCAGCCTTCCTTCCAAATCGCCAAAACATTTTTGCCAATTGATGCAAACAACTGATCACAGAACGGATTCCGCCGTATCTCCAAAACAGGACCATCGTGGACAGGAGCAAATGTTTCTGCTGACTGGACGATTTCCTTGTTCACCTCAGTAGATTGTACGAAATCAAATCCTTCCCACACGAATTGATCCAACGCTCCAAGCATTGTAGAGACAACCATGTGCTGTTGGAACTTTCGATGCTGCATTGCCTTTACCTTGATTTGAATCCGTTGCGAAAATGCCCGAGTGCGCCTTGAAAAGTCGACGGGTATGTATTCGAATTTCCCGCGATTAAAAACCATGGCAGTTAATGGATGTTTGTGCTCAATGATATATTGTGGGCGGAAGATGCGATCGAATTTCTTATATTCTGAGACATCCTGAATTAATTGCTTCGGAATATTTTTATTGGCACTTGCAGCCAAACGTTTTTTGTCCAAAGGGGCATCTAAATTCCAGAAGCAAATGGTCCCACCCATCGAAGAAGTCACGAAGAATCGGTATTTCACATCCTCAGATTCCCTTGCCTGCCCAGTGACAGTTATGTAGTGGTTTTGAGCCAACCATTTAATCCCCGTTACTGGCCCGCCATGCGAAAACGAAAGATTGCTAACGGCAGCGGCACGAATTATAGCTGTCTCGCTTTGAGGTTTCGTCCAGGATAAATACTGGCGCATAATATTCCGATACCGAATCTGTGCTGACGTCAGGACCTCTTCAACTTCTCCTTTTGCAATGCGATCTTGCAAGTCCCAAATAATGATTTGACCGTTCATTGTTCCTCCGATCAAGATATTCTCATCATAGGGGCAAAACGAAAGATACGTCACCTCTCTCGGAGCCTCAAATTCAAGCTTGTGATGCAGGGAATCATCGAAACTCCACATTAGAACAGGATTAGGCTCTAGAACAGCTCGTTTAACAATATCAACTTTTGAATCACCTAATGAAATATAAATCGATGAAAATAACTAGAGCTAGTATTTTGAAAGGATTTCGATTACTTTTCTCTGTATTTGAAATCGTTGTGAAGGTGTACGAGGTCGTCAATAATCCAGACAATGTTGGATACCAATCAACACCGCAAACGTAGCGATTAATGCTTCTGGAAATGTTTGCGAAACATAAAATCTCCTTCAACAACGGAATGCTGTATTTGGGAATATCTTCCGCTGATATTAGTGGATAGTCATTCCTGAGAAAAATTCATAATGAATTTCATAAAACTCCCAATTCATGAAGATCTCTTTATGAAGGATTACCTGTACATGTCTACTTGATTGAATTCCAGGGTTTCCAGCAGTTTATTCACTTGCTGAGACAGTTCGGGTGGTGGCTTGGGTGGCTCAGGCTCTGGAGTTTTGGGCTGAGCTGCACTACCAGGACGACTTGGTGTTTTAGCTTTCAGCTTTTTCTTTTTCGCTTCCTCATCTTCTTCATCTTCGGATCGGTCCAAGCCTTCATCTGAAAATTAAATTCAAAGTTTCATAAATTGTATGTTATTGTCCAGTATTGAAATTCTCTTAAATTTAATTAACTCGGAACTATAAAGTTAAATTAGATAAAAATAAATCACTCTACAGACTCAACAAGTAGAGTAGTAAAAGAACACATAATTTTCTTAGTCTCGCCAAAATTATGACAAGTTAGGTACACAGACCTACACTCATGTCAGAAGAGTTTTGTACCCAACTTACGAAAGGCAGTCACCAGAAACGAATAAAGTCAAGAAACATTGTTGTGAATTCCGGCGTACCGGCATTCTTCCATTCGCAACTTCAAATTACCGCCGTAACATCTTCACCTTCCTTTGGGCACTTATACCTTTTCCCCTTTATTCTGATTAACATTTTACCAATTTCCTTATAATTTTTAATTCCCCATCATCTCAATCCTACCCTCTTATCCTATTTGAAATTACAAAAAAAAGAAAAATTACTAATATATATAATAATAATTTTAATTTTTCCACTAAGAACACTCCATATATTAATTCCCATTAACAAAATTTCATTCTATACATTTTCCCTAACAAAAACCTAATTCCTTCCTTATTCATTAGTTCCCACAAACAAATTTTATTTTTCATATTTAAAAAAAATTTGTTCACGTTTCCCTACTAACAAAATTCAATTTCATACCCAGATGCATTGTTGAAGTTGCTTATTAGATGAATGGGAAATCAACAGAAGGTGGCTCCATTGGTAGCGACGTGGATTCGCGACTGAGGGTCTCCTGGGACCCTGAGTTCAAGTTCCCCGACTGCAGGAAAGCACTCTTTTTGGAGTATCGGCAAGAGCAATATTTTCCGTATATATACGACACTTTGCATCTAATCAAATGCTTTCCTTGGTCATGCAAATTGCTATAAATGCAAAATGCAAATTGTTGGGTTTGTCGATACGAAAAACAGATATGTGGGTAGCGGAATCGAAGTATATTGAACTTTGATTACGTTACCCAGATGCGGCAGCGGTAATTGGAAATGAGATGATTGCGGGATCGGATTTGCTGGTTCTTAAATTT
Organism: Odontomyia ornata; assembly: GCA_963969285.1. NCBI lineage: Eukaryota > Metazoa > Arthropoda > Insecta > Diptera > Stratiomyidae > Odontomyia > Odontomyia ornata. The sequence goes on from OZ017739.1 coordinate 464,110,289, forward strand.
AGGGCAGTGAGGATTCGACTTGGAGATAAAAGGGATTGTTTTTGGCGGTGCGGAATTGTTAATTTGGGGAAAAAAAGATACGATTTTTGCAGTTTGAAAAGAAGAAGAGGCGAAAGTGCTTTGATAGTGTCTAGAAAAAGACTAATTTTGATTTTGTGAAAAAGGTGAGGTTTTGAGATCTGATTCACAAACGTGGGAATTGAAGAGAAAAATTAGTAAAATATTGCTTGTGGCATATGCGAGTGAAGTTAAGTGTGGATTTTAAAGAAAGAAAACTAAGTTAAGTGTAGTTAACCGGGAATAAAAATAATCCAGCATAATTCAAATCCAAAAATTGTGTGAAAGATAAAATCAAAAAAAAACTTATATTGCGGACTAGAATCTTAATTGTTGTATAGGGCAGTTAAAAGTGGAGTAGAAAAGTGTCCTAATTTAATTTATCAATAAAACGAGAAGAAAAACAAAAAAAAAGGAAGAGGAAAGTTTCTGTGAAACACTTTGTTTGACCTATGGAGTGGTGAAAAAAAATTCAATTTGTTGAATTCGAAAGTATACTATTGGATGAAATTGAAAGGATAACGGATTATTGAAGAGAGTGTAATCAGCGTCTTGTGAAAAGTGGCCGTTCTGTGTTTTCATTTTTGGACTTTGTTAATAGTAATTTTTAAACTGAAACTTAAGTTTTAGGTGCTCCAAATCCCTTTCTTTTGTTCTTCGCCTAGCGCTCGGAGTTCAACAAGGAAAGTGTGAGTAATTATTTGAATTTGCTTTTTTTTGTATACTGTTAGTTTATATCAAATTAATGTTTTTGTTTTCTTTTTATTAAATTTTATTTAACGGATTTTCGCTTGCATCAATTTTAAAGGGGAGTTAAAATTTGTGGATTTTACTGGTTAGAATTAAATAAATGGCCATGTCTTGCTAAAACCATGTTTTTCATTCCTTGAAATTATCCCACGGCACGACTGAGCGCTAGCCGGCCTCAGCATGCTACCCTGGGCTACACACCCCTCTGCTAAAACTTAATGTCTGCAACTGCGGTGACTTTCGTGGCTGTAACAACATGTCAAAGAGATGTGCACGTTTAAAATAAAATCCTTTGTTTCTCTATTTTCAACGGTTGCCATTTTGTTGTAAACTAACAAAAATCACTCAGCTTATGAATTCCTAATAACATCGAATAAATTATATAACTATATTCTTTTATTTGGTAATATTCGCCTAATCTGACAACACAAGCAATCCCGCATCCTCGACTGCTGTGAGTCCCTTTTATCTTTTAGGACTGCCCGAACATAATTACACTTGTCAACCGATCCAAACATCACGCAACTACACTATCCAGGATGAGCTCTCCCATCTCCCTGTAGAGATCTCGTTACAGCCTGCTCCATTTTTTGCACTTAAAAATGTGTGTCAGGCACCGTCTTCCTCTCCTGGGCAAAATTGACAGTCGGGGTATCGCGACTTATCAATCTTATGTAGGTAAGACTCACTCAAAAGCTGCCTTTAATTTAGTCACCGTCTCACATCCGGGGTGAGCCACGTAGTCCACGTTTCCTTCGTGTAATTTACACAACACTGCTGCTAATCAATGAGTGAGCGATGTGTCTCCTGATGGGCACTGGCTCCCTTGTTTCAATGCAAGTAAATAGCGTGGCACTCTTTAGCAAGTAGGACAACCGGTATCACGCCTGCCGCAACTCTCACCGCCGAATCAGAGGCTGTCGGGTATGAAGATACAACCCTCAGCGCTCCTCTTCTCTGGACATGAGAGCGTCGCCCCATATTTCTACTCCGTACTGTGGCACTGACCCTACCGCACTCATCAAGAGGCGTCTTATTGAAGTCGTCTCAAAGCCAATACGCCCGAAGCGGCCTTCTCAGCCGTTGCCCTGATTTGCTCAGGGAAAGTCATCGTCGATCAGTAGCCCCAGGTACTTCACCACTGGCTTTGATTCGATTAGTATACCTCCTATACTAGTCGCCTTTACTCAAGAGATTCTCTTCTATGTCAAAATAACCACCGCGGTTTTTTTCAGTGCTAAACTGAACCCACAAGCAGTCATCCAGTCTCTCATTCGGCGCATTAGCATACCTAGCCTAAGTTGCGCTTGTTCAACGGTACGCCTAGTGACAAGAATCACCCCAACAACTGTCTGGGTCCTCCAGTTTTAAAATCTGAGCAGCGATAAACTCTCCGCCCACTGAGTCAGACCAGCGTTTCCTCGGTTTCCCCACTGGTCTACAGCCTTCAGTTCTTCCAACGAATACCTTTTTAGGTATTCGTTGTTCGTCCGTACGATTTATGTGTCCAGCCCATTGCAGTTTCCGCAGCCTTACAATCGTTGAGACCTCCGGATACTTGGCTTAGGGTCCATGTTTCACACCCATAGGAAAACACAGGTCTTAACACAGATTTGTATACTTGGAGCTTTGTTTTCCTGATGTGTATGCAGCTGGTCTTCAAGATCGTCAAAACTGAATAAAATATTTTGTTTGTGAGCTGTATTTTTCGGGGTATTTCGTCTCTTTCACTACCCGTTGTCGTTATTTTGGCGTCTAAATACACAAATTTTCGCTATTGTATTCGCCGTGTGATGTTTTGTGTATTTGTGATATTTTTCCTCGATGCCGTTATGAGCTTTGTTTTATTTTCATCGATTTGTACCCTTATTAGTTTTGCTTCACTGTCGAGTTTCAGAAAGAGTTCTTTGTCAGTTTTTAATCGCCGTGACAAAATGTTGATGTCTTCCGCATAGGCTACTACTTGGTTTGACTGGTAGAGTAATGTTCCTCATGTGTCGACCTTATGACGTACTCCAGAGCCAAATTGAATTGCAATGGGGTCTGCCCATGTCCCTACTTTAGTCCGATATTTGTGTCAAAGGCATCGGTGTGTTAGTTAGGTCATCAACGTCATTGTCATTTTGGTAAGACGGACTAATTTGGCTGGGATACCAAAGCAAAACATTATTTGGTACAGTACGTTACGATCAGTACTGTTGTATGCTTGCTCAAAATCAAAGAACATGTGGTGTACATCTTTGTTGAACTCCCAGCATTTTTTAAGTACTCTATTGTCGATCTACCTGCTCTAAAACCACCTTGATACTCTTCAATAATACTGTTGGCGTACGATCCGATTTTATTTTCTAAGATTTTTGAAAATATTTTGTACGACGTACAAAACAGCGATATGCCTCTATAGTTTTCGCACTGTAGCTCACAGCCCTTTTAGTGGATAAGGAATATAATTGATTGACTCCACTCTTTCGGCATATGTTCATCTTGCCAAATGTGCTGCTGCCACCATATCTGATGAGCTCCACTGGAATCCCATCGATGCCCCGTGCTTTATTATTCTTTTGGGCTTTTGTGATGGAACAAACTTCATCCAGAGTTGGTGGGGCCAATGGAAGTTCTCCGCAGACATCTATAGGATCCGATGTTCTGGAGCTGTGTGGAGGATTAAGGAGGTTCTTGTAATACGCTGCCCATCTTTCTTTAATCTTGGCTTCATCAGCGATGATATTGTCGATGTCATCAGGGCAGAGCGTAGTTTTGGGCTGATAACCCATTTCAGGCTTTTCACTATTTGTATGCTTGTCTTGTATTGTTGCTCGCTAGACGTACATCTATACTTCTCAATTGGTCGTCATAGTATTTTCTTTTCTTAGTTCTAATCATCTTATTCGCTACTCTTCTGAGGTTTTCATAGTGTTTTCTCTCCGTCCTGGTTTTCCTACCTACGCATTCTTTGTCCGTCTGATTCTTTTTGTCTAACGCATTCTGGCATTCATCACCGAACCAATCATTTCTCTTGCGCTGGGCTTGGTGTCCAATCCTCTGTTCTGCCACGGTCTTAATTGCCGCTTTCACTTCCATCCAGAGCTCGTTGCTTGTCTTTAACAATGCATCTGATAAGATGGGAGCCAGCTAGTTGTCGAGGGTCTCCTGAAATTTTTGGCCACAGACGCCGTTTGGAGTCTTTCGATGTCAAATTTTTGTAGCGGGCTGGTCTTTGCCGAATATGCCTTTCACATACATTGATAGGTTAATTTGATCAAGTAATGATCTGAGTTAGAATTGGCTCCTCGGTATGTACGGACGTCAAGTATACTCGAGGCCCAAAGTTGTTGTATCAGAACAGGCTCCGTCTGGTTTTGTGTGTTGCTATTCGGTGATACCCAGGTCATTTTATGAATGCATCGATGTGGGAAGCAAGACTAACGTATGACTAATTTCTGCTACATGCAATGTCAATCAGGCACTGGCCGTTGTCATTTGTTTCATCGTGGAGGCTATATCCTCCAGTAGCTCCCCGATGAGATAGCTCATTGCCAACTTTAGCGTTGAAACTACCCAGAATTATTTTTGTGTCGTTTGTAGGTAATGAGTCAACTAGTCTTTCCAGGTGATTGTAGAACGTCTCCTTCGTTTCTTCGGCCTTTTTGTCGGTTGGAGCGTGAATATTTATCAGCCAGAAGAAGAATTTCGCTTCACACGCAACCGTTTATTCACTGCCTTAAAATCAATAACGTGCGATTTGAACTCTCTATCCATAATAGAGGCCACTCCGAATTCTCATTTTCCAGTAGGCTTCCCACTTTTGAATAATGTGTGCGATCACATATCTTGAATATCCTTTCTAGTCCAGTTCGTTTCCAGGATTGCCAGTATTTTTAATTTATATTGGCTGGCCTGTTGAAAAAGATCCTTAACAGCGCCGATGCCGTAGTTCTTTTTCCGACTGTGAGGTTATTGCCGTGAGTTCATTCCATTCCAAGGCCCGTCTCCAGGTTTCGAAACATTTTAGGGTCTTCCAGGGACGAGGAGTTAGCCCGTCGCCCAACCTCCATTCCGGCGGCATGGTTATTACTTTGATTCAATCATCAAGCGCGGAAGATTCACCTTCACCCTCTTACGTCCCTACAAAGGAGGTACTAACACCTCCTTTGTGGGGACGTAAGAGCTGTAGATGTATTTACAGTTATTATTCTCGGCATTTAATGTCCCATTATTGGAGAACCAGTGAGCCCAATGTGCGACCCCGAAAGCATTTACTACCATTTAATTGGGGGGTTTGGGATGAGGAATCATGGAAGCTGTGGGTTGGGGAAACAAGGGGTTCCCTCCTTCTTTCTCAAACGGGCTTGGTACCATCTAGGGCAGGGTTAAATACATTTATATTCATTTGTAAGTTTTTATAATGCAATTATTTAAATGGTTAAAAATTTCAAGCGGTCATCAAATTTGGAGTGAATTGTTTTGTGACACGCAAACACGCGTAAAATACCATCGCATTTTTTCTTTCGATTGGATTATGTAGCATGTCGATTTTTTATGTATTTTTATGTATCAGTATTTCAATGAAACTATAATTTATTTCGAGCCTAGTTAAACATTAAAAAAAATATGGCTAAAAGACAATTTATCATTACATTGTTTTTTTTTCAAGCAACTGAAACACATTGTGGAATTTAAAGTATGTTTTTAAACACAGGTTTTCCAATTCCTCATTTACTGTTTAATTCCTATGAAAAGGAGAAATTAAGTGTAATTCTGTGAAATTCTACTTCAATTTTGATTTTGATCAGTTAAAAAAAATGAATTGTTAAAACACGAAAACCTCTGTCTTTTCATTTCCATGGAACCCTGACCAGATATGGGACCCCCCGCGTTGGCTAGCCCCTCAACTCATGTGCTAGCCATCGGGTGAGCTCACCCCTTTTGCTTAGTCGTTGCAGGTGCTCTTACAGGATAGAGTGACCTTCTGCACAGGTTTATCATTCTTGTTAAAGTGTTATGTTTAATTTAAAGGAAACATTCATGCGAATTATGTTTAAATGAGTTTTTCATTTAAATGGAAAATATAAGGCCACGTCGACAATGGACCTTAATACAGATGGGGGAGCTCGCGGGGGCACAGTTTCCACCTGGATGCCCCACTCTTTGTTACAAGCGAAACTGCCTCCTTTTCAGCATTGCCAGTCGATATACTTAGCTGGCACCAAATAATAATAAACAGAAGGAAAAAAATCCTTTCTGAGCCAAGGTCATCGCTTTGCTCAATGTCTATAATGTAATGTAATTAACACGTAGATACCATTACTATCGTAAACTTTACTTTTTAAGTCTATGTATTCACAACCCATTGTTGAAGTAAAGAGACGCCGTGGAAAGTACCGGACCCTGACAGCAACAGTGTCAAGCATACCGGGCCCCAATCATCATCGCTTGCAACAATATGGGTGAAGGCCCAAAATAACTCTTCTCGTACCTGAAAAGGATAGAGGCAGCACTATCACTCACAAATTACCATTACTTTCCCATATCTATTTTGCAGCTAAAACTTTACAGGGAGCCGATAAAACGTCAAGGAATTTAGGTGATGTAAACAATCTAAATATTATGCTAGCATTACTTTTCGTGGATGAATTCAACATCATGCTTCGAAGCTCCTTTATCAATATGGGCGCCGGCAGCACATTTTATCCCTCACACAACTATACGCGAACAAATTTTCATACTTCCGACTTTAAACTATTTCACGCGACCGAAATTCCGCAAACTTCTTAATCGGATCAGATTTTGCGAGCACGACATGTTTGTAAATATGAACAATCAGTCCAAATGTCAGTTCTGTCTTGTCGCAACAAACCAGTTCAAGAATCGTTCGAGCCTTGAGCTAATTGCGATGTTCGATTTATTGGTTTGAGATCGGTTGGAGGTTACGCTAAGTACCAGTAGTTGCAGTTTGGGAAACAGAAATACTTTGTTGTTACTAATTTGGGATTGGAGAAGAAAGGTGGATGGACGGTCATCGTCCCTTTCGATTAGCGGAACACCACCGTTGTGACACATCTATTTAAGGAAGCAAAACGAGTGAGCGGGTCTCTTTTTGGTTGTATAATTTTCGGTACGGTGGTGTTTGGCTGGTGGTTAACTAGGGCGCGAAGTGACCGCGGAAGTCTTGTGAAACGGATCTTCCGTCGAATTAGATATCTAAAGAATTTGGTACTTGTGAGGAAGTGAATGTTGGGGGAAAAGCTGCGCGTAGAGATTATAGCCGCGGACGTGAAATAGATGTTTAGTGAGTGTAAAACTGAAAAAAACTAGTGAAAGAAAATTCAGTGGTCTAAGAAGTGAATTTTTCTTACTGGAACAGTGGAAGACGGTTAAGCTACGAAGGTAAGCGTAGAATAAGGGGAATTCTCTGGGTTACCCACGTAGAGGATTGCAATTGGTTGAAGCCCATGGGAGTTTGCTTTTGTTTGAAGGACAAGTTTCGGGGAATTCGAGTAGGAAAGGAAAAAGTAACAAAAGTAGCAACTTTAATCGAATCAAGAATTTTATTCGGCACTTTGTGGTATTCGAGTGTATTAATAACAAAACTCGCAACTTTAATCAAATCAAAAATTTGATTCAACATTTTGGGGAATTTGAGTGTCGGGAAAATTAAAAGCAAAACCCGCGACTCTAAGGAACTAACGATCCCGCGCAACAATCGGGGTTCTGCGAAACGCGGAGTCTGGTACGGAAAAGATGGACAAGTTGTAGCAGAAAGAGGCCCGCATTGCAATTATTCTGTTGTTGATTGGAATACAAGAATTAATTTTAAATTGGATCCTTGTTTTAGTGGGTTTTTATAGTGCCGTTTTTTCCCTTGTTTTCTTCCCGATTATTTTAATTTTCAACAGTACTTTGACCCGGGAGGAGGTAAGTAGAAGAACTGGTGGTCCGAGGGCAATAGGAGGCAGTTTCCTTTATTTTGGTTCCGCTTTGGGTCTCCCTCGCAACTGCGCTACATTCCCGGTAAGAATCATGAGCGGGGGTAATAAGGGGAGCATATAAAATTCGAACCGATATTCTGGCGGCCACATCCTCGCTTGGCGGCTTCGGGGGCCCACTGGCTAAGTGAGTGGCTCTCACGCCCACTCTTCGGGGTCTATCCGGGACGGAAGGCTCCCAGCCAGAATTCCCTCTACGAGGAGGTTAACATTTTATTTAGGGGTCGTAAGTAACAAATAGTAAAGACAAGATCCTCTGGAGTCTCATGCGCGTTCATTAGGAATGGTCTGTCGTACTGGTTGTTACATTCCTTCGGTAGGTAACCTCAGCCTTGACACTGCCGAACCGATATAATCTTGAGAAACCTGCAAATTTGTGGATGCGAAATTTGTTTATAGTGTGCAATTGTGCTGGGGAAATGAACCCACCCCACGACACCGCAATATAATAGCCTACCAGCGCATTCACGCGTCCTCAGACAAGGCCAATTCCAGCGAGCACCAGCATCTTCACTCGCCGAGGCAGCAGACCATCACTGCAGTCCTTCACGGACATTGAAAATTCCTCCAATTCACTACAACCGTCTCATCTTAGCAGTATACGATGGACCTGTGACCGAAACTTACCAGCAATCACAGAGATTTGACCATCAGCTGCAAACAATGTAATGACTGAAAGAAGAGAAGCAAAAACATAAGGAGCATAGTGCAATTGACCAGTCGCGAAAACTGGAACCCAAATATCGAGGCTTATATATCGTCTCTCAGATAATGAGGAATGATCGCTACATTGTCAACGATCAGGAAGATGTGCCAAGAAAGAACCGATTGTTCAGCACCATTGACTCTGTCGATAAAATGACCGTGGTGTCAATTGAGCCCAGACTTGGACGTCTACGATGAATATGATAATGACGGGGAGGTCGAGCTTTGAAGTCCATACAGTGCCATCTGGCAATGCCAGCAAGAAAAACAAGAAACAATGAATAGCCATTAACAGTCGCGTGACAGACGTGTAATGAGAGGAACACATCAAATAAATTTTATTCATACAAATAATACGATTCTTTATTTAGCAAATTTGAGATATTGATTACCCTATGCAGGAAGATCAGTAGACTCATGATATTACCAGTGTTGATGCGTATGGCCTAAATGCGATAAAAGAACTAAATGTGGTGAAAGTTATTGTGAAAAACGAAAAACTACTAGTGAAGTGGACTTAAGCAAAATTGTGATAAATAATACTTTTATTTTAATTGAAACACGGTTTACTGTCGCAAGAATCATAAATTAGGGGAACCGCACGCACGTGTGACAAAATTTATACGTCAAGTTTTAATATTCAGAGACATTGTTTGCGTTACTAGTTAGTTTACAAAAATTTTCTGGCAGGGACACTCTTCTGCTACTTCGGCTTGATTTCTAAATACTTTGCTTTTTTAATTTCTATGTTGCATTCTCTTCAGCATTTATTTTCTCTATATTTTTCGGGTTGATTTATACTTAGATCTATTATTCCTTTTTATTTTATTTATGGGACTATAGAATCAAAAGACTGGTTTTTTCCCCAACTCAGCTGTTATAATTTGCATATCTTTAGGCATAAAGACATGAGCATTTAAGATTAAATTATAAAATAGAAAATATCAAATATTGTTTCTCTAAATTGAATTTAAACGTGTTTTATTGTTCAAAATCAATTCTTACCATCAGGGTTAATTTCATACAAATACTGCGACCAAGCATTGGACGGAAAGGTCGGATCGGTTTGCTGTTCCAAATTGATCTTCTTCGGCGCACTCTGAATACCAACGTCAATTCTTCGCCTAAAAATATTCTCAGGCTTCTTATCACTGGGGACCAGTTCGACACATCCATCCCGGACATCACTACTAAATCGATGCCTAAATCTCGTTTCGGCATGTTTGATAGGATAAACACTTTGAATTTCGACATCAACGACCGTTTGACGTTCAGGAGGCAGTCCCAGCTCTACATCACCCTCACTTCCCATTGAAACCCAACGTGTTCCTTTTTTGGAAGTTGCTTGGTTCAAAAGCCATCTTTGGTAGGTTTCGATAGTTTTGATTATATCACTGGCTCTTTTTGTTGATTCGGCAGTTGTATAGATAAGGAAGACATCTTCGTCTTCGGACAGGGAGGCAGCATAGCCGATTAGGACTAGATCGTCAGGTTTCATGCCAGCAAATTTCTCTTCCTGTTGTTCTTCACCTCCACTGTCTGGTGGATCGTCGGGAAGATATTCTCGTACGATTTTGTATTTTACTTGCTTCCATGGAAACTCTGAACTTACGTTGACACCAACCTCGACTCCCATGTCCTTTTGTTGGCCTTCACTGTAACCAAGAAAGGTGTCTTTAGGTAAAACTCATTATTGCAAGTCTGAACTACTCAACTATTATTTTATTATCTTAACGAAGCTTAGGGTTTAGGCTAAATGCAAAATTAAGGGATGGATACAGAGGCTTTGAAAGCAATCGTGATAATGTACATCGTACATTTTTCATGACCAAACAGCATGTACTAAAATATTTTCACTCTAATTTCAATTATATAATTAAAAGCATTCTGTAATATAATTTTAATTATTTCTTGTATTTTCATAATATAGTTGGTTGGTTTTCCTCCTATTTTTAACTGTATTTTTTAAATAAATAATCAAAGCTTTGTAAAAAATATCAAAATACAATTATTACTAGCACACAAGAACCATTTTTTTTTTTTTTTTTTTTTGTTCTTATATGACTATATCAATCTGATGTTATGTGTTTAATAATGAGATGATGTAATATAACCCTATTCGAAAAGTTGGAGAGTTGAAGAAGAAAATTCTGGTGGTAAAATTTATGATCAAGGTATTCTTCTAGAATTTAAAATACTTTAATCAATTATAAATGTTTCATAGAATTCAATTTCCTGAAAAATCCATCAGACTTCTTTTATAAACCGTTTTTCGGATATCCTTACCTTAGAACAACACGATTGCATCCTGGTAACTCGGTTAATATACGCCAAGCATCCTCAACATCAAAATCACGCAAATAATCGAAGTTATCATCCAATGGTCTGTCCAGATCACTTTTCGATAGCCTCCGATCCGAACTAATGAAAATTCATTTAATCAATTAATAAGACAGAACAATTACTCATACGCAAGTGATGGCCCATCTAAGAGGGAAGTTTTATCTTCTTCTTCAATTCTTGTGGATAAATCCGACTTTCTGGTAGCCATTTTCGTTGTGAAATCAAATTGATAATGACATCCCACGTTGCAGTCTTTTAACCCAACAGACAACGGTTGCTGTTTTTGGAGGACAAAAATTTATTGTGCTATTTCTGTGTGATTTTTAACTCTTCTAAAAATATAACACCTTCAATTACGTTCTGAAATAAACAAATTCAATTCTTATTCAACAGTTTCGAGTATTGCATTCTTATTTATTTATTTATTGTCAACATATTATTCATTCAACCATTATCTCCATGGAGAATTGCTTTCGCGCCATTTCATGCAGAAGAATTGAACGTATTAACTCGAAGAAATCAGACATATGACAACTGTGTTGCTCGGATTCAATGAGTAGTGGCGCTCCAAGCTCTATAGCGAAATTCTCTTTGAGGAACGGAACAAATGGAGTGGCTATGCTCATATAAGCTCCATAGAAAATGATGCGACCACCTTCTGAGCATGATTGTCATTTCATTTCCAATAATTTCCACAATTTCTCCTCTCGAGAGCCAGATTGTCAGTTTGACGACTAAACATGGACGCGAAATTTACCTGGCGCGTGAGATACGATTCGGAATTTAGTCGTTTTTTCAGTTCGAGAACGTGTCCGGAGGTACATATTGACTGTAATGAAAGTAATTTTACACCTGGTTTAGGGATAACAACATTTTACGGAGTGACATTGTAAATAGGAGCGAGGAACTCAATTAAAAGTGTAATGTGCGTTATTGCTAGAAAACGATGGGTTATCGATACGACAGTGTTTTCTATCCTAAGTGGCCGTAATGCTTTATTTGTATTCAATGCTATTTTCTTGTTCTGTGAAGTGTTATTTGCAATAAAACCATATTTACGAGTGCATAAGCGTTTGTTTACTTTCTTGTGACAACCCATTGGGTTCCCCTTAACTAGCTTTACAATCACGGTCGCAGGGGTAGGTGCAAAAAGGCACGTAGTTAGGTAGGCGGTCGCAGGGGTAGTTGCGACAACGTGTACACATGGTTGTCCACTCCGGTTTTATCTTGTTCCTCAAAGGAAATTCTGCATTCTTAGTGTTGACGTTTACCTTAACATCGAAACTTTGAGAATGGAACACTGGAGTGGAACATCAACTCAAATTTTGTCATCATTTCCCGATGCGCCACGAACGTTGCTCTTCGGATTTAATTTTGGAAGGGTGTAGTCGAAAAAGGGAGCTACAGTTGAGAAATATTTGAAAATGTAAAAGTTAACTGCCATTGCATAATCGATTGATAATGTTCCTATTTCAGACTTGAATAGTTTGTAAAACTTTATTTAGATAAAAAGAAACTCACAGTGACATTTAATAAGCAAAAACTAAATCTGTTCCTTAGGTAATTACAAATTCAACTACGATTAAAACTATAATCGTTCATTCTTTTATACTTTTTCACCTCCCTTTTCCTTTCATAATCGTCTTCAGTGGAATTAAGGTGAAATGTATAATCGTTTTGCTTGACCTTCGCTATGTGTGAGAGAACTACATGCCTTTAAGGTGTTCTAATTTGTTAAGATATCGCCTAACAGAAATTTATTCTGATTTTAATTTCGCAATAAAATAGTATTTTGTGTTGATGTATTTTACTGCTATAAGCTTAACTAACAAGCTGAAATGTCGATTGTTGTTCAAGTGCTCACCATATGCAACAAAGAGTTGCTTTCCGATGCATGCCACTTTAACATTTTTAGGTATACTATTTAGAGTAAATAAAAGTTTCTCGTAGCTGGCAGGAATTGCCTTACAGTCAGTATATTGCTATAGGCGAGACTTGATCGAATGGATCAAAAATAGCTTAATGATATCTTGATTCAATTTATATGAGGGAACAAATTTGAGCATATATTGGTTATGAGTACGTCGTCTATTACTGTTGAATTTCTCAAACCTGTGATTCGTCCCAAAATGAATTATCCTGCGCCCCGATAGTAAATTGATTTCTTTGAAATAGGCTATAAAATTGATCAAAAGTTATAATACAAAATTCGAACTATTTATCCAAAGCATATTTTTGAAGAGTTCATATATCCTTCTGCTTGTTAATATAAAGACTAATTATTTCGAAATTACTTTTATTCATTTTAAAATTCAATAATATAATAAATGGAATTCATTCTATATTTGCCTACAGTTAAAAGCATAATACTAAGAACTCCGGAATTCTGCTTTCCGCTTTCGAGGATGAAATTACTTCCACATCCAGAGAGGCGCTTGAAATCTATACTGTCGCTAAGCTCGTTGCATTTGCCTGCAAAAATAAAAATATATCTGAGATCCAAATGAGATTTATAAAAGTAAACAGTTTACCGATTGTTGTCCATTAATTATTCTTTCATCTCCATATATTCGTATGTCAAGTATCATTTAGCAGACTCCTGAAAAAAAAAATAAAATTGATTTCATCAATAAAATTATTCAAGCAATATGCTAGCAAAACTTGCCCCCAAAATGCAGGCGCTACTACGCGAAAACTAATCAAATAAAATGGTCGCCAACGAAATGTAAACATAATCATGCATGAATTGGAAGCAGTGATTTTGAGTGAAAAAACACTTCTAAATATTGTATTGTGCTTTCTACATTATATGTTGTTACTTACCTATGAAATGATACTCCTGTGGGCTGACGATTCGTTCTATTATTGCATATTTTCACAATGCACATGATTTTAGAAACTTTGTTCGAATTTTCCTTCTTTTCCGTCGAAATATATAGTTTTCTCACTTGCAATCTTACCGAAAGATTGTCTCTTATTGTCTTGTTCATGAACAGCGCACAAATCACAAATTTTCACTGATTTTAACTAAAAATCCCACGGCGAACGAGTTTGTTTACGCGGATTCACAGCCGAATTTGACAGCGAATGCAAAAAAATCATATGATAATATGAAGATTTCTCCTTATCGACAGCGAGAATTGATGACAAGAAAAATCAGTGTTCCATTAGCATCGGGCCGTTCCTGTTAGTTACCTGTTCCAATCATCGAAATCTAATAAGAAAAGTGTTGGAAGACATGTTCGGTCCATGCTAAAGATATGGAAAAGTTATTTAATTAGTTAAAAAGACATTTCAAGTTGCAATTGCAGTAGTGAGAACAATTGTTTTCCAAAGAAGTAAGTTTTAGCGCTAAAATTGAAATGAAAACCTGTCGGTTGTGATAGAAAAATGAATATTTATCAATCACAGTTCTGGTTCGTCGGTAATCGATTTTTAACTCTGTGCGGAATGACACATCCCACTTGTCCATTTTGCGATTCTCCGTGAAATGAAACCTTGCATGTCGCAGCTGGATAAAAATATAAGCAATATACTTTCTTCGAATGGTTTTCTTAATGTTTAAAATATTTTGGAAAGCCAAATTATTGCCTAGAATGAAAATAATGGTACTTCTGTGGTGACATCATCAGGTGTATTGTGTGAGCTCGCGAGATGAAAATGGAAGTCAGCAACACACATTCTGCAACAGTGCTCGAGAAAATGCTTTTATACAAAAGAAAGTCATAACTAAGCTTCCTATTCTATCTTATCTTATTGATTGGAAGAGAACAGTTTCTTGTTCAATTTAACTATCTAAAATTCCAACCAAACCTACAACCTCAGTATTTACGTTAGTGCCAACATTCAGTCAACGCCTGTAGTTACGAACAAAACCGAAAAAATGATTAATCTCGTTAGTTGCTCTGTTGCTTTGTGCGAACTACAAAAAATCTTTAAAATGGGTATTCGTTATGAACTCTACCCTCCGTTCTTATTTTCCACCGGGTCGGCGACATTGTTGATACCAAATGATATTTGCGGATATTTTTAAATAGCAAAATCTGAAATGAAAATGCTTTAGGCAAATGGAATAACATTTCTTTTCTTCGCTATTCATTTTATTTTTGTAGGCAGGCACGGGCGTTTCGCGAGCAAACTGCTCTCTTGCGACTTCCCACTGATGAAGTGCCTAGTTTGCTCTCGAAACACCGGCGTTTGTCTACAAAAAATATAAATAGCGAAGAAAAGAAATCGTATTTAATTTACCTAAAGTATTTTCATTTGATATTACTTACTTCTTCTTAGCAACTACCGGGCCTTCGTTTCCTGCAAATAGCGCCTCCAACTGTCTCGGTCCATCAACCGCGTCCTCCAATTCCGAAATCCGAGCAGCGATGAACTGTCTTCGTCGACCGAGTCAGACCAGCAATTCTTCCGTTTCCCACTGGTCTCCGGCCTTCATTTCTCCCGCCGAATACCTTTTTGGGTATCCGTTGTTCATCCATACGATTCATGTGGCCAGCCCATTGCAGCTTCCGCAGTCTTACAATCGTTGAGACGTTCGGTTCATCAAAAATTTCATACAGCTTATGGTCGTATCGAATTCGCCATTGGTCCCCGTCTAGCTTCGCTCCGATTATTCGCCTCAGGACCCGTCGCTCAAAGGCGTTCAATATATTTGCGGATGCTTGGGTTAGAATCCATGTTTCACACCCATAGCATAACACAGGTCCTATCACAGATTTGTATACTTGGGGCTTTGTTTTCCTGTGTATGCAGCTGGTCTTCAAGATCGTCAAAACTGAATAAAATATTTTATTTGCGAGCTGCATTCTTCGGCGTATTTCGTCTCGTTCATTACTGGTTCTCGTTATTTTGGCGCCTAAATACACAAATTCGCTCACATTTTCGATACTGTATTCGCCAAGTGTGTTATTTTGTGTGCTTGAGGTATTTTTCCTCGACTGCGTCATGAGCTTCGTTTTATTTTCATTGATTTGTAGCCCTACTAGTTTTGCTTCGCTATCAAATTTCAGTAATTCTTTGGCATTTGTTAATGACCGTGACAAAATGTTGATGTCGTCCGCATAGGCTACTAGTTGGCTCGACACATAAAGTAATGTACCTCGCGTATCGACAGGTAGCTTCCGTATGACGTACCCCAGAGCCAAATTGAATAGCAATGGGGCCAGCCCATCTCCCTGCTTTAGTCCGATATTTGTGTCAAAGGCATCGGTGCGTTGGTTATTGATGCGGGCTTGGGAGGACTAATTTGGCTGGGATGCCAAAGCAAAGCATTATTTGATACAGTACGTTACGATCAATACTGTCGTATGCTTGCTTAAAGTCAACGAAAATTTGGTGTACGTCTATGTTGAACTCCCAGCACTTTCCAAGTACCTGCTTGACTGTAAACGATTGGTCTATCGTCGATCTGCCTGCTCGAAAACCACCTTGATACTCTCCAATAATACTTTTGGTGTATGATCCGATCTTATTTTCTAAGATTTTTGAAAATATTTTGTACGCCGTACAAAGTAGTGATATACCTCTATAATTTTGCGCACTGTAGCTTGTCACCTTTTTTGTGGATAGGGAATATAATTGATTGGCTCCACTCTTTCGGCATATGTTCTTGTTGCCAAATGTGCTGGATGACTTTGTGAATAGCTTGATGAACACTACTGCCACCATATTTGATGAGCTCCACTGGAATCTCATCGATGCCCGGCGCTTTATTATTCTTTTAGGCTTTGATGGCGGAACAAACTTCATCCAGGGTTGGTAGAGCCAATGGACGTTCTCCGCAGACATCTATAGGCTCCGATGCTCTGGAGCTCTGCGGAGGATTAAGGAGGTTCTTAAAATATGATGCCCATCTTTCCTTAATCTTCGTTTCATCAGCGATGATATTGCCCATGTTATCACGAGAGAGCGTGGTTTTGGGCTGGTAACCACGTTTCAGGCTTTTCATTACTTTGTCTTATGTTGTTGCTCACTAAACTGACATCTATACTTCGCAATTGATTGTCATAGTATTTTCTTTTCTTAATCCTAATTATCTTATTCGCTACTCTTCTGAGATTTTCATAGTGTTCTCTCTTCGTCCTGGTTTTCCTACCTACGTCTTCTTTGTACGCCTGATTCTTTTTATCTAACGCATTCTGGCGCTCATCATCGAACCAATCATTCCTCTTGCGCCGAGCTTGATGTCCGATCGTCTGTTCTGCCACGGTGCTAGTAGCCGCTTTCACTTCCATCCAGAGCTCGTTGCTCGTCTTTAACGATGCGTCTGATAAGATGGGAGCCAGCTGGTTGTCGAGCGTCTCCGTGAAATTTTGGAGCCTTTCGATGTCAAATTTTTGCAGCGGGCTGGTCTTCGCCGAACATGCCTTTGACATACGATATCGATAAGTTAATTTGATCAAGTAATGATCTGAGTTACAATTGGCTCCTCGGTATGTACGGACGTCAAGTATGCTTGAGGCCCAACGTTGTTGGATCAGAACATGATCGATCTGGTTTTGTGTGTTGTCATCCGGCGATACCCGTCGTTGGGGGAAGCAAGTCAAACGTATGACTCGATTTCTGCTACATGCAAAGTCAATCAGGCGCTGGCCGTTGTCATTTGTTTCATTGTGGAGGCTATATCCTCCAGTCGTTCCCCGATGAGATAGCTCATTGCCAACCTTAGCGTTGAAATCACCCAGAATTAGTTTTGTGACGTTTGTAGGCAATGAGTCGACCAGTCTTTCCAGGTGATTGTAGGTCGCTTCATCTTTTTCTTCGGTGGGGGCGTGAATATTAACCAGCCGGATTTTGAAGAATTTCGCTTTTATACGGATCGCACACAGCCGTTCGTTTATTGCCTTAAAATCAATAACGTGTGATTTGAACTCCCTATCCACAATGAAGGCCACTCCGAATTCTCGTTTTCCGGTTGGCTTCCCACTTTCGAATATTGTGTGCGATCTCATGTCTTGAATGTCGTTTCCAGTCCAATTCGTTTCCTGGACTGCCAGTATTTTTAATTGATATTGTTGTAAAAAGTCCTTAACAGCGCCAGTTATAAAAGGTCCTTAACAGCGCCAGGGTAATTGAGTGATCTGACATTCCAGGATCCAATAGTCCATAGTCGTTTTTTCGTTTGCGAGGTCGTTGCTGTGAGTCCAATCCATTCCGAGGCCCATTTGCAGGTTTCGAAACATTTAAAGGTTTTCCAGGGACGGGGAGTTAGCCCGTCGCCCAACCTCCATTCCGGCGGCATGGTTATTACGTCGATTCCGTTATCAGGCGCGGAAGATTCGACTTCACCCTCTTACACCCTCACACGGGAGGTGTAAGTAGGATTTAGTAGCAGAGCTGTAGATGTATTCACAGTTATTAGCATTTCTCGGCATTTAATGTCACATTATTGGGGAACCAGTAAACCCAATGGGCGACCCCGAGAGCATTTACTACCATTTAATTGGGGGGTTTGGGATGAGGAATTATGGATGCTGTGGGTTGGATAAACAAGGGGTTCCCTCCTCCTTTCTCAAACGGGCTTGGGACCGTCTAAGGCGGAGTTCCTAAATATCATAGAGAAGAAATAGACAAAACCGGCATTCCTAGCAACTCCTACGGGTCGTAAATCCGTTGCCTAAATCATGATTCATCCGTTTACCTTCTTCTGTTCGAGCAATGTATTTGCTTTCGTAGGCGTCCGACTGGCTTCGTTTTTTTACCATTTGATGGATGGGTGCAAAAGTATAAAAATAGTAAAAAACGAAGCCAGTTGGACGCCTACGAAAGCAAATACATTGCTCGAACAGAAGTAGGTAAACGGATGAATCACAATTTAGGCAAAGGAATTACGACTCTAATTAAGAGGATTATAGAATAAGTAGGTAACTAAAAGTAGTAAATATGTTTGTAATTATACGAGTAGTAATAAATCATGTTGAAATATTTTGTAACCAATTAGTAAATAATTAATGAAATAAAAATAAAAAGTATAAAAAGCTAGGAAGTAAGGAAATAAAATTTAAGTGTAAAAAACCAACTAGATCCCGAAATACGTATATGGGAAAAAACAAAATAAACCCGTGTATAAGGGAAAAACTAGTTTCATTTACTTAAAATTTAATGAAATCCCTCTCGACAACGAAGATATTGAAGCAATAATGATAACTACCACAAACCTAAGACCAAACATTTACATTTGCGCTTGCTATTTCCCCCCTGACCTAAGCAGCACAACTTTCAAAGAGCAAATCCATTAAATTACTAAAACAATAAACAACAAAAGCCTGTTTATAATTGGAGGAAATTTCAATCAAGGCATAAAGACTGGGGTAAATAAACAACGCTAAAGGAAATATTCTAAAATCCATAATTAACAAAAAATAAAAAAAAAACCCTTAGCACAGGCACGTACACCTTTTTCAGAAAAACCAACAAATGTCAACCCCAGACATTACCCTAACAAACAACCTAAACTACTGGAATCAATGGATTAGAAAAAATTATAAGCTAGGTAAGAGCGACCACTTCCTCATCGTATTTATGCTGCAAGTCCATGATTGGAATAAAAATAAAGGACGAATACCAAACAGAAACAAGATTATTGAGGACATCAATACAATCAACTTCACCAGCAAACTTGCATAAAATATGAAAATGAATCAAAAACAACCCGGCCAACACTAGAAACTTCAAACATAGCCCGAAACCATGGTGGTCAAAGGAAATAAACATCCTATGGAGGAAAAAAACCAAAAAGTGATGAAAATGATGCAAAATTCTCGGAATGGCAAAACAAATGGAGAGAAAGTGTAGCAAATGCAAAAAGAGAACTCTGGCACGAAAAAATAAGAGACATAAACCAAAATGGAGACATCAAACAGTTTTGGAAATTTGTCAACGAAGTCAAAAACAATAACAACAACCCGAGATCACAATAATATCTTTCTCAAAACAATAAAAAATAAGCATCGACCGCTAAATCCTCTCTGGATCCCTACCCTCCCCAATAACATAGAAGAATCCGAACCGTTAAAAATACAGAGAAACATAAAAAAGATCATCTCCGGGCTTAGATGCTATTGTTTATAATATTATAAACTCCGTAAATCACCACAATAAATTAGATCTACTAAACTCTATAAACGATAACTTCAAAAATAAGAATATACAAAACGAATTAAGAGATATGCAAATAGTACCCATCCCCAAGAAAAAAAAACCACTCCATAAAATAGAAAGCTACAGACCAATATCACTAATAAGTATCCCGCTAAAAATAATTAACTTCCTGATCAAAAACAGACTTTCTAGTGCAATTGAATACCAAAATTGCCTTTCTTGAAGAAGCAAACATAGAACTTTAAGGCCCTACGATAAATCCTCTCAATTTCGAGGACTAACTCTTAATTTCCCAATGGAAGCACTCGATCAAATAATCTACTAACCATTTCAAACTAATACTAACATAGTAACATCACAAAACCAAAAAAAAAAGAAAAACTAGGAAAAAGCACTATACTATCATCAGTCCCTGTTGGACAAATATCGACATATTGATGGCTTGTGCGCTTAAGCCATAGCAAATCTACACCTAACATAAGTTAGGCAGCGGGAAAAAAATCAACATATGTATGGTATCAAGTGTGTCGACTTGAACATTAGTGTACCCGAGGTTTCAGCCGATGTCTTCCTGATGACGTATTCCAGCGCAATATTAAAGAGCATTGGGGCAAGTCCATCCCCTTGTTTTAAGCCTGATTCTGTTGAAAAGCTGCCCATTAGTTCATTTACCTTCACCTGGGACTCTGTGTTTCGTAACCTTGACCATGCGGACTAGTATTGTTGGGACGCCAAAGTCAAGCATTATTTTGTACAGCGCATTTCTGTCGATACTGTAGTATGCTTGCTTGAAGTCCATAAAGAGTTGGTGCACATTGATGATATATTTTCAGCACTTTTCGAGGACCTGCTTTACTGAGAATATTCGGTCTATTGTTGACCGTCCACTTCGAAAGCCTCCCTGATACTCTTTTAGCGTGTTGTGGCTTCGTGTATGTTGAGGACCACTCAAGTAATATATGTATTTTTTTCTTTAAAAGCCGTCGGGCCTTGCTTAGTTGTGTGAGCAGACGCGTTTCGACTACTTTGAGTCATCTTAAGTGTCGAAACGCATCTGCTCACACAACTAAGCAAGGCCCGACGGCTTTTAAAGAAAAAAGGATTGGCCTGCGGATATCAAATCAACAAAATTATTGACTAATATATGTATATATAAAAGTCTATATTTATTGGGAATGATGCGAAATTACATCTGGTCGTGACAATTGCTCAGCGAGAGTCAGTGATTGAGTGGTTTTGTTGCTCACTGTTGCTGCAGCTGATTGTTTGTGTCGCCTCTGGTGGCAGTACTTTGTTGACAGCTGTGCTTGCGCAGATGGGTCGCTGAGCTGCCACAATATTCCCTCCTGAGTGAGGAAGCCCGTGCTATCTTTTGTTTAACATGATGCTGGTGGATAGTTTCGAGTGATGTGTTCGGGAGATGTGTTGATTGGAGTCCACTGAATCCTCTTAATTTTCAGATTTGTCGAAGTTGGAGCGATTGCTGAGTCGTTTGCAGGTACCGGAGTGTTTCTTCCCTTGTACGCGGTCGCCTTCAGGAATGCCGGTTTTAGGCGTTCTGTGGAAACATTCATTCTCTTCCCGTTGACTTCAATTGTATATACATCCTACGATAACCTGTTTACGATTTCATGCGGTCCGGAGTATGGTTGTAAGAGAGGTTTGCGATTTGCGTCGATCTGGAGAAACACATGGGTGCATGATTTCAGGTTCTTGCTACAGAAAATCTTACGCTGACAATTATGCGCCGCTTGCACTGGTCGAAGTGCTCGCATTGTTTCTCGCAGCTGTTCGATGAATGCATGTGGTTCGATGTGATTGTCCTCAGCCGCGATGAATTCTACTGGAAGCGAAAGCGTTGTTCCGTAGAGAATTTCTGCGCTCGATCCTCCGATGTCGTCCTGGTGGTTGTTGCGTAGTCCAAGTAAAACGGTTGGTAGTACGTCTGCCCATGCGGGATTCTGCTCGTGGCACATTATAGTGGCTTTGAGAGATCCGTGCCAGCGCTCCAACATCCCATTCGCTGCGGGGTGATGGGGGGTTGTATGATTTCTTTCGCATCCCATTCGATTTGCAAGAGCTTGGAAAAGGGCGGACTCAAATTGGGTTCCCTGATCCGTTGTCACTGTACATGGCGCGCCAAATCGGCATAGCCAGCCGAATTAAAATGCTTGTGCGACGGTTGCTGCTGTTTGATCCGGGATTGATACTGCTTCTGGCCACCAAGAGTATCTGTCCATCATTGTCAGGCAATACTTGAAATTCTTCGATGGAATCATTTGCCGAACGATGTCAATGTGTATGTGTTGGAACTGCCGTCTGGTATGGTGAACCGTTAAATTGCGTTAACAGTATTACTTATGAAATTGTTTGTAGCTACATGAATGAGTTGCATATTTTTGTAATAATTTTTTCTGAAAAATTATTAGAGAAGAAAAATGTTAAAAGAAGGTGGTTTCGAAGTGTGTACTAATTCTCATCAGGCCATCACTCTTAGATACACACCGGTGATGGCGACCACCATGCTTAGAGGTGAGAGAGTTATTTTTAATTTTCCCACTTATGCGAACTCAATATGTTTTTGTAACTACGAATTATGTTCAAGTTAAATTTCCTCTTGTAAGTACTTGTCTTAACTAACTTTAAATGGATCTTTTCACCCTTTTCACATCAATTTAATATAAATCTATACGATAATTTTTGCTCTACAATTCCATAAGTAATTCAAAAAGCTATCGCAGAAATCAGAAAAACGAGATCGATATCCGTGCGACGTAATGAAAAGCTTCAATGTAGAGCAAAAGTTATCGTATAGATTTACCGTTTGACGAAAAACATCAGAACCTCAAATTTTTCAGCAAATTTACCTTTTTTGCTAAGTCGTACCCCGTAGACAGCGAGGCGTAGGTAGGAAGATATATATATATATATATATATATATATATATATATATATATATATATATATATATATATATATATATATTTAAATTTAGTAGGTTGTAATTTTGAGCAATCGACATTTTTGGATGTTAGTACCGTGTTCGCGTTAGGCCCCAAAAACATAACAAAAGGGTTTTGCTCCTCGCACATCTCCCGTGGCACAGAAAAATGGGTGGACTTTATCAGCCATTACTCAGGGGACCTACCCCTACACGATACTAAAACGTTTGGATATTCATGATTTGTTTGTAGAAAATAATCTAATTTGAATGGACTACGTTGCAAGACATGACATGATTATGCCAAAACTAACAATCTCTTCTATTTTCTGAAGCATGCCGAAAGCGCAGATAAACGAAATACCTTTTGCTTAAACCAAGAGGAGACTATCTTGCTCATGGCAGCAGAAAAACTTAAACATTTTTTAATAATTTTACTCAATTTTGCTACCACAAACAAAAACGTAAAAAGTATTTATTTTACAATCGATAAAGTTTACATTCTCATTTATATTTTCACTTCGCAGTTGATACTAGTGAATGCACTCAAAAGTCAAGCTTAGCTGCACCCTTAGGTTTAATTTCAATGTAATATTTTACTTTTAACAATGACAACCGTTCACGACCAACGCGTACATGAATATCTAGTCGCGATTGGCCTTCTGGTAATGCGGGTGGTAGAAAGGTGTCCTCAAATACCATTCGAGAAATATTGAAGACACCCTAAAAATATTAACTTCATCTAATTATGTGGAAAAATTGTAACATATTGTGTCATACTCACAGAAAAAGGACATCTATCCTGTAGATTACTCGCTCTTTTTATTGCTGGCCACAAAATTCTTATCAGATAGCTTTTAGTTTTACCCGCGAGATATGCACAAAAATTTTCCTCGATTGATGCTAACGATCTTTTGTATGTAGGTCCTGTGCGCTGGAAATAATCTATCTTAACCTGAAATAATTGAAAATATTATAAATAATGTAAGCTTAACAAAGATTTCTTTTGATATCAAATAGAACGTTCTTCATAGAAGCCACTTAGTATAGCTTCAAAATCAATGTTCTAGTAATATGTCCTTCGGCAATTCAATAAAACAACCTCATTTAGATTTTAGTAGCTGAACAAGTATCAATGCATACATAACATGTAAAGTTACAACTCCCAACATAAATCAATTCGTTCAGTCTCCATTTTAAGTTATCGGTAAACTTCCTTTATAAAATCTATTGACTAATATTATTGGAGGATCATCTCGGAGCACTAAGCCTGGCTTAGTGGCTAGAGCACTAAGCCCGTAAGCCGAAGGTCTCTGGTTCGAGTTTCGTTGGCGTCAAAGAGATTTAGTTCAAGTGATCCTTCGGACGGACTATAAGCCTGTTCAGTTATGATACTCGCTGGTTTAAAATCAGAACGTATCGCAGCTGGGTGGACGAACACACGGCCAAAGCGTGATAGTGATCATATCACCTTGTGGAGTGCCAATACATTCGATCATGACAATGAGATACTCTAACTATCTCTAAGCGAACGCCCGAAAGGGGCTGTAGTGCTACGAAAAAAAATCTCACGCTGAAATCTTAAATAATATACGAGCAGATCTGCATCAAATTCACATACCGAGCGGAATAAAAGCATTTTTAATATTCAAACCTATCTTATCGTTCTCATTTCATTACTTACATATATATGATTAAACGACATGTTTGGATAAGGAATTATTACTCCGCTAAAAATCCTTAAATCCCGGCTGATTTTTTCGGTTGAACACGAGTAGTTGTAAATTATTCTAGGATCAGCATCCTCGCATACCATTCTGTTTATACTGAATTTATATAAATCCTGTTTCAGAAAATACTATCAGTAAAAGATAAGAAAATGAGTTTATCTGTAAACCTTTTTTGTTTCCGTTAATGAATTAAGCATTACTAACAGGATCATTATTAAAAACACACTTTTTGCAAGACCGCTCATTTCGCTTCAGCATTTATTACAACACGCGTATTTATTGTCAACTAGACCATCCGTACAAAGCTCAAAATCGACTTCTTGTGTTCTTAAATAGCGGTTAAATAACATCGCGATGGATGGTGCAATTAAATAATTAATTCTTCAATGGCAATTAGATATCAATTTATGTGCATCACGAAGGCACAAATGAAGTTTAAAAAGCGTAAAATTATAATTATTATTTTTGCGCATTTTTAGTAATTTTGTGTTAAATCCAAAAATTTGAACTGCCCAGTTTTATTCAACTGAACATTTTGGTTCTCCTAGGAATGTGGCCGATTACAAAAATGCTTATAACCTTAATATATGTTGTGAGACTATCAGGGCTTATAAATTTTATCAATGCTAGTTTGGCATATTAATATTTACTTTTTTACGTAGGCAAAATTCATAGTAAAATTTGAAATTCTTAAATAATTTTTCTCTTGCAGGTAAATAAACACCACAATTATGGATCGTAAAGCAGAGCTTGAGCGCAAAAAGGCTAAATTGGCCGCTTTGCGCGAAGAAAAGGATCGGCGACGTCGCGAGAAAGAAATCAAAGATATGGAAGAAGCGGCTGGCCGCGTGGGCAGTGGTCATGATAAAGATCAAAGAAAGGATCTGGACGAAATGCTTTCTTCACTGGGTGTTGCACCTGTGTCCGAAGTGCTTTCATCACTCTCATCGGTAAATTCGGTAACGCCTGATAACTCGAATAACCAGACACCCGAGGGCAGTTTGCAACCGATTAGCTTGAATGGCAGTAGGTATGTAATAGTGTAAAATCTAACCACCCACTTTTCGATTTATGTTATTTATGATTTGTCTCTCGAAAACCAAACCATAATTTCTTGTTTGCAGCGTTGGACGTAGAAAGCCAGTTAATTTAAGTGTTGTAAGCGTTCAAACTACCAACATTCCACCAAGAGAACAAGTGACATACTCCAAACAAACACAAACAAATAGTACTGGCGGTCATGAGCGTGATGGTGGGTTCATAAATTTTTATTACAGTTTCATTGATTCTTGCAGTTTAATCCCTGTATTTTTGTACTCGTCAATAACCTTTCATGAACATTCATACCATTGGATTCATGACATTAACACGAAAATCTTTTGAGTACTATATTCTAGCCATATCATATCATGCATGGCATTTATCACAAAAATTGGAAGTACGTTTTTTGTTTTGTTTTTTTGAACAAAAAAATTAGAAAGTTTTTGATAATCCCTCCCTACTAGCGGAGTATGTTTTTTTTGGTCGAGATTATGTTTTTCCTAGAACTGGGTTAGGCTTACTGTAGAGTATTTGTTGTGTTTTTAACCAAAACCGTTAGTGAGTAGTTGCTTCACATTCTCATTTCTCATGAAAAACTTAATCGTTTAAATGTTCTCTAAATGGATAAATAATCAAGGAAAGTAAAGTAGAAATCCTTCAAATATATTGTATGAGTAGTGAATGTAGTATAGCCGAGCATGTAGAATTTAATAAATAGGTAGAACTGACTGCAAAACTTTGCTTTACTAATTGCGGAAAATGTCAATACTTTTCATTCACAGCTTCTGAATTGACTCAAACACTATTAACGATTGAATTTAACATGAAACGTTTTGATATACTATACGTCACTATCCCATGAAAGGCCAAATTAGCTATTCTTCAATCATTCATTCATTCAAAAATTTGAGGAACAATAAGAACTCTGGTCGTAACGTGGGCCAAGTCGATTTTCCTTTGAACCTATATGACGAAAAATTATTCTAAATTCTACACAAACAATTCCGAACTGTAAGAATATTATAGAAATTCAATTGACATCTTGATACATGTACTAATATAAAGTCTGTGTTAAGCATAATTGATATAACGAAAATAATCAAAAAATATCAACATAACCTCTGACTGCGAGAATCTGTTATGTATAATTATTTCTTTTAAAAAATAGTAAAAACACAGAGGAAGAAAATCGATGCTCCAGTAAAGAGGAATCATTGACAGAATCGCCTCAATACTAATTTGATTGTAGTTAGTTGCAGTGTAGTGGCAAATTCTTCAACTATTGCAACGCTGCGTAAAAATCCTACTCATTTCAATTTTGCGTCGTTTTCGTTGAACCCCGATAAAAGTTGAACTTAGGAAAAGCCTAAGGAGACCATCCCCAACTTGTCTTGAGCGATTCATATCGAAGACTCTCCCGCTCTGTCATGAACAACATGGCTTTGTTGCAATACCAGTATACGCCATGTATACTGGCACGCACTGGGAGCTTGATATCATGTGTATCCTATATACACATCAAGGCTCCCGGGGAGAGAGATGTCACTGTTGAATACATAGCAGCTACTTTATACTTGTCAATTATATCAGTAAAAAGGTGTTCGTTTATTTAATGTTTATTATATCAGTAAAAAGGTGTTCGTTTATTTTTATTTCGTTCTTTGTTATGTTATGCACTATATAATATTAATACGATATTTTACTAATGAACTCTTCTAATAACTAATTTATTACAGAGACAATTAATGAGGTTTATTTTTGCATGGAGCTGCAAAATTTCTACGATTTATATTTACTTTAATTCTATTTGTAAGTCAATCAGAGTGAAAAGGAAATTCGAAGAAATCAATCTTTTAAGACTTTAACTGCAGGGCCCGGGCGTAATCGCCTTAGGTCGCTATTACTCGGGCTGACGCCTTGAGTATGCAGTTAAATTGATAAATCAATCAATTGTTCGCTCAACTGCAGTCCCCGGGCGTAACTGCTTTGGAGCGCTAGTACTCGGGCAGATGCCTTGAGTATGCAGTTGAACGTATTCTTAATTCGCTTATCCCGGGCTAAGTGCCTTGGGATAGAATAAGCTTGGGTGCAAGCCTTGAGCCAGCGAATGGAGAAATTATTCCCGATTTTCTTGCTTCTTTAATTTTCTTTTGTAGCATAATTATGCTGACTTAATTGCTTACCAACTAGAATAATGAAGATAATTTAAAAAGTATATGATCAAAGTTCAACTGTAATATTTATTTTAATGCCATCTCTGTGTGACTGGTGCAACCACAAAGCTCAAGGTTTCGCTTGATTTGCTTCATTGCAAATGCGTATAACCAATTCGTTCCACTGAGGCGGTACGTTCGATTGCGAAGTCTTGTGTGTATATGTTTAAAACTTAATACGAGTATGGATACACACCCACTTCTGCTAATGCATGATACGATGCCGCGCCCACAGCTGCTTTGATTACAATTCGCAACTCTTCGTATATGTGTGTTGTCATTCACAGTACACAGAGAGGAACACGGACCGAGTAATAGTTGGACTTCGGCTCCCGTAACAGCTTCATTAAAGGTCGTTGGACAGTGACTAATATGCTAGAGCTTACGAACACAGTCTCTCTAGCTATTGACAAGAGTCAACAAGTGTATGTGATATTCACTGAATTTGCTAAAGCCTTTGGCAGTGTCAGTCATGGCTTCCGGGCTAACGAACTCCTATAATTTCTTATTTCCGACTCAATCGCCTCCTTCTTATCCCATCGCTCTTGCGCCATTATATGAAATAATTTTTCATCAGCCTCATTTTATCCTAAATCCAGTATTCCTCAAGTATCAATTTCAGGCCCTTTATTGTTTATCCTTTTCATTAAGGACCTTCCCCAAGGCCTTTCCTCTCCTTTTCAACTTTACGCTTTTTAAATTGTAAATTTACCACACCGTTAACTCCAACGAAGACTGCTAATATCTTCAAGCTGGTCTTTGATAATCTCCTGAAATGGTGTCGAGATAACTTACTTGCTCTTAATAATTCAAAATGTTGCCACATGAGTATCACAAACAAAATTTATCCAGTAATATATGAATACCGGATTGATGGATCGTCGCTCGAACTTCTCGATAAATTTAAAGACTTGGGGGTAGTTTTTGACCTTGGTTTGAAAATTTATATTTTTTTCCTCCTTCAAGTCCTTCAACATCTTAACCAGTGTCCATCTGTTTGTACTCTTAATCCGTTCAATCTCTGAATATTTCGACCAATCTATCGGATGCTTTTGAGTTCGTACGGCGTAAACTCATACGTTCTCTATTTTACAAATATAATTTATCCTACAGCTCCGGCAACCGAAACTAGGGATGGGAAAAACCGCACTGGTTTAACCGAAAACCGCTTTTTTGGTTCGAAAAATCAGGTTTTTTTCCTCCTGGTTTAAACCAGTTTTTTTTCTTTTAAATTAAAAACCGGACAAAAACCTTATGACAAGGAATATGTAGAAAATTACCGAAGACCACCGGAAAATAGTTTCTTCGCCCTCCCTACCTAGGCAGCATTAATGACCATAGTCACCAAAGCAGAGTAGATTCCTATGTTTGATTGGTTCTTGGTATTATTTTTTTTTTTTTGTTTCATTTCAATGTGGGGGAACATGTAGAATGCGAAGTGAAGCTAGCACATGATGCACAATTATTGCAAAATGTTTGAGACTGAACTGAAGGATCTTTCGTACTTATACTGTAAATAAATGACTAAGCTTAACAGTAAGCTGCCGGCTTGGAGGTCAATACGTCAGTCTTTTGTTTGTAACACAAAAATGAAGTATCCTTCAGCTCATTTTGATTGAAATAATTTTGTGAGCAAAAAATCGGAAAACCATTTATACTTAAATTTTATCAATACATTTAATTTTGATTTTAAAAAATTGATAAGAAAACATCCGAAAAACTGGTTCGTCCAAAAACTGATTCTTCCAAAAACCGGTTTATTTTCATTGAAAAAAAAAACGCCCTATTAAACCGAAGACGAAAAAAGCGGAAAACCGAAGAACCGGGTTTTTTTCCAAAAACCCCCATCCCTAATCAAAACAGGACAAAGATAGTTTGTCAGTGAACATGGTTATGCGAAACGTTTTTATGGAATTCAAATGGTAGTATTTTCATGCATCATATTGAGAAGGGAAACATCAATAGAGAGTACTATTCAGAGTTGCTGAATAGTTTGAGTGAAGTGGCAGAAAGTAGGTCGCATTTAGCAACGATGCGCCCGCTTATTCGTCGATTAAAACTCTTAGATTTCTTAGAAGGTATAATCTTAGGTGTTGGTGATAACCAAAAAGGTCTATTTCGCCAAGTTTGCTGAGAAATAAGCTTTCTTGAATAAATCCTTGCGGACACTATATATATTGTACGTATTTGGTTGAGATGATCTTTGAATATAAACCTTGAATGCACGAACTGCTATTTGCAATGAATGTCTAACACAAGGTTTTTTTTGCTATCCACTCATATACAATTTCTAAGCCACGCCCTCCCATCTACATAGGAGTCTCCATGTACATTTAATTAATTTAGGAAATTCAAAGCAGCTCCAACCAAAGAATGGCAACCCTTTCCGTCTAGTTTTCTAGGTTGAGATTGCGATGTGGACATTTCGGAATAAAACCGTTGTGCGCGTAAATATCTGAAATATATTTCATCTTTACAAAATATTTCTGTTAAAAAAAAAGCTTACTTCTAATTTTTTGTCCGCCGGACCATAAACCGCAACAAACAGTCAAACGTTGAGGATAGAGAGGCTTTTCAACAATAACTCTTGGGTTTTCCGAGCCCCAGATGCGATAATTTTGCTTGTTGACGAAGCCACCGAGGTGGAAATAGGCCTCATCACTCAAGATTATTTTTCGATGGAATTCCGGATCATTTTCATGCATTTCAAGGTCCCAATCAACAAAGACACGACGTTGTTGATGATCGACCGGCTTGAGTTCTTGGGTTAACTGAACTTTATAAGCCTTAAGGCCCAAATCTTTATGCAAAATACGGTGTAATGACGTTTGTGCAAAGCCTAATTCCAAAGACCGACGAGGAATCGACAAACCTGGGTTTTCTTCGATCCTTTCGGCTACAGCAGTAATATCCTCGGCTGTTCTTGAGTGACGTGCACGGGATTTATTCTTCACATCACTAAGTTGTCCCAACAGCTCGAATTTTTCCACCAATTTCTGTATTGCGGTCTGACAAGGTGCTTCACGACGACCCAAAAATGTTAGAGTTTTACGAACCGTCTCTGCCAAATTTTCACCATTTTTATAGTGAATTTTAATAATTTCAATGCGTTGTTGAAGCGTGTATCGTTCCATTTTTATTAATGGCGTAGTTTCTACTTGTCAAATGTCAAAAATGACAGCTACAAAAGTGACATCCACCGAAATACCGGGCTCTGCCAAATAACACCTCTTATTGGAAAACTCTTTATATCTGTAACTGAATACTATCGCTAAAACTGATTCAGCTGTTTTTCCTGCAACTCTGCCCATGTGTTGTCTACATGGCAGTGTTTAAGCGTAGCCAAATTTGCGCTGTACCAAGTTGATGGACGTCGTGCGGATATTAGTTTGAAATCGTCATTGCATTGCAATAGCGCTAAAGCGATTTCAAAATCGGACAACCATTTCTCAATGGCATAGTAAACTTCTCAATGGTACCTTCAAAGTCGGCAAACTCATATCTTCTTTGACGGCCTAGTTCCATCTGATGAGATTGTTTTTTCCACCTCCTGGATCCCTTTTAGTAATGCCAAAACACGCCGCTGTTTTTCCAAGTAGACTAACACATGATCTAGTTCCACGTCTTCGGTACATTCCGGTTCGGTCGGTTAGATCACTTCTAACACACCGCTAACTGCACCTCGCTGCACTTCGAAGTCACTGCAAAGGTGATTATCATCTTCCAACGCCGACTTTTCATGATTTTTGTACAGTTCTCGCGACTGTTCCACCGTAGTCGTTGACGAAAATTCGATGTAAATGGCATGAGCCAAATCACTTAATTGCTTTCGCAACATCTTTAAATAGTTACGACTCATTGTGAATTACGGAACGGAAACAGAATCTTAATACTTTCATAAAATATCCACACGCGTGTAACCCCACACCTGAGTTGTAATATCTTCATATATCTTTACTATTTAAAAACAAAAATACTACTGTTCAATAGTTTATTGTGTCTGAACTCTATTAAGGCTCACAAAAGCATGAATTTTTCTTAACTTTTCTAGGGCTGCCAGTACCTAGTGTTAAAAATCTTTAGGGATGCCTTAATTTCTGCAGTTACATAGGACATTCTTCTTCTTCTTTGTAGCACTACAGCCCCTCTCGGGCCTTCGCTTAGAGATAGTTAGAGTATCTCATTTTCATGACCGTATTGATTTTTTCGGAAGTTGGTTTGGTCAGTACCGTGCTCCCCTGTACCTGCTCAGCTATGATATGATCTGATTAAATCAGTACATATCACCACTGAACGAACACTCATAGTCTGTCCGAAAAATCCCTTGAATACATAGGACATTACACAAGTAAAATTTCAAATCCAATGCAATTTCCACAAAATGTACCTGTAGATCGAACTCATTATTAGATTCAAGATTCAAGATCTTTATTTGGTGATTTCTAATTTTTTTTACATATATACAATTCATTAATAACATAACCTTGTTCATGCAGGTTGTGCCTTAAGGCTTTTCCCGGAGTTCAATAATAATTTACTTTAATTAGATAACAATATTAATTTTTCGGTAAAACAAAACTTTAGAATGTTGACACGCACAACATTATGAAACATTAATAGATTATAAAAAGAAGTTTGTGAAAAATCATTTCCTCTAACAACTAGTTTTAAAAATTTATTTCTCTAAAATTAAGTACATTATTTCCTTAAAACTACCTTAAAACTACTCATTCGCTGCGTCCATTCAGCGGTTGTCCGTCGCTCTCCTGACAATTCCCACCTTGTGCTCCTCGGCTCTCCTGATTCCCGTTTCCGCCAACTTTTTCGCATACGATTTTATCGGCTCCATTCCTGTGTCCTGGTGCAGCACCTCGTTGTGGTAAGACCGTCCGTCCTCCCGTCTTATAGGCCTGTGCAAGCCCGAAGGATTTTTCGCTCCACTAATCCTATCTTGCCCCATTTTGTTTTCGGAGCTTTAATCCATATCATCACCGCATATGTGATGATCGGACGAATGAAGGTTTTATAGGCCAAAACCTTGACTCGCTTGCTCGCTGTCGAATGTTTCCTGAAAAGAGGTATAAGAAGATGGTACGCATAAGTCACTTTTTTCAAAATATCAACGTGAGCACTAAAGGTAGCTTTCCTGTCGAAAACCACCCCCAAGTACTTCGTTTGCCTGGAGCAGTGCACCATCTGCCCATTCAACTTAATCCTGGAGTCACAGATGCCTCTTGCACGACGACCGAAGTTTTTGTGGGGGTCCTTGAACACAATTAATTCACTTTTCTTTGCATTTACCTAGATTCCCCATTTCCGGTAATATGCAGTAAGAGATTCCAAATATTTTTGGAGCCGCATCCTAGCACACCGCAAATTGTGCTCAGATGATCACACTAACAAGTCGTCAGCGAAGATGTTCACCTGGATTCCGGGCTTATATTCAGAGGCGGGACGTCAGAGGTGAATATATTGAAAAGTAATGGGCCTAATATAGACCCCTGTGGGGCCCCCAATAATGAGTCGGACCTAGCTCTACCAGCCACCGCAATGGCAGTTCGTCCCCTCATGAAGCTGCCTATAATTTTCACAATATGGGCCGGAAAGCCAAGATTTGTTATTTTGTAGAGAAGCCCATTGATCCATACAGAGTCAAAGGCTTTCCCCACATCGATCAGGCAAGCTACAACAAGCTTATTGTTGCGCCAGCTTCTCGTTATTTCGGCTTGGGACACGGCCATAGCATCCACCGTGGAGTGAGCTTTTTTGTAGCCTTTCCGGCACAATTCTTGCCCCGGCAGAGAATTGCATCATGCCTTCAAGTATTACCCTTTCAAGAATCTTACCTATATTCGGAAGCAACGAAATCGGACGAGTATCGACTACGTCAGTACTGCCCGACTTCTTGAGTATTGCAAATATTTTTGCACATTTCCATTGCTGAGGGAAGTAGCAAATGATAATGCAGTTATTCAGAATGATCGCGAGGAGAACAAAGAAAACATGGGGAAGCCTTTTAAGCATATAATTGGAGATTCCATCAGCCCCTGTTGATTTTTTGGAATTTTGCTCCAGTGCCAACAAAATGAGTCTCTCAGGACTGACTAACAGACCATGGCCAGTAGGTGCGTCAGAGGGATTTGAAACAGAGAACCGGGTCAAGCACATTTGATCATTGTCACTGTCAAAATTCGTAGTGGTGCTGCTCACTAACGAAGTAACGGAAGAGTCCGCACTTGCTTTATCTCCTTGAAGAACTTTCGCAAAACGTTTTGCGATAGAGTCACCAATGGCTTTGTCATCCATGAGCATGGATCCATCATAAGTGAGGACCCCGGGCAGCCTTTTTCTGCCCGTTATCCTATTGATATGAGTAAACATACAGGGACCTGGTTTGATACTTTCCAGGGCCTGTTCAAATTGCTCGTTAGCAAAAGCCGTGATTCCCTTCGAGATCATTCAGTTTAGAGACGTATTCACT
The DNA here is from genome assembly GCA_963969285.1 of Odontomyia ornata. NCBI lineage: Eukaryota > Metazoa > Arthropoda > Insecta > Diptera > Stratiomyidae > Odontomyia > Odontomyia ornata. The sequence continues at coordinate 464,144,644 of OZ017739.1, forward strand.
AGGTGAATACGTTCATACTCCAAGCCATTATTAGATACACCCCAATTTTCAGTTTAACTTGTAAAATGATCATCGTTGATATTCCCCATAAGACCTCAGTTAATACACCCATACCTCGCCATATGGCCGCTTGTTATACGACATTGATTGGCGGCCCTCATTACTTTGTTATACGACATGAAGCATTTCATACTATCAGTGATTTACAGACTTCGCATACATTTCTCGTTCCCCTTTAAGGCTTGTACATAATTTTCAACTCGAGAGTTTAGAAGAAAGTGATTTGATTGATTTACTGAACAAAAACAAAGTGATTTGATTGATTTTTCTTACAAGAAGCCCATTGAAGCAGAGCGAAAGCCTAAAGATGGAGCCAGAGTCACTGACAAAGCCTGTCAGCCAACACCAGCAAAAACTCTCCAATTGCGGTTTCGTATACCGAAAGGAAGGCAACATTCTTCTTCAAAATTATCCCTTTCTTCTTCAAAATTATATATCTGTAGTGAGAAGCAATTTACTATTATATAACGCTACACAAAAAGCGCAAACCTGACGAAGGAGTCAATTCAGATTAATAGAGTGATGATCGCAACAATTAAGAGCCTGTACTTCTGGCTTTCTTGATTTTATGTTTGCATGAAAAACATGTTTGGGCTCCTGGTTTTTAATTGTTTTATATTTTTATGGCAAATAAAACTTTCCAGAAAAACTATGTATCTTTCTTAGTGATGAAAACCGATCTAATTGAATTTGCATGCGATTGTCCTGAAATAATGGATGCGGTATACGGCTTTTCGTTTTACAGCCAAATTTTCCGGAACCGATCTAGGCCGTAAAAAGAGGTATGGGTGTACTTCTATTACAATCTAGGAGCTTAATCGTGTTTAGCTTGAATCTTTAAGTAATGTCTCTCTCGTACCTCATCCGTTCATCAACTAAAATATGCAATAGGTCAATTTTCGCTGATAGTTGTAATCCAATTCAAATTTAATTAACGGTTTCCAACTGCCAGGAAAACTTGGTATTTTCAAATAAATTTCAAGAATGATTTTTATCGTCAGTTCCTTTGAAAAACAATACAATCAATGGGATGGGATAGCAATGTTGAAAAAAAAATGCAACTAATTTTAATGGAGTATGAGTTAATTATAGGCATTTTCATCCAATACACGTAATCTATAGCTGAAACAGAATGCCTTTCTCTTAGATTGTTTATAAAATCTTTCTGGTAAAAGAGAAGACCTTGTTTTTGTATTAATTGATTTAGTTTTCTTTATCGGCATATAAGAAGTCATTTTGCTGGAAAAAATCTTAAAATCGGCTTTGGGTTTTTATTGAGCGTTTCATTGCATACTAAATATAAGACCTTTTTTCGTACTAGGTGCTCTTTATTTGTATTAGTGATTTGTCTGACAGAAATGGAATAATAAGGATTGCTTTCCAATATTTAGGGAGTATCTTTATTTTATATTACTTAACGATATACCTCCGGATCCTTCCCACTCATACCGAACAAAGCAAATGCGATAAAGTAGCTTTACGTAGTTTTGCATGGCAGATTTGAACCTTGTTTTCAGTGGCTTATAGTCTGATGGCGCTTCCTCTTGATGTTGTGCTATGTAAAATTCTTCCATCCCATACAGCTTTCACTTTTTAAGCGCTTCAATCAAACCTGATAAAGCGGAAAACGTAATTTGTATTAAATATTAAGAAAATGTTGATCCTGTATATAAGCTTTAAACATCAACACGATACCATCCACATCATCTTGACTGTGTTCGACACAATTGCTTCTTCACCTTAAGCAAAACGAGCTACGCTCAATCTCTTCACAGTAGCTACAATCAAAAAGAACTATTATTGCACTCACCAACAATAAACAAAAATCAAATTAAATTCAATTTAAATAACAGGAATAATTAAAATGAAATAAAATAACAAATACAGTTCTTTCTTGCCATTCCTCGCCCTTGTCAGGATATATGGAGGATTGGTGGAGGCCACGAAAAGGTATTGTTAATAATATCGTATCATTAAGTCATTTCTCATACATTATGCATTTTCGTTTGTTTAATGTCCGATTAAGAATAATCATTGCTTTAGATTCAAAATAACAAATCAACAAAATAGATTAATTGCTTTTGCAGCCATTCAACAACTGTTAGTGTGAGATTTTTGAACTAATTTTGGAACGGTTAGAAGCTGTTGAATGGCATCGAGTGTATTTAGTGAACTTAAAGTAATGACCGCATAACATGTTAATGATTTCTTATTTTCTCTATTTTTATAGCACATGCTACGGACTACTACGGTAAGTTCAGAATTTCACATTGAAATTTTAGTAGAAAGCCATATATAAAAAATGTTTAACTGTTACTAGCGCCCTATGTAACATCTCATTTTCGGTTTACGTTTCAACTTAATTCTCACCGTTTCATCTAGTAAATAATGATGATTCCTTTTTAGTTGCATTACTACAATTAGATGACAAACTCTATCGTTTTGTTTCTATTGGTGAATTTTCATTTCCCGTAAACGTGCGTCAACCGAAAGAAACCACCTTTTGGTTGGCTTTTCTTATTTTCTTTTGGATAATTTGTTCGCTGTTTCAATTCGCCAAACAATTTAAATTTTAGTTAGCATTTATACGAAATCGTTTGAATGAACAAATAAGAGTTTTATTTCTCCACCCATTTTAGTTATTTAGTTTCTTACAAAGTTGATCATATAATTTTAGTCATACTGATTGATATTTGGGTTATTTATATATTGGTTACCGAGCAACAGGTCTTTTTTGGAAAAACATTCCACTACATTATGTCCACTACAATTCTAAGTAGAAATTATAATGGAGAGGGTGTTAACTAGTTCATGTAAAATGCTTCTCTGCAAATCAAATAGCAGTTATTTTATTGGGTGTTTTTATTTAGCAAACGGTTGTTTGTTTTATTACGTTACAATGTAAGTTGGTTAAAAAGTTTACGATCCGTACTTGTTGAGGGCGCAAGGTAAAATTTCTTCTGAACCAAAAACAGCCCAAGAGGCGTGGAATCGTTTCAAAAAGCGAAATCTCGACGAAAGTATGGATCGGCAACTCAAATCGATTATTTAGTGAGTCGTATCGATAATCAGCTGCAAAATGGTTTGACCAATTGTGGTTTATGTTTAACTACTAAGTATTTGGAAAGGTCTAATTATTTGAATCTTAATGCATGATTTTTGTCGGGGAAAAACGTATTCATTTGTCTCTTGTCTGTTTCAAATCATAACCAAAATCAAATAAGATTATTTAAGTTAATTTTCTTCGTATCGAAATCACATGAGTACAGCAAGTAATACGAGTATCAACTCCGATTTAAATTTCCAAATGCAATGAACCTTTATCGAACATTCAACAAAGTATTATGACAATTAGTTTTGCTTTCATCATAAAATTCCAATCTCCCAATCGAAATGATTTTTCTATTTATTCATTTTATTAACTAACGAAAAGATGATTTCAATTACGATATCAAATTCAAATTATTTGCCATTAAACAATTTCAATGAAGCAAATAAGTGAAAACAAACGACCAACATCCTACTTTTCTTCTTTTTGTATATTTTAAGATGAATACAATCTAAATCCGGGTTTAGAGTGGGAAGATGAATTTACAGGTAGGTACCTTTGCTAAGGTGAGAAAACGCGATTGAACAAAACAGGCAACTACGTTAACACAACTTTGCTGGATACAGTTGAAAACGACTAATTGTTGCGGGCGTTAGTTTTCAGCAAAAAAAGAAACAAAAACTTTTCAGAAGATCCTTTTAACTTTGCAAAGTAATTTTTTTAACGCAAACATCGACTTTGTATAGAGTAGTGCTAGAAATCCTGCATTTGAATTAAGTCTTTATAACATAATTTTTCAAACACATACACACATACACTTACGTCTTTAACTCCCGTATTAGAAGTAACTAAACAACAGGCATTTCATGTTAATTAACTTTTCATTATTTGCTTTTGGTAATTGTTTTTGTTTGTTATTTAAGTGAAACGTGGTATGCATGATTGTGTCGGGAAATGCATTTTCCGAATGCTAAATGCTTTCTTCTATTTGAATGAGCGATATGCTTAAATTAAATTTAATAGATGTTTTACACTTGTAGAGAATATTTAAGTAGGTTTCCATCAATCTACTAATTTAATATATTTTAGGCTGTTAGTTAAACGTTTTATAGAAAATGATTTGTCAAATTTATACCGAATAGCTTATGACTGTAGGAATTCTTCGGGATATCATTTAAGTTTGCATTATCAAGTTTTGCTCATTACATTTTTCGTCTTCTTTTGTTTAATTCAGAATTATCCTATAAATTGAAAGGCCCTTATTGTTTTCAAATTTTAGGCACTGCAAAGTATCATATCTTTAATTTTATGAAAGATTTTCTTTAGTTATTTTGAAAAGAGCTAGGTAGATTGATGTGCTTAAATTTAATATAAACGATGAGTCAGACAAATCAATATCGTCAATTGGCGCTGAATAAAAGATAATGTCCGTAAATTTTAATGGTTGCAGCATAAAAGGAAATTTATACAAGGTTGGCTTATATGTAAAACACTTGAAAATACCATCAAAAGATCATTCAATCGTTATTATAGGCTCTATAACTTGGTATAGGAAAGGATTGTCGATCTTTAAAATACAACATAAAGGCCACTTTGTTATCAATTTACTTTTAAAATAATCCAAATATATTTTACCAACCTATTTGATAAATCACAATGTTTCTACATCTTCCAGACGCTGATAGCATTTATTCTGCAATGATTTCATTAACCTTAGAAATTTCATTAAAGTGATTTGCATGTGTTGATTTTAGAGATTCTTGAGCAAAAAAATTGTCATCAAAAGCGCCAGCATTGCGCGATGTATCTTTGTCGTATCTATCATGGCGAGAAAACTCAGCTAAACGTTAGCAGCTAAAAATTTACACTTGTCGTCAGATAGTGAAAATCTAACCTGTTCGTACATTACCAAATGAATCCTTATCTGATTTTAAACGTAGCAGCTTTTGGAACGACTGCAGAATACCTTATTTATAGAATAATTTAGGCAAGATCCGTTTTCAATGTAGTCAAGCTTTCACCCAAATAGCAGTGGACCGTTTATTTGTGGTTAACACAGAATGGTTCTGCGGCACCGGCAGCTTTTTAAATGCGTTGTACACAGAAGGTGGGAAAATGGGGGAAAAAACGAAGATACAGTTCTGCTCCACAGGCTTCGACAATCTTTTTCTTGTATTCATCCATCCCTATAAATCAATGCAATATGTAATGTCGGATGACTTATTAAGTATATCCGCAAAATCATGCGTTTGTGTTGTTTTTTACTATTTCTGATTGAAATTAAACATAAATTGTATACACAAAATAAGCAACTAAATTGCCAATTTTTTTTCAATCTGGGAATGTTGAAACTATGAAAAATATACAAAAAAAATGTTTTGCTTCAAAATATAGTCCTCGCCACATACACATTTGCCATCTCATTTAGAACGATGTGCCTGGAGCCAAATACACTCTTACAACAAATTTTGCCCCTTTGAAGGTTTCTGATTTTCCGGTCTTCTACCCGGGAAATTTTCAACACCTACCAACATCCAAATTCTATGCGCTTGGAGCCAAATACACTCTTCCAACAAATTATGCACCTTTGAAGGTTACTGTTTTCCGGTCTTCTACCCGAAAAATGTTCAACACCTCCCAACATCAAAATTCAGATGTATCAAGACAACTTAGATGGTTTTGCGTCCATTATTAATTAGTTGGAGTCTCTGCTCCAATTTCATGACATTATTTAATACCGTGATCTGTTTTCCGGGTATTCAAAAAATAAAAAATATGTAATTTCCGAGATCCCAGGTGTTTGCGACAAGTGTTAATCGATAAGAGCAGGAGCGGCGCATTTAGAGAAAGTAATATATGATTATATGTCATCGTTTTGATTTTGTTATGGATGATAGAAAGTGCGACACTTATTACCTATTTTGGCGACTTTTAGAACAGCAAAAGAAGTAAATTAATGTGTTGCTGGGTCTCTTGTCCATTGACAGTTTCATCTAGGTTTAGTAACCAGTAATCACCAAACTTAGAGTATTGTTTTCATTTTTAGCAACTAGGATAGTCGTTACAATTCAACGCAGGACATCCCACAAAGCAACATTGACTAAAGTGGCTCTTCGGCATGTCATTTGCCTCTCAATCAACTTATGTGGCATCATTTTCGTTGTGAATTTTTCCTAGGTTGTGTCAACATTTTGGGAATACCTTGGCGAATTATGACTAATGCCTCCGCAAGTTAATCTTACATCTGTATGCCGTTTTCATCCAATAATGCTTACATCTTGCGTTCCTCAATTATTATTGTCCTACAACAGCGCTCTTTGTCTATAAAGTTGAAGTCCTACTCAAACAACTCTTCAAAAGAAGATAAAGTTGAAATGCTTACCTTTGAAGTACTGAAACAACTCTTCAAAAGTATTTTTCAATGATGGCTGCTTGCCAAATTTTCGCTGCAAAGAGGCTCAACTCCGAGCTGAGATGTCGTGAATTGTTACATCATTTGTCTCTTCCAGCATCCTTAAATTTTCTCACCTCATTACTAGCATATTTTCTAATTACTGGTCAATACTATTCGTATTGGTATCAGCTGAACGTTAGAAAAAAAATGTATTGCCACCTCCATGCATGGCAGCCCTCGCTTAAAAACCTTATAAAGAGTGTTGTTTCCAGAGGTATAGAACTTTAAGTTGGCAACACTTTTTAATGCTACGTATGGTGTGACAGCTGTCATGCGTTTTATGGTTAGTTTGATTTGCCATGTTATCATGAATAGGATGGAATGGAAGACAACATTCGCCGCGTTATTGGCGAGATACGACCCGCTTTTATTGGTTAGAGTAGTCGAAAATTGAACCTCGCCTTTGGACTTCCTCCGCGCCAGTCACAGCGCTTACATGCCCGAAATCATATTCAAATAAAAATAGCAGAGAATTATCTTTCCAATAAAATCTATTTCATGGCAATCAAAACAATTTATCCGTATTTTATTGCATTTCAAAGTTCTAAACCTCTAAATCACCCTGTACATGTTTTCACATCAAAACTTTATAGAGGACGTCATATTTGACCAATTCACAAAGTTTTATGTTTGTCGCTCCTGCAGTTTCCGAGAAAACATGTTGAGTTACATGGATGCACGATCACGAAAAATAAGCGCCCTAATAAAGTAGAAATTCAAAACAATTTACGTATTTGAAATTTATGAGGATCCGTTTAGTCGTGCGAGAAAACAAATATTGTATTAAGATGCATTCAATGGACGGGAAGCTACAGTGCGAGCCTGCGAGTCGCTTTTGAGATTTTTAATGAATTTCACATTTCAAAAGTTTTAGCATGAAAGACGTTAGGTAGATTATTCTTTGAGTCCGTGTGAGTACTCTACCTCCTTTAAGCTGGAAGTACGCAGTGGGGTGTAAGGCAACCTTTAAATATTACCGCAACCCAAGAAATCATCAGTTCTACTACTTCTTATAGCATAGTCAAGATTATTGCTTCCAGCCTCAAGGACTTGTGTTGTTTGAAGAAGCTACAAACCCACAATTCTGAAACAATTTTGTCTCATAACTCCCTATATATGTCCTGTAAACATTTTTTTTTTTGTAGTGGGGAGGTGAAGGCTATTTACGCCCTGAATGTGGGCTTCCAGCCGCGCGGAATGTCTGGACTGCCCACTAGATACCTCCCCTGTCAACTTAAGAACCTAGACTGAAATCGTTTGCCACATTACTTCGTGCTGAGCCTCGTTACGGCTACGCAGTGAAGCGCCTTCAAGTTGGGTGATCCCTACTCTAGTATGAGGGGAGAGAAGAGGAACACTTTGCGCATAGATACTTTTCAGTCAGCGGAGATTTCCAACATTTAGTTCAAATCTCTAGACAGTTTTTGCGATTTTCACTTAGCGTTGTTCAGTAACTTTTTCAGACTTACATACGCCACCCAAGCCCCACAAGCATCGTTTTCTTCTTCGATGGCGCTACAGTCCAAATTGAATAATAGCGTCCCGGACACATCACGCCTAGTATTCTTGATTCACTAATTAAGCCCTCCCATAATTTACGTAGCCTGCTCTTGTGATGCTTTTATTTCTGTTGAATAATGTTTGGACTGTCTTACCAGACGAGCTACCATGCGGTGATATTCACCGCAGGCGTAGCCATTTTGTATATAGCAGAAATCCTGGAGGAAAACGATGAAGCAGGATCATTTAAAAAAAATAAAAACTACAGCATTTTTTATTCTTGTCGGGCATTATGCCCTTTTACCTAAAAACGTGTTTCTCCTATTGGAAGTTATCTTCAGTTCAAATCAAATCGCCTTGCGGAAAACGAAATAACTGACTACAACAGGTTCATTGATAAAAAGTCATAAATTTACATAGAACCTATAAAAGAATCACAACTTTTAAGGCCCGTGCCTAAATCAAATCAAATTTTAAATAGAATTATTAATTTAATAATTTACAATAAAAAAGGAGAAGTAGAATTTATATATATTTTTGGAAATTATTACTCTCGCCCTTCAACTGATCTATACGGGGAAAATGGGGTCATTCAAAAAAAACTGCTATTTTTTACTTTGTATGAAAAAAAAAACATTTAATCAAATGGTAAAAATAATTTTTAGCCACGTGCTAGCAATTCTCACCAATTGATTGTGGCGTGACCTGTTATAATAATAAGGGCTCATAACAATTTCTTTATTTTCCTGACGATTACTGGAACTCTGTCTGTTTAAAATCGATTATCGGGTGAACATAGCAAACACACAATCAGAAAATCGTTCCTTTTCAAGCATCGGTGCAAGCCGATTTACTATCTCCCAACAGCGATCTGCGAATTCAGGTTAAATTGCGGATAAAAATTCGATTTATCCTTCCATATATTATAGCGAGTCGTGCTTTTCAAAAAGACGGCTCGGAATCTCGTCAACCTTTCCCTCAGTAAACTCAACACATAATTATTCTCAAACTTCATTCGTTCGGTACAATCTTGACTGTTTATCCAATATTTCTTCTTGATTTTTAATTAAAAATCAAGCATAATAGCGTGGCCACTATTCCTGTACTATCTTTATCGCAGTGTCTATGTCCCTGATGACTGCTTGTATCGCTGCCTACAATCAGGTTGACCTCCTTGGAAGTGCCTACAATAAACGTAGTTTTTCAGGGAGAAGCGTGCGAAGCGATTATCAAATGCTGCCATTTCTTGCTTTCAAATTAGAGTAGGGTAAAAACCATGAAAAGTTTAAGGTCCTTGTTCAATAAAATGGCTGAATTTTCCTTACATTCTACCTGAGATTGAGGAAGTAGTTTTATGACAGTAGACCTTTAATTCACCTTGCATTGGACTCTGGTCATCTGGATCAGCGCCAGAGCAAAGTTATCCTGTACTAAGCTCATGACACGGATTACATCATTTCCTACTTTCTGTTCTAGCTCCATACTTAGTGATATCGTTCCGGCTACCTCCGAAAGGAACTGCGTTCGCGTCTTTAACTCTCCTTTTTGAAGACAGACGTAACGACTCCCGAGACCATTTTGCCGTTTTGTGGGTGCAAGATATCCTCCACTTTGCTTATTTTTCTCGCAAATGAGCTTTGACCTTAATCATCAAGAAAGTCAGGATTTTGCTGTTGGACGAGCATGTGATCTTTATTGATTCACATCCCCAATGGTAGAGCCACCCTTGCTTTGTAGATGGCTGGGATATTTGATTTGTTGAAGGGCTTCAATGATACAAGTGCACCTACCTCTCATTAATTTTGCACTGATCATTATTTAACTCCATGAATCCACACCGCCAAGCTCACTGGCTTACCTAGCACCCTCGCCTCCACCGTTTTTCATTCCTCCAACCACATCCTTCTGCATGGATCGCAATATTCTACAAAGGCCATTATCTGATGCCTTTTTGGAGTATTTGCTAGCCAAGCCCTCGGCAACTGACCAACTACTTTTCTTGATAAATCTTCACAGGCGTATGTTTTATCTTCTTCACCAGTTTACTGACTCTTCCCATTGCTTCCTCAGATTCTCTATATACTATCCATACTCACAGGATACTTAGTGTTCCTCCATTGTTTTTACGTGACCATCCTATTGCCTACTTTTGCGCATACTCACACAGTGAATCATCATTCATATACAACTCATCGTTGGGGTATTGTACAAGTTTATAAACCTATCCATTTTTTTAAGTACATCTACAGAAATCTACTTTTTTTCTAATGAAAACATTCATCCGGCGTGGTTATAAACTCAAATTCTTCTGCAGCTAAACATCTTAAACCAGTTAATAAGTTATAAAAATCAAGAAGTTAAAATAGGACATTAAATTTAACAAATCCATCCTGATCTTGAAATTCCCTATAAATCGAAAAATACCAATCGGACCTACAGCTAATTAGCTTCTCTGTCATTATTTTGTGGTTACTACATTTCCAGTGATAGTATTTCGGTGTATAGTGCTCCTTGCATATTTCGTTTTTCAATCTTTCTATGTTTTTCGAAGTATAAAAAGACGAAGCAATCAGCTTGAATTCATATTTGTGTTTGGTGTGTGTACTATGCGTCTATCCTGCATGACATCTGTATGTCTCTATGTTATGTGCTTCATAAATATTTTTTCTAGTCGGAGCTTCTATGGTGTAAAGGTGAATTCGACTGCCATGTATTAGAAAAATTATCACTTCATATTTATGTTCGTCCTTTTTTAGGATTAATATAAAATTAATTACGAGAAAAGCTTTTTGCGAATACATTAAGCATGCCCTTGACAAAAGTATTCTTAAGTCAAATGAACGATATATAAATAGCATTTATATATATCTACAATAAATATCTGAAACCCTCACTACTTTTCTTAGTTCTAAGGAAGAACAAAAATTGGGTGGAGAAATATACAACTACGTTTTAATATGAATTTTTTTAATTATAATTAAAAGTTTTGTTATTTATGTTATTTTTTCAACTCTCAGTCCATACATTACCTAATGTACTTAAACCTCTCATTTTGTGAACAAATCGCTTTGCGTGTTTGAAACTCGGAATACGTCTAAGAAAAAGTAGCGAACATTCTTTTCTGTTTTGAAAACTTCTACAAAATTATCGTGCGCTTTTTTAACATCATTGTAACAAAACATTGTTCTGTATGGGCTACTATAACATTTTTTTATTTTTATTTCAACCTACTGTTTTGTGCAGACACAATGTAAAATAAAATTCATTTAACAAAATCTGACGCACATGAATCATATGATATATATTTTATTTTCCTTATAAAATATTACTAAATATTACTCACGACATTTCACACGATTGTCATTCTGTATACTAGAGGCAAAACCGCCAATTAGCACCAAGGTAATTATATTACATCGAAACTAATATGTTATGATGATCCTCTAATATTTTTTTTAATTGAACGTTTTATGGTCATTTAAATAATCAGTTTGCTTAGTATAATTTTTTTTAAATATTGATATTTGTTTGACTTTTGTTTATTGCCAAATAATTTATAATTTTTAATTAAATTTTATTTCTACGTGTTCACAATGTAATAATGTGTCATGATCTAATTAAAATTGGACGAACGTAAATTCTTTGAAATCATTCAAGTTTTTATTTTTGCGTTTCATTGTGAATAGTAGAGTAGAAATATTTAACTTGTACAGATATTGTGGCTTCAATGTTTGGATTTATCAAATGCGCATGGAATTTGTTTTAACCAAATTTATATAATTATTTATACAAATATTGCTCGAATGAATTAAAATATAATCATACTTATATTACCATTTCACACGCGAAATCTTCATGCACAGCCAATACTACCATTATGTTAAAATAAAAGGGTAACATGGTTAAATTTTTTGAAAATTATACTTGGGTCTCTTGCGGTGCGAAATCACAATTTCAAGCATTTATCAAACACAATTCACATAAAAGCAAGATTTTAAAACTTCAAATGAAACAAGCTCGACTTTATTTTTGGATGAGTAACTACTAAAATACTTTCTTAATGTATAATTGAAAGTTTTATCACAGCTAAAAGATACTTTAAAGATAAATACTTTTGCCTTCATTGCAACACAGTTTATTGACAATAATTTTTCGAAACGGACAAAACGAACATAATTTTTTAAGTTCGTAAAGCCTAGCAAATGTGGGAGCTTAAAGCAGGTGATATTACTTCATAGGAGAATTCAAAAAGGAAAGTATCTTATAGTTTCACTTCTCTGCAATTTTGACTAAATTTGAGGGATTTGAAAGTCAATTAGATTTTAATAATGTTGATCAAAAGTATTTTCCCCGTTATTGATTTTTCATAGTGCGTTAGTTCACTAGTGATATATACCCGTATGAACTGTTATTTTGCATTAACGGATTGTTAATTGATTTTCAAATGCATTGCTTCTTTGTTATTCTCCAGAAATAAGATTATTGCCATATGTAGTCTCTTTCAGAATTAGTTGCATTCTCCTTATTCTAAGAAACAGCCAATCTGCTTATTCCCGTATTTGCCTAGAGAGGGAATCATATTGGAAAGAAATTTTTGTCGAAAAGTTGTCCCCCGTGGTCTGTACTACAAACACTCTTTCCACTGATTTGCAGGCTTCAATTTATTAAATTTTACATCTGCTAGTTATACTAGGTTTATATTTTAATCTTTTCTTTCTCTATCCTGATCGAATGTATCGGCACTCGAGAAGATGATATCGTCAGTACCACGCTTTGGCCGTTGATCCGTCCATCCAGCTGCGATGCGTTCTGATTTTAAACCAGCACGTATCATAACTGAACGAGCTTATAGTCCGTCCAAATAATCACTCGAAACAAATCTCGTTGTCACCAACGGGATACGCATCAAGGGCCTTCAGTTTACGCAACAACGCTCTAACCACTACACATGTTTCCATATCATTATAGTTTTAAATTAACGATACTAGCATATGACCCATGAAGAGTTAACTTTTTCAGTGCTGGCCTATAGAGTAAAAAGTCAATTCCCGTTTTTATTTTGCCAGGTGTGCCGCAATCCCATTTTTATTCATATGAAAAATTTATTGTTCTGACAATAAATTTTTCATATGAAATTCCTTCATATTTTATCTCCTGATATTTTAATGACAGCTACAGAGAAATTCTAAATAATATCTCCTGATGAAAAATGACTAGCATTTGTTGGATAATCCATGTAAATTTCAAAAATCTTTGAATTTGAGATGCAAGCTTCGCTGATATAGTAAATGTAGAAAATAAGTTCTCCATCCATGCACTTTAAACTGCTTGCAAAACTCTTCCCGAAATCATCAATCGTGCCAGCAGTAAAGAAGCCGACAAGTTGCTAGCGAAGTGCTCGGATCTGCAGTTTAGGAAGCTTAATATGTGGAATTTAACGGTGATAAAAGCTTGACTAAGATGTAGTGTAGTGATTAGAGTACTCGCTGCGTAAACCGAAGGTCCCTGGTTCCAAACCCGTTGGTGACAACGAGATTTATTTCGAGTGATTCTTCGGGCATCTTAGGATACATACTGGTTTAAAATCAGAACGTATCGCAGCTGGGTGGACGGACATACGGCCAAAGCGTGGTACTGACCATATCACCTTCCCGAATGTCGATCAAGATAATGAGGTACTCTAACTATCTCTAAACGAAGACTCGAAAGGGGATGAAGTGCTGAATCCAAAAAAAAATATAAGAGTTAACAAAGTACAGCGAATCATGGCTAATTTCAAATTGCTGTTTATTTCAAAAGATTTTAAGATTTCTCAACTGACGTTTCACAAAAAAAAACTGCCTCCTTAATATAAGAGTATGCTACAGCTCGATAAAATATGCTGGCACTCTTAAACGACTCAACTTATTCTCAGCTATTCTTTTGACAATATTTAATTTTGTTTTAGTTTGATCGATTTTCTTGGTTTTTCTCCGTTTCTCTACACTGACTTTAATTGAAACGTACAGGAGCGTATTTCGTTTCGAATTATTGTACTTGTAAAAATGTTTGTACGTAGCTGTTTAATTGAGTTACATTGTTTGTTTGCTGCAAATTTCAAGTCCAAATTCTTTACTATAAAGGTCCAATAAATTAATGTTGTTCGTCAAGCTTTCGTTAACTGGACTAATATTTTCGTTTTCGTTCAGATATAATACATTCGCTTTGTACTAGCACGTGAACCAATCTGTTAGAATTTCTTGAATTTTCATAAATAACCGATGAATTAAATTTGTATTACACAGGGTGAACAAAAGCAGAATGCATTTATCACAATTTGATAATAAAATGCCACTTATTAATTAAATTAATATTATGAATTCCAATTAACGCCCATCCAGTGTGATACGACATGCTTGCAGCCTGATATGAAAATGTTGATCATAAGTTAATTTTGAGCTTGAAATTGATTCAATTTCCTGCTAATTTCACTGCTTTAGCTAATATATTTTCTTCCGATTCTCAGTGAATTGTCTTACATTTTATGGTAAATTCACAGAAAATATGTATATGCAGGGACAGAATCAAGGCTTTGTGGGACCCATGAAAAACTCCTTCGAGGAAACATTTTATCTGCTACACTGGCACTTCCGAAAGTTTAAGACACTTGACGCTACCTCTTGCTGCTGAAACTTAGTATGGATGTAGCTTCGTGGTTCTTAAAATTGTCCACCCCAAAAGCCTCTTACCATAGTATTTTAGGATTACAGTTACCGTTATCACAATTACCTTAAAAAAGAAACCGTTCGATACTTCTCACTTTACAAATCCAGTTTGGACATTAATTTTCTATTTGTGCAGGGGTTTTTTTTTTTGTTTCTAGCGGAGAAATTTCTCCGACCAGTAACGACATTTGAAGGCTTTATTTCAAAAAGAGGCACCTCTATATTAGAGAAATTTTCACTGATGTTATTTTTCTCGAAAAATGATCGAATACGGAACCTAAGCTGTTTCCCCATGAAGTTCTGTAAAATAATTTTACAAAACCCTACTAGTTTCGCGACCTGTCTGTCCGTCCGTCCGTCCGTGTGTCACAGCCTTTTTCTCGCAAACTACTTAAGCTAGAAACATCAAATTTTGTATGCAGGTGTAAAGTGGTGTTCTCTTCAAAGTTCAACTGCAAAAAATTTTATAAGGTATTTAAGGGGGGGTCTCCACATATAGAGGAGTGGGCATCGAAAAAAAAAATTTCATCAAAGGTAGCCGATATGGGTATCAAATGAAAGCTCTTGATGAAAACTTTTCAAAACAGCTCTTAATTTGATACTTTTTGCTTCGAGGGACGCGCAGGGAGGAGAAATACACGAAAAATTTGTGTCCCCCCCCTCGCGATTGAACACATGTTATCCGAAAAATCTGAAAAAAATTATGGTGGTAGGTGTTTATGAGTACAACAACAACAAATACCTTAGAAGTCGAAATTCGCTCAACTTTGTTAATAATAGTATGATATTCGAATTTCACGTTTTCCCCAATAAAATCGCGTCAGTACCCTTAAATTAAACGAAATTCGATGTTTACGTAGTCCTGCTGAAGGTCCTTAAACTTTGTAAGTTTGATGAAAATCGAATGATATACACGGAAGTTACAGCCGTTTGAAATTTCTCCAATTACAACAACAATAACACATAATTTTGGTATTTTATGGACTTTCCATGCAATCAGTCACTGCAGTTTTCACTTGATCTTCTTGAAATTTTCCAATAAGATCAATAACATTAATATTTTTGATAATTCATGATTTGAGTGATTTTTGTTTGTTTGGAACAAAATGGCGACCGTTGAAAGTAGAAAAACAATGGATTTTCCTTTGAACGTGCACATCTCTTTGACATATTTCTTGAGGTTATTCATAGTTGGTGACTGCATTTCTGTGGAAGTTGGGTACAAAACC
This sequence comes from Odontomyia ornata, assembly GCA_963969285.1. NCBI lineage: Eukaryota > Metazoa > Arthropoda > Insecta > Diptera > Stratiomyidae > Odontomyia > Odontomyia ornata. The sequence goes on from OZ017739.1 coordinate 464,160,640, forward strand.
CTTCTGACATGAGCGTAGGTCTGTTTACCCAACTTGTTTAATATAAATGATCGGATGTTTATTTCATTGTAAAGTGGAAGGTATACCGTTAAAAGTGGAAAATAACATCAGGCAAATAACCACTACGACCACGCTTACAAGACCATATCCTTTTCATGAAATTTTCCATAACCAAATCGCAAAGTGGCTTCCCTATGTCCACGATAGCCTCACGAATTCCATCTTTGAGGTCTTGAATCGACGCTGGGCTGGGCCTAGACCTTCTCTTTCACGTGGTCCCAAAGGAAGACGTCGCAAGGTGTTAAATCACAAGATCTCGGTGGCCAATTGTAATCACCTCTTCGAGAGATAACACGGTCCGCAAACTTTTCCCGTAAAAGATCAATGGTTTCGTTGCTTGTGTGGCACGTAGCGCCATCTTGTTGAAAGTAAACGTTGTCCAGATCAATACCATCCAATTCCGGCCATAAAAAATCATTAATCATCTCTCGATAGCGCAATCCATTCCCCGTAACTGTTGCTCCAGCCTCATTTTCGAAAAGGTAAACCACGCCAAACAGGCTTTTCAACAATAATTCTTGGGTTTTCCGAACCCCAGATGCGGCAATTTTGCTTGTTGACGAAGCCACCGAAATGAGCCTCATCACTCAAGATGATTTTTCGATGGAACTCCGGATCATTTTCATGCATTTCAAGGACCCGTTGTTGATGATCGACCGGCTTGAGTTCTTGTGGTAACTGAACTTTTAAGCCTTAAGACCCAAATCTTTATGCAAAATACGGTGTAATGACGCTTCTGCCTAATTCCAAAGAATGACGAGGAACGGACAAACCTAAGTTTTCTTCAACACTTTCGGCTACAGCAGCAATATGCTCGGCTGTTCTTGAGTGACGTGCACGAGTTTTATTCTTCACATCACTAAGTTGTCCCAACAGCTCCAATTTTTCCACCAATTTCTGTATTGCGGTCCGAAATGGTGCTTCACGACGACCCAAAAATGTTCGAGTTTTACGAATCGTCTCTGGCAAATTTTCTCCATTTTTATAGTGAATTTCAATAATTTCAATGCGTTGTTGTAGTGTGTATCGTTCCTTTTTTATTAATGGCGTAGTTTCTACTTGTCTGTCAAAAAATGACAGCTTGAAAAATGAAATCTACCGAAATAAGGGGCTATTCAAAATAACACCTCTTATTGGAAAGCCCTTTATTACAGGCTATAGGCTATTTTGGATCTTACGAAGGCCGACGAAAAGTCTACTGTGCTTTGGCAAACGCAATTGCACAAAGTTCGATTTCACATGTGATTTGCACATAAAAACATTCTGTACGATTCAAATAATTCCGCTCCACTTGCTATTAATTTAAAGTGAAACTTGTCACAAGTTCGTTGATTACAGTATAGTAAAAACTGTCTAACGCGAAAAAGATATTCGACAAATTCGTAGACGCTACGCGCAGTTGAGCATATTCCGTTGGTAACTGGGACAGCTAGCAAGTTCATGAGGAGTCTGGTTATGATCTTTGCCTATGGAGATCACATAAATGTGCTGGCATGGAGCTCCGAATGCAAGTTAAAACCTATTGGTCATACTCTCTGCGTGTAAATTTACTGCCTACTAATACCAACCCTTAATATTGCTCTGCTGGCCTTTCCGTTTTTCAAACGCATCTTAAACAATCTTTACCCCTTTAAATAACAAAATAGTTGTGATTAATTCTATTGTTTAAGAGAAAAGTTTAGAAACTGACATCACCATCACAGACAGCGATCGGATGGAGTAATAGTTTTATGGACAGGAAGCTTTTATCAAATCAGTGGGATGTGAACGATGACTTCTGGTGTTCTTCAACACATTTCCAATCTCTCATTCTAATTTTTTCCTCTTGAACTTCCAATAACTGAGTAATCGATTAGAGACTTTTAAAACTTTTCTGAGGCCAAGCTGATGGGCGTGAATTTCCTTCAGTGCATTCAGTTAAATCGTTTCGACATTTTCAGGACTTCGAGTCTTACGCACTTTCTCAAGGCCGCGTTCTTTCCGTCTAAAAAAGCTAAATTTTCCTTGAGAAACAACAATTATGTAAACCGTGTGGACTAGACCATTATCCTTTAAAAAAAAAAGTAAGTCTAGTCTCATGTAACCTATGCTAGATGGACATTCTATCCACCTAAGACCTTAGGCTAAATATGCTAGATAGCAGACTAAATTAGAGAAATATAACGTCCAATAAAAACCGAGTCATTACCAATTCAATTGTGGGAAATAGTCGTTTGGTGAACAAAGACTTGTGGTAAATGGGTTTAAGCTTCATTGAACAATAAATAGTCTGACTGTTCATAAAAGTGCGTTTGATCCTTACGAATCCCATGTCTACGGACAGAAAATATGAACAGAAAAATTTTTTTCAGCGCTATCTACTATATTGTCATCAGTGTTCTGTGGTTAGATACGCAGAATGTCCACTTCAAAATGGAAGCCTCACAGGTCATCATCCCTGTAGACAATATCAAAATTAAGAAATAATCTCTGATACGGTTTCTACTCCTTATTTGAAGAACCAAAAAGATACACAACATTATACATGAGAATTTCTACTTGGGCTCAAAATATATGGAATTTATGTCTTCATGCCTCAAAATGTGCGGGGAATAGAATGTATAAACTTTATACCTCCTCAAAAGATTGATTACAATAGGCAACTGTGCTTGAGAGCTGGAGATGGTTTTGCCAAGCTGCTTTGTAGATTGTATTTAGCTTAGTACGCTGCATCTCATCCTTAACAGGCTTAGTGTATCTCCTTTCTTGTTGTGTGCCTGGATTTATTGTAGCATATAAATTTTTCTAGTAAACTGATGATCTAATTTGGTTTCAGACCTACCATTTCTTTTTTGGCTAGACAGTAGATTCCCAAATTACCTCTTCTCTGAGACAGATATGCTGGTGTCTCTTCAGAAAATTTAAGTATCTACACTCGCAGTACTCGTTCAGGCACATTTCTTCGATGTATTGTCAGAGTGTAAAAAGTCGCGTTAGGAACTTTGTGTTAACCCTTGGTTGCTTCTCGACTAAATCGGTTTGAGCTCAAGACTTTCTCTAAAGCTTGTTGCGTTTGTCTTTCCTCTATTTCCTTCAGCACTGTCCTTACAATACTTATATTGCCTTGCACAGGTGGGTTCACCGCCAACGATCACTATCATTGCTCCTTACCCCGATAGTATGCCAGTTTGCTTGTTATCCTGGAGTCATGTCTATTTCTGGCACGCTACATATCGCAGAATAAACCTATTGTCCACACTAAATATTTTGAGGATGTCAGATAATTCTAGAATCATCTTCGATGTAATCATCGGTGATATTCAATCGGGTAGGATCTCACGAGTTTTTCTTTCCAATCCAAAGCTGTGTACTTAGTGGAATAACGCTCGATAGTTGGTTGAAAGTAGTTGATATCTGGCGCAAGTAATCCAATTACTGCTCTCTCTTACATTTTGGATTCGTCTTGTCATCATATAATTGCATGTGGGTCTATGGGATGCACACTAAATTCGAGGTTATAGCACCTTCGTTGTTCAACATTGCACAAAACGTTATATCAAACAATGTAGAACTTTCCCGTTTTGCGATCTGATTTTGCAAAGATGAATGGAAACAACTTTTCTAATTTCACTGTGTTATTACGCCCTATTTTAAGAGTAACTTCTCTCTTGATAGAAAATAATTGTCATTGTAGGTTTAGCTGCTATCTTCGTCACTACATGAATTTTTATTCGGTTTAGTATTCGTTCAAGTGTCATTGTTGATCCCGTCGCTCTATTGGAGTGATTGCCTCTTTTTACATTCTTGATTGTTTTTCACCTAGGCACGCTTCGTTGGTGACTATTGACCTCAGCACCATAGTGTGCATACACAACAGGATCTTGAGAATGCATTATCATAACTTGCCCAACATGTTTCTGACTGCCATCAGAGCTCATAGTTTCGCCATATGTGCCAAATTAGATTACTGTCTATTATTCCAAAATAATTTATATCGTTCACGAACCCAATGTTCTTTCCATTCATATGTATACCGCAAGGCTGATCCAATTTTTGTATTTTTTCGAACGACATAATTAAGGATTTTTTCATGTTTTATTCTTTCTACTTTTTGTTTTAGCACTACAGCCCCTTTCGGGACTTTCCTTAGAGATAGAGTAGCTCATTACCTTGATCGTATGTATCGGCACTCGAGAAGGTGATATGGTCAGCACCATGCTTTGGCCATGTACTCACCCTCCCAGATGCGATACGTTCTGATTTTAAACCAGAACTTATCATAACTGAACGCGTTTTTAGTCCGTGCGAAGAATCACTCGAAACAAATCCTGTTGTCACCAATGAGATTGAACCATGGACCTTCGCCTTACGGGGTGAGCGCTCTAACCACTACACCATGCGGACTGTTCATATTGCCCGTGTGTTATTATAATACGTAGGGTGGTTTTTTAAGCACTTGCTTTTCAAATTTTCCAATACTCAAATCCCAATAAAAATGCTATCTTTTTAAATCCATGAATTAATGTTTGTCACCTGCTTTTTAAAGATTATTTCATGCTAATATTGACAACGATTACGTTTTAAAGTATGTATACATCAGCTCCAATTCGGAATCTCATTTGCGAGTATCTCGGCTAGTATCTCATTGATTACATAAGTAATGTTGCCTCCTAAGGCCGAAGCCGAAAACGACGCTGTGTGCTCGGTATAGATGAATCGCCACGTTTCTCCCATAAAAAATAATCGAAAGGAATCAAATCGCACGATCTAGGCGGCCAGTTGGTCGGTAAGTTTACCACATCTAAACGTGACGGCCATAAAGTAGTAATATCATAATTTAAAATTGTTAATCTTCCCATGACGAAATGTCATCTAACTGAGCATTTTTGACTTTGACCCACGTCACGTACGCGAGTAACTATGCTATGCTAAACGCAAAAAAATCACCCTTTGTTTCATTTCCTCCATTGGAGAATTTATGTTCTATACGAAATTCTAAATATGCTTATTTTTCGCTAATTAACGTATTTTTATGTTTTTTATGTAAGGCAAATTAAAAAATAATAACGAAACCTTATACCTTTTGACAGCCTTCGACTACGAAACAATATTTAACGCGGCAAATACATATTGATTCGTATGATTATTTTTCAAATTGAGTCCTTCTATGTTTTATTCATAACACACAATTTCGTTACAAAACACATCTATATATGATTACTTTAGAGTCTTACTAAGTATTTCCGCTATTTCATCATATCTAAACTTAATTGAATCTATTAGGTGGCTACGACTTCTTTAGTTCAGCAATACCTGTCGCTACAAATGTTCAAGATCTAAGAAATACTCATTGTCAATAGGTTGCTCATCAGACAGTCTATACTAGAAATCAATTCTGGTTTTTTTTATTTTGAAGCATTGCAATTGTTCTGAAGCATCAATTTTACAATCACTTCTTCAAATAAATCATGCAGCTAGCAATATTTATACGCACTGTCTAAAACCAAGTATTGTCAATAACTTTAAGTTGCACCATGTACAAAGAATTCACTACTTCTAAATATGTTCGTTAAAAAAACATGCATGCAATACATGAAAGTCAAACCAAATTGAATAAAATTTCAGATTTACAAATTATGCATCCGTTTGATTTGGAATGCGCGATAGTTTGCCTCTTGTTTCCTATTTCGATACTTTGTCACTAATTGCATTGACTGTCTTTTGTTTTAAATCATATCTGTCCGTATTACAAATATTCGAAATTTTAGACTCTAGATACGAGTACATCTAGTAACGATTAGTTTAATTACTTTGGCAATATAGTACATTCCGTCTTCTTCTCTTCGAATTGAAGTTTAGTCAAGTTTCGATTATGCAATCAAATAAACCAAAAAAACAAAAACAATCCTGTTTTGTTGAATGTCGTATTCCTCTAGCATTGTTAGTTTTATACTTAAAACAGTGCTTACTTTTGGTGATGCCCAAGGAGATGATGAAGAAAGTTCCCTTCCACATTTGGACCATGGATTTCATTCAAAATTGCCCCCCGGCATTCTTCCACATGGTTTACCAACCGTCAAAGAAGTTGCACCGGCCGTTACGCCACAAGAGCAAAAGAAAGATCAGGAGGAGAAGAAAGAGAGTTAGTTCTTATCATTCAATTTACGTATTTATGGTTGGATTAATAAAGTGATTTATGCAAATTATAGTTAGAGAATTATCTGAAGAGCAGAAACAAATGATCATACTTTCGGAAGACTTCCAACGATTCGTGCTAAAAGCTGGAAGAGTTATGGAACGTGCACTGTCGGAAAGTATTGATATTTATACAGATTACACTGGAGGGGGTGGAGGAGAGGATGGAGCGTAAGTTATATATGCATTAAGTTTAGGAATAGTTTTGATAGTATTAATCTTTTCGAGCAGGGATGAAAAGTCATTGGCTGGTCTGTCTTTAAATCGAATTTTCTACGACGACAGATGGTCGAAAAACCGATGTGTCACGTCAATGGATTGGTCTACTCATTACCCGGAATTGGTTGCTACATCATACCATAACAACGAGGTTAATCTTGTTTCATATATATTTTTTTAAGGAAATATTAAGTTCTAAAATGGATATCAAAATAGAAGAAATATTATTCGTCTTTATATACTAAGCTAATAAACAATAATTAAGTCTGTACTGCTGTGTGGATGCAAAACCTGTACCCAACAAATTCACAAAAGATCGTGGTTGTCTTTGAGGGAAAAGTGCCAAGAAAGACCTTCGGTCCAGTGAAGCATGGAGTACAATGGAGACTTCGTTAAAACGACATGGAACTGTATGAGTAACATTTGGGCCGGCTGAATAGAACCAATCAATATTATAGGGTAGATACCAGGGCAAAGCCCAGTGGGGAAGTCGAGGTAATGTTGGAAAGATTCAGTGGAAGCCGACAGCAGATCTTTGCTGGTGATCGTAAACTGACGAACGAGGTCGTGAAATTGCAATGTCACGAGCCAAATTCTCCTAAAAACCAAGCCCAGTTCAGGGCTTTCCCGCGATACATAATGATGATGATGATAGTAGCAATGGGGCATAATGCTACCTTGACGAGCGCCAGTTGTAAAAATTCACACAAAACATCAAACAAGCATGAACAAATCTCCTAGAAGCAGTTGAAGTTGCCATAGAAAGCACTGTTTGCTCTATGTTCGAAGTTCAGAAGTACAGCCTGCCTTCCTGCAGTTTTCTTTTCATGAACATCGAAGGCTGACTTCCTGACTTCGTTGTTACTAGATAAAAACCTACAGAATGAAATTTCTGCATTCAAACACTTTAAAAAATTGTTCAAATGTCTGGTGAATACTTATGATCTAATTATTTCACAGGAATGTCCCAACGAACCAGATGGTGTTGTTATTGTTTGGAATACCAAATACAAGAAGAAGACACCCGAAGATATCTTCCATTGTCAAAGTGCCGTAATGTCAACATGCTTTGCAAAATTCCAACCAAATCTCATCCTCGGCGGTACTTATTCCGGTCAAATTGTTGTTTGGGATAACCGTGTACAAAAACGCACACCAATCCAAAGGACCCCACTAAGTGCTACAGCTCATACACATCCAGTCTATTGCTTACAAGTGGTCGGAACTCAAAATGCTCACAATGTTATATCAATTTCTTCGGATGGTCGCCTTTGCTCGTGGAGTTTGGAAATGCTTTCCATGCCTCAGGACACTATGGAGTTGCAACAAAAGCAATCGAAATCAATTGCAGTGACATGTATGGCATTTCCAAATGGAGAAATTAATAATTTTGTTGTTGGTAGTGAGGATGGCTATGTTTATTCTGGTGCGTAAAATACACGTCCCTTAGCCAACTTACCTTTTACATTTTATCTCTTTTTCCTTATATGAATAGCATACCGACATGGAACTCGTGCTGGCATTGGGGAGCAATATGAGAGGCATTTGGGTCCGGTGACTGGAATTTCGACTCATTATAACCAAGGGCCGCCAGATTTTGGTCATTACTTCCTCACTTCGTCCATCGACTGGACAATTAAGTTGTGGAGTTTGAAGGCATGTGTTTTATAGATTTCCTTTTCCTTCCATCAATGCACCATTTCGTGAAACATTCAACCAAAAAAGAACTTTTCATACTTAAAATTAGTGATTTTCAAAATTCTTTTTTCCCAACAGGATACAAAACCAATATACTCGTTTGAAGATAATTCAGACTATGTTATGGATGTTGCTTGGTCGCCAATCAATCCAGCTCTTTTCGCAAGCGTGGATGGAAGCGGTCGGCTGGACTTGTGGAATTTGAACCAGGACACAGAAGTTCCAACTGCTTCAGTTTTAGTAGATGGTGCTCCAGCGCTTAATCGACTTTCATGGACACCATCTGGTCTTCACATAACCATCGGCGACGATGCTGGCAAAGTTTATGTTTATGATGTTGCTGAACACATTGCTCACCCTCGAATGGATGAATGGACTCGATTTAGCGGAACATTAAATGAATTGAAAATGAATCAATCCGATGAACTTTAGAACTCACTAGCTATTTAAAAATCTACAATATTTATCTAAGGAGAGGGTAAAAAGAACAAAAAAACTTCAAGTCATTTTATAATTTTTTCCTGTATTTTTTTAGCCTCGACTCAACTTAGTAACTCTATTTAGCTCTTATTATTTCTATGTGGAAAATGTTAAGTTTTAACTGTCGTATACAAAACCAAAACAGAAAATTTCAATGATTTGAACATTTTACTTATTATTTTGTTAATATTTTTGTTAACAGAAAACCAAACAGCATAATTTTTGCGACAGCGATTTAATATTCAATTCAATGATTTTGATACTATGGACTTTATTTTGTGATATAAAGTGTTCTTGTAGAACGTCATGAAAGAAAATAAAGACCGAAAGAAGTAACGAATATCTTCGTAAAAATCTTTAAACATAAATTAACGTCGCTTACTCGTACTCTATAAATATGTGGAATATAACATCAAATTGTATTTATTCATGTAATATTGGAAATATAATAAAAATATATACATAGCTTAATGAAAATTTTTATAGATTGAGTTGATAAGACAGATTTAAACTGTGTGTACTTTTCCATGTTTAGCGCGTCTAAACTATACTGAATTTGCGTGTTCTCTATTAAAACGTTGTTATTCGATACGATACGATAATTTTTTGCTCTACAGTGAGCTTTTATTGCTTCGCTCGGTATCGCTCTCTTTGTTTTGGATAGCTCCGATAGCTTGAAATTACTTACGAAAATTCTTTGTATGTAGCTACATAATTGAGTTGCTTTAATAATTTTTCTGAAAAATTATTAGAGAAGAAAAATGTTAGAAGAAAGCGGTTCCGACGTGTGTACTAATTTTCCTCAGGCCATCACTCTTATTATGCTAAGACACGTCGAAACCACCTTCTTCTAACATTTTTTTCGCTCCTGTCAATTTTAAAAATTAATTAATTTTTCCCGAAAGTCAGTTTCAAAAAATTAAATTAATTTTTTATGTCAGTCAAAAGCAAATTTTAATTTTATTGGAAAGAGCATTTACCGTCGAAGGAATCGACCCACAGAATCATATCGAATATTATTTTACTTCGATAAATCAACAAAAGCAAACAAGCCAAAGACTAACTCGGGACTGCTGTTTGGAGGAGCCCAACGACTTCCTTCCGTTGGGGAGCCCCAGGGAGAGTAGTAATACGAAATTGGCGGCAAGCGTCAATAAAAGAAGACACACGAGCAACCAGCAGTCCGCAGATGGCGAGCGTAAAACTCAAGTAGTCGAAGACCAACAAGAAGTGACTCGACTTCAAGCTGAAATTCAGGAATTGAGACTACGACTAAAAACGTTCGAAAATATGTAAAAGAGAAGGAAGAAAACACGATGCAAAACCGGTAAGGCCAATAAAAACGGAAACAAAGCCGAAGAAAGCTGTCGAACAAGTCATCCCAGAAGAAATATTAAGTGCTGGAGGCGCTAACGACGGCCAAAACTACTATTCAGCGCTGGACGGACTCGAACAAGAAATGGACATTGACGAAAGTATTTTATCCCTTACTAAAAAAATAAAAATAAGGAGAAGAAACCAGCTCGAAATTCTGCTGGTCCTTCTCAAAAAGTTGCTAGATATACAGAGTAAGTTCCGACAATTAACGTGTTCGGTCAAAGCGGAAGAGATATGGTTTGGTTATTGGCAGCCGAAAATGAATTAAGCGAGTTTGAAATTGAAGGAGTGAACGCAGACAAATGAACAATTAAACGAGATCACTGATTGACGAAGTCAGCCAAAGATACTCTGAATTCTGGGGAGGTTCCACACTCCACCTATGCTCCAAATCGATAAAAAATCATACCTTTCTGTTGAAGAGTCTGGATTGCGGAGATAACACGGTCGATTTCCTTCAAGCGCTCAAGGAAGGTGCATCAGATATTAAATTCATTTATAACGTTCTTCAATTATCTTTAATGAAGACGACATTTATGGCATCGTATATTTTGTTATGCACGATTCTTTCAAAGAGCTCACCAAAACAAGACCGCGAAGAAATTGGACGATAATTCGAGATTTCACTACGATCTCCAGATTTATGAATCGGGAAAATATAGGGCTATCCATTTTACGCTTGGGAAAGTAAAGCTTAAGAAAACACATAAAATATTCAGATGGAAACGAAATTTGTTATAAAATATAATGCCATTATATGTGAAACACAACATCATTCAATTGTCCTCCACGGGACCTTTTACAGGCCTCAATCCTTTTGAGGTTATTTTCAATGACTTTTCGGCACATTTCTGGCAATATCTCGGCCATAACTTCACGAATATTGGTTTTCAATTGCTCAAGATTTTGAGGATTGTTCGCGTAAACACGATCTTTCGCATAGCCCTATAAAAAGAACTCCAAAGGTGTTAGGGCGCAGGATCTTGCGGGCCAATTGACATCACTCAATCTCGAAATTACGCGTCTTGGAATTTTCTCTTGCAAAAGTGCTCGATTAGCCTGTGTTGTGTGGCTTGTGGCTCTGTCCTGTTGGAACCACATGTTCTCCAGATCATAATCTTCAATTTCTCTCCAAAAATAATCGGTTAACATCCGTCCATAGCGGTCAGAATTGACTGTAATGGCTCTTTCTTGATCGTTTTAAAAAAAATACGGGCCAATAACACCACCAGACCATAATGAACACCAAACGGCCACTTTTTCCCGATGCAAAGGCCTTTCTGAGATCACCTGAGGATGTTGAGAGCCCCATATGTGGCAATTCTGTTTATTTACGTAACCACTGAGCGAAAAATGAGCCTCACCATTAAAGAAAATTTTGTTCGAAAAATCGTTATCAATGGCTTGTTGTTCAATCACCCAGTTCGCATACATTCTGCGTTGTGGATGGTCTTCAGGCTTAAGTTCTTGAGTGAGTTGGATTTTGTACGGATGGAGATGCAAAATCCGCCATAATGAGCCGTAAGACAAGCCCAAATGTTGAGAACGTCGAGAAATCGACAAATTCGGGTCTTGCTCCACACTTTGAGCAACGACAGCGATATTTTCAGCAGAACGAGTGTTGCAATGATGCACAGGCCTTGCAATACCAATAACCGATCCAGTCTCTTCAAATTTTCTACTGTGTTCGAAATTGTTTGCTGTGTAGGTCGATTATGTCGACCGTAATCGGCTCGTAAAGCCCTAAATGTTGATACAGCAGAATCACCATTTTTATAATAAAATTTAAAAATTTTAACACGTTTTTCGACTGTTAAACCATTCCATATTTCTAAATGGCAAACCTTCAACTAAAAAAACACGCTTTGGATGACATTTAATTCTGACAGATGTCAAATGGCAGAGTTATACTTTCCTACCACGAAATGGATAACCCTGTATAAGCTTGCTTCCAGATGTCCGGGATGTAGTAGGAAGAAAGGCTGATGTTGAAAATAATTGACAGTGGGGTGGATAATGACTTTACGAACAGATTTGGTATTCCATCAAGACCCATACCACCATTAATGTCAAAAATTAGCAATACACTATCGATCTCTGATGGAGAGGTCACGATAAAATGTATAATAGCAGAAGAAGAGGGACATGATGAGTATTTAATAGGATTTGAATCCATAAATATGGAGGAAAAAAATTTAGCATAAAGGTCACAGAAGGCTTGCCTAGTATTTATGCTATGAGAAGACATTAGGCGTATAGGATGTTGTTTTCAGAGAACGGATGTACGACCAGAAGGGCGTAGGACTATTAGATTGCAATGATGGTTCAATCATATAAGATCGCATTGCGCTCTTAACCGCCTTTTTGGCTCCTTTCGGAAATAGTCGGTAGTTGGTGATGTCAATACCAGAATTGAAATACTGGTATTTTCTGCATTACGCTTAATATTGTAGTTCTTTCACCTTTGAATTCAAAAGAAAGTCATATAGGTATATGCTACCCACTGTTAATTTGCAAATAAACAAATCAGCCAGAAGGCAGCTTTTTATGATTCGAGGCTGTAACAAACTTCTTGCTCTGGTCCATCCTCTACACACTTATCTACGGGATCTTTACTTTTAGTGTTTTGTACCGAGATACGAGTACAATACCTTATTGAAATCACGAGCAATGTCCGTCTGTATGTAACAGCAGTTTTTTTTCTGAAGCTATAGAAACTATGTACAACCACGGAACTTTGTGGAAAGGTCAAAAATGACGCCTTCTTGAAAGTTTTAGGGTGAAAAAAATTTTCAGAGAGTTCTAAGGAAGTCTCCCCATATAGAGGGCGACTCTTAAATCTTTGTTTATCAAACGTAATCAACTTAAATTTCATATGAGAGTATCAATGAGAGTTTTTCAAAACAGGTCTTTAAGTTACCTAATCTATATCGAGGGGGTAGGAGAGGGGGAAATGTGCGAAATTTTCGCCCTTCTAACAAAAAAGTAGTGTAGTGTTTTATGGATGTACAATGTCCGTTCAGGACTGCAGCCATGGAATGTGCCTCAGCGAGCATTGTGGTATCATGGGGCCGGTTCTTTCCGCCAGCGCAAGGACCCAATACAAAAAAAATTTCGGGCGAAGGAACTGGATCGATTCAACTGGTGTCGAAAGCCGAGGTAATCAATCGACGTACCGAACAAAGGAAACGTGGCGACATTTGAAAGTTACCTGCCCGCGAGGTAAGAAGCGAATTCTTCATTGGCGTGGATACTCACGCTCCACAAAAAGAGTGGGGCATCCGGGTGGTAGTGGAGCCCCCGCACCCCTCTTCATGGGATCAATGATCCAAATCGATGACTTAGCCATAAGAGAAGTGAAAAGCCAATCATCCTAGGCGAGAGCCAGTCAAACGACTAAAAAGGGAAGCTTCGCCCGATGACTAGCTCATTTTTTTTCTCAGGAAGAGCTCGCCAATGTTGCGGGTCCCATACCCGTTAGAGGAAAATGAGAAGAATGATAAATGAACGTAACCTAGCCATTCCAATCAATCTTAATTCGATGTATCACACGTTGAATACAAAACCTTCTTAATGGGAGGATATTGCCTAATCCGTAAAATTTAATATTGTGATTGATTCTATTCTAATGTCAAAATTTTTGAATTAACCTTTAAAATATATTCATATGAAGCACATTGGTGTTTATAATCGTTCAAAATTTTGTATTGCTTTAAAATGCCATAAATTTTATCATTATTTGCCCTACACGTTATTTTACACCACTTAACTCCATTACATCATTTAACTCCTGCTATCATGTAAAATGTATGTATGACAATAAAACTATGTATCTTTCTATCTGATCAATTTAAATCTAGGAATGCCTCTAAACAATAATTAAATTCAATCCAATTATTATCAGGGTCTTTTTCGAGCAAGTTATTAAATTCTATTCAAAAGGAACGAACAAATAACTCTTGTAACCTGATTAAATGTGCCAAAAGTTACATACATTTCACAAAATTTTGTCATTTTTTTTTTTGTAATAATTTTTATTGCTTTTGTTTTATAATTATCAGAAGATTCAAATTTTGCACCATTCGAAACAGATTAGAATGATTTTGTTTTTTGGTATTCTGAAAATTCAAATGATATTTTATACTTAATATATTCTTTTTTTCTTGAGTGTATTAAAGTTGGCAAATTCTGACATTAACTTATCATCTAGATTTATTTGAATTTTTTTATTTACAGATTCAAAACATATTGAATATTAATTTACCTAAGTTCATCATGTTTATCGTTTATTATAATTTGATATTTCTTTAGTTCCGTTTGATAATATTTTCTTTACGCAGATTATTGGTAACAAATATACATTATGTCTTGTTGATGATATTTTATTTTCTTTTTCATGAGTTCATTCTTTTAATCTGTTGTGACAACATAATTCCGAGGAAAATAAAAAAAAATGATATAAGTAAGTCTATAAACTATGATACCCGATTGTTAAAACAGTCTATTTATGTTATTAATATGAGGTAGGTTCAGTTTATGTACTTTATTCTGTTTCTTCAGATATGAATAAACTACTTTTTTGTATGTAGGTACTAGAGCTGCTTATTCAATCTCTTTTATGAAACGTGATGGAATTTACTTAAATGAAACAAATTTATTTTTTACTCAATGTATATTTCTTTGTTATTTCACTTATATTTCACATGTTGCATTCACTATGATCAAATCACGACTGGAGTTGTCGCTTCTCACATTAAAGTAATCTCTCTCTATATGCCTCTATGTATGTGTATATGAGTATGTATATGAGTAAATCATAACTCTCAAATTTATCTTCTAACAAAACGTAAAAGTAATAAGTATTTCTATTTTAAAGAATAAAACTGTACTCGTATGCAGATCGTTTTCGTATTTTCAACGAAATGGAATTTATAACGATCAGTAATATTTGAAATGTTCACCATGGTGAATCCTAGGGCTAACTTATCGCATCAGTAGCTATACTAATATAGCTCAAACTATTCAATGACACTATTCTGTTTTCTAGAGGGGG
Source organism: Odontomyia ornata (assembly GCA_963969285.1). NCBI lineage: Eukaryota > Metazoa > Arthropoda > Insecta > Diptera > Stratiomyidae > Odontomyia > Odontomyia ornata. Next base: position 464,175,701 of record OZ017739.1, read on the forward strand.
CTGGAAATTGGCTTTCAGCGAATCGTCAACTAAGGCCGTCCCGGAAGCTAACGACAATCCTAGCATTTAGCATGAAAAATAAAACAATGGATGCAGGAAAAAGAATTCCTGACACTCTAAGAAATGCACGATTGGAAGTGGATGCGTAAAAGTAAGGTATAAAGCTTAAAATATTGGCAGTGAGAACAAAATAGCTCATCATACACCAGTCAGCAAAATTTAAGGTCATAAATAATATAATCTTCGTAGCGCAGACTCTGAGCATTCTATCTACAATAATCCAATAAATAAATGGCTCTACGTATATGAACTTAAGGTCTTGGACATTCAAACAGATCATAGCTGATCAAAAGGGCAAAGATATTATTCAAAATAACAAAAAAAAAGGACACGAAATTAGAGTCGATTCAACAACAGTCAACATTTTTGAATAAAAGTTTTCCTTATTTTTGTTAGCAACCGGACGCATAAGTGTCCTTTTCATCTAGCGGATTGCCGTGGTGACAAGCAATAGAATCGTATAAAAGAAAAACAAGATTTTAGCATGAAAAAATGAATGAACGATTCAAAATGGAATTGAAAAATTCTACCGTAAATGTGCCAATCAAATGCAAAGAATACACTTTTATAGTTTAAAAATTCATAGCAGTACACAAGCAACAATAACGTTTTCATAACCGTAACTATAATAATTAACTGGGGCGAGATATATGTGCATATGAATGTGTTTTAGTATGTCGAGCCAAAATGTGATAAAGTAAAACGAGAACCAAAAAACAATACCGCATTCTAACAGAATATAAGTACATATACGGAAAACGGAATGGAAAACTGATTTTTGTAATGTTTCGCCAGTTTTCTTACTAGAAGATACCAAGGCTCCACGTAGTTGCTCGAGAATAAGCAGGTCAGTTCATTTAATTCTTCACACCACCATTCTGGCTCATCACGACCAGGCACTCTTATGATGCCCTCTTTATCGAATGGTAGTTCAGCATCCTTTTGTGCTGAAATTGAAACTGGAGTGTGGCGTCCTCTATTACGTCCGCCTTGCAATGATAATTGTTCGGTGCTAATAGTCTCTCATAAGGAGCTATTCCGTGGACAATCCCGGGCTTCTTCATCTATAGCTTTATTATAGTGATTTTATAGTATCTTATTGCACTTCGGACGTCAATTGGAGGTTATGTGGATGTTACGCGTCGGAAAATTTCATGCAATTTACAAATATTTTCATCAAAGTAGACTGTTTTAATTTTCGTGGAGTAGTTTCACGGGTAAAGATAGTTATTATTAACACCGAACAAATGTATACGAGTGTATCCACAGTTTCACAATTACACCAAATGTTGGAAACGTCACTTTCTTGGAAGTTGCGGAAGGTCACAATAGCCACTTTTGTATAGTTTCCATTTCGTATCAGAATCCGAACTTTGGATTTCCCTCTTACTTGCTTTTAGAGAAGGATTCGCATTCGGGTCCATTGCGAGCCACGAACCCCGGCAAATGAGTAAATTATCTCGCGGAATTTCTTATGAATTTGTAACTATAATCCGATCTTGAAAGCAATTGTAGTGACGGTAGCTATTGTGGTACACTCCAATTGGCGCTGTCGTGTTGATATAGAGTGGCTTCACCTCAAGTCGATGACGTATAATTTAGCTTGAGGTGCTATGTATGTAATATTTTGTTGGGGATTTTTTTGCAGAAAGTTTTGGTTTTGCAATTTAATCCGAAGCTCTAGTAGACTTACCTCACTTAACTCTGCAATGGGTTTTATGCTTCACTTGAGAATATTCGAAATGACCCAGTCCAGTGGGCCGAATGAGTAAAGGCTTCGCTGGTGCACAGACATTGGTAGTTGCTGCCTACCAAGCTGGTCGCTACACTAAATCACTCGATGCGGTTTGTGTGCACTCTTCATTTATTACTCCAAGAACGTTCACCCTAATTTCAAATGATTTACACATTAGTTGCTAAGTATACACTTCTATATTTCAGAAATCTACACCTTTGACTTGAGGACAGTGGGTCTTCGTTTAGACTGACCGGAACCTGTTTTTCCGAGATCCGAGATTTCCGCTCAGATTACCGCCATATTGGGCTTAAATTAAATTCGCACGCGGTCGCTCAGTTTTTTTATTAGTTTTCTCCCCAACCGTCGACGTCAGTGGCGTTTGGTTGCAGAGAGCTGTCAAACGACCTTATCAGCTGGCTGGGACATTTAATTTGAGGGATGACAGATCTCTACGGAATATCGATCTGAGGGATCGAGGTTATCACAAGAATCCGTCAATGTTAGGGTCACTAACAATTCCGGTTGATCTAACTTTAAGCCTTTATTTCACTGCGACTACTAGAACGAGACCGAATAACTCTCCTCTTGGAGTATCTTTCCCAATTCGAAGTAGCGACTCATTAGGGCTTTACCCTCTTTTTGCTGTAAAAATGGATAGAATCGCGCATTTACAATCACTCCTATGTGGACTCAAATCCGTGAGCGTTTTTTCACATACATTTCGCGATTACGAAACGATAATGTATCAATTGCTCCACTACATGCGGGTAATTAACCGCGGGAATTCTAGGGCTTCCATTTTTCACAGATATCCCCAAGTTCGAACTCCGAGTTTAGTTAAAAATCATGGATTTCTTCATACAATTTTTCTACTCTCAATAAGATGGCTCCCGCTAAAACGCCAATCCCCGTTTTCCCTCGAGTTAACAGCTGCAGGAGTGGCTGAAATTTCCACATCCTCCGTCAAACAAAAGCCTCTATGCTAACAAAGCTGCGAGTGGAGGAAAATTAAAAGAGAGACGAAAAAGAAAAATAACAAAAAAAACCTGTTACTACAGTACAATAATTTTGACTGCCCAACATGTTGTTGATCGTTTAATTAATTAGTAGCAGAAGCTGAGCTCATTCCGAAAATTATAAAAATTACTCAGTCAAACCTTCACGAAATCCTCTATTTTGTTCAAAATTAATCCATATCAGTATTCACACTCAAGTACTGAATTCACTCATCAATTCCTCGAACAAGAAGTCAAAGCTCATACACCCAACACTGAATAACTATGTCCTTTGTGCGCTGTCTGTTAAATTAGGATTTTATTATGAGGGTGACTAAAACGCTTATGTGAAGAGCTCAATGATTAGGGTAAACTATTGCGTACGACACACGCTCGAGTTGGAGGGTGCAGGCGATATGCCAACTCCTATGACTCTCGTTCATGCACAAACGAATATGGTAGCATAGTCGCATTATGTCCCAATATCAAGGACTCAGTCTGCGATAAGTACATTGAGTCGTTTCAGCCAAAATTTATGAGTCGGAGAGGGTAAAAATGATTTCAACGCTTTCCCTTTTAAGAACGAGGGTAGCGCTATTGAATGAATTTTAGCATGCCAGGATGTGAATGCATTTGAGCCATCTTTAACCGAGCATGCAAGTTCCTGTTCAACGGAATTCCACAATCAACTCTTTGCTGTTGTACCAACTTTGGCTCAAGTGTATCTACAAGTTGAAGATACTTCTGAATGATTTCCAGAACCAGTTTCGCCGAGCGCAAGTTGAAATTGAATCTTGGAGAAAATACTGCAGATACTTAGCCGAGCCGTTGGCTAGCACGCTCCCATGTCGCAGCTGTAGCCGTCGTGGGATTGGAAGAGGCGCCATTGGAATGGTGTGTAGAATGGAGACATGGGGCGCAGAATTGTCGGGGGTCTTCGCTGGCCACAAGCCGCTCAACAGCTTGCCAGCAACCGGCAAAACAAACGCCTCGTCAGTTCCCATCTGAAATTCGAATAAGCGACAAGTGGCCTCTCTAACGGTTGGTTCGTCGTTGCGCTGCTACGAGTACTCAAAGAAAGATACAAGATACCGAGAATTCGCTGGTTGACGGAAAAGTTCGTTACATTCGAATCGTATCGCGGTGATATCACTTGATGACGTCACTTGCCTTTATTTGCCGCGCGACACATCACAGCTTTTCGCGAGAAACGTGTGAATAATAGCGAAAATCCGTTCTAGAAAGTTTTCAGATTTGAAGATTGAATTGTGTACGGTGCAGACGAACGGTTGATGCAAGGGTTGAGTGAGCGCTCTGTTGATACTCGTGATTCGCTTAGTCATAGATGCGTGGGACTTCCACGACCTGTTCGCCGTGTTTTTTGGTGAAAAGTGCAAACATCTGATTTGTGAGTTTCGTACGTTTGTTGTCTAGTGAATGTCATTGTAGCGCGAGCGTGAGCGTATGTGCAATTGTGGCGGCTACAACAGTGAGTGGTGAAAGATACGTTACGGATATCATTTCCGTCGAGTGCGTGTTGTTTATGGGAAGTAAAACGACAATTTGAAAGTGAAACACGATACCAAGTCTACTGTTGTATGAGTAGGAAATACATTAACTTAACAGGTAATAGGGAATTAAATGCTACTTACATATCTGCATAAATTAAATCGTTTCAATTGTGGTTAGCTCTCTTTTGTTAGGATTTGTGGTGTTCATGACCCTCGTTGAATTGTTTGCACCTCCTTTTTATGGAGATTGTAACGATATGTGAAGCACATTCCACCTTAGAGTTTGCGCACAATACAGTTATTTTACCTTTGTTGAAGTGAACTGATAAAAGCCTTTGCTACTATCTTATCTGTAATGGAATATCTTTTATGTTTTTTACGCTTGTAGTTTTATTGACAAGAAATGAACAGCACATTTATTTATCTTGATTTCAATATAACTTTCCATTCACATATTGGTTGTTGTTAAAATTGAAATATAGACAAATTTGATAAAAATTTAATGTATTTTATATTATCATGCAGAGTACATTTTACATACGATGGTGAAAGAGATTAATTAATGCTTTCTATATTGGTGGAATTTTTCAAAATCATTTGCCATGGGTGTTCTCGTCATGTTTATTTTGATTTACGGCTGCCATCGATAATTCAAAACATCTTTGCCATGTTGAAGATTAATCACGGTATTGATATTATAACAGTGGGTGATTGTTAGATACAGTTTTACTATGAATTTCAAAATAATTGTGTCTTGCATAAATAATTAATTGATTATCAACAAGAGTACAATTTTCAAATAATTAATTAATGTTAGCAGTGGCTGGTATAAAAATGTGAAAGATCCTTTGAAACTTTAAGCCTCTACTCAAAAGAATGGAGAACGTTTTAATGCAATACTTAAAATGTTGACAATATTTAAAGGGATAAAATGAAGAAGTTTATCCGCAAAAAAAACATGATCTTCATTCGACGATTAAGCCGAGAAGAAAATCGCATTTAAACTGGATACATTATGCTCGTACATATGAAGGCATATTTTATGTTCAATAGAGCGTTGGTTTTCCGAGCCTTAAATAACTGGACCGGCGATTATCCCGACTATCTTTTCTTACAAACTGAATTTAGATGTTAGGTAAACCGTTTGAAAAACTAGAGCAAGGTTTGCAAAACTCAAGGTTTAATCTTTGTTATGTACCCAGGTTAATTGAAAATTAATTAAAAGGTACGTCACCATACAAGTCAAGTCAAGTAATAGCCTATGCGGACAACATCAACATTTTGTCACGGTCATTAACAACTGCCAAAGAACTCGTCCTCTACTACGAAGCGGAACTAGTAGGGCTACAAATCAATAGGAATAAAACAAAGCTCATGATGGAGTCGAGGAAAAATACCTCAAATACACAAAATATCGTGGGCGAATTTGTGTATTTAGGCACTAAAATAAGTCGAACAATACAGCTTGCAAATAAAATATTTTATTCAGTTTTGACGATCTTGAAGACCGCCTGCATACTCAGGAAAATAAAACTCGAAGTATACAAATCCGTGATAAGACCTGCGCTACGCTATGAGTGTGAAACATGGACCCTAACCAAAACTGACGATAGATACAAGCCATATAGTAGCAATTTGCATATGTATTAGTCGGCCTACTATGGACAAGCTTCCGGTAGCTGTCACCCAACTGCGGCATTAGCAAATGCTTATATTTCGTCATATATACTATTTTCCGAATAAAAAACGTGCCGAACGCATTCCGTGAATGCTATAAATTCACCTTGTTAGCCCACTGTACTCCTAAACTTTCCAAGACGAGCAAATGAAGCACACGTTTTGCACCTTCGACTGATAGCTCAGCGTTGAGATGTAAACAAACTCCTATAAATTCACTTTGGAAGGCGATAAAAACTAACCGGGTATAAGAACTGAAATAATGTTTACTTCACTGGGAGCGCTATTGTGTTCTCCGCGGATCATCTGGATTTCACTGTAGAAATCCGTCTCTAAACCGTACAAAACTTCGAATTTTTGTTGGCACCTCCACAATTCTTCATATAATGCCATGTAAGTTAGCCAGCAAAGTCGGCCTACTAATGGTCATGTGTGTGGTAGTAAGCGCTGCTGCCATATGGCTTGTATCTATCGTCAGTTTTGACCCTAACCCAAGCAGGCGCAAACACATTGAACGCTTTTGAGCGACGGGTCCTGAGGCGAATAATTGGAGCGAAACTAGACGGGGGCCAACAACGAATTCGATATAACCATGAACTGTATGAAATTCTTCACGAACCGGAGGTCTCAACGATTGTAAGACTGCGGAAGCTGAAATGGGCTGGCCATGTGAATCGTATAGGCAAACAACGGATACATAAAAAGGTATCCGTTGGGGGAACTGGTGGACGGAGACAAGTGCGAAAACCGAGGGAACCCGGGTTTGACTCAGTCGGCAAAGACAACTCATTGCTGCTCGGATCTCAAAATTGGATGACGAGGTCAATGAACCGAGACAATTGCAGGTGCTTGTTGCAGGAAGCGAAGCCCCGAAAGGGGGCCTGTAGTATTACGAAGAAAAAGATGATTGCATCGATTATCCGAGCTAGTTCAAAATCCATAATGTGATGGGATTAATTTTGTTACATACAGCCTTCCGTGACATGTCTTTGTTCTGAGGTGAGGCGCTGCTAACGACCGCGGAGGCGCATGAGATCTCCAACGCGTGTGGTTCAGAGTATAAGGGCGACTATGTACCAGGTACCCACGATTTTTCAGCGCCACTCTTCTATAATATCCGCCTAGCTGATAGTACAAAGTGAGAGATCGCTGTGGGGTCTTGTAACTCTCTACGTTGAAAATCCTTTGGACCCAGTTTGCCCGTCGCAGACGGTCGTAGGAGGCGCCACTCGCTTGTCCCTTGGTCTCCAGTAGCCGCCAAGCGAGAAGCACGGCCGCCGAAACATCCCACACAAAGCTGATATTAGTTCCTTTTTCACTAACCTAGCGGAGCTTTCCCGATAGGAACTACCCGCGCCGCTCTCACTGTTCCTTTGGTCCTACACCAAACTAGTATCTCACTAAACAAAACTACTATCTAGCTAAATCTCGCGAGAAATTTTGCGTTAAATACTCCTGTAACCCTTCCGTGACAGCTAAGGGTAATTTTCCACGGGGTGACCACTTCGCACTCTTTACCATGTATGTTTCAACCGACGAAAAATGAATTAAAAACTCCCTGGAAGTTTACTCAGGACACTAAAATACACCCAAGCCAATTGTTTAATCCACACGTAGAATAATCACGCTCAAATGCACAAGATAGTGTTAAAAAAAAAACAAATTGCAAAATATAATTCACTGTTTCGTCATAATACAATTGAACAATAAATCCACTATACCTTTCCTTACTTCTATTCTCCTGATTAGAGCCCCCCGCATTAAGTCGTGTGGCGAAGTTATCTACTCCAGCGCACTACTCGTCAAACTTCCAGATCCAATATTTTACGTTGCTGGGGCGTGATGAAATTCCATCCAATTGCCTACAATTCCTCCGTTGAGCTGCTAGTTATGATACTCGTTCTTGATACTTTGCTTCGTCGTACTGTAGATCCTCCACCATCGATCTTCGTCCACCAAAAAAAGACCCGTCCTTTGTCCCCAGGTTCCTCGTCAGCTCGGTTCAAACCGGCGAGCCGTTAATTTTGCTCTTCGAGGAAATTAAACTTTCGATTATGGTGCTGGCTTGCATCAGTGACCCCTCAACTGGCGTTCATCGAGTACGCGTCTACGTACCACATTCGCTTCATTGGGATTCACCGTCGTTGGTTGTCCGATGGATTGTCATTCGTAAATATTAATTCGCGCAGCGTCCACACCTCGGGAGCGCAATCAAAACATACATTTCGAATCTTCGCTGATAATTTTTTACTGGATATCCGGCCTGATCAACATCATCATAAGCGTGAATTTAAGTGTGTTCCTTGTAGTTTGAGACCCAGCAATGAAAATGTCCAGGATTGTCATGATAAGTTGTTTCTCGGTAAAAATATTGTGCGGGTCATCCTTGCGTGATAAACATTCTCTGATATATGCGTACACAAGATCATCCGTTGATTTATCATCGCAATAATTAAGTTTGTGTTCGTTTATGATTTCTTTGAACATTTCATGCAATTCCTTATTGAAATTTTGGATGAGATTAAACCCCGTCTTTTTTAGCATTATGAATCGTAACTAAGGCAACTGGAATAGCAAACCTCTGGCGTCACCAAACGAACAATGAACACAACATGAAGGAGGGAAGTCTACATGGATATTGCCAGTTTGTACAGTTTCTGATTTGAAATGTACTGCCTGATTTGGAATTTCGTATGATTCTGTAGTCGTGATCCGTTTAGCTTAAACGCATTTATGCCCATCTCTGGATAAGGCCCAGTTTTCATAGGTTATTCGAATATCCGACGTCATCTCATTTCAGGGTTACTTTCCTTTTTTGGAATGAGAAGACAATTTTGTCCATCCGAATCCTGAATAATGAATTTCTTTCCCAACGATAAAGTCTCATCGAGGTAGAGCTGGAACTGTTTCATTGCAGGATCGAATTCCACCAGAACTCCTCAGTTTTGCTATTCCAACTTAATCTATTTCCCTAGTTCGTTACTCAATTTTATTTAAGTATTTTTTTTACTTGTTTAATGTATTTATACAACTTTTTTACTTTAATATTTACAACCTTGGCTCGGGCGGCATCTTAACGACTGCATGGGGGAGTGCACAGAGTTTCCGTGACAGTCTTCTATGCATTAGTTTTAAATCCACAAAATAAGAGCCGAATTTATAACAAAAAAAAATTGCCAGGCAAGTTCATGCCATTCCATTGTGGCTGTTAATTTGTTGCTACTTGTTATTGTAACAGCCGGTGATCAGCACTGGATCTACATTGGATTATCACGGATGAAAGGCTGTGAAATTCGACTATTGCTACTATTGATCCGCTGTGTAAGCGGCGTTTTGATGGCCCAGGTTTTGGAAGTTAAGTGCTTGAAAGAGGGTGCACCTTTCGGTCAGCATTCTTTTGTAGGGCTCGAATATCCTCACTACTATTGGACATGTGTTACACGATGCTTGACTCTCTCTCTCCGGATGCAGTTGTAGCTAGTTCTCATACAATGGCCTGGAAAGTCGGCTGCTACAAGTTGCTCAATTTACTCCCATCATCTTAAGAACAATTCCTATAGCGTGTAGTTTATATGTGCGGATCTCAAGTTTTCGGTAGTGATATAGATTTTTATAACGAAGATTGATTATCGAATGGGTAAAAACAAAGCATCGGTGTATCTGGAGTATGAAGATGAGTATATTAGCGAGAAATATCAGCCGTCATTACATAACATTACGAATCAAGTTTGCCGGTTTTGCCCATTTCTGGTCTAAATTCCCCTGCCTGCAACTTGAGTCGACCACTTCTGCTGCACTTCTGTCTTTTTGGGGTGAAGGCTCTGCCCTTTTTTTCGTCTTTCAAAACAACCGTTATTCGAACTATTATCGTTCTTCTATCTATTTCAACCTATACAGTTATCAAACACCTAAGCGAAACCTTACTATTTGAGGTTTAACAAAAGTTTTGCAGTACTGTACTGTTAAATTTTGTTAGAGTACAAGAGATGGCCATCCTGGTCTTTAAAAATGAAAGGGGAAACACGTTACTCCGAGATCGATAGCCATCGAAGGAAGATGTGGATATTCAATGTTTGCAACCTGCTTCAGTCAACGAAGATAACCAGGATTAAGGTAATGAAATTAGATTGGAAGTAATAACTATTGAGCAACAATTAAAATCTCTTTTAATAATGTCTAACAATAGTATGGGCCCATCTCGAAGTCACCATCCAAAAATAAATTTTTCAAGTAAAACTTTAGATGCAAAGAAAATTCTAGTTCTAATTAGTATCCTGAACAAAAACTGTTCGAATCATTTCCACTATCGGAGATTATCCGAAACGGATCTCAAATTCCGGCGTTAAACAGGTCTAATGTATTAATTTCAACATTGATTCGATATACAGTGCATATAATTTGTATACAAAAAGGGAAAAACTGATCAGCAAAAATTAAAAAACCGTAATGTATACTTCAATGGGAATTTCATATTGTTACAAAGACATGGACTATTATTTTTGTAAGACAGTTAAATTTAAATGAAAAAAACTTCAAGGGTCACTTCCGAGAAGCTGTTCATAAAATCGTCTTTGATATTTTTAACGTCGAATGTATTAAAAAGTTTTTCTTTTCGACCTTTTTACAAAATTAAATAACTCAAGCTTCCATAGCTTTAGAAAAAATTCTTCTGACACAGAGATGGGCAGACAACTGGATATAGGTCGTGTCTTTGAAAAATTTTTGCATTTTAGCATAAAATATTTTGGATCCTCGAATATGCTAAAGATCTTACAATGGAAAAGCGACGTCAGTCTTTTGAGATGCTTACTGTCTCAGTTATCTCACGTACTGTAATGATTTTCCACGTCTCGTTCGTTCGAGATTACCCGAAGGAAATCTAAACCGACCTCTCATCGGTTCTAGACGTGAAGTTTTACGCGAGCAGGCTAAGTCCGAAATACAAAAACTCAGCCACTGGTTCAAATGCCCGATTTAAAACGCGTCGAACAACTTCCATCGACTCTACTCTGCATTTGAAATTTTTCTCCGTTCTGTGTAATCTATTCTGTATCCCAACTATTCGAGCGGTGGTTGACCAGGGTACGAGGAAGGGTCAAGCACAAAAAAACGAAACCCTCTAAAATATTTGTTAACCAGGGTATGAGGAAATAACCCAATCCAATATGATGATGACGATTAAAAAACAAGTAATTATTTTTCCCCTCAGGCCATAAATGTGTATTAAGTATTAGATAATATTGCATAAGTATACTAAATATGCAATCGATTTTCAACTGATTTGCTCAATTTTTCCTTACTTTCTTTAAAATACTGTGCTCACATAGACAAATTGTTGAGGGAAATCATGTTTGGTTGACTAATTCAGTAATAAAACCTTGTTGATAACATGATACACTCAATTCCAAGAGACGCCTGAGCATATTTTATGGTCATCTGCTTAAAGCAAACCCTCAATGTCTTCTGATTATAATTGATTAGAAATCTTAAAATTTCACAGAATTTTGAAAATAATTAAAAGCTTGAAGTTATTTAATTAAATAACACATAAAACAACCAACGCGCAAAATTTCAATGTAAACTTGCATCAAAAGTCCAAAAGAACTTCTGCAAAATAGGAATGTTTAAAGCAAATATAAATTAGCCCTGCTTTGAATTGATAGCACTTTAAAAACGAATTATTGAAATTTCATTTCGAAATTAAATTGTATATCTATTAACTGCTAGCAAATAATAATAATAACATTTTCCCTAATAACAATAACTTCTAGGCTTAATTTTTTTAAATTTTTGAGAAAATCCACTACCACCTTAAATCTAGAAATTCAATTAAAAAATTTGTCCATACTAACTAAATCTCAGTAGGATTAATATCCGGAGATCGTGGGGGTGTCCGCAATACTCGGGGTGTATTATATGAGAGCCAATGCCGAGTATTCTCCGCAGTATGCTTTGGGTCGTTATCATGCATGAAGATAAAATTGTTCAACATCCCCAGCTCCTCTGCAGTTGGGCTCAAATTATCCTTCAGGATATTAATGTAATGTTTATGGTCCATTATACCCTCAATGGAAACTAAATTTTCCACCCCGAAAGCACTCATGCATCCCCAGAATAAAACAGAGCCTCCTCCATGTTTCACTGTTGGACATAGATTTTCCTTTTGCAGCTCTGTGTTTGCTTTCCTCCACACTATAAATTTTCCGACGGAGTTAAAAGGATTTTCCTTGCTCTCATCGGTAAATAGCGCTCGTTCCCAAAATTCGATTGGCTCTGTTTCGTACATTTTAGCAAATTCCAGGCGCTTCTTTCGATTGACCTCACTATCAAAATATTTCCGCCTAGCTGTACGTCCATGATAACCAGCCGATCGCAAGACATTCCTTACTGTACTTGTCGATAGTTCGACGGCTGATGACTCTAGTAGCTGAGCTGGAATGTGTGGCGTACTAATTTTTGGGGTATCCCTGACTTTTCGGCGAATAAAATGCTAGTTGTGATAATTTAGAACACCAGGACGGCCACTCCGATCAATGTTTTTAACGGTTTTTCGTTCCTTGCCTTGTACAGGGTGCGGCAGCATAACTTCCTTTTTTCAAAATTCAACAAAACAAATTTTCAGCGGTACTTGTTTTTTATGCACGCTCCGCACTGTTCCAACGCATGATAGCGATTAGCCAAGGGATGAGCAAAACTTTAAAATCACCTCTCTCGAATGAGACTACTAGCGCCGCGCTATAACAGTTAGCACTTTAAGGGCGGGCATTTCAAAAAAGGAAGTTATGCTGCCGCACCCTGTATAAAGATTTGTATCTTTCAGTGCTGCGAGCGATTTCCCCTAATGATTTGCATTCATTATGCAACCGGATGATGAGCTTTTTCTCCTCTTTGTTAGCTTCTTTCCTTCTTTAGCCCATTTTCACTATTTTTTCATTTAAAGGACGAAGCAACAAAATCAGATTGAATCCTCCTACTGACAGATTGACTGTTGATATTCTCGATAAACATTGAGTGATTGAAGGGTTTTCTTAAACACACTGCTAGTTAAGTGCAACCGTACGAACACTCTCTGCGCGTCCTTTAGGGTAGATTTAAATTTCGTTGAACTTTGCTGCATTACTGATTGGTTTTTATTAATTTCGTTCTGGAATAAGGCGTAGATTCTTAGGCTTAAAATAACTATACATACACATACTCAAAAAAGTCTGTGTACATCTCATTAGTACAAACTGAATTATGTTGGAATCGTATGAATCAATAATGTGATCTTGCTTTAATCATTTCGATAAAAGAGCCTAAACTGCAAGAAATGTATTGAAGCAGGTTTGTTTAAAAAATTCCCAAAATTATCGAACATATAGTAATTTCAATACTTGGAAGTCTGTGAGCAGCCCCAAAAAAGTCTGCGTACACATCACAAAATTTGGGGATTCCCCGAAATGTGCAATGTTGATGCCTTCATTTTTTCATTGTTCTGCGTGACAGTACTTCATTGGAAAATTGTCTGTGTGTTTTGCGTGAATTAAAGACTATTCTTTAATATGGAAGTAAAAAATAAGGAAATCAGTGATAGTGAGCTTAAAGTCGTAGTAAAATTGAGTGAAAACGGGAAAAGTTTTCGTGAAATCGCAAAATTAGTTGGGAGAACCCATTCCTCGGTCCACAGGGTTGTTGCTAATTACAAAGAAAGCGGTTTGATTATTTCACGGCATCGGTCAGGACGTCCCCCCGAACTTACAGCACGTGAACGTAGGAGTATTATTAATGCTGTGAAACAAAATCCCCGATTAACCCCGTTCCAAATTGCGCAGGATATAGGTAAGAAAGAAATACAATAAAACAATAAGCGATGAAACAGTGCGCATAATTCTCAGAAAAGGCGGTTACCATGGTCGAGTCGCACGTAAAAAGCCGTTCATTTCGAAACGGAATCGCCGAAAGAGAGTGGAATTCGCCAAAAATTATGTAAATATGCGAAAAGAATTTTGGGAAAGCGTTCTTTTTTCGGACGAAAGTAAGTTTTGTATATTTGGGATAAAAGGACGTAAATTAGTATGGAGAAAATGCTCGACAGAATTCAATAAAGAAAATTTGATTCCCACTGTAAAGCATGGTGGCGGCGGTGTGATGGTTTGGGGGTGTATGGCAGCCAGTGGAGTGGGGCAACTCGTTTTCATAGAATCTACAATGGATAAATACGGGTACCTTAATATTTTAAAAAATAATATTAAGCAAAGTGCCGAGAAATTGCGGCTGGGGAACGCATTTTTCTTTCAGCACGATAATGACCCCAAACATACGGCTGAAATAAATAGGCTTTGGTTGGCCTACAACGTCCCAAAATTCTTAGGTACACCTCCTCAATCACCAGATTTAAGCCCAATTGAGCATTTGTGGGATTTACTTGAAAGAAAAATTCGAGAGCCTGACATAACTAGCAAAGAGTCATTAAAAAATATTATTTTGAACGAGTGGAACAAAATAACGGCCGAAGAAACATCAAAACTTGTTCAATCCATGCAAAATAGGCTAAAGGAAGTCATTTATAGAAAAGGCTATGCTACTAGATATTAAGGTTCAAAATCTGAAAGCTAATATAGTGGCTTTCAAATAAAATGAATAAATTTTTTCAGGTGTACGCAGACTTTTTTGGATGGATTTTCATGACTTTTTGGAAGAAACTTTTTTATTTTGGTTATTCTAAACAGCGAACGAGTGATCAGTTACATATTTATGTACCATATAGTTTAATGAATATAATAAAGAAAAGATTTTAAGTTATAAACAAATGGCAAAGGTTTTTATATTGATATATTTGCTACGACCAGCAAGTGTACGCAGACTTTTTTGAGTATGTATTTATGGTATAAAAAAATTCAAAACATTCTTATGGTTTCGTGGAATATGCTTCTTGTTGAAAATTATTTGACGTACGTACACTTTTTACAATCACTGTATTTGAGATGTTTCCTGGAAGAGTCATTATTAAATCCTCCAGGAAAAAGCTTGAAATCAATTTAATTAATTGTTATACATTTTTCCTAGATACTTAATGTGTTATCTAAAATACAATATAACAACGTTTATGCACACACCACATTGCACACAATCTTTTTATCGCAAAATAATTAAATTGATATTTCCGCAACCAAAAACATGATAAAACAGCCCTATCAACGCAAAAAAACTTTGAAACGCAAAAAACGTTCCTGATAAGAACTGCAAACATTGCCCAATGTTTTAATAACTTGAAAATTACAAAATATTTGTAATCCATATGGCCCGGAAACAAAAGTTAATGCAAAAACGTGTGACACTGCTCGATAACGTCATTCAGCTAATTTTAGCCTCCATGCTAACTCTGTCTCATGCAACTCTTTCCCTAATAGTAGCAGCCATATATCCAACGTTATATCCACTATATATTCATTCAATGTGCAACAGCATGGTGAACTCAATCACAATTCAACTTCGTCTCTCAGCTTCCCCATCTTGCCTTGATTTGATTTTCTACATTTCTTTCTTCTTGAGTTCTGGCGATGACGATTAAGATGATGATGATGATGCAAAAGTGTAACAAACTGCATGAGACATTAAAATTAGATATGTATACACAACATCGAAGATTGTCTTCTAAATTGAAATTCCAAATTGTTGAGTGTGAAGCAGATTATCTGCGTCAAAGTGGATAATTGGGTGATTTACTTTATTCTCATCAGACGCATTTGTTGATGCTTTCTGGCATTAATTTATTTCTATTTAGGTTTGAGGAAAAAGATGTTTAAATCTCAAATTATCTAATCAACACAGTGAATGCATAAAACAGCAATTTTCTGCAAATAATAAAATATGCATGTGAATAACTTTGCATTCCTCTAAATTGCATGCATGGAGTTTGGCGGAACTGCACCGGTTTTAGAAGTAGTTATCGAATTACACTTCCGCTTAATTTGAATGCTTTCTTTTATATCATAAAATCTACCCTTTTGCATGATTCCCAGAATGTTTCATAATACTTACTATTCAAAACCAGACCACAATAGACCAGAAAAAGTATCCGTACAGAACAAACCGGGGGATTCCCCGTGTTATGCGATGACATGCAGATGCATATTAATGTTTTTAGGTCCGATAATAATTCTACTTTAAGTTGTGATAGGTTTAAAAGTGAGTGCAGTTTTTTTAAATTTTTTGTGCACTTGAACGCATGATGACGTCTAAAATTAGCGAAATCTGTGCTGAGGAGAGGAAAATTATGCTGAAACTTGAAAGTGAAGGGAAAAATTACCGCGAAATTGGTTAAATAGTAGGCAGAACTCACTAATACAACTGGTTCAATTATGTCAAAGCCCGCTATGGTCAATCCGCCGTACTGACTGAACGTGAAAAAAGAAACGTTTTGGAGGTAGTTAAAAAGAATTTTCAAGTAACTGCTTTCCAAATTGTTACAAATATAAAAGACTCTTTTGGCAGGGTTCTCTACGAAGATACCATGCGAAAAATACTAAAGAGAAATGGATATGGTTCACGCATAGCACGTAAGAAGCCATACATTTCGGAAGTGAACAGGAGGAAACGTGTGGATTTCGCAAAAAAAATATGTAAACAAGCCATCAGAGTTTTGGGAACAGGTCCTTTTCTCTGACGAAACAAATTTTGTATATTTGGCATTAAAGGAAAAAAATTAGTCTGGCGGAAGAGCGGTACTACCCTCGAAAAAGAAAATTTCGTACCAACTGTGAAACATGGTGGAAATGGTGTGATGGTCTGGGGTTGTATGGCGGCAGAAGGAGTTGGCCAACTTGTGTTTATAGAAGCAACTATTGATTAATATAGTTACCTTAATATTTTGAAGGCGAATTTGAAGCAAAGCATTCAGCAGTTGAGGCTTGGTGACGATTTCTGGTTCCAGCAAGATAATGATCCCAAGCACACAGACATAATGTGAGGCTTTGGTTGCTCTACAACACAAAAAATCAACTGTGAACGCCGCCCCAATCCCTAGACCTTAATCCTATTGAGCATTTGTGGGACTTGTTAGAGCGCAGGATCCGTCAGCACAGCATAACCTCGAAGTAAATGCTGAAAAACATCATCATCGATAAATGGGACAAAATTACCAGGCAGGACACAGCCAAATTGGTTCACTCCATGCTAAATCGATTTAAGGAGGTCCTTAAGAGAAAAAGTTATCCGACAAGTTTTTAAGCCCTGATATGTAATAAAATATTTGAATATTTCAAATTAATATTGTCATGTACGGATACTTTTTCTGGTTCGTTTAAGCGAGGCTTTTTTGTTTTTATTTTGGAAATCTACTTTCTACGGGAATACCGTAGGAAAAATTTATATGTAGATAAGATAGTTTCATAATGAATTAATTTTGTTGCTTAAATATTTAAATGTAGCAGCTTTCTTTTGATCTTGTGCGGATACTTTTTCTGGCAAGTGTATGTGTTTCACTCTTATAAAGTTTTGTCAACACTAGGTATTATATAGGAAAAATCAAAGTTTTTAACCGTTTCCTTTCCTCGTCTTCATTTCCAGATTTTTTTGTAGACTTATAAAAAATACAAAAAGAACGCTGAAGATTACGCACGTAAATATCTGTATAACCAAGCCTTAAAAGAATCAAAACGTCTCATAAAAGAAGCTAAATTTTCAAATTACTCCAGAAGATTGGAAACAGCGGCGGACAACTTGCACGAAATATGGAAAATAATAAATGAATTAAAAGATAATTCGTCACCCTGGATCATGTCATCAAATTCAGAATCATATGGCATGGACTTTAATAATGCAGCACACCCATGTGGAACAGCTATCTTGCTAAACTACTTTTTTTCAACAATTGGTGAAAAAATTACCAAGGAGCTTGGTGACAAGTCAACTAGCTATTTCAATATCATAAATACCCCACCTAAGTCCAGCTTCAATATTCACCAAAAGAGTAAAAAAGAAGTATTAAATACAATTGAAGTTTTGAAAATAAATGCAGCACCAGGTACTGACAATATTACCACACATGAAATTATTCTAGTCAAAGATAAGATAGCTGAACTACAAGGAAATTTTATAAACGAGCATATTAGAAATGGGAAATTTCCAGACGAAGAGAAACTGGCAAAAATAATTCCAATATTCAAAGGAGGAGATCATCTGGACCCGAATAATTACCGCCCGGTTGCACTTCTGACAGCTTTTAGTAAAATATTCGAAAAACTTGTAAATAATCGTTTAAAATCTTTCTTATTGTACAATTCTATCATAAATCCGAAGCAGTTTGGCTTTCAAATGAACAAGAGTACTTTCAATAAGTTACTTTCAGTCTCACCTTATATCAATGAAAGTCTTGATAAAGGAGATTATGTTTTTGCAATTTTTGTGGGCCTAAAATGGGATTTTGATACGGATGATCATGACCTGTTACTTCAAAATCTTAAATCGTATGATTTTCAAGGCAAACCGAAACAACTTCTTCAAAATTATTTGGAAGGAAGATTCCAAAGAACATCAGTTAATAATGTCTTGAGCAATCTAGCAATGAGAAATCGGGGGCTCCTCAAGGATCCATACTTGGTCCAACCTTGTTTTTGCTATATAATAATAATTTGAATATATTTAAACTGAAGGCTCACCACACATTAATGCTGATGATACTGTGCTTCTTTATTCAGGACATGATAAAGCTGCCGTGGAGAATATCGTCAACGAGAATCTAGAAAAATATCGTTCATGGCTTATCGAAAACAAGCTAGCATTGAATACAATAGCTGGTTGGATCTTATACGTTTCTCGGCATTATGTTATCGTGGGTAAAGTTATGACTGAAGGTGATGACATAGGAGATGGCGATGGAACCATTAAAATTGACGATGTCGTTTCAGCGGTGATAATTCGTTCTTCATATACTCAATCTGCACATTTCCCCAATTTAAATCTCTTCCGAATGGTGGACTCGATCTACAGAGCTGCTGCAAATCAGGCATACAGGTTAAGGATCGATGGTATACAAAAATTATATCTGAAGTCGAGTTACTTACGTTTAACGTTGGCTTGCGAGACAATTAAGAGCCCGTTCTATAATAGTCCCGCGAAGGTCGATCCCAACTTTCGACACTCCACGCACTCGAAGCACGTGGTCGCGCAGACAGCCCTAGTCTGTTGACAATTCACTTCTTCCTGTTGTCTGCCCGGATCCCGTTAAGAGATGTCATTCAGACACCTGTAACCTTCTGCTTGGGTCTGCCATTTTACCGGATGTGTAGTGAAATGGGTAGATTAATTGTCTTTCTAGGACTGCAGCGATGGTCTGCTGCCTCGGCGGAAGAGGATGTTGAGATCCGCCGTGATTGGCCTTCTCTGAGGACGCGCGAATGCGCTGGCAAGCTACCGTTGCGGTGTCGTGGGGCGGATTCTTTTCCCAGCACAAGGACCCACTACAGAAAAATTTCGCATCCGCGAATTTCGGGGTCAAAGAAATATTGACCGAAGTCGAGAAGGAGGTAACCTACTAAGGGTCAAAGAATATTGCTGACTCAGAAGGCAAACTCGGCCTGGAGAAAACAGACGGACTTAAGATGACTTCGTCGTTACCGACGAGACTTATGTCCCACAAATAAGAGTGGGGCATCTAGATGGTAACGGTGCCCCTCGCACCCTCCCAACTGGATCAAGATCCAAATGTAAGCGTGGCCTTTAGATGAAAAATATAAACGTGGCAAATTTATGTCATAGTATTATGTGAGGGAATCACATAACACTATGCCATAAATAGGCACGTGAGTGGAAGGCCACCTTACCCGGGCAAGAGCCCCTGTTAACAAAAGAAAGGAAACAGCGCGTCCGATGGCGAGCCCATTTTAGCGGAGGAGCCTGCCATCGATGCGGGTCCTGGACCCGGTCAGGTCGAACGAAAGGAAAAGACGGAGTTTTAAGTTTTAATAATCCATTTTATTACTTTCCTTTGAAAATTTTACTACATATAATTTATTCGACAGAGTGTAATATTTGTCAGCCCGCAATAAATTACAACCAGTTTATTCACTAATGCTAAATTGAATGAATCAATAATAAAGGACCTGCTCTTATGGTATCAGATCAAACAAATTCATAAGCTTATGTAATTAAATAGACCGAGATTTACGTGCTCCGAGATTTTAAAACTATATTAAATTTTGTTTAGATTAAAGAGAACATATAATTCAACTTTGGAATGCATCATACTTAAAGGTTAATTTTTCTCGTTTTTTGCGTGACCGTCAATTTAACTGGCGATCCACAGCCAAAACTACAATACGAACCATTCATCGCAATACAAGAAACTGAAGCGAGTTTGGGCTACGGACGTGAAAAATCCAGGAGACGTTGATATCGATTTATTTCCTTAGTCAAGCATGCCAATCCAATCACGTTGATATTAACAAAATGCATTTCGGCTTCCGAATTGACGTTTTCGAATATGAACGTTTTCGGCCAAGGACTTCTTCCATTGATTTCCTACGAATTAAAAGCAATCACTCACCACTTCTCGTTGAAAGCGACTGTGATTACGATGCATTCCATCGTGTCTTCATTTACGTCAAGGCTCACCGAGCTTGAAGAGCTATTTGTAAAGAAACTTTATATGGTTCAGTCTTTATATCACCTTCAAATGCTTATCGAATGCGATCGATGTATCTAATTTCTATCTTGAAGTAAGCGTAAGTGGAATTAGAGCTCCAAATGAAGGTCGCGGGCTATTCATTGATTCTGCCACACATCAGGGACTGCGGTGCGCCGAATCATACAATCAAACTCTAAACACCGGCTCCATAAAATGGCAATGCCAAGAACTATGGCGCATTCAAGTACTCGCGACACGACTACTATGGATCGATTAGAAACCAGGTAACGAGTCATCCCGCTCGCAAGAATATCACAAATCTAGAGCCCCTCTTAGCTGGTTTATTGTCTTCGAGCGATTTTTCTATTTAACCACTCGCAACGAAACTAATTTTTATTTTTTCACATTACCACTGTTGCAATACATTACAGGGAGCAAACAGAATTTTATTCGCAACAGAACTGAGCAAATCAACGTTCGATAAAATTGAAATGGTTATTTCCGCGTACGTCGCAAAAATTGACCTTTTGTTCATCGCTTTTCGAAGCTCAACCTAACACAACTTTTCCTAATTTCACTTGAACACTTGTAATACTATTAGTTGTTGTTACACTATTTGTATTTAGTTGAACCCATCTTATCTCTTTCATAATAAAGTTGAAAATATTTCCGATGGACTGTTTCACTTGGTAAGAAACAAGGGTACAACATCTAACCGATATAAACGTAAATGCGTGCCAGCGCGGTAGATCCGTTAACTTCAAACTCAATTCACGGTTTCGTATAAGCTGGTACAAAATGCATTAGGTTTTCAAATAAGCACTGAACATTCCCCACATGAACAAGGAAATTCATTCTAATCATCTGTTCACAACGAGATCGTAGAAATTTCCTCTCTCTTCCCAGAAAATGAACGGAAGCAAAATCTCTGTCTCTAATGGATTCTACAGATTTACAGTCCTCGAATTGGTTTTCGCATCGAGCAGTAAATATCTCATATCCTATTCCCTCATTCGCAGATAAGCTCATCCAAACCCGTTCGGGTGATTCTTATTATGCCGTTTTTCGTTACGGCTATCTCGCTCCAAAACTATTTACGCGATCATCTAGATGCAAGCTAAGAGTGCACACTCTGTTATCAACTTTTAAATCATTCGTACAAACTTCCCAACAAGTATTAACCAAGACGCGATGTTAATAACTTCACACGGCACCGAATAAACTAGATTCGCTCCCACTCCACCGACTGCGGCCGTTCTCGTGCGTCTTTCCCGGGTCGCGGCCTTAAGTCGACTCTCGATCCGTCCAGATATCTTCTTTTTCCTTCCCCGTGTCGCCACAGTAAATCAAATCAGCGGAGTTCGATTGCATTCGTTAATGCAATTCCCCGTTGGTATGCACTAAATCAGTGTTCCCATATCCGAAATTTTAATTTGCAGACTTAAATTTTCCAAAAAAAAAATTCACTGAAGTAAAGAAAAATGAAAAAGATTTTAAATAGTAATAAAAGTTAAATCTTATGAAGAATATAATTCCAGGGAAACATTTAAATTTAATGTAAAAGAAAATTGATATAAAATTACGTTTAATAATAATAATAAAAAAAAATATTTTATAAATTACAACTATGACTGGAAGTAATGAAATCTTTCTTTTTTTCTAAATCTGCAATTGAAATTTCGGATAAGGGTTAGGAAGGTTTTCGAGCAGTTCGCTTGTGTGACTGCTCGAATATTACATATGCTACGTCCCTCTTCGAGATCAAACCAGTAAATTATTACACAATGTTTAAGGAAAATGTTCTGTTGTATAAATACTTCCAATCTAAGCCATTACAAACCTTTATATGAAAATATATTGTAAATTTTGCTACTAAAATGTCGAATTTCGCCTATTTCCTGACCTTTCGGAGGCGCCATTTTGAATTTAAGGGTTTAAATTTGGAGTATTTTAATACATACATATCTGTCTTAGAATCTTATCAACCACTGTTCCAAGTCTCGTTCAAATCGGGATTTTACTCTGGACATGAGACTAATTTCCGGTTTCTATTGAAAATGGCAGCTGAAAATGTAAAGGTTTAAATTTTCGACTTTTTTATTTATCGTCCGACTTTTATAATTTTTGGCATGTTGAAAGAGGTTTTTAGGGGTTCGTACTACTTACAAAACCCTATTTAAATCGCTTTGGTCTGTCAATTTGTCCATCCGCCTGTGTCACAGGAGTTTATCTCCGAAACGATAGCAGCTACAGACACAAAACTTTGTAGGTGGATCAAAACTGATGACCCCTTGAACGTTTGGGTATCAATAAATTTTCCAACGGTTTTAAAGGAGGGGTTTCAGATAAGATGAATAACATAATTTTTTTGGGAATTCATGATGTGAGTGATTTTCTTTTAAACATGTACTCGTACATCTCTTTGACGTGTTTCTTGACTTTATTTGTTGTTGGCGACTGCATATCGTAAGTTGAGTACAAAACGCTACTGACAGGAGCGTAGCCTTGTCTACCCAACTTGTTTCAACATTCTTTTTCTATTTGTTTTTAGTGTTTTAATTAAGTTCTTCTCCAATCGTTTATTGGGCAGAGGCCAATTAACCTAATGAAATTAGGCCAAATAAATGATTCCTCGAAATACCTGATTAGCATCTTTATATCATTGTTGGCTTTTCGTAAAGATCTTCCAAACGATCTTATTTATAGTTTGTAATGTTACATCTCGACCCCATCCAGTGCAATAAGATTTCACTTTCAAAAACACTTTCCCCATTTTTCCCACTGTGTCTATTGTCGGTGTTATTTTGGTACTTCAAAGAGTGGTTGATTGAGGAACATGTTGAAATTCAGCTTTCTGCACTAAAACTAGAACGAATTGGCTGAGCACGATATTAAGTTGAGTTTGTCTTGAAACTTAAGAGTATCTAAACTATTTTTAGCTGGAGTTAATGAAATGCAGTCGGGCGAGCAGCAAATTATTAGAATTTGTAGTTCATTTTTTATGGCTCCTTATCTTTTCACAAGCTTTTGGAATTTAATCTATGTTTGCATTATGGTCGGAGTTAATAGGCTCACTTAATGTGCTGGGTGCGATCAATAGATATTGTCTATCAACAAACTTCGTAGTAATCCAAATTTGCTATCTAACTTTTAGTGGTTGTTTTCCGGAGTTGATAATGAATTATTTGCAGGCATGCATAGTGTCTTATTGCTCGTATATGTATGTAAATGAAAAAACATGCCAAACTAGATGCACCATGTGCTTGAAATGAGGGTGAAATAATAACGTTTGTTTATCATCAGAAATCAGTGTTTTACCTACTAAGCTTATAATTGATATCCACAGCGAATTTTCAAGGAAATGCTTCTCAATAGATGACTCCTTTGATACATGAATAGACTCCGTGGTTTCATGTGTTCAGTGGCGTTTCATGCATCGTTTATTCATCGAAAACTATCAAAGCGAGCACTATCAAATTACTCATTAAGTCTACACAGTTAATGATTCAGAAGAAAACAATTTTTGATTATTATTCTTTGTAGACTAAATTTAGCTGAAGAGCGAATTTGAACGGGTGCTGAAATGATAAAGTTCTAAATTGATATTAATATCAGCTGAACTAATCATTTTCTGCTACATGTGTTTATTAGCAAAGGAAATGTGTTATCGTTCGCATTTTGATGCCAATGCAATCTCAATTTGCCCTTTGCAGGCTGCGATAATCAATTTTAATGCTATTAGTCTCAGCTATTTGATTCTGAGGACGAGGGATCACATTTAAGATGTGATATGTGTGTATGTGTAACACAAACAGCGACTAAAGTTGCATTTCGATGGACTTGAAGAAACAAATTGTTTCATACTGCTCATCATGCTTTATGTAAACAATAGATAACAATACGATATTCTCTCCACAATCCTCGATTAATCTCATGTCTCCTCCTTTTGATATCGGTAGATATTCTCTACTCGAATCTGTCGTGTACGTGTCCCCTTGTTAATTGATTTTTACGATGGCTGAGTCAGAGCGTATGAGCGGTATGTACTATCAAGCGAGTTCACATAGAACAAATTCCCGATCTAACACGGTATTCAACCTTCAAAGATCAATTTGAGTATGTACAAGCGTTCGCAGGCGCTTTCACGGGGAAATGTAAGAAAGAGATTTAATCGGCAAATATTGCCCTGCATAGGCGCTTCAATGGAATGCAAGACAATGAGCTTTCATTTTGATCAGATGGACTACAGATTCCCCTTTCATCAAGTGCGCATACATGCAAACACAACAGCAAATCGATTTTCTACAAAAAGCTTAGTCTCAAGTAGATATCGCTTTAATGTTTTGTCTCAAATGGAAACATATGATGATAATGCGGTCTGTATCTTGTGCAAATTTATCACTTGTTTCATTCAAAAACTTTCCCTCTCTTTTAATTTAGCCCGTGGAAGTTGCTTGTTACTGTATATGCTCTGCCTGAGTATCAACCAACACAAAAGAGAAAATGCGTTAATGTAAAAATTGACGCATAGGATATTGGCTTCAGGTGGAGATCTTGTGCCCCTGGTAAGAAGAAAAATTGAAAACGTTTAATTGTAATGCCTCTGGCAACCACCGATTGCCGCTGATTGTTATTGGCAAATCTGCAACGAGGAGGCCTATCGAAAATCTGAAACTCTGCAACATCCCAGTCTACTACAAGAGTCAACAAAGTGCCTGGATATCCGCTCAATTACTCAAATGTGGTTTCTTGAGGAGTTTGTCTAACCGGTGAACTTTTTTTTTAAACTTTAGGGCTTACTAAAGAGGCTCTGCTTTTGTCAGATAACGTCCCCTCTCATCCAGGAGAAGATATAGAAAATCACGCTTGCAAGAAATTTTGCTACGGTTTGAAGATGAAGACATGAAAACACCTATACGCAGCATAACAATGATGCATGCCGTATTATGGACAGCTGAAGCTTAAAACTATATTTAACAATCTACATTGAGGCGAGCATGGAATAATCTTCTGGGCAATATAAAAAAAAATGACGAGGAACCATGAGATGAATCCGATTTGAGAAAATCACGTCACATCAGATTGAAGAGTGGGAACAGGCTGACAACGATACGTTTCAATTAGACGATGATGAACTAGTTCAATCGTCAACCTCCAATAACATTAAATCTGACAGCGATTATTGTGATCGAGGAAAAATCTCTTTCGCTCAAAGTATTTTTAATGTTTTTTTTTCTTTTATTCATGAGTCGGCTCGAAGCCAGCTTAATTAAAAATTTTAATTCTTTAAAAGTATTTGCAGTGCTGGAAACAGCACTGTCATTTGTGAAGCAGCAAGATACGACAACATTGAAAGATATAACAATCATCAAAAAATGTAGAAACACCACTGCGCTGGGAAGATTATTGTCTCCAAAACCGCTGAAACTAACGACTTTCTTTCCACACAACAACCCATAATTCGCTGTATATACCTTACTACCCTTATGAATACACTTTGTTAAGGCAAATAAAGAATATATTTACACCCCACAACCACTATTTTGACTCTATCAATTATCCGGCTTTTCGGGTTATCCAACATATCCTTGAGCCCCGAACATGTCGGTTTATCTAACGCGACACACTAAATTTACATGTTACATTGTATCAAACCATCTCCATTTCACTGGCATCATTAAGATTGCGGCACGTCTACTTGACTTAATCTTTCAAAGTTAATAGCCTGAGTAATTTTTGCAACTCAAATGCAGCCTATCTTTTGAAATTTAAATGAAATATGTCAGCAGCTCAAGTTTCTGCAAGATAGGGAGTCTTTTCGTGAATTGCTAGGGATCGGCTGTACCATTATCATAATACATTGATTGACCCCTCAGTGCTTCCTGATGCAATCAATGTATTATCATAATAGTACAGCCGATCCCCAAGAGAGTATTGTCGATAATTCCATCAAATTCTTTAATTCTTGACGTTTTATTTCCTCAGTGTACTTATCCCAATCAAGTTGAAGCTGTCATCGCTACATTAGATGCAAATTTGGGGCTGGAACCCGATGGTCTACCTGGGTTTTCTGTTAAATCTTTGGTCTCAGTCCTTTCGTCTTCGCTTGCTTTTATTTTAAATTTAAGTTTGTATTCGGCAACGTTTCCACTGGTGTGGAAGTTAGCCCACATAACTCCTATAGTCAAGGACGATGATTCATCATTTATGCAATATTAACACCCTATTTGAATTCTATCTGCTTTTCGAAAATTTTATTACATATTGTATACGATTAAGTTTTATCTTTTTTACGCTATTCTGCAGTGTAGTATAGCATGGTTTCCTGCCTCAGCGTTCTCTAACTTCATTGCATGTTCCTTTGGTTTGCGCTCGGAAGTCGTTGCCGTATTCACCAACTTTTGCATATATATATATATATATATATATATATATATATATATATATATATATATATACTACTGTGACCAAAAAATAACATTTGAATTTAAGCTGCGCGCGTCGAAGGATTTATAGAATTATTTTTTTAGGTTGGTATTACTTTCAGTGACATCTATGTCAAATTTACATGTCAAAATAGTCATTAGTGTTTGAGATACGCGTCGTTATGTGAGCTGCTAAAAGTGAGTTTTTCGTTTTTTGCGATGTCGAAATTTTTTGAATTTGCATTAAATTTTGTTTGCGGAATCAATTTTCCGCTGCGGATACGTCGAGGATGGTGCAGAAAGCCTTTGGTGATGAAGCTATGTCTTAAAAAAATGTTTACAAGTGGTATAGTGAGTTCCAAGCCGGCCGTGAATGTGTCGAAGACGAAGAGCGTCCTGGGTGACCATCAACCTCTTCTCTTCTTCGATTATCGTGCTGTTGTGCATTATGAATTCCTTCCGCCGGGCCAAACAGTCAACAAGGAATATTATTTGGACGTTATGCGTCGTTTGCGTAACGCTATCTGCCTAAAAAGGCCGGAATTGTGGAAAGACAATTCTTGGTTTTTACACCACGATAATACACCATCCCATACTGCACTCGTAATTCGTGATCATTTCGCCAAAAACTCAACCCATATCGTTCCACAACCACCGTATTCACCTGATCTTGCGCCCTGCGACTTCTGGCTGTTCAGCAAGCTCAAAAGACCGCTCCGGGGACACCGTTGTGATACGATAGAGGAGATTCAAGCCGCAGCGAAGACGGAACTGAAGGCCATCCCGGAAACGACGCATATCTCAAACACTAATGAATATTTTGACATGTAAATTTGACATAGATGTCACTGACAGTACTACCAACCAAAAAAGATCTACAAATCCTTCGACGCACGCAGTTTAAATTCAAATATCACCTTATTTTTTGGTGACAGTAGTATCAGATTAGAGAAAATTTCACTGATTATACTAGCGTACACTAACTAATCATTTCTTGAAACAATCACTTTTCAGATGGAATACCTTCTAGTATTCCAGCAGCCTCAAATCCGAAAACTCAGTTCCAGCCAAGTCCACATTCCGTTTTTCGGAATGTTACCACAATTAGGCAGTGGAAGTCGTAGTAGTACTAAGATAAGGGACTATATGATGTATCACATAGTGCTTGTGCGTGAGTAAATTGTGTTAGATATTTCGTCAAGCAGCAGCGCGCCCTTACGTGTGTAAAATATAAGGATCCATCTAAGAAACTGATTTTCTTTAAAAATTATTTTATTTTGATCAGGAGCAGATCTGTCTAGCGAATTCGTTCCGGATCATGGGAGATACAACGAATACTGTAATATCGTGAGAAGAAATCTTGATTTCTCCCTAATGATGATGTATCAGGCAATCCTGATCTACATCAAATGTTAATCTGAAGGTTTATCTAGTCGGGAAAAAAACGTTTGTATAATATAACTATTTTTTTGGCCCTTGCTGTTTGGGCCTTCTTTTGGTATTGTTTTGGCTTTATTTAGAACGTATTTGAGCTTAGTTTGTCCCTGTTTCATTCTGAATCATCTTCACTTTTCATGGATTACTTTGCTTTACACTTTCTTCAAGTTATCAAAAATATGTGTATATTTATCTTTGGCTTTAGGAACGAAGCCGACTAAATTTTGGTTGCATTTTGTAAAAATGAATCATTTAAACCATCGTCCCACTCTTCGAGGCACCACAAACCAATTAGACTTTTTAAAGGCATTGTTCCGTGAACCTCCCCTGAAAAATTTGTGCAACGTTTCTCTTATTTTTCATGTAACAAAACCAGCTTATTCGCGTTCATTTAATCTTGTTGAAGGCGTATTCGTTAGCCATATTCAACCCAAAAAACGTTGAAGGGAAAGTCCAAGAAGCACTAGGAGGATGCGAAACGCAGCGCAGGGTTAATTATTTGATGAAGATACCATTGGCTACTCATGGCAATTTACAACCTTTTATAGAAACTTCCAAGTTCAAAAGAAGATACTGTCTCGTAATTTATTACTACAATAGTCGATAAGCACTCAACCAGTTCAATTCAATAAAGCTCAACATGAAATCCTATGTTCAATCAACTTTTCTCCTCGATTATCTTATCAAAGAAAAAACCTTCCAACCTAAGTCCTAATAGATATCTTACCGCTCCACTCAGCTAAATTGAATTTTATGACTTTAGAAAGTTAGGAGAAGTGGCAAATTCAATTCACTGGATACGTGCCTTTTCCCGTCGACAATACTTTTAGCTTTCTTTCGCAAAAGCGCGTCATCTCTAATATATTTATTCAATTAACGTCCAAAATAGTTCTGTTTAAACCATTTTATGTACCGGCAATAAACACACCCAGCGACAAGGCGTGTGACTTAAATTGAAAGCATTTCTGAGCTACCTACGAGTGCTTAATTGTAACCTACACTTGCCGTAATATTGTCGACTCCTTGTCACTTCCCAACGCTGGCTGGAAAATGTGGGTCATGCTCATCAACTGCAAACCCCCAACTAATCGATTTTTGGCGGCATGACGCTACAATTATTATTTCCTACTACGGATAGTATTTTCCGGTATTCAGGTGTTTCGCTTTTTGCTCAATGACGTCAAACTTTGAGTTTTTCCATTCAAACCCAATGAATCATTAGTTTGCGATAAATAAAAGTTGTGCTGACCTTTATCGCAGCCAATATTATAAATTTATTGATGGTCGCCTAACCGGTCTTCACTGACCTTCACGCTTCTAATATTAACAGTGATCATGAAATTCACTATCACTTGGAGCGTAATTCAAGTGCTCTTGATCCCAATGAATTTTATTGCATATTATAGTGGAATTTATGTTTGGATGAATTCAAATTGAACAATATCTGTCGGCGTATGTCGCGTATGATGTCATTTCTTCGGTTATGTAATGGGTTTTTTAAAAATCTCATGCGTTAACAGTCTTATTTTCCACTCAGGCCATTGTTCAGTACTGAAGATCTTCCGGTAGAATTCGTTAACAATTGAAACCATTTGTTGCTAATTGGTAGGCAAGAGGTGATTCCATCTGTTACGAAGGCATGCGTGGAAAATAGGCGAAGATATTTCTGTATGGACTTCTGTTTTATTTCGGGATACTACGGCAAATATTTGCGCAATCGACTCAATCTATATTTGATGGCTTAATAGCTTTCAATTTGCGATAGATTCCAACCTTGCCCCATTGACTTTCTGTTGTTTGTTACATCGCCTACAATAAACAATTGCACTGAATAGACAAAAGGTCAGAGATTTGAATGGTAATTAAGGCAGCGATGAATTGCCTAGTCAATTTTTATGCAAGAAAAATAGAAATGATTATTATAGACTAAATCGGACAGTTCATCGGGTTAACTACAATTTCGAGTTAAGAAGAATTTAAAAGCGCATTATCTCCGAAATGTGTTATGGTGTCATTTCTTCGAAACATTCCCAACGAGATCTCATATAATTTGAACTGGCTTTTATGTAGTTACTCTGATAAAGAAACAACTCGCATCGTCCCACATTACGTAATTGGCTCCAAAATAAATATATTATCAACGAAATTCACACAACCTTGAAACGGGCGCGACTGCAAGCGCATTACTATGATTTCTTTGGCGACGACCCCAATGACTCCGCGAGTGGTGAATTATGAAACAATTTAGCGGAAATAATTATAGCGGAAAAGACAAGCCCGGAGAAGTCTAGAAATAAGACAAGATACTCGCCAAAGCAGATAAAGCGTATAATTGTTGTTTAAGCTGTTTTGAATCGCAAATCGAGTAGATCAAATAAAAATAAGTTTATTTAAGCAGATTGAAATTACGTATGTATGTATCTAGAAAAACGGGCAATCGCTCGTTCGTCGAAGTGTTGTTGTAATGCTGGAGCTATTAAATGTCTTATTCATGCAGAGTCAATCGTGACAAGGTGAACAACAATTAGATTTTTCTCTTGCGTGATTAAAAACAGCATGCAAAGATTCAGATGCAAAATTTACTTTGAAGAATCGTACAACTTTTTTTCTTGAAATAAAAGATTTTTTTAAAAATTGAATAGTCGGAAGAGTGCCCTTATCAAGATGTATTTGAAGCCAACATAGGGTAAAAAAAACTTTGCTGATGACTGGAATTGATATCTTTAATTAAACTACAATTGAAAAAAAGAGTGAACTGCTGAAATTATCAGGTTAATCGAGAGGTCATTTCGTCAACTTAGTTGTTTTGGCTTCAATACATTTGCTGACTGATTTGCAAATCAACCGGATTTAAATTTTACACTATTCGTCGACTTGAAATATAAACCAAAAAATACGATCAAGATTGACGAAAAAGTATAATATGCCCGATACAAGTAGCCCTGTGAAACTATAGAAGCAATGCTACATCTTAAAAAATGCTCTCCAAAATCATTGAACGAACGCTTTGAACCCTTTTCCGAAAATATGATGGCAGAAATTCAAAGTGGCTTCCGAAAGTGAAGTAGTTACTTGAAAAGTGCTAGGAATTTAGCATGGACATGTGCTAACTCTTCGTAGATTATAAGCAAACATTTGATAATGTCGACAGAAACGCATTGTACAAAATAATTTTTGTATTTGGTATCCCAGCAAAGTTTTTCTGCGTAGTCAAGGTTACAATGGCAAACAAACACTGACTTTCAGGTTAAGATCGACGAAGATCTAATGGAGTACTTATGAAAATTGTTTGTACGTAGTTACTTGATTGAGCTGCATCAATAGTTTTTTCTGAAAAATTATTGGAGAAGCAAAATGTTATAAAATGGTGGTTTCGACGTGTGTACTGAGTCACATCGGGCCATCACACTTTTAGACAGACACGGTTGATGGCGATCACCATACTTAGAGGAGAGAGAATTATTTTAATTTATTCTACTTATACGAAATCAATATATTTTTGTAACTACGAATTATGTTTGGGTTAAGTTTCTCCTTTTTTCTTCTTCTTCGTGGCACTACAGCCCCTTTCGAGCCTTCGCTTCCTGCAGTAGCTTTTTTGTTGGTTATTTGTCCCCTTTTACATCAATTCAATGTAACTATACGTTAATTTGCTCTAGACTGAGCTTTTTGTATCGTGCGGGCATCGATCTATCAATGCCCGCACAATCTTGAGCAAATTTACAGTAAATTGATGTAAAAAGGGTCAAATGATCAATAAAAAAGTTTAGCACAGACCTAATGGATCTCTTCTATCATACCTTAAACGAAGAGAGGGACTTGCCCCGGAGCCGACGTAACATAAAAGCCATATGTCAGCAGTGCTTAGTACCACATACATGATCACATGTAGGCCGACCTTTCTCGCATATGTAAATGGCGGTATATGAAGAATTGTGGAGATGTCGACAATAATTCGAGGTTTTGTACGGTTTCGAGACGGTTTTAACAGTAAAATCCAGAATTCCGCGGAGAATATAATAGCGTTCCTTGTGAAGTGAAAATTATTTCAGTTCCTACATCCGTTTAGTTTTTATTGCCTTCTAAAGTAAATGAATAGGAGTTTATTTACT
This sequence comes from Odontomyia ornata, assembly GCA_963969285.1. Lineage (NCBI taxonomy): Eukaryota > Metazoa > Arthropoda > Insecta > Diptera > Stratiomyidae > Odontomyia > Odontomyia ornata. Next base: position 464,208,261 of record OZ017739.1, read on the forward strand.
TCTTAAAACTTAGCTTTCAGTGAAAGGTGCGGAACATGCGCTTCATTTACCCGTTTTAAAAAGTATTGGTGTACAGTGGATAGTGCAAGGAAAATTTTGAGCATGCAAGGAATGTATTTTCTACTTTTTTCATGTGAAACATAGAATATATTACGCCGTGCAAGCATTTGCTTTTGCCGAAGTATGCTGAAACGTCACGGAAGTTTGTACAAATTCTCTGAACCTCCATCGATTTTCATGAAAATTGGTGAGTACTTAGAAGATGCCTCAAATATAAAAAGTAATACAGTGCCGACTTGCACTTTGTGCATTTTAGGGTCTAAACCACCCCCTTTTGGAAAAAATGCTTATTTAAGCATTATATCAGTGAAAATATTATTTGGTTATGTAGAATAAATATTTTTTAGCATATCCAAGCATGATTTCCATTAATATTTTATTCCTTAAAAACTACCTCTCAAGTCGAAAATCATGGAAAAATGATTGTTTTATCTCCCTGAAATATTAAATTACACATTAACAATGCACAACACGTTGATTTATTGCTTATGACATACGAGCAACTTATTAATTTACTGTGAGATTTCAACAATTAAAAAAGCACCCCTTCTCGTGAAATCAATGAAAACATTATTTTTTAACCGCTTTAGTCGTTTTAGTTTTGCATTTATAAATATTTAATATATACTTTTTGTGAAATTTCTACTTCTGGTCTCCTCAAAAAATTTTTTTCATCAAAAGGTATGTATGGAATTCTTTTAAAATAGATCTCAAAATTGGTTGATCAGGTCCAAGGGATGCAGGAGAGGAGGAAATGTATGAAAATATCGCATAGCCTCCCCTCACGATTGGACACCTTGGATCTGAAATATCTGAAAAAATCATTGGAGTCAGACCAGCGTTCCCTCGGTTTCCCCACTGGTCTCCGGCCTTCAGTTCTCCCAACGAATACCTTTTTGGATATCCGTTGTTCGTCCATACGATTCATGTGGCCAGCGCATTGCAGCTTCTGCAGTCTTATAATCGTTGAGACCTCCGGGTCGTCAAAAATTTCATACAGCTCATGGTTGTATCGAATTCGCCATTGGTCCCCGTCTAGCTTCGCTCCGATTATTCGCCTCAGGACCCGTCGCCCAAAGGCGTTCAATATATTTGCGGATGCTTAGGTTAGGGTCCATGTTTCACAGCCATAGCATAACACAGGTCTTATCACAGATTTGTATACTTGGAGCTTTGTTTTCCTGTGTATGGAGCTGGTCTTCAAGATCGTCAATGCTGAATAAAAAATTTTATTTGCGAGCTGTATTCTTCGGCGTATTTCGTCTCTTTCATTGCCCGTTTTCGTTATTTTGGCGCCTAGATACACAAATTCGCTCACATTTTCGATACTATATTCTTGAAGTGTGATATTTTGTGTACTTGAGGTATTATTCCTCGACTGCGTCATGAGCTTTGTTTTATTTTCATTGATTTGTAGTCCTACTAGTTTTGCTTCGCTGTCGAGTTTCAGTAAAAGTTCTTTGGCAGTTGTTAATGACCGTGACAAAATGTTGATGTCGTCCGCACAGGCTACTACTTGGCTCGACTTGAATAATAATGTACCTCGCATATCGACAGGTAGCTTCCTTATGACCTACTCTAGAGCCAAAATGAATAGCAATGGGGCCAGCCCATCTCCCTGCTTTAGCCGGATATTTGTGTCAAAGGCATCGGTGAGTTGCTTATTGATGCGGACTTGGGAGGTCGTCGACGTCATTGTCATTTTGGTAAGACGGACAAATTTGGCTGAGATGCCAAAGCCAAGCATTATTTGGTACAGCACGTTACGATCAATAGTGTCGTATACTTGCTTGAAGTCAACGAAAATGTGGTGAACGTCTATGTTGCACTCCCAGCACTTTTCAAGTACCTTTTTGACTGTAAACAATTGGTCTACCATCGATCTGCCTGCTCTAAAACCACGTCGATACTCCCCAATAATACTGTTGACGTACGAACCGATTTTATTTTCGAAGATCTTTGAAAATATTTTGTACGCCGTACAAAGTAGTGATATGCCTCTATAATTTTCGCACTGTAGCTTGTCACCTTTTTTGGGGAAAGGGAATATAATTGATTGGCTCCACTCTTTCGGCATATCTTCTTGTTGCCAAATGTGCTGGATGACTTCGTGAATAGCTTGATGAACACTACTGCCACCATATTTGATGAGCTCCACTGGAATCTCATCGATGCCCGGCGCTTTATTATTCTTTTGGGCTTTGATGGCGGAACAAACTTCATTCAGAGTTGGTAGGGCCAATGGACGCTCTCCGCAGACATCTATAGGCTCCAATGTTCTGGAGCTGTGCGGAGGATTAAGGAGGTTTTAGAAATATGATGCCCATCTTTCCTTAATCTTGGTTTCATCGACGATGATATTGCCGATGTCATCACGATAGAGCGTGGTTTTGGGCTGATAACCACGTTTCAGGCTTTTCACTACTTTGTATGCTTGTCTTGTGTTATTGCTGGCTAAAAATACCTAATAAGTCGAAACTCGTTCAACTTAGATAGTATGTTTGATCAATTTTACGTTTTCTTGAATAAAATCGTAAGGATACCCTTAAGTTTAACAAAATTCGTATGGTGTCTTGTAAGGTTAATCTATTCTAAAAATTTCAAAGGATGTAATAATATTTAACGAAATTATATAGAATGGAATTTTTCTGTATTAAAACAACAATACATGGCTATGGAACAACATTTGCTTTCAATCGACCTAAACACTTCTGGTTGTTGGGAAAGTTTTGGGAATATTATATTTCATTAATATCTGATGATTTTTCAATGAGTGATGTCAGTAATTGTGAAACTAATCTTCGGACGGCTTATATGAGATACCTGCAACATTTAATGCACAGGCAATTAACTCTTGATTGAATTTATTAATTATTGCCTTAAGATGAAAATCCGAATTTTCAAAGGCCTACTGATAAAAGCATACCCCTGCCTAAACAATTTGTTAAATAATTCTTCTTCTTTGTAGCACTACAACCCCTCTCGAGCCTTCGCTTCTTGCAAAATTGCGTTGAACTGTCTCGGTCCATTGACCGCGTCCTCCAGTTTCAAAATCCCCGCCACGCAGCGCAACAAGTCAGACCAGCATTTTCTCAGTTTCCCTACTTGTCTTCGCCCTTCAATTCTCGCAACGAATACCTTTTTTGTCACCCTTAGTTTGTCCACACGATTCACGTGGACAGCCCATTGCAGGTTCTGTAGTCTTATAATAGTTCAGACCTCCAGCTCTTCAAAAATTTCATACAGCTCTAGTTTTATAAAATTCGCCATTAATTCCTGTCTAGCTTTGCTCTGATTATTCGCCTCAGGACCCATCTCTCAAAGGCGTTCAATTAATCTACGGATAGTTGTACTTGAAGCTTTGTTTTCTGTGTGTGCAGCTGATCTCCAAAATCGTCAAAATTGTATAAAATATTTTATTTGAAAGCTGTATTCTTCGGCGTATTTTGTCTCTTTCATTAACGGTTTTCATTATGATGCACAAATTCGCCCACATTTTCGATATTGTATTCGCCAAGTGTGATATTTTGGGCATTTGAGGTGTTTTTCCTCGACTGCGTCATGAGTTTTGTTTTGTTCCTATTGATTTGTAACCCCACTAGTTTTGCATCGCTGTCGACTTTCAGGAAGAGTTCTTTGGCGGTTGTTAATTACCGTGACAAAATGCTGATGTCGCCCGTATAGGCTACTACTTGATTCGACTTGTATAATAATGTACCTCTTGTGTCGACAGGTAGTTTTCTTATGACGTATTCCAAAGCCAAATTGAATAGGAATGGGGCCAGCCCATCTCCCTTCTTTAGTCGGATATTTGTGTCAAAGGCACCGGTGAGTTGGTTATTGATGCGGGCTTGGAAGGTCGTCGACATCATTGTCATTTTGGTAAGATGGACTAATTTGGCTGGGATGCCAAAGTAAAGCATTATTTGGTATAGTATGTTACGATCAATACTATCGTATGCTTCCTTAAAGTTAAGTACCTGCATGACTGTAAACAATTGGTCTTTCGACGATCTACCTGCTTTAGAGCCACCTTGATACTCCCCAATAAAATTTTTGCCATATAATCCGATTTTATTTTTAAGATCTTTGAAAATATTTTGTACGCTGTACAAAGCAGTGGTATGCCTCTATAGCGTTCGCATTGTAGCATGTCACGTTTTTCGTAGATAGGGAATATATTGTAATTGATTGGCTCCATTCTTTCTGCGAATGTTCTTGCTGTCGAATGTGGTGGATGGCTTTGTGAATAGCATTCTGCACCTCGCTGCCACATGAGCTCCACCAGAATCTCATCGATGCCCGGTGCTTTATTATTCTTTTGGGCTTTCATGGTGGAACAAACTTCATCCAGTGTTGGTGGGGCTAATAGAAGCTCTTCGGGAATATCTGTAGGCTCCGATGTTCTGAAAGTGTGCGGCGGAATAAGGAGGCTCTTGAAATATGATGCCCATCTTTCCTTAATCCTGTTTTCATCAGCGATGATATTGCCGACGTCATCACGGCGGAGCGTGGTCTTTGGCTGATAAACTCGTTTCAAGCGTTTCACTATTTTGTATGCCTGTCTTGTGTTACTGGTTGCTGGACTTACATCGATGCTTCTCAATTTGTCGTCATAGAATTTTCTTTTCTTAATTCTGATTAACTTATTCGATACTCTTCTGAGATTTTTCAAATGTTTTCTCTTCGTTCTGGTTTTCCTACCTACGTATTCTTTGTTCGCTTGATTCTTTTTATCTAACGCGTTCTGGCACTCATCATCCAAATAATTATTTCTCTTGCGCCGGGAATGATGTCCGATCATCTGTTCTGCCACGGTCTTAATTGCCACTTTCACTTCCATCCATAGCTCGTTCGGTGATGTGTCCAATAAAATGGAAACCAGCTGGTTGTCAAGGGTATCCAATCAGGTGCTGGCCGTTGTCATTTGTTTCATCGTAGAGGCTATATCCTTTAGCCGTTCCCCGATGAGATATCCATTGCCAACGTTACCGTTGAAATTACCCAGAATTTTTTTGTGTCGTTTGTAGGCAATGAGTCAACTAGTCTTTCTAAGGTGATTGTACAATATTTCCTACATTTCTTCGGCCGGGGCGTGTACATTTATCAGCCAAATTTTGAAGAATGTCACTTTGATACGGATCGCAAATAATCGTTTGTTGACTGCCTTAAAATCAATAATGTGCGATTTGAACTCCCTATCCACAATCAAAGCCAATCCGAATTCTCGTTTTCTAGTAGGCTTCCCACTTTTGAATATACGAGTAGTGTGCGATCTCATATCTTGTATATAATCTCCAGTCCAGTTTGCTTTCCGGATTGCCAGTATATTTAATTAATATTGACGGGCCTAATGCGAAGGGTCCTTAACAACGCCAAGGTTGTTCAGTAATCTGACATTCTAGGATCCAACGACACAGTCCAATTTTCGGTTGCGTAGTCCAATCCATTCCGAGGTTCTTCTACAGGTTTCGACACAGTGTTGGCGTTTCCAGGGACGGAGAGTTAGTCCGTCGCTCAACCTCCATTCCGGCGGCATGGTTATTATTTTCGTTTCCTATATCAGGTGCGGAAGACTCGCCTTCGCCCGCTTGCGTCCTCACAAAGGAGGTGTAAGTAGAATTTAGTAGCAGAGCTGTAGATGCATTTACAGTTATTAACATTTCTCGGCATTTAATGTCCCATTATTGGGTAAGGAAAAGTCGTTCCCTGCTCCTTTCTCAAACGGGCTTTGGACCGTCAAAAGCGAAGTTTTGAAGATATTTAGGTGATATAAAATAATACTTTTGGTGATTGGAAATGAAACTTCAAAAAAACACTACAAAAGCATATTTAATGTACGTGTTTTTTATATGATTTTATTATTATTATTCAATAACTATTAAAAATTTATATAGTTTTAATTCGTTAACAAAGTTTATAACATACATTTTTTTTTATATTTGCAGGGAAATTTTCGCTAGCACCCTTATCATTTTCGAACAGGTAATAAAATAATGGAAAAATAAATTGGGGGAGCCGTTTCACGATAAATAATGGTATTCTAACAGTAAACATGTTGGATGGACACAACTCTACCCATGCCGGAAGAGTTTTGTACTCAACCCATGAAATAAACACCAAAAATGAATAACCTCAAGAACAATTTTAGCTCCTTATAACAAACACATGTTTGCTCACGTATATATTTGCTTTAAAAGAAAAATCATTGTTACTTAAATTTCACCAGCCCTCACTTTGTTACAATTTTACAAATCATGAATGAAATTTTAAAGGAATTTTCGTTATTCATCTTATCTGAAAAATTGGTGATCATCCAGTGCCTGGTTCGATTAAATGCCCAAATGGTAAATTATTGATTATTATTATAATTAATAAAGTTGATTGAATTTCCACTTCGAAGGTATTTGTTATTGTTGTACTTTAAATATTTTGCTATTACTAACAAAAATCATATTATTGTTAACAAAAGTTGAGTGAATTTCGACTTCTGAGGTATTTATCGTTGCTGTACTCATAAAAAACCACCCCCAAGATGTTTTGATCCACAGCTGTCCAATCGTGAAGGGGAGAAACAATTTTTTCGTGTTCTTTCGCATCCTCTGTCTAACCCGTTATCGATATTGTAATTAAAACAACGGATACTAAAAGATCTCATCAATACATTTCATTTGTGACCCTACTAGACTTTCTTCGGTTAATATTTTGAGAGGTCACATCCTTATATGGGGAGACCCTTCTTAAAATCGTTTAAAATTTTTTTCTACTATGGAATTTTCATTAACCAGAAACAGATTTGATGACTGTAGCTTCTCTAATTCTGAGAAAACTTGCTGTGATGCACTGACGGACGAACGCATAAGTACCGATTTTAATAGGATATTGTAAAAAATTTCTTTAGAAAACCCTAAAAAGGAGTTTTTTTCATATTCAAGATCTCAATTGTTTGATGTTTGATAGAAAACTTCATTTCGTACGTTTGAATGCATTCTCCATTTCTAGCGTAATTATAAGTTTTGCAACGTAAAATGAGTTTCTGAGATTAAAAACTGCGAATCACGCTTTTAAATCACAGAAAATGTTAAAACTCCTCCACTCCAGAGTATCAACATTAAATACCTTAAATGTCAACTTCGCCAAATTGGATTAGTCTGGCGGTGCAGTCTCATACGACAATTACAGAAAGGCTACAAAGTTGGAGGGTAGGTAAATGAAATTTATCGATCCAATGTAGCGTACCGTTGATAGATATGAGTATTCCAACTGTTCTTCGAAGGGTTCTTTTTCCTCCACTAATCACCCCACAATCCGTGGGGTATATTTCAGGATTAACCCACCCTAAGCGACACAATATGCAAATTTCTCGTAATATAAAGTGGCTTTTGATTTCTTATTCGAATGGGGTGTAACCTCTTCGCCACTTCTAAACATCATGAATAACATTTGAGCACTTCATATGAAGAGATAAACGTTACCGTTTGCGTTGAAGAAAGTAATTATGTGCGACCGATGGATCTTTCTTTGTCAGTTAGGTGGAGTGTTGTCTCTAAATGAATGTTAACATGAGGTCAAAGAACTACTTGAATGGACGCTACGATAATGCATTGCATTATGGTATATCACAAGTTATAAAGATAGTGACCATTCAATATCGTTAAAAAACCTAAATTGTGGTGAGTCAGAGTTGGTTTCTGAGGAACGGAAACAAAAAAAAATTTTGGAAGCGCTGATTCAACCAGTAACACATTTTAAAATAAATTACTAAAATGGTATGACACCGAGAGTCTTCATCATAGTGAAGGTTGTTGTAAGTAATCACCTTTCCTGTATTTGGTGGTGCGACTGAAATTAAGGTTGGAGAAATGAACTACTTTTTCATTCCACATTTACTTGTGAATAGGTAGTGGTCTGCTATACTATCGATAATAGTTCACAAGCACCACATGTGACTACATATGGAGCAAAACCACTTCACAAGTAATTTGGTAATTTGACGATATGAATATTTATGGGTTATAAGGATGAACGGTTTATGTTATCAATTTCTTCGAGACGTATCGGAATTTCAATTTGAGGGCGTCTATCTCATGCCGCGTTTTTATGGCCCAGACCATTCAAATTTCTCTTATCTAGCACTCAAGTGTTCTAGAGGTAGTGATAGCAGTTGAATTTGGTTTTGGGTGATGAAAGTGGCTGCAATTTTGTTTTGTCTTCCTTCTTAACAGTGAATGTTGCTTGACATCAAAAGTAAATTTAAATCTTTTTCGGGTTCGTTTGACCCTTCATAAAGTCTAATCATGTAGAATCAAATGTCGAGGTTATTGTTTGAATATGTAGAAAAGTAAATTCAAGCCAGTGTAAGAAGAGCTAGCTGCCCATAGTATTGAATCCCAAGAAACAACCTTTGTTTTTGCAAATATATTTAGCGACCTAATTTCATTTTTATATTCTTTAGTTATTTATGTACTCAAAAAAATAGTTAAAATAATGTCAACCTCATCTTAGTTTTATTATTGAAACAACAAAATACAAACATTCAAACAATATAGTGCTAATTGAAATCACGGATCTGTAACATAACGACTATATTTGGCTGTTGCACTGATTTTTGTAGAAAAAGTTGTGGAAATGTTTCAAAATTACAAAAAAAAACCAATGTCTATCTAGATTTTCCGTATGTTACTATAGTTGGTATCCATTATGCAAACAAAACTTTGTTCTGCAAATATTCGTAAATTTAGTTATAGTTGTAACACTGCACCTTGTAGGATGTACTAGGTGCGGGAACGAAAATGCAGTACACTTTCTGCTGAACGTTTCTTTTTAAAGTTTTATAAATTATTGTAATTTTAGAAAAATCGTGACCTGTCCGTTCGTCCATCCCTGCGTCACAGCTGGTTTTCTCATAACCCACAGGTCAAAAGTGGTGCTCTCTCAAAAGATTGACAGTAACAAAAAATGTATAAGATTTTTAAGGGGAAAAATGTTTTTACCAAACCAAACTAATATGGGTATTGTCAATTAAACATTTATTCACGGAAATTGTCATAATATGTTATGTCTCTGATATCGCTTTTGGTAAGTATATACTGTAATGATTTTATCTCGTTCGTCGGGGATTCGCCGAAGGAAATCTAAACCGGCCTGTGATCGGCTGAAGACATGAAGTCTCGATACGCGCCAACCATAGATATAGAGAGTACTGGATCCGCAACCGGTCGCGAGAGCCGAGGCGATTAGCAACCTTCGCTAAAGTTGTGTGAAGTTGAGGTTTGAAGTGATATGCTTTTGTTTTTGCACGTTATTCACTCCGAAACACGTTCACGTTTAAAAAGTTTTTAATTTTGAAGATCGCGTGTACGAAATCGGCACTTTAGTTCACTGTTTTTATTAAAAACTTGCGAATTTTTCATCGGCGTTGACACATGAGTTTTCTCGCCGTTTTCGCGCCTCTACGAATTCCTTTTGCTTTGACATTCGAGTTTTCTGTGAGAGTCGTTTATTGTGTTGTACTCAAATTATTTTACGAATGATAACGGAGGCGCGATCGTGTGCACGCGAAATTAATTTTGTCGGTGTGCGCGGGTGTCAGTGGGGGAAGCGATTCTTCTGAAGAGAGGAAAGAAAAACCTGTCTGGAAACAAAGGGCAAGGAGAACCAGAGGGGATCATATAGTTTCGAGAGCGTCAGTTATTTATAACTTATTTATGTAATAAATTTGCTTCTCACATGGATGAATACACAGATTCTCGTTGCTCGTCCATTTATTTATATGTCCTTGGTGCCAACGGACTTTACCCTACAATTCAATTAGTCTGGGTGCTCTTAGTCTATTCCGAGGTGGCTACTTGCAGGCTAGCTAGTTCGGACAGGAGTTTTGGTTGCAGTTCTTCTGCGAGCAAATTAAGTCCGAATATAATTACTCATTTAAAACGCGTTCCAAAAATTCCTTTGAGGAAAAACAATTTTTCAATGCGTTAAGTCAGTCTTTGCAAGGCTTTTCATCGCTTCAGAACATTCAAAGTAGATCCGCGCATTCCCGATCTCAATACCGACGAACTCTAACTGACACTCTACGGTAATAAAAAATAACACGCACAAACGATGGCACTTTTTCTCCGAAATTATAGAAGCTACAGCCATGAAACTTTGTGGAAAAGTCAGAAGTGGCGACTTCTTGAAAGTTTTGGGGTGATAAATTTTTCAAAGGGGTTTAAGGGGGTCTCCTCATATAGGGAGGGGACCCTTCAAATTTTTTTCACCATTGGTAGTCGCTGGAAAGGTCTCAATGAGATCTTTTCACAACAGGTCTTAAAATTGCCGTATCTGCACCGCGGGAAAGGGGAAGGGGAAATGTACGAACTTTTCGCGTACCCCCCTCGCGATTGGACACCTTTCATCCGAAAAATCTGAAAAAATCATGAATGTAGGCCTATATGAGTACAACAACAACAAATACGTGCAAAGTCGATATTCACTTAACTTTGTTAGTAATAGTATGATTTACTGATTTTACATTTTCGCGAGTAAAATCTTAAAAGTACCCTTAAATTCAAGCATATTCGGTATAAAAATGATTATTAATTAAATTGACCTCTGCTGAAAGTTTCATAAATATCGAATGGTATTAACAAAGTAATAGTGGTTTGAATTTTCCTGTATTACTATGGAACAATATGCGCTGTATTACTATGGAAACTTATTGCTATGGAACAGCTAGTGGTATCAGTAATCGTAAAACAAAATAGTGGCTGTTTTAAATGTGAAGGTTGATAATTTTGAGATATTTCTTCCCAATTTCAACGGTTAAGGTGCATGCTTTTAACACTTGATTCAATTTAATGAATGATTGAAGATGAGTACCTACAATTAATACTCATATGTGAAATAAATTGAGGAGGCAGGAGAGAGCTCCTAACAGAATGGCTTTGTAACCACTCTAGATTTCGAAAAAAATGCTGATTCCATGAATCGATGATTAAAGTACAGGGAAGTGGCCCCTGAAAAAAAATTCATCAAAGGTAGCCGATAAGAGTATCAAATGAAAGGTCTTTATGAGAGCTTTTCAAAACAGTTCTTAAACTGACAGAGTTTGCTTCAGTGGGGGCATAGGGGGGGAAATACACGAAAAATGTGTATTGGACACCTGTGATCTAAAAAATCTGAAAAAACTATTAAGAGAGATATTTATGAGTAAAACAATAACAATTGCCTCAGAAGTCAAAATTCGTTCAACTTTGTTAATAATAGTATGATCTGTGAATTTCACATTTTCTCTAATAGAATCGTATGGATGCCTTTAAACCCAACCTTACACAAAGTCCGAATACTCTGCAAGTTTGATGAAATTCGTATCATATTCACGGAATTTATATCCATTTGAAATTTTTCCAATTACAACAACAATAACACACTATTTTGTTATTTGTGTACCTTTCATCGTCATCGAACCGGACATTGCAGTTTTGATTTGATATTCCTAAAATTTTGAGAAAAGAACGATGACATAAACGCTTTTGGGATTTAATGATTTGAGTGATTTTTGTTAGTTAAAAATGGAGAAACAATGGATTTTCTTTTAAACAAGCAAATCTCTTTGACATGTTTCTTGATATTATTCGTTGCTGGTGATTGCATTTTGTATTTTGAGTGCAAAACCCTTCTGACATGAGCGTAGGTCTGTCTACTCAACTCGTTTAGAATGTGCAATCCTAGCTTCGCTCCGATTACCCGCGGATTTGCGGATGCTTGGGTTAGGGTCCATGTTTCACAGCCATAGCATAACACAGGTCTTATCACAGATTTGTATATTTGGAGCTTTGTTTTCCTGTCTATGCAGCTGGTCTTCAAGATCGTCAAAACTGAATAAAATATTTTATTTGCAAGCTGTATTCTTCTTCTTTGGTATTTCGTCCCTTTCATTGCGCGTTTTCGTTATTTTGGCGCATAAATACACAAATTCGCTCACAGTTTTGATACTGTATTCGCCAAGTGTGATATTTTGTGTATTTTTTATTTTCATTGATTTGTAGTCTTACTAGTTTTGCTTTGCTGTCGAGTTTCATTAAAAGTTCTTTGGCAGTTGTTAATGACCGTGACAAAATGTTGATGTCGTCCGCATAGGCTACTACTTGGGTCGAATTGTATAGTAATGTACCTCGTGTATCGACAGGTAGCTTTCTTATGACGTACTCCAGAGCCAAATTGAAAACCAATGGGGCCAGCCCATCTCCCTGCTTTAGTCGGATATTTGTGTCAAAGGCATCGATATTTGTGTCAAAGGCGAATAATCGGAGAGAAGCTAGACGGGGACCAGTGGCGAATTCGATACAACCATGAGTTGTATGAAATTTTTGACGAACCGGAGGTCTCAACGATTGTAAGACCGCGAAAGCTGCAATGTGCTGGCCACATGCATCGTATGGACGAACAACAGATACCCAAAAAGTTATTCGTTGGTAGAACTGAAGGCCGGCGGCCAGTGGGGAAACCGAGGAAACGCTGGTCTGACTCGGTCCACGAAGACAAGTCATCGCTGCTCGGATTTCAAAATTGAAGGACGCGGTCAATGGACCGAGACAGTTGGAGGCGCTATTTGCAGGAAGTGAAGGCCCGAGAGGGGTTGTAGTGCTAAGGATCAGAAGAAGATGTGCAATCCTAGTTTCATGTTTTTAATTCTTTTCTTTTTTAATCACACTTGAACTGTTATATCTTAAACTTTACAGTTTGATAGTTTCTATTGAATTTAATACATAATCAAGAACAGTCTAACCATATAAGAAATCCAGATTGAAAAATTAAAAACATACGAATGTAAATGATTTAAAAGAATTTTCAAATAAATGGAATTGAAATATTAATATTCAGATTTTAAAACGAAATCCCATGGTACCCTTCAAACAATTTGTATTGAATTTTTAACATCTCATACAATACAAAGTTCGTGCAAAAACCATTAGAAAACCCAAATGAATCCAAAAAATTTTACTTTTTGTTCCAAAATACAACAAAAATATTTGCCTGGAAAATGAGTGAAACTCGAATTTTTTGAAATGACGCAAGTTCATTGTCAAAACGACACTCTAATAGTAATCAGGATCCTGAACAAACCAAGAGTACATAAAGTGACATATTTTAATAAATCAAAACATAATTGTTGTATAAAACAATTTAGGATTTGCTTAAGATTAACGATAATCAAGTTAGAACAATTTTTCACGGCTTTATCCTCTCTTTCATTTTTTGTTTGTTTGATGGGCAAAGTACAAGTTTCTATCTGATTTACAATTGAAGCCAAGGTTCAATAACCCTCCATTCAAAGATGATTTTGTCTTTTCCATTTCCTCGCATTTCATTCACTGCTTGGAAAATTTTTTATCTGTGATTTCAGTAATTCATAAATATACAAGTATATTTTATAGTATATGTAATTTTCTAGATAAAACAAAGAATCAGACAATACATATATACGAGTAAACATAAAAAATGAACCTGCAAGATGTATGTTGGTTTCTTTTTGGTTTTTGACGCGCCATATTTTATTTCATTCCTGCCAAAAGCCTTTAGTCTCTTCGATTGCAAATGTTAATTTCTCAACGAGCTCATCATAGCTTTTATAAGGCGGCAAGTCAAGGCAATTGAAATATATATGCGATCTGGGCAGCCAGGTCTTTTTCAATGCAAATGGGGACCATTCGAACCCATTAACTCGGTACGAGTAACGAATTGCAGCAGACGTAAGCGTTTCTCATTGTCCGTTTCACGAACAAAGTGCAGGAACACACAACTCGCTCACTGCTGCAATTATAATGCCGATAAATGGGCGATGTCATGCGCTTCAGCTTGTTACCGTCCTTAAACAGGTAAATCCGGCTTTCTTACAAGGGAAGGACGCGACGTCGAAACGAACAAAACAAGACGCATGAGTCCTGAAAATTTTCTCCCGACCTAGCCGCACGACCTGCAACAAATGCGTACATATCTCAGTCGCCTCAAAAATGTTCGAAGTCTCAAGGCAATCATTCATCTATCGATAGCTCAAAGGGAAAAATCTCATATGGGAGGTTGGTAATGCGTTCTTGGTTTCAGGATGAAATCGGTCAGGATGCACATCTCATGTATGTTACTCGCGTTCCTTTGTCGACGGCTGACAATAAAATGGACTCAGTGACACACATACATTGCAAAAATGTGTATCGTATACAAAGTGAGCATGGGTGCAATGTTGGACCATGTAGACCTCAGTCAGGGCTCAGCTACCCTGAATGTTGAAATAGGTCGCAACCCTGTTAACGATTACGTCTTGCCTGGCCCAATAGTATTTCATTGCCAATCATCTAAATCAACATTTTGCATTCCACACAGAATCTGTTCCAACTCATGCTCAACAAAATATTTCAACCATTCCAGAGGGACTACTTCGTTAAGCTACCTAAAAACTTTTCGTTTGCTGCTCAATTCCCCTTGGCAATCTCCACTCCGCCATGAGTGTTATATACTCTTCCTTATTCTCCTCAGTCATACGAATCTCCTCACCATTCTCTTTCAGCTCAGTGTGTTAGATTTGACCAAGCACTTCAAGGTCGACTGTAAATCATAGCTCCAATCCGCACTCATCGATATTATTACCTCGCACGCAAATAAGCGAATTGTAGAATTCTGGATCTCTCGTTTCGATTTCTTTGATCGTCAATTTCTTTTGGTTTCTTTTTTTTTGTGTCACAATGACAAGTAAAATCTGATAACCTAATGGAAACACTTTCAAATCTTCTCAACGAAATCCTGAGATTTGATGTAAGTGGAAACAGGGTATTAGTATTTGTTTTGATCATGTACGCTGGCTATTGCGTATTTTGATGTTGGCATTGGTTTGATTTGAAGTATCTTCATTGTCGGGTCCGTCAACTATTGCGTATTTTGATTTCGCAAGTTCGTTTGGCTTTAAGTATTTTTGTTGTCGTGCATTCGCTTGAAAATTCGGTGATCGTGTGCTGTGTGCTTCCAGACGGATGATGTTAAGTGTTTGTTTTACTGGGGTTGAGTGGCCGCCAATCGATGGAGGTCCTGGTTATCAGGGATATTAAGTGTTTTGAGGATGTTCAAATGGTCTGTAAAGGACTGCAGCGATAGTCTGCTGCCTCAGTAAGTGCAGGTATTTGTGTTCGCCGGGATCGGCCATGTCTGAGGATGCGTGAATGCGCTTGCAGGCTAGATTCGTGGTGTCATGGGGCGGGTTCTTTTTCCCCCAGCACAATTCACCACTAGAAAAAATTTTCGCATCCACGAATTGTTCGATAAAAATATACCGGCTCGACGGTGTCGAGGCCGAGGTAACCTGCCAAAGGAATTGTCAAGACAAACGTGACTAACTAGGCTCGATGAATATGCACGGGACGCGAGATGATTTCGTCCGTACGACTCCCAAATAAGAGTGGGGTATCCAGTTGGAAGCAATGCCCTCTCGCACCCCCCCCATCCGGACCAAGATCTATTGTAGACGTGGCCATGTTTTAGATTTACATTGAAATTTTATATGATAGAATCATATGAAGATTTTATATAAATAAAAAAACTTGTGCGGAAGGCCACTCTACCCACGCAAGAGCCCCTGCAACTTCAAAAAGAAACAAAAAGGAGATATAGCCCGATCGCTAGTTTAGAAGAGTAGTGTCCAGCCGCCGTGGCGGGTTCCATACCCGGTCGAAATTTCCGAAATGAAAAGACCGAGTTTTATCATTTAACAATTCTTTTAATATTTTCTTTCTAGAGATTTCCAAAATATAAAACTTACAAACGAAAAGTAAAATGTTTCTTTTTTTCAACACGATTTCTAAGTAGAGCTATACCCATTCAGGAGAGTTATGATCGAGTAAAATAGCCTTTCATCTTAACTAAAGTAACATGGTTAAGTCTTCTTAGTTTACGTGAAAATTATACAGTAACGAAAGTTGCGTTAGATAACTAAATGAAACTGAAGTTGGCAATGCAATTACTCAACATAATTCATGATCGATTCTAGCATATTAATTACTTAATTGTTTTGTTTCATAGTTTCGAAGTGTAGACAACTAAACCATTTATAATCCTTCACATCAGCATTCATTGTGCGTATAAAATAAAATTAGAATTAATTCTCCAAATATTTATTCTGTCTAAAATTAAATTTCAGAAAAAAGAAAACAGATACATGTTCTACATTGGCTGATAATACAACATAAAGTTATTAATGCGGTTACAAAACAAGAGCAAAATATGGGAATCTACATAATTAACTAAACCTAACGACTTAATAATAGTCCTTCCTTCCCCATACAATGCGAGAGAAATTAATAGTTGCCTACTTTTTCATGCCTACAGGAACTAATTTACGAACATTTGATTAATTCTGTGACTGTCGTATTCTTCTTGGCGTCCGTGAATATAGCCCACTTCTTGCGCTGTATGCCTTAGCGACTTGGAGGTTGAAGCGAAAACGCCCACTTGTAAGAACCTGTACCACTTGTCTGGAAGCTGGCGATATAATTACCGGCTGTTAGACGTCCCTCCGACAACTCGATTTGGCTATTCCTTCGGGGCGTTGAAGTTTTTTCTCTCTCCTGAAACTGACAGTGACGTGTGTCCGCCTTTGAGGATGGAACAAATGAAGAGGCTTCACGCACCGAGAATTCAGGGGAAAGGACAAAACCGATTCAACCGGCTTTGATTGTCATTACCTGTCCAGTACTTCTCAACTTGAAAGCCAAACCCGGGCGTGGAATTTTCTCAAGCCACATTTTTTCCTCGAATGGCTTTTGTTACAATGCTTAACAGTATATCGGAGATTCTTCGTTAAATCTTCTACTGGAGAGCATCTCGTTGTGAAGGAAACTCAAGCATATCAATCTCATTCTAACTAGAAGTTACTTCCGATCTCCTAATGTGTCTTGAGCAAGCTATGGTCATAATACCAAATAAGTATCATAGTGATAGGTACTGAACTGTAAATTTAGATTAATCACAAGGATTTTTTTGCTGGAAATACTTTTGCCTATCCGTTTTTAACGATTCCGTAGAAATTTTTTGCATTACCCATTTTAAATCGATATCTATCGGTCTGTCAGTCAGCCAACGCATCACAAAAAGTTTTCTTAGGAACTATAGATGCTAGAATCATCATTGTTTGTAGAAAGCTCAGAAGCGGAGTCTAATGTGAGCTATGTAGTCAAAATTCCAAAGAATTTAAGGAGGGGTCTCTCCATATAAGAATATGACCCTTAGAAAAATATTTTCATGAAAGATAGTCAGGTCAATTGAAATTGACTGACTTGATTAAATCTTTTAGTATAATGTCTTAAAACTGCATTATCGATATTTAGATGTGCAGTCGAAGGGAAAGAACATGATTAAGTTGTTTTTCTTCTGTGATAGGAGTCATGTCGCGGTTGGACACCTAGGAACGAAAAAATTGGAGAGAATTTGAAGCTCACTCAACTTTGTTAGTGATAGTATTATTTGCCAAATCTTTTATTTTCCCAAACAAAATCTGATATGTGCTTTTGAAATTAACGAAAATCCACAATACGGCAGATATTCGTAAGGTTTTTATTGCCTGCAAGTTTTAAAAAACATAATATTGCGCGAATTTACTCAATTTAAATTTTCTAATATTACAAAAACTATGCGTGAACATGAAACGATATGTCTGAAACTTTCAGAAAGAATGCATACTATGAATACCTTCAAGTTTTTAACCGACTTTCAAAGAAGAGAAGGTTATCAGTTTCACCCGTATATTTTATTTTTGTTACTTTTTTCATCTGTATATGTATATTTCGAACGATAATAGACAGAAGAGACCTGCTCTCAGCAAAATATAGAATTTACTTTCTATTGGACCATATTTGAAGGAAATACGAATCGAATAGGTACTATAATGGCCATTTGACTTTTACTCTGATTTTTCGGCATAACTGATCAACGCATATGAGCATTTTCATTAAAAGATTTCAAAAGAGACATCATATTAGACTGAAATGTGTTGGCATAGAACTGTAATCATTATAAGGACTCTGCAGTTGATTGTAATCATTATAAGGACTCTGCAGATATTAACGAATTGATAAATTTTGATAACGTTTTAAAAAACTTTTGAGCCAATCAATACCTGCCATTTCCTTATCAATATTAAAATTGTGTGCCTTTCCATTTTTAACTGCCAATTGATATGTTATACGTCTCAGTTCGATAGCTGTTAGTCCAAAAAAACGCTCTTCCATATATTTCAGATATGCTTCTATTTCTTCCTCTTGTTTAGGTGTAAAATAGTTTTTTCGGGCCAAAAGGTAAACCGATAGTAAATTCACCACCTTCCTTCATTTTTTAACATATCGCTCCAAAGTAGTCTGAGGCACTGTGTACATAGAAGCAGCTTTTTTGTATCCCATCTCTTTGCTTAAAACTTTATAGCTGTTTTCATAGCATCTGTCGACCATTCTCCTCTGGTTTTTTTTTCTTGAAAGTACGTACCATGATTTTACCTAAAAAATATTAACCAATATTATTTATTTAGAAATTTAAATGAACCCAGACCCATAACCCCACTTGCCCCAGCGGACCATCATATCCCACACCCAATGCCCCAATTTGCCTCAAAAGATAAGCTTGAACAAAAAAATATTCACTAATAAAATGTTTGACGGTTTCATACAAACAACATACACATACACAAAAAGTGATAAACGAGGTGATCATAATTACCTTAAAATAATGACGTTTGACCTTACTCAAAATTCGATCGACGAAAAGTTAAAACAGTTTTCCGTTTGTAAACAAAGGATGCGTGCACTCCCACTCACAGTTTTTCTCGCACTGAATGAGGCTTCCTATTGGCTTATTGCTCTCTATTCACAAACGTCTAGTTTCTTGTATGTGTACCGTACCCCGTATAACCTCGCGACCCCGTCATGCGCGCCCGATGGCAAGCCCATAGTAGAGGAGGAGCCTGCCATCGATGCGGGTCCTATACCCGGTCAGGTACAACGAAATGGAAAAACCGAGGTTTTAACGTTTAACAAATCATGATTTTATTTCAAAGAAAACAATAGGAGATTTACAATAAGAAAAAAAAAGTCTATTCTCGTTCAACGAAATTTATGATTAAGAAAAGGAAGTTACAAAAAAATCAAAGAAAAAGAAAGATAACTTACAGAAATCCTTCTAAAAAAAATCATTAAAGAAAAAGGAAATATAAAAGTGTTCAATACGCGCTTGTTTTTATTTATAAATTTTATTACTACGGCGGGAAGGGAAGGTAACGCGCGTCTATCTTTCAAATGAATTTATTTATGTTTATCTGATGTGAAAAGTATGAACCGGACGCGTAGCCTTCATTCTCTTCGCGCAAATTGTGTACAACGAGCCACCGTCAATTATTGTTTAATTTACAATCATCACCCAGATGTGATTGCATGCAAACGTTCATTTTAATAAAGTATTCTGTGCATTTAATTTCACACACTTTCGTCGCGTCTGCTACCACTCGTCTATTATTTCCACCATTTTATCAAAGTGCGCTCTTTCTTTATTCCTATCAAATTCAATTTTATTACTGTTTGGGCTCTAGAAATGAGAGACAGAGTTCGTTTTGCCAAATCATTCTAGGCCCCATATATCGGGCCAAACTGTTTTCCTTTATTACAGATTCAATTAACTTCTTCCCTTCCGTGAATACATTCACACATAAATCAAGCACTTACGCATTCACGCACGGACTAACACACTTGAAGCATTTAACTATGTCAGAGCCATCGTTCTTCTAATCGCTGAAATTTCTACAGCAGCCAACGTATTTAATCAAAATTATCAATGAGAAAGCTACAAGTTTTTCAGTCTAGGCAAATGACATAATCGATACTAGTGAGTTGTCAACCAAAAATGCCGCCAAATTGTATTTTTGACCGCTGTGTGAAATTAAAAGCGTCCACAAATTTATTGACGTTAAACGCAATTCATTCGTGAATTGTAACAACTCGATTGCAAGGCAGATCACTTACACATTCATTGCGTTCACGTTTCATTCCGCAATTTTCTTCGACCGAACGCGACGTTAAGTAGGGCAGTATATATGAACATTTATCAACTAAACCAAAAACTTAGCAACAAAAGTAGGTAAATTATAACTCGGTTCGCACTAGCTGTAATCCTATAGTCTCGAGCAGCTATAATTCGTGGTATCAAAGTGAGGAACAACCGCACAATTGATCAAATCAGTTTTATCGATAGGCAAATCCGAAAAAGGTCAATAAACTCGTCTCGAAGTATTACCTGAACAATAAGTTATGCGTGACGAAAGTCAACTTGAAATGAAAAGGCCGAGTTGTTTGTTAGGGGAGACGTTACAACCCACGGCGATGCATGATTTTGCCAGAGTTCAGTTCAGTAAAGGGTTCCTCATAAATGTTCGGGAAACCGAAAAGTACATTTGAATTTCATTTAGAATTATAGTTCTTGAGAGTTTGTGTTTCTTTGTTTAAATACCTTCCAATAATCGCCTAATCGGTTCACGACTTTGATGTGGGGTTAGCGCTAATGATCCATTCGACAGTGGCAATCAATGTCGCCAGCAGTAGAAACAGCTGTTGCCTTGATAAATCCTGTGCCTGTCGCTAACGCTGCCGCACTCGCTTGTGTTTGTGCTAGCGTTTCTGAGTCTCGGCTAACTTTCCTTCGTAGGAAAATGCGCTCCAAACTTCGACAAAACGATTCGCGATCAATCGCTTCAACGCTCCACCACTGACGTCCATCTTATCTCTGCAACGATTTCTCCTTGGAAGCGTTTGTTTTACTAATAAAGAAGGCCATAACGTCCAACACTATCAACGATTACCCTATTATTTACATCTACTTGCAATTCGTTTCGCGCAGCCACTCTAATGGCAAACCAAACTCCTCTCACTTTATATTGTGGCAACGAATTAATCCGTTCAGGCGGCACCTTGCCGTTGACTGTAACTAACACGAACACACCCGGTCGACTACAGCAGCCTTCCTCCCGAATTCAAACACAAAATATGTTTCGAACCGAGCTACTAAACTGATAATTTTGGTAATAAAATTACAATCATTTTCCGAATGTACTCTTTCACTTCTCCATCCGCCCTTACCCAAAAAACAATTCTCTGACACTCTTCCGCTCCGTTTCAATTCCATTTCAACCCCAATTTAGTGCACCGGTAAGGTGTTCCTACACTGTAAATTTATGTGGCAGATTTAAATTGTACTAAATTAACTAAATTTGAAGGAATTCAAGCAAAATGAATAGGATTTGAATTAGCAATAAAAGTTAAATCTCATAACGAATATAATTAAAGGGAAACATTTAAATTTAATATAAAGGAAAATTGATGTAAAATTACATTTAATATAAAGGAAAATTGATATAAAATTAAATTTAATAATAATACTAAGAAGAAAAATTATTCTACAAATTACGATTACATATTTTTTCCTAAATCTGCCACATAAAACCTACTATAGGAAGGTTTTCGAGCAGTTTGCTTATGTAACTGGTCGATTAATACACAGCGTCAATCACTGCTCTGAAGTAGTCTCATGGTTGCATTTGTTGTCCGGAGTGAGCAAATGCGAGACTCATCGCTCCGATAGCTGTCTCATGTCCAAAATTGCATGCAGGATATCACCCACGCGGTCTTTTGAGATGCCTACTGTCTCAGCTGTCTCGCGTACCTCCAATCCGGTGGTCTACCAATACCAGCTCGTGGATTTTTGTCACGTTTGTTACGGATACAACTGAAGGGCACCAGTATTACCGCATCCCGAACACTATCGTAGCATTCGCGTGACTTGGTATATTCAAAAGCTAAGCCGCACTCGACTAGGGTTTGTTTGCCACTCCAAATTGTATTCATAATAGTAGTTTAAATACAATTAAATGTAGTTTCAAGCAAACATAATTGTCATCGAGCGAAGGGCAGAATTAACGCATGGTTGAAAATGGAATGTTATCGTTTAGTGCTGTGAGGTAATTTCAAGGTTGATTAGCGGCTGTTAAATGGCATTGAAAAGGTGCGAAAATGAATGCCCAAGTGGAAAGCATGGTTCCGAATGTAAACAAGTATGCAACTGCCAGAATGATGGTACATGTGATTCTGAAAGTGGAAAGTGTTACTGCCAACCGGGTTGGATAGGCTCAGTATGTGCCAATCGCTGTCCTGCTAATACGTACTCGTATAGTTTGGGCTGCAACCAAACTTGTGACTGCTCAAATGGAAACTGTGATCATATAACTGGTGAATTTGAATGTTTCCCTGGTTTCACTGGAGAAACGTGTTCCATTCCTTGCCCGCCAAATACATTTGGCCAAAACTGTTCCCAAAAGTGTAAATGTAAAAATAATTCGAAATGCAATCTTTCTACTGGCGAATGTTTATGCTCAGCGGGCTGGGAAGGACGACTATGCGAAAAGAGAAAATGTGATATCAACAAATACGGATTAAATTTTAGCAAAATATGAGATTGTGACATGCATAACACCGAACTTTGCGATCCTTGGACTGTTTGTGTCATTGTAAACCTAGTTGGAGTGGCGAGCAGTGCAATTGACCGTGCACTTTCCTGAAATATGGAAAGAATTGTAATCTAACTTGCGAATGTAAAATTAATGCGAAATGCTCACCAGTTGAATGGTGACTGTTATTGCGCTTCTGGGTTCCGCGGTAAATACTGCACGGCATCATGTCCGGAAGGAACGTATCGAGTCGAATTCAATCAAAAGTGTGATTGTAAAAATGGAGCTAAATGTTCGCCGGAAACTGGTCAATGTTTCTGTACTCCTGGTTGGAAGAATGTAAAATGCGATCGACCGACATTATGGATGAACTACATTATGGAAAAGATTGTAAAGAAAAATGTCAATGTCTCCATGGAGCGTGTCACCCGGAAAATGGTTCATGTTCGTGCAAAGCCGGATGGATGGGTGAAAAATGTGATCAAGTTTGCCCAGATGGATTCTTTGGAAATCATTGTATGGAAGCATGTGCTTGTCCATCTCAAAATTTCGTATGTCATGCTGCCCTGGGATGCATATGTCGTCAAGGAAAAACTGGAGATAACTGTGACATCCCATTGATTCTAGAGCGTGTTGCTGTTATTGACAATTCAACGAATCAAGCTGGTCTGGCATTTGGTATTGTAACGGCTTTGGTACTGATTGGAATATTTGCTGCCGTGCTTTTCTACTACGGCGTATAGTAGCGAATTTAAAAACCGAAATAGCTCATGTTGCTAAATGGCTAATCCGCAATCATATCCAGAACGGGATAATTTCGATAATCCTGGCTACGGAATGCAACCATCAGCGGACAACACACGACTGCTAAATAACTTACATCCAAAGATGAACAATCTAAATGGACAACCATCACTTTCAAACTATGATGATGATTCAAACGCTAACAATCGTACTGATACGTATTCAATAAACTTTAACACAGCAACTAGTATGAAGAATTATAATGCAGATTTAACTAATCCAAACGTGTATCATAGTATAGACGAAATGACCAAAGAAGAGCACGTATACGACGAAATAAAGCAAAAGGAAGGTTTAAGAGAACCAGGCGAGTACAATCACTTAAACTATCCGGGACCAGGCACATCGCTGAAGCCACAGTATCACCGAATGAATGACATGCAATTAAATATTAAGGCCGAAGTTCAAGATAAAACATTATTCAAACCGAAGAATGCAGATCCTAACGTTGATGATTCAAAAAATGATTCAAATGAAGGCTGAATATTTTATCCAAATCTCAAAAGTAAACAAATACCGCTGACAGGTCAAACTGTCAGTGAATTATGTTCAGCTAATTCAGCCGCACTTGGAGTGATCACTACCAGAGGGGAGCGGAAACCAATTGGCGACAGAAAGAAATTACCACGCTGAAGAGGTGGATGACCGGAGACAATGACATTCGGTCGAAGAGCGGAACATTGGCCGTTAGGAGGAGGCTATAAAAGCGCGCGAAGAATGACGCGCCTCCTCTTTTTCCTTTCTTATCGTGTGCGGCAAACCAGAAGTTCAGGAGAAGCAACAAGTGCGGAGGAAATTCAAAATGCGAAGCGACGAGAAGCAGCAGTTGCGGAAGGAGGCAATATTAAAGTCGAAGCGACAAGCAAAGCCCAGACGTGGAAGAAATAATAATAAAGTGCACCAACGGATGCAACCATCGAAGGGGCCGCTTGTAGGTATTCAGTAGAAGTAAGTTCTTTTTTGTGTGAATCAAATTGTTTGCGTATATAGAATTTGAGAGTTATATTATATGTTATTGAAACTTCATTGATATTTCATTTATAAAATTTATGCTTTGAGGAAAAAAAGTGAAAAAACAGGTAAAGACTTCTTTCAAATTACAGATTGTGACGGGTGCGGCTTGAGTGGCAAGTCGATGTAAAAGTGCAATAAAACAAAGTGAAATTAGAGATATATAGAATCAAAGTGTTCGGGGTTGGTGTAGTGGTCCCGGCGAGGGTTAGTGCAGGTGTAAGGTTTGAGTGGTAGTGCAGTTGTAAGGCTTGAGTGGTAGTCCGTCTGCAGGTAGGGTTCAGCCGAATCGCGACGGTGGTTATTCCGGCAAGCCGCAATCTCGCTTGGCGGCTTATTGGGGCCTTGAGGGACAAGCGAGTGGCGTCCCACGCCCGTCTCCGGACGAGCTAAACCGGGTCCATAAGCCCCGCCGGAGCACCCCAATTTCCCTGAGGGCCATAGTGGCTCCCGTGGAATAAAAAGTGGGTGTAACACGTTATCCTCCGTGGTGTCCGTTTTCGGACACCTGGGCGTCGCACATCAAAAACTGATGTGCGACCACGTTGAAACTCGTTCAACCAATTGGTTATGGTCGCCATTGCAGGAGCAGAGTCACCGTGTACAGTATCCAAGCGCGCTTCGATTTCGCTGCGTGATTTCCCTTCCAAAAACAAGAATCAAATCCCGGACCGATATTGCTCTTTCTCCACTTTTCTAAAACCCGCGGACACGCCCGCTTCCATACGCGGTCAAAACAAAACTACTAGTACGAGTCCGATTCGGCTGAAATTTTGATAGCAGCCGTCTACGAGAATGTACTCTCTTGCGATAGTGACGCAATCGGGCGGCAAGGCTAAGTACTTATCGGACCGCCCTCGTAAAGTAAGTCTCTAAAATGCGTGAAATAAAAAGCTTATACAAACAAAATTTGACTTAGAAACGCCCTAAAAAGGGTGGAATAAGTTTAATGGAATCGGTGCCAAATCAATTTCACCATTTAGACATAACAATTGGGAGTATGTTCAACAAAATGAATAAACAGGGGGAAAACTGATTTGGTACCGATCTCATGAAATTCATTCCACCCATTTTAGGGTATCTCGAAGTCGGGCGGTTTGTATATTTTTTCTAAAAGTTTTTTTTGTTGCAGCGGTTATAACAGTAATGCGAAAACATAATAGCGTCTGCATTAAAAAGAGGAGAGTTGTGAGCTTTTTAGTCAATTAAAGCATTCAATGTACGAGTACAATGTCTGTATTAATAAACTGTTTATCGACTATGATCACGAATGGATTATGATAAATATGAGCATACTCCTGCCTACTCAACTCTGTTTTATTGTTTCTTAGATTTTCGTTCTTAATTTAGTTGCAAAGGTGCCTAATCAACGAAGCTTTAATTTATATTTTAGGTCACCATGCAAGACAAAAACGGAACCATTAATCATATGGAAATAGAAAGTGTACTCATATATCATAACATATGCATATTGCATCTGTTACACCAACATGAATCCGACACTTTTCACTGACAAACTCCCATGTTGACCTGGAAAATGAAAAGCGCCTCTGCGACTAGTGCATTTAAAAACAGAAAACAATTCCCCAATTAGAACATGCCCTTATTTTTCACTCCACACGCCATTGCCGCCACCACCGACACTGAATGAGGTTGCAACGGATTGCACACGGGTTTACTCGTACACTGAGTACTCAAATTTCAAAACACATTCGCCACTATTATGTTTCCTTCATGTAAAAAAAAGCAATTTATATGCCCCAGCTGTATTGATTGATGCCACGCTCAATTAGGCATCCAACATTAGACATGATAATGGCTAATGAAACTACAAATCAAACATCGGTTGATGAGCACTAGCAACATTAGTAACTGCCTAATGCTAATTGTCCCAAAACAGGCGAAGATACTCCCCAAAGACCAATCCGTCATGGCAAGCTATGGCTTGTGCACTCGGCTCAGTGGCTGTCTGTGAAATCGAAAAGTGATCATTAAAAATAGTCGACACGTTATTTGGGGTTAGCGCAATCGGATACGGAACTAAGGTGGTGTCTTTTCCGCCTCTCCCTCGTGCCAATGCGGCGCTTTTTCCGCATAAATGGAAATGTAATATGGGCGTTATTGTGTGTTTTGTTGTGCGAGTACTTTTATTGTTCCTCAACTTTAATTTATGGTATCCGCGTACGAGCATTTATCTATCTGTTCCGAAACTGGGAACTCGCGGCCAATCCAGCGAGGCATATGAGTTTGGTAAAGGGAAATGCAAATGCTCCATTTCGCCCTTTATGTTTGATTCGACACTTCCTGTTGTCAGCTCCGTCTGCGACATGAATTGTTTCCGAGAAAACACACCACCCACATATGATAGTTAATTGGATATTAGATTTGTGTATCCATCTTGTTTGGAGATAATGAAAATTGCCCACAATCGCTGTAGACATGCAATTATTTTTCTTTTCATGGGAGCGAGCACCTTGTTAGACTAAAGAAAAGTGGTGATTATTGATAGTAATTATAATACATATTAATTTGATGATTTTATACATAAAGAGTTAATTTTTGAAGGATAGTTTCGTGAGGTTAGAAAAGAGTAATCGAACGTTAATCTCTTTGGTGTTGGCTAATGGCTAGGGTTTTACTCCTTTTAGCATTCCGAACAAGATTAGTTAAAATTAGTTAATTGTCTACCTCAACAGTTTTGACAAAAGGCAAGAAGGATATATCTTAATTTCATATTAAGATTGAGATAGTCCTGCAACAAATAGTCTATGGGTCACTTGACCATCTAACGTTTCAAATATAGCTAACTTTGTCGCTCTACGTGAAGAGGCGTGTTATTTTCCCCAACAAATTAGTAGAAGTATTCTGTGGTCCCGCTAACAGAAGTTGCCTGCTTATTTTGTGACTGATACAATTTTTCATGTTCATATATCTTCTTTCTATCCTTCTATCCCTACTATGTGCTCGCGAAAAATAGCGCTTCGGTCTTTTCTTTGATCATTGATTATTCAAATTCCAAATTTGAGGGTATTTGTGCCGTCCTTGAACTCCTATTGTATAAACTACCCCTAGCCACGCAAATTGTACTCATATGCGCCTTCTTCGCTGTTCCATGCACGAAATTGATTATTAACGTTTTTATCGTTTATGCCAAAATTATGCGACACGACTGACGACGTTTTTGTAGAGGTAGACGCTCTTGGTGGTTTTCGAGGGGTTAACGTCGAAAGGATTAACATTTCACTTATATGTACTTTGAATTATGACTAGAGACCAAAGTGGAACACACATTGTAAAAAATTCTGCAAAATAGCTTTTATATTTTCATCTTTCTATCGTCCAAATATCTATGTAGCTTTCCCCAAAAAATTTCAATCTCCAGATTATTCGCAATTCTCAGATGAACGAAACATTTTACTATTTGCTATTTTTATCTGTTCATAAACAACAAAATTTTTTACAATTTTTCATGTCGGAATCATTTGTAAGATTCTATGCCAGATAGGAAGAGATTATGTTGCAATAATATTTGAGCTTTAAGAAAAACAAAAATAAATTTTTCATTGCATAAACAAACATCAGATTTCGACAAAGATTAATATACCTGAAAGAAAATTTTTGTTTCTCTGCACGTCGCTACTAAAAGTCGATTAAATTTTGAGAAAAAATTCTTATGAAAGGCCATGATCTGCTGAATATGTAGAGAATTTTGTTTACACTACGTTCCGTAACATGCAAAAACTTGAGGAAGTAAATATTGTAAATTAGGACATCGCACGGTTGCATGTTATTCAAGGGCATATAAAAAATTTCGTGGAATTTCAATGATAAGTATAAATAATAATCATGCATAGAATGAATAAGATATTATTTTGAGTATTGTTCGAATAAGTTTGCCTGCTGAGTGAAATTGTCTTAACATAATGTTAAGGCATCTAGGAAAGGTTTGCATTCCAATGTACAGTGAGTTGAAAAGTCTCCGGCACAATCTGCCTCTGACACAAAACAATATTCTTTAGAAAAATGAAGAATCAAACACAGAAAAGAGCCATAGCAAATAATCAACACTCCGGTGCTATCGAATTCATATGTATAGTTTCTAACCACGTTGACGGTCTACGTGAAAAGAAATACAAAGGGAACCTACAGCAAGTACATACATATTTCAAGTCAAAAAAATGTTTACAGTTTTGATTCCTGTTGCTAAAACTTAAGAGTAATTAATTAATATTTAGTTGATCGGCCTCATAAAGGTATATACAGGAGACGGCGAAAGATCAAATTCATGAAGCCACGAGCTTTTGCCTTTGCTATTGTGATAACTCGCATAGGCTCGAAGCTAATTTCGAAATTGGGGTCGAAATTTCGTTCATCATATGATAAGGTGTATCATACTCTTGACGATAAACTTTATGAGAATGTAGCGGTTGAAAATCAATTGTTTACTACAAAAAGAAAGCCAAAAAATTATCGTTTGTGCTGATATTATTATTCTGGTGGAATTTTCTTGCAAACGCTTGAGAGGGTACCACTTTTGACCTACGAAGAAAATTTCATCATTCAAGTATGTGGTTTGCGAGAAAACTTGCTGTGACGCACGGACGGATGGACAGGCGGACGAAAAGACCGATCGCGATTTTAATAGGGGATTGTAAAAATATTTTACAATCCCCTAAAATTCTCTGTTTTATAAATACTTGCAAGTTACGCCATTAAAAATGTTTCCATGATAAACATTCATTACTACAGTTGCTACTAAAATAGCGAATTGCGCTTACCTTCTGACCTTTGTGGGCCACCATTTTGAATGCATGCATTTGATTTTTGATTTTTAAAAATATTTCAATCTTAGAGTCTTATCAGTCAATTTGTCCAATCTCAGTCAAATCAGTTTCCCTCTAGACATGGCAAAAGTAATAAATTTTTAATGAAAATGGCAGCGAAAAATATTAGGTTTTATATTTTCGACTTCTTTATTTTTCATCCGATTTTGATGATTTTTTGTTTAGTACAAGGACTTTGTACAATTATCCATAGTCTCAAGTTTCATTAAAATCCATTGGAAAATTCGGCCACTAGAGGGCCACAAAAATCTAAAAAAATCGCATATTTGGATCGCCGCCATTTTGAAACTTGAGCATGTCTGTGCACCGAAATAGCAAAATGTTTAGATCTAATTGTTTTCTATCTTGAAAATATATTTCATTCACATCGAATCCAAATTGGGTCTTTCAGAAGCCTTTGAAATTTCTAGCTTTAACTAGCCGCCATTTTGTTTTTGGAGTCCTGATCTCTAGTTTTTTAACATGATTCTTTAGGCATTTACAGTAATTGCCAAAGAACCGAATCTCATTAACATCGGTTGAAAAGTTTGGTCACAACTACAACATCCAATGCTTACACGCTTTTCGACGTCTGAGCGGCCACCATTTTGTTTCAAACGGTTCGACTTTGGATTTTTTATTGTGAAATTCATCGCACACCTCAATAAACCTCTGTGCCAAATTTCATCCAAATAGGAGCCACGGCTTGGTCAGAAATGAAATCACGAATGTTTGTCTAAAATGGCCGCCATTTTGTTTTCCCTCGACCGATTTGGCTGGTTAAACAACTTAACTGAGATATTCACCCAATACGCCTTTCCTAAAAATTTTGTGAAAATTGTGACCTCTAGCATAGTCACGATTTTCGTTATATTATATATAAATCATATGTATATATGTGGGAAACGAGCTGTGCTGGCAACCCGGAACGAGTGGCCTGCTAGACGACACAGACGAGATAACGGGTGATTGAACAACTGGTTAGCGAGCACAAACACATAGCAGACGGATGTTGAAGGAGATTCGTATCGAAGACGTCGTGAGAGGCAGTTTAGCAGAGAGCCGTTCCCATCATTCTTCAATTCATATTGTTTTCATTTACAAGTCCGCATCACTATATAAAATAAATATCTTTTATCGAATCAACATCATCGTTATTATTACAATCCCACAGTTTTGGGGGCTCAACCGGGATTGGATAATTGAGCGATCGGATACTTGATTAATCGGATTCATCAAACTGGGATTTTTATATAGTGCTTTGATATTCAGTGTAAATTCAGTGACAATAGAAATTGAAAAGTGCAGTGAACATGTCGAGTAGGAAGTTAACACTTGGTGACTTAGTGTGGGATAGTTTGACCCATCAGCGAACGAAAGCGTCTAGTATAGCTGTGCTGCATAAAGTCGTGTTCGAGAGAGATGACGGTAGAAAAAATCGTAGACAATTACGCGAGTTCGGTGGGTTTGAATATAAAGGCGAAGACAGTGAAGAATTTGAAAACAAAAGAAAGTACATTTGTGATAATTTCGACAAAGTACAGTTAGAAACAGTAAGTGAAATTTTATCGATAAATGTGAAACAGAAAACAAAAGAACAGTTAGCCGTCCAGTTGTGTCGATGTTTGAACGATCTCGAGGTCTTGGAAATGGAAATCGATGAAGGGCGCGAAATCGAGGACCGAAATGTGCAAGCAAGTAGTGAAAGCGACGACAACACCAGCAAACGATCGCAAGGAGTAAGGGAGGAGCAGAGGAGTCGAGCTGATGCCGAACATGAGGAACTGTTGTTGCTGCGAAAACTAATGAGCATCAAACAACTGCGCATAAACGACGAATCGGAGTCCGATGACGAATTGAGCGATCCTCGTCATTCGAGAACAAGCGCGAACAAAAAACGTTGCTTGAAAAAGTACCATAAAATGGCGAATGTAAGCGAGAACGACGAGAATGAAAAATCAAATGGCGCGTGGGCTGATGGTGACCGTAGGACGGGCACTATGACAAAGTGCAGTTTTTCGTTTCGAGACGTTGAAGATACAATTCGTACATTTGATGGTAGTGGACACTACCTTATTGAGAATTGGATTGCAGATTTCGAAGAAATCGCTGACATGTTTGTTTGGAACGAGCTTGAAAAATTTGTGTTTGCTAAAAAATCGCTTCGTGGCGATGCCAAAACATTAGTACAAGCTGAAAGAGGAGTGCGGTCCTGGATTGAATTACGAAGATTGCTGCAAAAGGAGTTTTCGATGAAAATTAGTGGTGCCAAACTACATCGGGTGTTGAGAGAACGAAAGAAGGAGAATTCCGAGTCGATGATGGAATATGTGTTAGCAATGCAGGAGATGGCCGCTCGTGGTAATATAGATGAAGCGTCGCTGATCGAGTACATAGTCGAAGGAATACGAGACACCGAAATTAACAAAATGATGCTGTATGGAGCTGAAGACATAAAGCAGTTGAAGAAAAAGCTGAAGATTTACGAGGACATAAAAGAGAAGGCAATAGCCGTAGCCGATAGCCGATCCAGAGTTGTAGCTGAGAGCCGATCAAGAGTTGTAGCTGAGAGCCGATCAAGAGCCGATACCATTGAGCTGAATAGCACAAAGCTGAACAGTGGAGCTGGTTTTGCAGTAAATAAAAAATATTGTTTTAATTGTGGGTCTGCTGATCACATAAGAGCTGCGTGCACTTTCCCTACAAAGTGCTTCAAGTGTCGTGAGTCTGGACACATGTCCAAGGAGTGTCCGTTAAGCCAAACCCCCTAAAGTGTTGAACGTTGCTGAAGTTAAGTCCATTGATAATTCGCCGATGTTGAAAAATGTGTCAATTGGAGGAGTTTCAGTAAGAGGACTTATTGACACGGGCAGTGATGTGAATCTAATCAAGGAAACTGTGCTGCATACATTACCGAATATTCAAATTCAATCAGCTGTTCGTTCATTTCTTGGATTCGGAGGAGTTTCCGTTGCTGCGGAAGGAAAGTTTCTGGCCGATGCCGTGGTAGATGAAATTAAAATGTCATTATGGTTTTACGTCGTGCCAGATGGGGCCATGAGTGTTGATTGCGTGCTGGGCCGTGGAATTGCTGCCGTTGCTGATATAATCATTAAGAGGGACAGTGTTGAATTGAAAAACTGTTGTGCTGAAGACGAAGCTGTTATTATGTCCATTGCAACATTAGAAGACGATGGTTTGCCGCTAGAAGTAGTACCGTCTAAATATCAAAACGAGGTGCAAGAATTAATCGAATCATACAAGCCGCAGGTCGTAGTGGAACCACCGTTTAAGATGCATATCGAGTTGAAAGAAAAAATGCCAGTCGTGCATCGGGCTAGTCGACTAGATTTTGTTGAGCAAGAGGCACTCAGGTCGCAGATTTCTCAATGGCTGATGGATGGAGTTATTCGACGATCAACGTCGCCATATGCTAGTAGAGTAGTCATCGTAAGAAAGAAAGATGGTACGCCGCGAGTTTGCGTCGACTACAGAGATCTGAATAAGAAGGTCATTAGAGAAATTTTCCCGACTCCATTGATAGAGGACGTCATCGACAAGCTGCAAGGCGCACGCGTGTTTACAACAATAGACCTAGAAAACGGATTCTTTCATGTAGCAGTCGATGAATCGAGTATTGGATATACGGGATTTATCACCAACGAGGGGCATTTTGAGTTCATGTACGCGCCGTTCGGATTTTGTAACTCGCCAGCTGTGTTTTTGCGTTTCATTAACTTTATTTTCAACCCGCTGATTCACGAGGGGATCGTGTTAACATATATGGATGACGTGATAGTGCTGGCCAAGGATGAAAGAGAGGGCGTACAGCGCTTGAAGTACGTATTGGAAGTGTGCATGAAGCACGGGCTTCGGATTAAATGGAAAAAGTGTCGATTCTTGCAGCGGCAGATTGACTTTTTGGGACACCGTATAGCAGACGGAACCGTCAAGCCAAGCGAGCAGGTTGTCCGCGCTGTAACAAAATTTCCATTGCCACAAAATATTAAAGCTGTACAGTCCTTCCTGGGATTAACCGGGTACCTGAGAAAATTCATATTAAATTATGCAATGATTGCTCGTCCATTGTCAAACCTTTTAAGGAAAGAAGTGCAATTTCGCATGGAGTCATCGCAAATAGATGCAGTAACAAAGTTGAAAGCTGCTATTACTAGTTGCCCAGTGTTACAAATTTATCGACGAGGAGCAGAAACAGAGCTGCATACGGACGCTTCAGCTAGAGGATTTGGAGCTGTGTTGTTCCAGCGAAGCGAAGATCAACAGTTGCACCCTGTTTACTATTATAGCAGCAAAACCACTAGTGCTGACGAGAGTGCTCATAGTTACTATTTGGAAGTTAAGGCCGTCTATTTGGCTTTCAGGAAACTTAGACACTATCTGTTGGGAATCCATTTTAAGCTGGTCACTGATTGCAGTGCTTTTAGACAGACAATAGAAAAGAAGGAGTTGCCACTAGCAGCCTCGAGATGGGTAATGTTTATTCAAGATTTTGACTTTGAAGTGGAGCATCGAGCTGGAAGTCGCCCCCCGCACGCTGATGCATTAAGCCGATTTCCCACGATGATATATTTGATGCGAGATGAATTTATAGTCAGGTTAGAGCGAGCGCAAGCGAAGGATCCGCATATCGAAGCTATTAGAAAAGTGCTGGAATCCAATCCTAATTACGATGGCTATGTGTTAAAAGGATCGTTGCTGTTCAAAGGAGTTGCCGGAAGAGAGCTGTTATGTATACCAAGAGCGATGGAATCAGAAGTCATTCGAACCGTGCACGAACGGAGTCATTTTGGCGTACGAAAGACGATATTCCAAATTGAGAACGAATACTACATCTTGAGTTTGAAGAAGAAGGTGGAGAGTTGCATTCAAAACTGTGTGCGGTGCATCCTAGCAAGTCGCAAAGCCGGAAAGCAAGAGGGGTTGCTGCATTGTCTAGAAAAGGGTGATCAACCATTGGACACTCTTCACGTGGATCACTTGGGGCCGATGGACGCCACCAGTAAGTCATACCGCTATATTTTTGTTGTTGTGGATGCTTTCTCGAAATACACTTGGCTGTTTCCGACGAAAACGTTGTCTACCGATGAAGTCTTGAGGAAGTTCGCCGAGATCCAGAGAAGCTTTGGAAACCCGAGACGGTTAATCAGTGATCATGGAGCTGCCTTTACGTCCGCAGCTTTTAAGGAGTTCTGTGACCGGGAAAACATACATCATGTGATAACAACTACAGGAGTGCCGCGTGGAAATGGGCAGGTTGAACGAGTCAACGCCAATATAGTGCAAGCTTTGAAGAAGCTGGCTATCGAGCATCCTGAGAAATGGTTCAAGTATGTGGACCGTTTGCAATTCGCGCTGAATACGAGTTTCCATAGAGCTACAAAAACTACGCCGTTCGAGCTACTCTTTGGGGTACGAGGCAGGGGTGCAGAGCATACTGAAATTCGACAGATGATAGAGGAACTACACGTGCAACATTTTAATGCCGAGAGAGACCAGAGACGAATCGAAGCCAGAGAACACATCCAGAAAAGTCAAGAGGAGAACCGCCAGCAATACAATAAGAGACGTAAGCCGGAAAACATCTATAAGGTGGGAGACCTTGTCGCTATCAAAAGAACGCAGTTTGTTGTTGGAAGAAAGCTAGCCAGTGAGTTTTTGGGTCCGTACGAGGTTACGAAGGTGAAAAGAAATGGGCGATACGATGTTGTCAAAGCCAGTGCCAGTGCCGAGGGTCCGAAGATAACTAGTACAAGTGCTGACTACATGAAACCGTGGCGCCGTTATGCCGACTATGAAGACGAAGGTTCTTCATCCGAGACGGATGAAGTTCAGGATGGCCGAATGTGGGAAACGAGCTGTGCTGGCAACCCGGAACGAGTGGCCTGCTAGACGACACAGACGAGATAACGGGTGATTGAACAACTGGTTAGCGAGCACAAACACATAGCAGACGGATGTTGAAGGAGATTCGTATCGAAGACGTCGTGAGAGGCAGTTTAGCAGAGAGCCGTTCCCATCATTCTTCAATTCATATTGTTTTCATTTACAAGTCCGCATCACTATATAAAATAAATATCTTTTATCGAATCAACATCATCGTTATTATTACAATCCCACATATATATATATATATATATATATATATATATATATATATATATATATATATATATATATATATATACATACATATATACGCAATAGGTAAATATCTCTTGAGAAATTCAGCTACAAAAAAAAACCGACTCCAAAGCAAGAAAGATGAATAAAATTTTTTAAAAGCGGTGCTATATTGCATGGTACTTTAATATCACTTTCATAAAACTTATTTCATCCTTTGTAGGGCACTTTGAAGTCGGTTTTCTTCGTTTTCCGGTAAAGAACCAAATATTTTCAAATTAAACCACCATGCATGCATTTCGGCATTAATTGGCTCGATTTTCAACAACAATTTCAGTCCCATCACCACAACTCCAGAAACCTAGAAAAACATTTTTAAATTCAACCGACCAGTTTTCGAAATTAATAAAACAGCTCCCATATTGTAGGTGCACTGCACTGGTACGAGATCACGTATTTTAGAAAACATTCAAAGTTTTTCAATTAAAATGTTTACTCCGATACATGAAACTTTTACAAGCACCTTCGCAATAACAAAACGAATAATTTTCAACAATTTAACCTTAACACCATTATGGACGGACCCAACAAAACTTCAACATTTGCGCGCAACATCTATTTCACATGCAATTTGCTCTTTGATAATTACGAACTTTTACTTAAAAACACAATTAATTACTTCAACACAAAGCTTCAAGGATAACTTCGGCCCGTTTAAATCCGTAGGAATAAAAATCAGAAAAAAAAGCGCGTAAATTCTTAAAATGCAAGCGAGTTTCAGTTGCATGTTATCGGAATTCTATGACCGGCGTCAAATCTGTTTCAACCGAGAAAATCTTTAAACTCGCGTCTCCCATATACCGTTTCTAGCAGGCACGATTCACACAACATTCGAAATTATGTTCTCATTCACGAATCGCACCGAAAACCTGGACGGACACAGAAAACATCATGTAAATTATACCCGGACACATAATTGTTTCCTTGACTGCACTTTACTTACCTAAATAATGAAAAATACTCGATAACGCGCTCACATTTTTGCTCACGTTTACACATTGAACACTTTATTTTCGAAACCACTTATAGAATCCACCCGAAACAAGCGTTTTCATTGAAAATTTTTAAAAATTACGATATTTGATGGAGTTTTCGCGGGAATTGTCAACTTCCTGTTTTCTATCAGCAGAAACATCATTTCCGAAATCAGGGGTGTCACAATTGTTGATTTCAATCGAAAACGATTTGAATGTGCCGCACTTCGTAGTTTGTTAGTATATTTTATGGAAAGGAAAGAAGTTTGTTGAACAATATTTGGAGGCATTGTTTACAATTGTAAATGCTGTATGATCATTAAAGAGAAAACTAAAAATAATGAACTTTTTTAGCTATTTCGAAATTAATTTCGAACAATGATAGAATTTGGACAATCATACGCAAGCTCATTCGTGAAAGTCCAAAAGCTTTCGAAAATTAGAATATACGGACATGAAATGTTTGTTCGTATTGAGCATGTATTAAGAGACTTCAATATTTTATATGAGAAATGAAAGCTCGCCGTCTCCAGTGTATACCTCTATGATCGGCCTCAATGCTTGATAATAGCCCATCTATTAGGCATTGAATGCACTTCGACAGTAATGGGGGCCTGTCCTTCTCCATTTTCTTCATATCAAACTTTCAAAGCTCCATTTGTTCGAATTCGGGAATGAAGTACCTTCAATGTTGTGACCCTGGAGCTTCCCCTTCAAATGAGCCCCTAAATGCTCTATCGGATTTAAGTCCGGAATTTGAACCTGAGTTTTGACAGTGGACGGACAATTGCATAGGGTCCAGAGACGGCAGATGTGGGAATGGTGTTTGGGATCATTGTCTTGATACAAACTGAAAGATGATAATATGCTAAATTTTCGAGGGCGTTTTGTTGAATTTACGTTTTAAAATTTTTAAATGTGCGTGTTTGTCTACGTTGATCTCCACAACATTACACTTCGACCACCATGTTTTACAGTTCCTTTGGTATTTTTGAATCCTAGTCCTTTGTTTTTTTTCCCTCCACACAAAAATTCTTCCATTTGATCCAGAAAAACTAATTTTTGTTTCATCCACGAATATAATATCTTCCCAATATGATAAGGGCTTGTTTATTTTGTTTTTGGCACTCTTATATTTTCATTACTTACATATACATATATGGCTTTTATCTTGCGACACTGCCATGAAATCCGAAACTTATCAACGTATTTCTTACTGTTTGCGTATAAATTGTCTTATTAAAGTCTTTTTCAATTCTGCTCTTCAAAACACGGCACTCAGGAAGGGATTACGTTTAATTTGAAGCCGAATCCATTCTTGTTCCCTAGGTGTAAGGGATGCATCAGACTACGACTATTTAGCCGCACTTCTGTCGCAAGTTACACATGGGTAAATGGAAGCCCGCACACTGCGATTTTCGACAATTTTGTCCAGGTCGGCAGTCGCAGGAATTTGCGATTTTTCCTAAAACCAGTTTAGCAGGTAGTTTCTATGATACTCGCGCAGGCGCACATCATTTGGACATTTGATGCTGACGTGCATGGAAGTTTCTTGCATAGCGCAGAAATGAGTTAGCGCATGTGTTCCTGGCAAAGACATACCTTCAAATGAGCATTTTAGTTCTGCGCATGCCTGAAGTTCCTTCGGAGATCTTGTCGCAGTGTGTTCGTATTTGCGTCTAAAAATCGCTGGTTACGACAGGAAAATCGCAATGTGGCCGAACCCTAAGAGTTTGTGGACGACCGCTTCTATGTTTTTTTTCCAAGTGTTTTATATTGATTATAATATTTTATGATGTCACTAACTGTTGATTTTGGTTTTCCAACAATCTGTGCAATTTTGCTATAAGAATTACTAAATTTTCTCAAACTTATTATCACTTTCCTCACTTCAATCGGAGTTTCTTTCCTTTTACTTGTCGATTTAAACACTTTTCACAAAAGTCAAACACGTCTAACAATAAGCAGCTATTGGCTGATTAATTTGCATCGATCAGCAATTGAACAGTCGGGGAATCCCTTCGCTACATAGGAATAAATGTGATAGTGCGAACTCTATTTTGGCCTAAAAATTTGATTTATGATATACTTTTCGCCTTTACCTCTTGTTGAGTTCCTGACATCCTTGAGCGCCCATCATGGGCTGACCCGGCAACATCAACGCTTCAATCAACTTACATAGTTATTTAAGGTTAATTAGCACTGTAATAATTAGTCCATTTGTAATTAATTCGATTGCCGTTGCCTTTGAGAACAATTGTATTTACCTTTCGCCGGCATTTCACCCAACATCAATAATTTAATTCGATTTCAGTCAAACATCACGAATCCAGCCAAATTGCTGACCATGCACATTCATCTGGTGCATTTGTCCATGAAGTGGATCCGTAATCGAAGAGATTGGGATACATTTCATGGACAAAGGTAGACGTACCAGCGAAAAGACGCAAACTCAGCGTTCTTTCTCTGGCGCATTTGTCTGGTCAGTGAATTGCTTTGGCAATGGAACATGGATGAAATGCTTGATCGATTCAGGCATTTGAAGAAGGCTAGTCGGTCTGCAAAAAACAAAGGTGTCGATTAATATAAAGTGGCTTGGTGCATAATTAATAATTACGGTTAAATTACAAAAGTATTGAGAATTTAATGTGAATTTAAGTTGGGTTTGAAAATTTAATAAAGTGCTGTATTGGGACAAATTCAGAAGCCTCATTTGAAATTATTTAAAGTATAACTTTAGTGCTCAATTAAGCATAACTAGCTCGTTAAACAGGATATTATTAATACGCTATTTAACACGCTAATCACACAACATAATCCTAAGGGAAAGGTCGAGAAGAAATTCAAAATAATTAAATCAAAGGTCGGGACAAAAGAGTTGTAATGAATCATGCGACGCCGCTGGCGACCACTACTATTACACCTTGCTGCTAGGTGGCTTGTCATTTCACGTTGGTTGCGACGGGCGCACATCCCACGTCAATTTTGTCGTGGGATGTCAAGAGGAATTGACCGCCACATGGCAGTGAAGTGTGCACGTAGTGGCCGCCATCCAAGAAGAGTCGGTTGTGAAAAATTCGCAACGCAATATTTGGCGAGTTTACCTTGAGTTGGCCGGTCGCGATTTAAGATTCGCCGGGTGGTTTAATATATTTATAAAGTACACGTTAAAAATTCAATTATCTACCTCCAACAACTGAAGAGACTGCTTAGTATCTTCAACATCGCATTACATTGAAAAGGGAAGGAATTTTTGCTGAAGAAAGTGGTTCATCAACGATCATCAAATGAATCAGGCTAGCAGGTTAGTGTTAAAATACTAAATATTTATAAAGTGCACGTGCAGTGTTCACGATGTTGCAGGATCATAATGAGGACTTGGACATACCACGCGTAACTGGACAACTGAGACATCAGCATGATAATATTATCCCATCGCTAGCACAGTACAAATTCATTTACGCCCTGTTAATAACATGTTCACCTGGGCAAATGATAACAGTGCAAAGTGTAAACACGTCACGGGAAAAAGACTAGACCAGCGCAGCTGTCTGTCAGCTCCCTCGTCATGCAGGATTGAACAAAAGCCGCCTACACTTGCTGTCCTGTATCTTTCAATGGAGAACGATTGCTCTTTGTTCTCAATCTAATTTGAAAACCATTCCAATAAGAATGGAGTCGCAGGGAGCAGACAGCCAACGCCACGAAAAATGAACAATGCTCGCTTCAGGAGGGAACAAAACTAAAAGCAACATTTTATGCAACATGTTAGCAGCTATTACAAAGTGAGTCTTGATTTAAAGTTATAAAAGACACTTTTCAGTTTCTCTGGTAAAATGAAAGTTAATACGGAAGAGAGTTTGTGTTGGTTCTACTAGTATAACTAAGTTGCATAAATTTCAATAATTCACCAAGAATTGTAAAATTTTTTTTTAAATTGTACAAAACAGTAAAATTAATTAATTTTCGTTAAATTCCATGATTTGAAAAAATCATTGTCTTGACAGTAGTGAATAGTAAGTGTTGAGGCTTTGTTCACTTGATGTACAACCTCCAGGCGTTTTCGCTTATGATTTCTCTATTCGGCACTTCTGAAAGGTTGCGTTGTTGGTGTTTACTTCCCATTTCAATTCTCTTTTTTTGTTAAAATCATTTATGATTTCCTCATAAGCTACACAATTGTTAAAAAAACAACACTTTTTCAAGTGAACGTAAACTAGGAAATTGGAAAAATTTATTTTCTCACTAATTTGAAAAGATGGAAGTTTGCGATTTGCCGAGAGAAAAGAAATGACAATTTTTACAGAAAGGCTTCGGCGTCCTTAAAATTCTCGCAAAATTACTTTGACTCATAATAACTATTCACAACGAAAGGATTGAATCAATTATCTGTTTTGAAATAGGGCATCCACAACACAAACTAAAAATTCGTGCTATTATATTCTGAATGAATGAATAAGTGAAGCAAATCCAAAACATATAAACTGTTTCAAAACTTAATGGCACCGAGATGACTCTATATGTTTACAAAATGAAGAGAAAACAAGAAGCAAAAAAAAAAACACAAAATAACTAAAATTTAAAGTGCACTTTAAAAATCGCATTTTTGTTCACTCACCTTCGTCATTGAATGACATAAGTAAGAAGAAAGATTAGCAACAAAAAAGTAAGCACATGAATTACGAAAGAAATAACTAGCGAAGAGATAAATAGAAACTCATACCGAAATTCGTGTAAATTAAATCTTAAAAAATTTTTTTTTAAATAAGTAAATCCCAAAAAAAAAAATTTAAAAATCAATTAGAACACATATAAAGGCATCATGATGGTTTTTTTTATAATGCCTTCAAAGAGTCCGAAATACATAGCGTTAAATTTTGAAGAATAATGACAATTTGAAGAGAGTTCCTTAAAAATTTTCAAACGATATAAGAGAGTTGCAATTGATATTATTATTGCATATGCAGCTCCTTAGAGCGTAATGAAAGTAGAATGCGTTCACGTAATACCTTGGCCAACTATGAATGTTCAAGTAGAATAGTCATAAATCAAATTAAGTTCAATAATTCATCACAATACCCTAGTACACACCATGTACGAGTAGGTGTAGCTTTAATTTCATTCAGTGGTATTTTATATGAAATATTAATTTCATCATACTCGTACGATTCACTTTTTTTTCTATCCCACTACACCCTAACATTTTTTTTAAATTTAATAATTTGCTTTACTACCCTTACTACTCAATACTTTAAAAAAAAAAAACAAAAATTACCATTCAAGAAAACAACTACTATACGATTGTCAGTTAGATTTACATTCTAATATTTAAACCGCAGAAATTAGTGAAAGAATAAAATATTATACCAATTATAACCAATGGCAATCAGCACGTTCAGTTTTTTTCCATAACCTAAAACATTTCGCAAAAAAATCATGGACTGACACTCTATCTTGGTAATTGTTAGTAAGTTCGTTTAATATAAGAGAAAATTAAAATAGTTTAAGGAATTATTGAAATAGCATTGAATAAATTAAACCAATTAAAAAGCATCCTTTAAATTATTGTAACTTTTAAAATAAACTGTATCACCTACCGTAGAAGATTTAAAATTATATTGAAATGTCAGTCACTAAAATATATTTTTTTTAACATGTTAATTTTTATCTCGAGATGAAATTCGATTAAAATTGTTTTTTTTTCCAAGTGATAAATGAATTGTCTAGAAAAATAAAACAACATGAATTGCTAAACAGTAATAACGACTTTCCTTTCCAGTGGTTCCTTTCTTTCAGCGAGAAATAGAGTGCATGGTAAGTATGCCGTCGCGAGGGTAGGGTTTAAAAAAATCCGCTGAGGTCGGTTT
Source organism: Odontomyia ornata (assembly GCA_963969285.1). NCBI lineage: Eukaryota > Metazoa > Arthropoda > Insecta > Diptera > Stratiomyidae > Odontomyia > Odontomyia ornata. The sequence goes on from OZ017739.1 coordinate 464,250,505, forward strand.
CGCGTCACGCGCGGTACGCGGTACCTTTGTTGGTTTTGCCTTGTGTGCTTTTCGGTACCGCGTCGGTTAGATTCGGGAACGCGAAATGGAGATTAGATTTTTGTCCTTTGACTGATTGATGAAGAAATACGGATTAACGTAAAGTAGGTTTCCTCTCCGTATGGTTTTGTTTTGTGACGCGTTTGAAAACGGGCATGTATTGGTGGCTGAAGATTGTAAATGAGCGTAATCCATTCGGAGACCCGCGACCCGAAATCCTCTCCGATCTAGCTGGCCGACAAGCAGCCACCGCGTGAATGGATTACGGTGCACGGATTGGTTGACCGGTTGGTACCATCCGTTGGCACTACTCAGACTTAACGTCTAGAACCGATGAGAGGTCGGTTCCTCGTTCGGAGGTAGAAATCAAAATCATTACAGAGTCCCGGCGCAAACATCTCGAGGTGGGATACACTTGGTATTTAATTTGCCGTACACATCTAAATAATTGTTTCTTCCCCGGTGAACAGGTCATGAAGTGATGTGTGGTGTTTTGGTGTAGTATTGTGGTGTATCCCCGCTTTCTGTTTCCGACCGTTTTCCGAATTTCTACAGGATGGCGAATGTGGATCGCCTGATCAAGGACCTAAAAGGATTGGCTCGAATTGTCGAAGGCGTCATTTAAAACTACAAGAAAGATGCGACCTCAAGGAAGCAGGAAGCCGGGTATTATGAGGAGCGACTACGGCAACTGGAGGCCGCGTGGAAAGATTTTGAACTTGGCGATAGTCACATCCGATTCCTTCCGGAGGTCGCTCCGTCGGACGAGTATTTTACCCAACATATATATGACAGAACAGTCACCAAAAAGCTCGAAATTCAGGATAGCGAGGACAAGGATTACACTGCAGAAGCCTCAGCACCAACCGATGCCAGAGTGGTCAAGATTCTGCGTCGCTACAAAGTCATGGCAGGCTCGTTGAGATGTCTGGAATCGAAAATGGATGAACTCAGCGCCACACCTGCCTCAACGACTCTGCCTTTGACTCCTCTTACCATACTTCTGCCGAAAATAAAACTCCCCACCTTCGATGGGGACTAATTACATTAGCAATAATTCCACGACTGCCTGAATTTCCTCAGGATCACTGCCGGAAAGAGACTAAGTTTGCAGAAATGCAGAATCGCCACCGTTCGCTTTAACGACTCTGATGGAGCCCCGACTCCAAGGACATGTACTTCAGGGCACAGCCGTCGTCAGGCTAGTCATCAGCAATGGGAAGACGACGGATTGTCGAGCTGTGCTGGATCCGGGCTCACAAATAAACCTAGTCAACAAAAGAATCATAAAGAAATTGGGTTTATCATCGACACCACACCTTGCCCTCACTGAAAAGGTAGACGGTAGTACTGAGAAGGCATACCATAAGGTGAAACTCGGCCTAAGATCCAGATTATCAGTATATGCCGCGCAGTTAGAAGCCTACGCCATGGGCAAAATTATATCACCACAACCGTCTCAGAACTTGAACACATCTGGATAGCACATTCCCAAAAACTTAAGGCTGGCAGATCCAGACTTCCATCAAACAGAGCGCATCGACATGTTGCTGAGTGCCGAACACTTTTACGAGGTCCTAGCCATTGGATAAACACGACCCTAGGGTGGATTGTAGCCGGAAGAGTGATCACACCTCAAGTGTTTTCCGTGACATGCGGCATCCTGGCAGAAGATAACCAGCTTAATCAGCTCATCAAGTGATTTAGGGAGAGCGAGGAAGTACAGGATCCGCAGCACAAGCTTACGTTACCTGAGAAGGCTTGCGAAGCACATTTCTATCAGACAATGACAAGACGTCCCGACGGCCGTTTCTTGGTTAAACTCCCATGCAGCAAGGATCCTGAGACGTTAGGTGATTCCCTAGCGGTGGCCACTCGCAGATTCATTGCCTTAAAGCGTCGACTGGAGAGGAACCCTGATCTAAGACTTCCATACGAGGACTTCATGGAGGAGTATATTCGGCTTGGGCAGATGTAGGAGGTGACTTCGCAGCAGCGAGAGGAATTACGATACTTCCTTGCACATCATTGGGTTCTGAAGCCTGACAGCATTACAACCAAGCTGCGGGTGGTTTTCGATGCATCCAGTAAGACGACCACAAACGTTTCGCTGAATGATGTCCTTCATACAGGGCCAGCTGTCCAGGATGACCTTTTTTTCGATACTCCTGCGTTACAGAATGCCTTGTTTCGCATTCACCGCCTACATCGAGAAGATGCATTGGCAGATAATGCTCCATCCTGAAGACCGTCGGTACCATGGCTTAATTTAGAGAAATAGTTCAACGCAACCAGTGAGATACTATCAGTTGAAAACGGTAACCTACGGCACTACGTATGCCCCGTATCTAGCCACAAAATGTCTATAGGTTCTAGCACAAGAGAATCAGCAGAAAGGTCCCCTGGGAAGCAGCGCGTTGGAGAAGGATTGCTATATCGACGACGTCATGACCGGGGCAGACAGCTTAGAGGAGGCACTTCGCAAACAGGCGGAGCTATGCACGATACTCTCGAGCGCATGTATGCATTTGTCTAAAGGGTGTGCCAACTATCTTCTATTGTTGAAGCAGATTAAACCTGACGACCAACAGGTCCAGCTGGACTTCTGTAGTTTGCAGAAAGACTATATTAAGACGTTGGGAGTCATCTGGCGTCCGAAGGCTAACGAGTTCCAGATCCAAATCAACCTGGATCCAACCGATGTGAACTTCTCCAAGAGGACGATGCCATCTGATATAGCTAGAATTTTCGACCCATTGGGCATTCTGGCTCCTGTGATAGTGGCAGGCAAGCTTTTACTGCAGGAATTATGGCGATTGGAATTAGACTGGGATGCAGCAATACCAGTAGGGATCCATACCCAGTGGTCCGATTTCCGCAGTGGTCTGCCATCATTGCAGCGGGCCCGATTTCCTCGTCACATTAGTACGACGAGAAACCCGTGCAAGTACAGTTGCACACCTTTTTTGATGCCTCCGAGAAGGCATATGGCGCAGCGAAATATAGTACATGCGGTCAACCCTGAGGAGCGGTCAAGTCGTCGTCAGGTTCCTGTGCGCCAAGCCAAGAGTGGGACCGATCAAAACACTTACTGTTCCGCGCCTGGAGTTGTGTGCGGCGAAACTAGGCGCTGAGCTCACAAGACAAGTTAAGACAGCGCTCAATCTGCAGGAGGTTTTTCAGGTATTCTGGACCGATGCCGAGATTGTCTTCGCGTGGATCAACTCTTCTGCATCATCGTACAATACCTTTGTAGCGAACAGGGTCTCGGCCAAACAAACCCTCTCAAGACCAGACCGATGTTCTGGAAATTTTGATGTCAAAGATGCACTTCGCTCAGGTCACCCAATCACTGAAAAAATCGATGAAATCTTACAAAAAATTGAAGAAGACACACATAAGCAGCCATGATGTTGCCAAGGAACTGAAGATCCATCACCAAACAGTTTTGAACCATTTGCGTAAGGCTGGATACACAAAGAAGCTCGACGTTTGGGCGCCACATGAATTAATACAAAAAAATTTGTTCGACCGAAATTCCATTTGCGAAATGTTAATAAAACGCAACGAAATTGAGCCATTTTTGAAGCAAATCATTACGGGCGATGAAAAATGGGTAAGATACGAGAATATGGTTCGAAAAGGATCATGGTCAAAAAAGGTGAATCATCACAAACGACTTCAAAGCCAGCATTGACACCAAATAAGGTTATGCTGTGTGTATTGTGGGATTGGAAGGGAATTGTTTATCATCAGGTGCTAGAACCTGACCAAACACTCAATTCGGCTCTGTACTGTCAGCAATTAACCAGATGGCAACAAGCAATTAAAAAAAACAGGCCAGAATTGATCAATAGAAAGGACGTTGTCATCCATCATGACAATGCCAGCCCACACACATTTTTGATGACCCGGCAAAAATTGACAGAGCTTGGCTGGGAAGTTTTGATGCATCCACCGTATAGTCCAGACCTTGCACCCTCAGACATTTATTCCGGTCTCTGCGAAACTTCCTCAATGAAAAGAAATTCACTTCAAAAAGGGACTGTGAAAATCACTTGGCCAAGTTTTTCGCCGATAAACCACAGAAGCTCTACACAAATGGAATAATGGCTCTACCCAAAAAATGGCAAAGGGTCATAGATAATAATGGACAATATGTACTTTAATAAAATCCATTGTAAATAAAAGAATTATTCAATCGAAAAAAGGACAAAAAAGGCTCAATACTTTTCAGTCTTACCAATATATATATATATATATATATATATATATATATATATATATATATATATATATATATATATATATATATATATATATATATATATATATATCATCATCTGCAGCTTGTTCAACCATATATACTTATGTGGTGTAGCTTCCCTTACGTATTGATTCCTCATTTCTTTCCAGTCGTCCCTATTTTGTGCTATCCTTATCCAGGTGACACCCGCTAGTTTCCTGATGTCATGATCCCACCGTATTTTTGGTCTTCCTCGTGGTCTTTTTATCCCTCTTGGGTACAATTGTGTGATCTTGGCAGTTCATCTGTTGTCAGTTAGCCTTGCCAAGTGTCCGGCCCATTCATTTTAATTTCTATGGACTACATCTGTCAATTTGGTTCTTCCTCTTATCCAAGTCAATGTCTTACGGTCCCTTTTAGTGATGCCTAGCATGATGCTTTCCATTGCTCTTTGTGCCACTTGTAATTTCCGTGTGACTGCTGTTGTTAACGTCCATGTCACACAACCGTATGTCATGACAGGCAGGATAATTGGTAAAACGTTTTCTTTTTCAAGTGGAGTTTCATTCTAGATTTGAATATGATGGAGTTTCTCCCGAATGCGCTCCATGCTAGCTTGATTCGCCTATTAATTTCAGGTGCTATATCTCCGGATTTATGTACAAGCTGGCCTAGGTAGATATATTCTTCTACTGTTTCTAGCCTGGTGTTGTTCAGTGCTATTTCGACCTGATCTCCTAGATGTTCATTGGGCATAACCTTAGTTTTAATTAGGTTCATTCTTAGGCCGACTTTTGCGCTGGCTTCGCTAAGCTCATATATATATATATATATATATATATATATATATATATATATATATATATATATATATATATATATATATATATATATATATATATATATATATATATATATATATATATGTATATAATACTTTCCGGAAAAGGTAAATATCTCTCGAGGAATTTACCTAAAAATTTGATAATTAATTTTCTCATCTACTACGACCATCCGTAATATAGCTTGAGTTTCAGAAAAATGTATATTTCAAAATATTTTTGATTGATAAGGTTTACGTATCATGCATTTACGAGTAATCTCCTTTAGAATTTCCTCGAAGCAATGCTCAACTATTCAAATAGCTATAAGGGATATAAATCAAATTTTTCATACAGTGTATTACCCTATTATATTCTACCTTGTCTCCACAAAAGCACATACATACATATATCTAAGCAGATAATAACTATAGTTCCTTTCGAAATTTTTCAGGTCAATTCCTTACGGGGCAAACGGAACCTTCCTCAACTATTGGTTAAAAAGCAAAAACCTTGACAACAAACAATACCCCCTGAATACTAAAGAACGTTTTTCCCTAGAACAAAATGTCTTCAAAAACTTCGGCAAATATGGGCCCACCACCGGCTCCCCCTAAACCCAATAAAGGGAATCGAATTGCAACCGTTAACGGTAACAATGGAGACAGCTTGAACGTACAGAATGGAAATGGTCGTAGTGACTGTTACACACCACCATTGCTTGATCGGGAACAAGTCGTGATGACACCAAAAGGAAAAACTTCAAATTCCACAGTTATCCTTATTGAGAGAAAACTCGTTGAACAGATTTCCGATAGAGTTCATGTCGCGGGTGGTGACCACACAGGCATTATTATCAATAAGGACACACAAAAGGATCCAAAAAGTGTTGCGACACCTGCCCAATTGAGTTTGGAGTTCCGAGTATTTCTAGTCAGTTCGAATACGGGAAATCATTCGCAAGAGTCAAGAACATTGAGATTTTGGTTCCGCGATTGGCTTAAGGATGAGGACAAGCAAGCTCATGTTGCACAGGACTTCTTCCGTGAATTGGTTAGTCCGAAGGAGTTTCCAAGAGGTAAGCTTGCAGCTTTGTTGGATATATGTGTTTCCAAGAATTCCGAATTTGTTCTTCTTAATTTCAGATTATGTTGGATTCATCAAAAAGATGATGAAGCAGCTCCAGAAAGGATACGACGAAATACAAGCATTGGAAGTGGAACTCCGAATTTTAGAGGAAACATCCGCACCACCATCACGACCACGTAAGTAAATTTGATTGTTAGTTTTCTCATTAATTAAATAGTAGCGAGAATATTGGTATAACAATCTGTTGAAAGATTCTTATTTATATAAGTAGAGTATTTACTATAAAGTAGAGAATGCAATTTTATGGGTTTTCCAATATTTGATGTGTTTCGATTTTTGTTCCTTTTTCCACCTTTCCAGCAACATACAAACACTCAATTAAATTCCATCTAATTAAATTCGCAATTTTTCCTAGTAAGAGATTTAGAAGGAATTGGCTTCAATTCAGTAAATCTTGTGCAAATCTAGAACCATCTTTAATGCGCCCCTACTAGCACCATTCCACTCACCAATGCTTAAATAGTTGAAATCCTTTCTAGATTTTTAAGTTATCTTTGTGACTTTTCTTCATGTTTCTCTTCCTCGAACTACTTATAGCTAGAGACGGGTACCTAATATATTGTTACGGTGATTGTGATAGGAAATTCGAAGAAGCGATTCTAGCGCAAAAACAAACAGGTGATGGTGAAAATTTGGTGAAAGCGCTTTGGCTGGAAATTTATAATGAAGGCACATTAACAAGATACAATAATAGTAACAACAGCTTTTTTGATTGATGTGAATTTTTTCTACTAATTTAAATATATGGAATTGATTTTTGTGTCTTGTCTTCAAAAATTTATGAATCAAATTCAATTAATTTCGAATATACTTGAAGTATATTGATCCTAATATCGTGTTCATAGTGCAATTAACATTAGCGTTTGCTTAAATTCGCTGTGCATTTTCTCATTGAAAGTTTGCTCATGTTAATAAAATTAAAGAACATCAACTAATCATAGATAATAAAGTTCACAATAGTAAAGAGTTTAATTTAAATGTTGCGAATATACGAGTAGAAATAAAGGATGACTTTATTCTATTACCACATTTACATTTTTATTGACATAGCGAAAGTTGAATCCCGAAAAACAACTATGCTTGCGTGATACCTTTCATTGTAATTTTACGATGCCAATTTTTTTTATCCAGCTTTCTCCATCTAGCACGAACATTTGGATAGGAGGGAAAATAGTGGCTGTGAGTTTGATATAGGGTTACTTGCATTTTCAGTGCGTTAAGGGGAACATGCAACCCTTTTGGATTTATCTCTTTGCCGCGAAAGGAAAAAAAAAGAAATTAGAATCATGTCCTGAATTGCTTCAAATTTTTAGTAGAAGTAAACACTTCTGAAAGTGTGCATTTCTGTATACTACAGTATATGTATAAAACTTGGGCTCATCCTGGCGGACTGAATTATACATACATTATTGATGAGGATTACAAAAAGTGGGACTACTCTAAGTGGGATAATGTGACGATGGAAAACTTCATGTAAATATATAACAAAATTCACTAGAAGTGACTAACGATGTTCAAATTAGGCAACAACTGAGCGGTTTTCGCAGGGGAATCGGCTCATATTCAAGTGGGAACTAGCCTTTTAAATTACAACTATAGCATCAATAATTCAGGTTAATGGTTCTTATGTGCTTGCATTCGATCTAGACACTACAATTTTCCTCGGGATTTCATAAAAACTTCAGAAAGCATAAGATCTTCTATTTCGATGTTCACTCGCAAATTTGAATTTGTGGGATAACTTAATCCATGTTGGTATACGGCCTTCTGAGTACCTGAATTATAATACCCATCTAAATTCCACATGATTCGCTCGTAAGTTAAGAAAATGAAACATCACGTCGATTTTCGTTTCGTTACTCAACACTAGATTGGGCTCATTACCCATCAATTTTTATTTGACACGATGCATCCTTGCTACTACTGTCCCGTTGCAGTTGCTAATTTATATGGCGAAAAATTTCCGGTCCCGGGATGTCATGTCGGGGCCTCTAAACCTAAGCATTGTAACAGCCCCGTTGTGATCAGGAGTGGCCGCTCCTGCCCCCAACAATCACGACATTATCCCCTTTTAAATATAGCACCTCCTCTGTTTGTTTATGGCGGCATTCGAAGAAGAAATGGAGGAGAGAGGAATCATGCCCAGAATTTGGGTTCTATATGTGAACGATGTTATAGCAATTATCAAGAAGGAGGAAAAAGAAGAAGGACTGACCGCAATCAATCGCATCAATAGTAGAATACAATCCACCGTGGAAGATTCTTAGATTTGGAAACCTTGCGAGCTGCAAAAACACTGTGATTCGGAACTCACCATAAACTAACGGCCTCGAAAAAAATAATACAGGAAACATCAATCACATTAAAAATGAAGAAATGGCGCCAATCGAATGTATAGTACACCGTTTAGTACCGTACCCGTTAAACAAAGCAAATGTCAGGAGGAACTAGCAAGAATATTTGAAGTGGCAGTAACAAACGGTTACGAAAAAAGTTTTTTGTGGTTGGGAGATGAATACCATTTACGCACAGAATGTGGGGCTCCCATGCTCGCAAGAAGGCTAAACATCTCCCCTGTCAACCAGAAAACCCAGCCTGGGACCGTTTGCCACATTACATCGGGCCAGGCCTCGTTTTGTTACGCCGTGAGGCGCCTTCAAGCTGGGGGATCCCTCTTCTAGTGGGAGGGGAGAGGGAAAGAGGAAGTGCCAAGCAAGTGATCCCCCAGCCCCAACGTCACCGGTCGCTGTGAGTCCATTTTATCTTTTAGGACTGCCCGAACAGGATGTGCCACCTGGTTCCATTTGTCAACCGATTCAAGCATCACCGCGACTATATTATCCCGTCTCCATGCAGAAGTCCCGTTGTAGCCTGTCTCATTTTATGCACGCAAAAAAATGTGTGGCAGGCATTGTCCTCCTCACCTGGGCAAAACCGACAATCGGGGGACCGTGACTTACCAATCTTGTGCAGGTAAGACCAAAAACACCCACGCCCGCTCAAAAGCTGGGTCAGATGAAAGCCAGTCTCACCATGCCTTCGATTTAGCCACGGTCTCACATCCGGGATGAGGCGCGCAGTCCATCTCCCTTTCGTGCAATTCATCCAAGAATGCTGCCAATCGTTGAGTGAGCGCTATCTCTCCTCGCGGACAACCGTCTCCCTCGCATTCTCCCTTCGACGCAGGTAAATAGCGTGGCGCTCTCTAGCAAAGAGGGTGACAGGTATCACGCCCGCAATAACTCTCCACGCCGAATCAGAGACTGTCGGATACGAAGATGCAATCCTCAGTGTCCTGTTCTCTGTACCTGTGCCAAACGTTTTCGGTATACCTCCTTACTGAGAGTGTCGCCCCATACCTCTGCTCCGTATAGTAGCATTGACCCTACAGCACTCATAAAGAGGCGTCATCTTGATGGGCTGGATCCCCCTACGTTGCCAATAAGTCGACTCAGAGCCGACACTCCCAAAGTAACCTTCTCAGCCGTTGCCCTGATTTGCTCAGAGAAACTCATCTTTGAGTCAATCAGTAGCCCCAGGTACTTCACCGCTGGCTTTGACTCGATTACAATATCACCAATACTGATCATTCTTACTCTAGGGATTCCCTTTTTTGTCAAGATAACCACTTCGGTTTTCTCCAGTGCTAAACTGAACCCGCGAGCAATCATCCAGTCCCTCACTCGGCGCATTAGCCTATCTAGCCTAAATTGCGCTTGTTCAACGGTGAGTCCAGCGACCAGAGCTACAACATAATCCGCATAGCCGATCAAGTGCGACTCATCTGGCATCTCGAGTCTCAGTAGCCCGTCGTAAGACCATGCTTCGTTGGCCCTGTGTCGTGTCGTAAAGCTGGCTTCGGTCCTTCAAGTAGTCCTTCAAAAGCCGCATTAGATATTCTCGAACTTGAAAAGGGTTTTCCAGCGTATCGAGAATATCCACCCATCTAGCGGAGTTGAAAGCGTTTCTAACGTCGAGTGTCACCAACAGGACGATCCGTCGCTTGGTGCGGCTATATGCCTCTGCCTTTTGGACCGCGCTGAGCACTTCTTCAATCGCATCAATGGTAGAACGTCCTGCTCGAAAGCCGTACCGCCGAGGAGATAAGTCCCCAGCAGCACAAATCGCATCCGTGAGTCTTCCCTTGATGAGTTTCTCTAGGACTTTCCCAGCCGTGTCTGGTATGCATAACGGGCGGTATGCAGACGGCGATCCGAGATTTACTTTCCCATGCTGATCAGCACGAGCCTCGCCACCTTTCATCGTACTGGGAAAACCCCGCTCCGCAGGCAAGCATTGAATGTGCTGAGCAGCAAGTCAGCACAACGGTGATAGGCAAGCTGCAATACCTCAGCTGGAACATAATCTGGACCTAGAGCCTTTCACCATGGACAGCGTCAACACGGACCAGATAGGCAGGAAAGAGTGCCCGCACTATCTCATCCATCTTTTCCGCATCATGTATTCAAGGTTTCTGTAAGGCACCAAGCTTCCGCATAACTGGCTTGTAGTCGGTCCCACGGATCCTTTTTCACATTTTTCACTAGATCTCGCCGCCTGCGAGCTTTGCTGTTGTTATTCAATTCGCGAAGGCATTTCCTGGCCGACTTAAATGCTGCCACCCGGTTGCATGTCTAGTCACGGTTCCGAGCCCGTTAAGCCTCACGCCGAAGCTTGTGACACTCCCTTCGCTTTTCAGCGATTTCAGTCGACCACCAGTACACTGGGGGTTTGCCGTGCCGGGGTTTTCGATGGGGCATAGAAGCGTTGCAAGCAGTCGTAATGATGCTCATAGTTGAGTTCACCACGTCTTGAGCTGCCAGTTCTTCTGTCCCATCCGAATCTCCCTGCAGCGGTGCACCCGCTGTGAGTACCTCGACGAACCTCACGACGTCCATCCTTCCGATGTACTATCCAATTGTAGAAAGCCGAGAGAACGGACGTCGGGAGACAACATCGCTGAACTCAAGAAGAATGCACTGATGATCACTGGCTGAGTAGTCCTCTATTACTCTCCAGTTGTGTATCCTCCGTATTAAGGACTCCGAGGCGTTTGTCGCGTCAGGTATGGTTTCTTCATAGCCAATACGGCGGAAAGTCACCGTACATCCGGTGTTTAGTACGACGAGCAGCGTCCTGACCGCCATTTCTAGGATTCGTTTTCCCCATGAATCTGTTTGAGGCACGCCCCATTCGATTGCTTTTGCGTTGAAGTGACCCCCAACAAGCACGTTCTCGTCTGCGTTCAAGACAAATGAAAAGACTGGCTTGGAAAGATGATAGTCAAAGTCAAAAGCGCTTTATTTAATAATAAATTTTAAAAGAATATAAAGCAAATTCCAAACAATAACAATACAAAAACTTAATGGCCCAAATGGCTCTCTAAATTTATACGTTATTAGTTAATTACATTTCATCAAAAACCAACCTACACTATCCTAAAATGATTTATAATTGAAACACAACAGTGAACTTTGATCCTACACCTAATATATTATAACCTAGTTCTAGTCTAATCTAGTCTGTGTGGCCTAGTGGTTAGAGCATGAACGCATAAGCCGAAGGTCCCAGGTTCAAATCTCGTTGGGAGCAACATGATTTAGTTTAGGGGATTTTTCGGACAGACTACGAGTGTTCACTCAGTGGTGATATGTACTGATTTAATCAGATCATATCATAACTGAGCAGGCACACGGAAGCATGGTACTCACCAAACCAACTTCCGAAAAAATCAGAACGGCCATGAAAATGAGATACTCTAACTATCTCTAAGCGAAAGCCCGAGAGGGGCTGTAGTGCTACAATGAAGAAAAGAATTCTAATAAAATTCAATCAAAAACTGAAAAATTCGCAATATTCCTAACCTACGCGTTTAACCTTACCTCTAAACCTAATATAATAAATATAACATACGTGTAAACCTAGTCTATCCCTAATTTTTAACACGAATAAACAACAACACTAAATATAGCAATAATGAGCTGAAACTCATAAACTAAGTAACGAAAAACACCAAAACTGAAAATAAACCCGAATAATTTAGACATTGTCATCCAGCCACCAATACCTAGATTGATTCGTAGAAGCTCGATCAGCTTCTACGAATCTAGCAAATGAGTATCTCCGTTGGAATTGTTGGTTTCGTGAAATCAAATTCGGAGGATATTTTATCTTCTTATAGGTGGCCCGTCTATATTCAGTGGCTCACAAAAGTCAGCATACAGCATGTAAAAACACGAATATTGTACAGTGGAATAAGAGAGGATTCAATGAAAACGTAAAAGTAGCTTTATTGGCATTAAAAATAAGTTTCATAACATACAATAAAGGAAATCCGAACACAGAAAGAAATAAGCCATGAATACTCAAAAAGTTCATCCATCGAAAGTCAGCATACACTACGAGCCATGTTTCGAAAAGAACGAAAATGACCAAAAAACGTGAGGTCAATACTTCGTAGGCCCTCCAACAGCCTTAATAACAGCTTCTAAACGCCTTCGCATCGAAAGAACGAGATTTTCGGTAATTTCGGGTGGAATATTTATCCAGGCACACAGCAGAGCAGATTTCAGGGTCTCTTTGCTAGTAATAGTTACACTTACGGCTTTCTCACGAATTCTGCGATCCAATTCCTCCCACAAATGCTCTATAGGGTTTAAATCGGGAGACTGAGGCGGACTGTGAAGCTGGTAAGGGACGTTATACAGCAACCATTCCTTGGCACTTCTAGCTGTATGTTCTGGATCATTGTCCTGCTGAAAGATCCAATCGGCTGTAGGCTTAATTTCTGCACTGAAGTTATCAAATTGCCTCGCAATATGTTCAAATACATGTATTGGTCCAAAGTACCATCAATAAAATGTAATTACCCTACACCCGCGGCTGACATACAACCCTATACGAGGACTGACCCTCCACCGTGTTTCACTGTAGGACGCAAATTCTTCTTTGCCAATGCTTCGTTTTGCTTCCTTCATACGTCTCCGCGCCCGTCAGAGCCATAAATATTATACTTGCTCTCGTCACTAAACAGAACTTGATTGCAAAAACTTTCGTCCTTATTAAGATGTAGGCGAGCGCAGTCAAGTCTCTTCTTTTCATTCACTGGAGAAATGAAAGGTTTTCTGCGCGGAACTCTACCGTTATAACCCTAATAACGCAAAACTCGATTGTTTCTGAACTCGCTTGCTTCCCTGTTGCCTTTGCAAGTTCAGTGGCCATTGCTGGAGCACTTTTTTGTGGCTCCTTACTTATTTTCCGTAACGAGTCGCTCTCATCTCTCTTACTTAAGGATTTCGGTCTTCGTTGTTTATTTTGTATTCTCCCTTCCTTTTCCGCTTTCCGTATGATCGTTTGCACCGTTGTCCGACTTCTTCCAACTATTTTAGCAATTTCGCCATACAACTTTCCTTCCAGTCGTTCACTAAGGATAATTTTTCGCACTTCCAAACTCGTTTCCTTTCTTGTACTCATTTTAAAGAATTAAAGGCACCCAAATCACTTTAGTTTGATCGAGTTGCAATGTACTAATGTTTATCTTTGCATATTAACACTGTAGCAATCTTTATCGCAGTATGACTCATCGCTTAGACTGACTTTTAGAACTTTCTGTGATGTATGCTGACTTTTGTTTCCTTACTTTCAGCGAAATTTCTTGTTATTTACTATGTTTATGTGTATGTATATGTACCTTCTCATTAATTCTGTGTAAAATAGATTACAATGTCTCTGATATTCCTCTTAAGTTCGTTTTTCACCCGTCTTTTCATTTTCCTTCTACCTTTATATTGCCAATTCTGTGTTTTTAAGCGGTGTATGCTGACTTTTGTGAGCAACTGTATGTGATATATGATTGGGATTCCGTCAGAATCAAAAACATATCGACTCATGTCCAAATACACGAATGCTTCTGGATGAACGAAGCCAGTAGCGAGGGAAGTCGCAATATACCCGTCTGTAGAGTGGAACGGCTATGAAATCTAGGGGTTTTCACTCACAGTTACAGATTTTGCGATATGATTCCGAAAAAGTTTCAATATAAAGATATCGACTCTCGTCACCTCAGCAGTTTGATAAATTCTCCTGTTCGATATATAATACTTCCAATCCGTCTCAGGCTTTCTGTACAAACCAGTACATGCACGAAAAATCCAAGGAGATAATCACGCCGATGTATAGTAACAATGGAGTTGACGTTGATCGAGATTAGACGAATCCTATCCATGGGATGTGACTGGATGACAAATTATTTTGAGGCATTTAAAACCCCTAAACGATGAAAAACAAGATTAATTTTCGTATCTTGTTTATCGATTCTCTCCGATAAAGAATTTAGTTGCTGGTAAATTTTGAGAAGCAGTTCATTATTGCCACTTACATTATTTACACTATTTACCGCATTTTCTGCTGGTCCTCTAGCGACTTGTGCAAATGATACCCCGGGCTTGACGAAGTTCGGAGCTAAGACACTGCGGTGTAGTTGTGTTTGCTTTGGGACAAATTTTACACTCGCATCTTGATATCGGAAGCATCCTCGATATGATGCCGGGTGACCAAAAACACCGCAATTAACACAGTATAATTTCTCTTATGGCTCCGTCTGAGCCAATTTGCACTCACCGGGAGCATGCACGTCCTTGCATTTGACGCATCGATAATGCATGGCGCAGTTAGCAGCCGAATGCCCAAATCATTGACACCAATAACACTGGGTGACTTCTCTTTTCTGGAGGCGTTTCCACCTCACCACTCGGAAGTTCAAGTATCTTATTTGTTGAAGAGCACTTGGACTACTGTTATTTGAAATCTGCACTAAATAAAGTGGTAAAATTTTTTTTTTCTACCGTCGACCTTCTTGTCGCGAATGTTTTAACGGAGATAAATTCAATTTCTGGTGCTGCTTCCTTGAGCACCTGAAGAAGATCGACGGTATCTTCTCCGCAGTCCAAACCCTTCAACAAGAAGGTCTGGTTCTTCTCACTTTTGTGGCTATATGTGAAGTGTGGAACCTCTCCAGAATTTAGAGCATTTTTAGCTGATTTGAAATCAACCAGTGATTTCGTTCTGATGGTTCATTTTTCGGCATTGATTCATGTAATCTAGAAATTAGTTAATATATTATCGGCAGCCAATAACCGAACTATATTCTTTCCACTTTGACCGAACACATCAATTGGCGGAACTTTCTTCGTATTTTTGGTAACTTTTTGAGGAGGACAAAGAGAACTGCGAGCTGGTTTCTTCTCCTTATTTTTATTTTTTAAGTAAAGGATAAAACTATCTTTGTTATCTTGACTAACATTACCTTCAATACTTTCGTCACCGTTCATTTCTTGTTGGAGGCCGTCCAGCGCTGCATAGTAGTTCTGGCTGTCGTTAGCGCCTCCAACACTTAGTATATCTTCTGAGATGACTTGTTTGACAGCTTTCTTCTGCTTAGCTTCCGTGTTTATTTGTCATACCGGTTCTTTATCTTGAACTTTCTTCGCTCTCTCGTAAATATCTTCGAACGTTTTCAGTCTTAGTTTCAATTCTTGAATTTCAGCTTTAAGTCGACTCACTTTTTGTTTGTCTTCGACTACTTGAGTCTTACACCCGCCATCTGCAGGGTCCTGGTTACTCGTGTGTCTTCTTTTATTGGCGCTTGCCGCCAATTTCGTATTGCTACTCTCCCCATGACCCCCCAACGGAGGGATGCCGTCGAGCTCCTCCATACAGCAGTCCCGAGTTAGTCTTTGGCTTATTTGCTTTTGTCGATTTATCGAAGTCAGATAATATTCGATGATTCTGTGGATTGATTCCTTCGACAATAAATACTGTTTCCAATAAAATAAAAATTTGCCCATGACTGACTTATGAAAAATTAATTTAATTTTTTGAAACTCACTTTTGTGAAAAATTAATTAATTTTTAAAATTAATGTTAGGGGCGATTAATAACACTTTTATACGCAACGAGTGCTAGATGTAGAATTGGAAAGATGATATTGATTCGTTCGGTGTTAGGTACACACTAAAGAAGGTGGTCCCTGAGCACAGAACCCACACAAAACCATCCCTCCGTCCACAGCTCTCCGCCTGGAAATCACTATTTCGAACCCATTCTAAAATCTTGGTTCAGTGTATGTCTGTTCCTATAGACATTGATTATGTTTTCGCCCAAACATCTTTGGCTAAATGAGGCAAATGGGCTTATGGAATATCCGCAGAAACATTTGCAGTAGAACTAAACACTGACGGCTCAAAACTGGACCACAGAGTGAAGAGTAGCATGTTTCTGCTGATCTCAACTTAAAGCTTTCATTTCGCTTGCCGTATCTTCCAGGTAGAAGCGTTGGCGAACCTTGAAGCGGCCAACTAGCTGTTGGAGTGAATATTTGTATTTTTGGTGACAGCCAAGCGGCTATGAAGCCCCTTGCTGGAACTCATACCTCCTCGAAGCTTGTCCTCAAATGCCGCACACCTCTGAATGAAATGCCGAGACATTCAAAGGTGCAGCTCAGGGTTGTTCCCATAATTAAAAGGGCGTGTCAATTTACTGCAGTATCACAATCGCACGTAATACGCCTAAGGGAGCCCTCGCTGGAACGTACCGGCAGGGGTATACCTTCGTACCTAATAAATATATGCAAAAATGGTCTTCAAATGAGTTCTCAGTCAAATAATAAGCGAAATTTAAACTTATTATTTTCTAAACAGAATTTCTTCGAATGAATTTAAAATATCTATTAACACTAACAATAAATTATATTAATAATTTTATTTACATATAATAAAACAGTTCCCACATCAATCATAAATGTATAAGTTCTCTTTATTTTAATTTAGTGTCCATATCCCAATTCTGCCGTCTGATTGTTAATTGATGGCTGTTTGAGGTTAACTGTATAACAAAGGTCGCCACGCTTGAAACAATTGAATCGTTTTGTTTTTATGTTTGCGTTCTATGCCATATTTTAGTTGCGCTGCACTTGTTATTTTATTTCATAATTTACATTGAATTGAATCTTGTTGCATTTGCGAAACAAAAGGCTTTCACTTAGCATGATCAAAGTTGAATAATAAATTCAATTGAATCCATTTCAGTTTCGATGGAAGAATCGCAGTTTGAAATACCGCCGCTGACTGAGGAAAAGGTCCTTGAGCTAATTGAACAAGCGTATCCGAATCCGGTGACACCAGAAGATTTGGCAAAGTAAGTGAACAAGTAACAATAACGAATTTAACAATAATTGAATTGATTTGAATGAACAATGAATGAATCTGCAATTAATTCAATCCATCTCTCATCTTCCCGCAGAGACAACGGATGGAATGAAGCGGATGTGCTGAAAGTGATTATTTCCCTACAAAATCGAGGACTCATCAAGTCGATGCAGTATAATTCATACACGAGGATTCATCATGAAGACAAGGATATAAAGGTAAGTCTGTACTCATAGAATTTATTGCGGGAGGTCGTTTACACGTGAAAGTGGAGCACAATCATTTAAATCTTTTATGCGAACGAGGTAAATGCACCCACATCCAGTCGTATACAAGGAAGTGTTTGTTTTACCTCGTTTTGAATGTGCATATGTAACGAAGAGACAAATTAATGTTTGCTTTCGTTTGAATGGAAAACATGGCACTCCGACTGGTATTGTCTGCAAAAATAAGCGCGGAAATGATGTGAGTGAGAACCAGACACGTGTATGTAATTTGGTATGAATGTAGATTTCATATTCAGAATGATTTGTGCAATGAATTTGAAACAAGTAAAAGAAAAATTTGTTACGAAAACCAAAATCATAGACATTTACGTATGTAGTGGTTGGTTCTATTCAATCATTTTCAAGCAATTAAGCTTTCCTACTTCAACGTGTTAAGGGAAGACTTTTGAGTACACAAGAGCCAAAAGGGCTTCAAATTTGAATCTCAGGATATAGGCAATAACACCATACAAAAATTTCAATCGAATGGAATTTACATTTAACCCTTGCTTACTACTCAAATTTTTTTTATATGTCTGCTAATCAAGGGTCAGTCTGACCCTCCATTAAAAACAACGTTAATTTTTCATACAAACAAAAATTGTGAACTAAAACATACTATTTATGAATAAATATATGTTTTGTAATAGCATAGCTTATAATCACTTGTTATCTGAACAATTTAGACATATAATTAGTAAGCAATTGCTGCAAATAGGAATTTTACATGAGAAACAAAACTGTTAGTTTTCCGGTCCTTTTCATACGGGCAGATACCGCAACGTTTTCTTTTAGATGTAGCTACAGAAACAGTTGGAATAGACCTTTCAGGCATCGGTAGTTTGAACACTCTAGATGTTTCGATACGTAATTTTCGCGATATCCATTCATTACAAATTCTCTGTCGAGTGTCTGATAAGCATCATTCTATGCTCAATCCTCGGAGGTAAATTAGATCGATTTCCTGCCTTTCCTATTGCTTTATAATAAATAATCGTGATGTTTACGCCTGTTATATTAAGCATTGCATAAGATACATATTACTATTTGCAATCGTCGAGTAGCTCTGGCAACTGAAAAATTCGCGCACTTTTGGTCCAAGGCGTCGAATCCAACTTTGGTTCGATTTTAAATTGTGATCATTGCTGGCTTATTTTGGTGGGCAGGAACTGTTTCAGTATCGCGAAACAATTACTACTTGAAACAATTACTACAGCCTTGAATTTTTTGGTACATATGATGCCATTGTTACCTTAACTGACAAAGATGATTCTACACGTCTAAATTTATGCGGCGAAAATTCCCTTGGGATTTCTTTTTTGTTTGACTTCATAGTCCCAACATATTGTCGCGCTTTTCTCAGGTGTACTGCCTTCAAATGAAAACAAAATGTTTGATAAAATGTACTAAGTCTATTTATTTGCACCAATTGAAAATAATTCGTCGCTATAATTTCCACAAAATTATACTCGCGTTCTCTATATCACTACTTCCTATCGCCACTTTCGCTGGTATCGCGATTAGATTACAATTTCAATTCTAATTTCGATTAATCGACATTTGTCTCCCACTCCAGACAAAGTTTAGACATAAAATCGTAATCTTCACCAGAATAATTTTCGTTGTATATATAGTCTGATGGTTTGTATAAGCTCACACTATAGACGCTGTGGAATTTATCCTAGAATTCAACATGTTTTGTTTGAAATCGTCTCGTATACATACGGCAATAAATACATATCCAGATTGATCTACACGCATCACTTTGGTGGCTTTGTAATTTCTGGAAACGTCATTCCATTATGAATCATCTGTTTTTGTTTACGTCGTAGCTTGCAATAACAGTGCAGCGTGATATTATCCAAACACTTGACACTGTCCCCTCCTTAGTTCTTTTCGCCTCGAAGAGATGACTCTTCATCTTGTGCTGCAGCCTCATTTGCATAGTACGGGGCGAAGCGATCCAGGTGCACAATTTTCATTTTTTCTCTCGCAATTCTTGCGAATGGTATCCCCACGTTGTAGGTCTTCAATTGACCCCTAGTTCTTCGCTTTGGTCCTTTGACTGAAGCGCAAATTATGCAGTTTCGACACCAGTCCTCTACATCTTCGCATGCATGGAGCCAATAGAAACGATCATGTACTTTCGCCAGAGTTTTGTTCACGCCCAAGTGACCTCCTGACATTACTTCCTGCATTTCCTTGACGACATCTTTTATCTGGATGCGGAAGAGCACAAATTGCATCTGATATGATGTGCCATCAGTTGTTTCCTATTCCCGCTTGAGCACACCGTTTCCCACATGAAGAGAGTTCCATTGAGCCCAATAGCTCTTCAAAACAAGACCGTGGGCTGATATATCCTTCCGTTCCGGGCGAACCGTAGCTTCTATCAATTGCTAACTGGGCATTTCAGATCTCCTCCGGTGATCAACCTTCGTCGATCTCAGTCATTATCAGTCGGGCGTCTACACTTGTCTTCTTTTCTTCGATTTTTCGGCAGTGTTTGCGGTTTGGAGGACATGGACACGAGATAGAGTGTCAGCATTTCCATGGACACTTCCTTTCCAGTGCACCATTTCATAATCATAAGACTGTAACTGCTCGATCCACCTAGCGACGTGTCCTTCGGGATTCCTGAAATGAAGCAACCATCTGGTCTGTGCGAAGCACAAATTTTTTCCTATACAGTTACTTGTAGAAATGTTTGGTTGCGTCGATAATAACCATAAGCTCCTTCCTTTCGTTCTTTGATAGAACTCGGCTGTAGTACGAGAGAACTCTTTCTGCACCATCGACTTGCTGTGAAAGAGCAGCTCTTATGCCCGTATTACATGCGTCGGTGTCCACTACAAACAGTTTTCCCGGTTTAGCATAGGGAAAAACTGGGGCTTCACAAAGCTTCTGCTTCGAGGTCTCGAAAGATTCCTGACATTGCACATCCCAGATGTAAAGACGATTCTTTTCGGTGAGCTGATGCAGGCATTTCGCGATTTTGGCGAAACCTTGGACAAATCTGCGGTGATATGTCGGCAGTCCAAGGAAACTCCGTAGCTAGCGTTTGTTATTCGGTGTCGACCAATTTCGCACCGCTTCTATCTTCTCCAGATCAGTTTTGATACCTTAGAGAACGATGTGCCCCAGGTAAGTGACTTCCGGGGCAAATAGAGTGCACTTAGTGGGGCTCAGTTCAAATTTGCCAGTCGCAATTTTGGCAGCACTCCCTCCAAATTTCGGATATGATCTTTGAACGTTCGCTCTATAACTATAACGGAGCCCGTGGTGTGAAGAACTCTAACCGATACACAATCGTTCTTATTGGCTGTGACTAGGCTCCTTCCTAGCACCAAAATGTCCAGTAGCGGTGCCTTGGTTGGCTCAATCAAAAAGGACCGATTGTCTATATAACCACCCTCAATTTTTGCCCATAGGATGCTTTCAGACAATTTCAGCACATCAGTGTCGGCAGGTACAATCACGTTCAGCCTAGTGGTATTATGGCTAGCGTCTTCCATTAGAATCTCGACGTTGCGCCATTTTAACAGTTGCCTGCCCAAATCCAACTTGATTCCGTGTGGACGCAAGAAGTCCATTCCAAGAATGCAGTCGTCCACTATGTTATAGACCAGAAACTGATGTTGGAATGGAAGGTCTCCCAATTGTACCTGGACGTTGATCTCACCGTAGACAGGTGCAGTTTCTCCAGTAGCTGTTTGTTGTGAGAAAATTCGGCCCTTATAAATAAGATGTTGTCTGACTAGATCAGGTCGTATAATTGATCGCGTTGTACCGGCTTCGATGGTTATTGTGCAGTGTTCTCCGTCAACCTTTCCACGCAGGCATAAGTGTACCTCTCCACAATATAGTCTGGATACGATGATGGTGGTTCTGGGGACGTCAATCCTTTTAGCCAACCTCTTCCCGCGCGGTCGGCTCTTACAAGTTTCCCGATCCCTGCATCTGAGCGGCAGTGCTTTCGGGCTCTGCACTTGGTCTCGATTTTCATCTAGCCGCACAGGAGGGGCGATAGCTGGGCTTTCTCCGCTGCCTACAATCCCCTTGTATATAACCTCACTCGCCACAATTCCAGCATTTCGGCATTCCATTCGATTGCGGCTCTCTACTGGTCTCTACGCGTTCGTATCAGCACTCCTCTGCTACAATTTCACGAACCCGTGCTATGCCTGGTGTAGCATTTTGGCCGCCCCGAAGTTCAAGCTGTATGCTAACGCATCCTTCGCCGTTCGCTTCTCCGCTGACCGCACAGCTTATTGTAGCTCTCGATCGGATAATGCATTAATAAAAGACTCGGTCGCGGTATCATCGTGTTGTTCTGGATCGTAGGCCAGATAAACAAGCAGAGCCTACCTTTCGATTTCCAATGCGAGCTGCTGCAATGTTTCGCCTGAATTCTGGTTCGGAACTGTGATTGGCATACTTACTTTAGGTGGACGTCTCCGTATCGGCTTTCGAGGGCATTCATTATGGTTGCTGCGTCAGAGTGCAAAGAAACAGGAATAGTTTGTACCTCGACAGCGGGACCTTTAAAAACAAGAATTAAGGCTGTCACTCACTCCTGTTCGTTCCAGTGATGGGATTTTGCTGCCGCTTCAAATTGGGTCTTGTAGATACTCCAAGCAGTTTGTCCGTCAAATGCAGGTGCTTTTAAAATTCCGGAGGGTGTCAGGTTGGCGCTCATAGACAATATTGGTGAATTGGTAACTACTGCTTTCGCTACCTCTCCCATTTCTTTACGCATTTCATTACGAATTTCCTCAAAATTCGTGATTGGTGTAGCAGCCACTATTATATTTGTTTGAGCCAAGTCTTCTTTTACCTTTTCCATTTCTTCGGATACCGATTCCAATTTACCGGCCACCATGTTGATCTGCTCATCAAAGTATTTGATTCGGGTGTTCAGCTTTTCATCCAGAGTTTTTAAGTCTACCTTCAATTCGGTTGATCGTTGATCCAGCTTCTTGTTAATTTCGGTTGATTGTTTGTTGGAATCAGCTTTTAATTCGTTTGATTGTTTTTCCATCGACTTTTGAATCGTCAGCAACGTTTGCATTAACACATTGCTAGATAATTCCTGTTTTTTACCTCCATCTATCCCCATTTCCAAATCCGAATCTTCATCAGCTTCAAGATCATATCCTTGCTTCACGCAACCGTGCAATTAATGCCGCCTTAGCACCTTGTGTGGGGAGATTTCGCCTTTCTAACTCCTCTTCAAGCTCTGGCACTGTCAACTGATCACTCTTTATGCTCCGAATAGAATGCGTTTATTCAATCTTTGATTAAAAGTTTTACATGTTCACTTCAGCTATTTAAATCGTGTATTTCACTCCGAAATCGATTCACTATCCTGCACTTTAACAAAATAGTTCGTTTACTATTAGAATCCCAATTCTGACACCAGTTTTGACTATTAGAATCCTACTTCTGACAACAGTGTTGCGCATTTATCAGGTGTGCTGTCTCTGACTTCAAGTGAAAACACAATATTTAAATGTACTAAGTCTATTTATTTGCACCAATCGAAAATAATTCGTCGCTATAATTTCCACAAAATTATACTCACTTTCTCTATACCACTACTTTCTATCGCCACTGTCGCTGGTATCGCAGTTAGATTACAACTCCAGCTAATTTCGACTAATCGAAATTTACAATCGGAGGGAATTGTAGCTGCTTTTTCCCACTCCAGACAAAGTTTAGACATAAAATCGTAATCTTTCCAAGAACACACGTTTTGTTTGAAACCGTCTCATATATATGTATATACGACAGTGAGTACGTATCCAGATTGATCTACACGCATCAGTTAGGTGTGTTGCTAATTTCTAGAAACGTCAGATCATTCATTCCATTATAAATCATTTGTTTTTGTTTACATCGTAGCCTGCATTAGCAGTGCAGCGCGATGTTATCCAAACACTTGATAATATGTAAGTTTTCGGGACCACAGCTCATATACTAATTGCATAGACGAAAACCAATTGTATTCAGTTATGTATGTATATTCCGATTTGGCCCTTCAACAGAATTTATCAATTGGAGTACAGCTCGTATAGGTGAAAGCTTTTCGTCTTTAGTTCTTAACCCGTGTGGTGTTTTGCCACAATAAATTTATAGGGTTTTTAGCATCAGCCACAATCGTTACCTTCAGACCGTATGTGGCAGATTTTTTGGCATATGCATGCTAAAACCACATCGTTCCCTGAAGGGTACCAGCATCTCGTCAACAGAATAGTTACTCCCGGAGAATATTTATTTTGACAATGATTAACCCATTTGGAAAAAAATTCAGATACAAGCGGGTAAATCTGTACGAGATATTTGTGTAACTGTCATAAAGCGGTACAAAAATGCCACAAACTTCAAAAATAAGTCGAAACCGAGTGGTTGCAAAATTTTTTCGGAGTCAGATAAACGTTGACTACTAAAAACTGTCAAGAAAAATCCACATACCAGTGCTACAAAATTAACTCAGTAGGAAAGAAGTATCTTGGGAAAACAGCCAATCCTGTAAGAGTTAGTCATGTGCTTAGAAAGAATCAGTACCATGGACGAGTACCAAGAGAAAAGCCATTTGTAAGCAAGGCCAATATTTACAAACGAATGAAGTTTGCCAGAAATATGGTTAATGAAGATTTTTCATTTTGGGGAAAAGTTACATTTACAGATGAAAGTAAATTCAACGCTTTCCGATCAGATGGGCAATCATATGTCTGGCGTAAAGCTAATGAAGTGCTCAAGAAGGCCAACTTTCGTCCTACAATTAAGCACGGCTTAGGTTGAAGAATGGGATGCAAAATCCACAGCTGGACCGGGTGATTTGCATATAATCGAGGGAAATATGGGCAAAATAAATTACTTGAATCTATTAAAAGCAATTGTAAAAAAGAGCGCTCGAAAACTTGGAATAGAGGAAAATTTTAGTTTTTATCAAGATAGCGATCCGAAACACTGAGCTCATATTGTGCGCAGTTAGTTGCTCTACCATGTTCCTTATGTACTTCAAACACCACCGCAGTCACCTGATTTGAATGCTATCGAACACGTGTGGAGTTACTTGGAGATAAAATTTAAAAATCATCACATAAAAAATAAACGAACGAAATTCCGGCATTTTGCTGTCGAAAATTAGCGGAGTCGATGCCAAATCGGTTTTGTTTTTAATGTGAATGTTGTTAACGTTTATTTTTTATAATAAATGCAATCAAGTATGCTACTTAAAATAAAAAACAATGTTAGTAACAGATTTTTAGTTAATTTGTTATTAGGGTATAAACTTATATATTCATATAAAAAAATGAAAGAGAGTATATATCCTTTAATTCTACTATTTTTATTTTAAATTTAGTATACAATTGTTTCGCGCTCTACTTGAGAACTTCCTCAATACTACTATTTCCTAAATTATAAGCGTCCTAATATTTATATTTTTAAACTATTAAAATGAATCTCTAATTACATCTAATCCCTCAAAGTACTTTTACTTAATCTCTAATTACTTGATCCTTTTACCATTCAAAAATTTGTTTTTCCTTAATTACTACTTAACTACATTCATTATTTTATAAGCTTGAATAGCCAGTTGTATCCGTTACCTGGGTCGCCGTTCCAAATGTCCTCCGTCTTCCGATTGAATATCTCTAAAATTTCTGCTACATCAAGCTTCCACCCGTTTGTAACCGTTTTCAGCATGCTTACGTTGTCCGCAGTGATGTCATGTTTTTCAAGGACTACGAGTATATGCTCCGCCACTTTTGATTTGAAGTTTTTTGCATCCTGCTTTTTGTTTCTGTTGACTGCTTCCCTTAAGTGTTCATTCATCTGACACCTAGTGATCTCTTCGTTTGTCCAATATAACATCCATTACATTTCGCACACGATACCTTGTAGACTCCACTCCGCTCAATTTTGGGTATGGGGTCCTTGGTTGATCCAAGCAAGTTCTGCAGTTTTGTCGCCCGGCTCGTATAAACTAGGTCGATGTCTACGTTCTTCATAGCCCTCTTCATTGTTTCCGTCCTTGAGTCAAACGTTACAACCAACAACCGTTGCTCGACTTCTGTAGTTAGCGTTGTGAACTTTTTATTGAAGATCTCCTTCGTTCGTTTGGCTATCAATTTGGTATCCATTCCACTCGGCTAGCTTATAAATGTGGGACGTTTCTTTTTTCAGGCCTTCATTATTCAATGGAAGAGTAAGCTTTTTGCTGTTGGCAATGGTTCGAAGTGTAAGGAATTATCCGCATGGCGTCCGTTGGTTTGCGGTACATTTCGAACTCCAGTCCATTAGCTCCTCTACATACCATTACGTCCAGGAATGGTAGCCGCCCCTCCGACTCCAGCTCGTGGGTGAAACTGATGTTGTTGTGGATTGAGTTGATCGCCGTAAGAGCTTGCTGGACCTGATCCTCTTTGATGATCGTGAAGATATTGTCGACATAATGCACCCATCGATGTGGCAGTTTACCTTCTTGTGCTAGCTTCTCCTCCAAAAATTCCATAAAAACTTCGCTTAAAAACGGGGAAAGAGGGTTTCCCATTGGGGCACCACGTGTTTGTTTGAAAAATTCTCCCCTGAAGGTGAAATAGCAGAGTCTAGCCAGTTTCAAATACATTTTGGCTCGTGCTTTCCATTGTTCTCCTGATCATTTTATTAGAATCCACTCCTCAAGTAACGCAAGTGCTTCTTTGACCGGAATACTGGGAAAAAGTGCCTTGACGTCAAATTACACCATCGTATCGCCATTTTCCAAAGGTCCCCTGGACAAAACCTTTGAAGTAAATTCTGCCGGATTCGCTGCTGATCTGGTAACAAATTTTTTTTCCATGTTATTGAATTCCTTGACTCACCACTTCGCAATTTTCTGAGTGGGGGCGTTTTCTGCTGACACAATTTCACGCTTTTCATGGCCTGGCTTGTGAATCTTCGGAAGTCCTGTGATCCTTGGCAGCGATGGGTTGGTTACTTTTAAGAATTTCTTGAGGTCCTGAATCCATGGTTCACATTCTTTCAGCACTTTCTCCACTCTTTTTATTGACTCAGGCAGCGGATTATTTCGTAGACTGAAGTATGGTCCCGTATTTATTTTTTCCCGATTTCTATTGTCGTAATCGGCCTTGTCCATGATCACTAAGGCATCCCCTTTATCCGCTTTCATGTAGTAAACCGACAGATTTTTGAGCTCATTGATGATCCTATTCTCGTCCTGCTTTCCGACCCATCTAGTTTCTTTTCTCAGTGTATCTGCAGTGCTGGCTCTTATCCTTTGTTTTTCCTCTGCCGTCAGTCCATACATGCTCGAAAGTCTATTGATCCCGGCTTCGATTTCTATGACGATATCTTCAGGTTTGGCGTTCGCGTTAATGGAGTATCTTTAACTATATATTCATGCTGTTCCATTATAACTTTGAGCCACTTATACATATATATACATAAAAGGTACTCTCTACGATAGGTAAATCTCTCTTGAGAAATTTACCTAAAATTACATGTAGTGGCCTGTGTATACCTGCAAAAATCTAACGTTACCTCCCGTACTATCACTTTTTATGGATTAGCTTCTCGTGACCTCCAGCCATCAGACGATAAACCTGCTCAGTTTCAAATAATCTGTTTGCTTGCATCTAAGAGATAAATTATTTACTCCATTTTTGGGCCTTCGGAGTATAATTTATTGTTATCTTGCAAATAAATATGCATTGATTCTCAATGATTGAATCATTTGTACGATAAACAAACCAAAATATAATTCAGATCTGCGTAATACTATTTAAAGCGTTCTCACCTTTCGGAACAACTTTTCAATGATATCCACTGCTAATTACGCGAGAAACTTTACTTAAGTGTCTTCGATGTAAATTTATTAGCTCGCTTTCTACAGAGAATTCACAGAGTCCACGTAGAAATGACATCAAAGAACAACAGACAGTTTGGTAATTTAATTAGAGCTAATGGTAATAGGTGACATCTCGAGTTTGGTCACTCTATTGGAAATAAAAATATTTTAATCTTAGATCGCAACTTACGTTGTGTACGTTGCTGTTAACCGCTTAAGCTGTATTTTATCCAGGCGACGGAAATCCTATTGATTTTCCCGCCTATCTTATGCAATTCATAATCTTATTGATTCGCTACCACACGTTCTGATTTAGCATGGAGAAATGCGGTTTCTCACTCTGGGTTAGTCCGCGACAACTCGTCAAGATGCTGTCGTTCAGACTTGTTGTTCTTCTGGTGTTCAAAAAAGCGATTTCGACGGTTCATTACATCTTATCCGCGATGTACCACATCTTTTTTGTGTTAGTTTATTGGAGAAGGGTGATTTTTAATTAATTTTAAATATTCTTGTCATTTTAATGGAAACAAGTGGTTTTAACTAAAACATGTTTGGATTCCAGGTCGTTCAGCAGATGCCAACTATTGCCTCGAATAAACAACCAACGATTGCCATTATAACCGCTCAATATTGTGAAAAGCTCGCCGTGGATGCTATGCTGGAGAATAAAGAAACATTCGTGCGTTACACAACAGTTGGTAAGTGCTTATAACAAGCATAAATCTTAAGAACTGATTTGAAAACAAGTAAAAATTGTAACAAATAATAACAAATCGCTAATGAACAAAATTAAACAAATGTAGCGTCTACAGAGTGAGTTGCACAGTAGTCGTACAAAACTGACCCACCACAGTTCATACTAAACTTTTGCAGTGTTTGGCGGCTTTTTATTAACGACATGTAATGTTTCTTTTTATTTTTCAAAATTTTACATTTGTTGACCAAACCAAACCCATTAAATTCGGAAGACCCCGATTCAAGGCAAAGTACCCTTCGAAAAACGATTGATAGATCATCTTTGAATGGATTAGACCGAACTTGGCATAGGAAGCGACGATTTGGTAAGAAGAGTTCACAAGGATACAGTGAAATCCTTTCTGTGAAAATAATTTGCCGGGGAAAGTTTGTTTGCTTTGTGTTTTTGTGTTATCTCACCATGTTTGTCCTTTGTGTTTTGCTTGATTAAACATTTTGTGTTACTGTGGTTGTTAAAATAGGTTTAACATTTCGGGAAATTTTCCGCGACGAGTGCGTTTCATTGAAGCCTCTTTGAGTGATTATGCCGAGTACATAGTCCCAATTAACTAATCTGCAAAAGATGTTTAATATTCTGATAGTGCGTAAAGCGTATCCCATTTCTATTATCGATGAGCTCAAATGGAATTTCCGATTTGACATTATTGTGTACATGTACATTCATAAGCCAATTTTTAAGGTGGAATTTCAATTTAATCTTCGTATTTAGGGTCATCATGTTATGCTTATTTTATGTACATACGAGTATGTGAATAAATGTATTGACTACACATAGTCTGCTGCCATTCAACCATTCTTCTTTGTCAAAATGTATTAAATATGCAAGGGGAGTTAACTGCTTCACTAACACATTACTCATTTAAACAGAAATAATCAACGTTTAAGAAAATCTAATTTATGTATATGAGACCATGCATCAGACCAAATTGATATGACGAAAACAACCAAATCTGAAATAATTGAAGTCTTCTCATTGAGTCATAATTCAAGTGCCCATTGTGTATTCTGCGATTGAAAAATTCAGGCTTGTTGCAATTTAGTTGTATCGCTTTGCAATGTTTTCGAGACCGAAGCATATTTGAAATCAAAAGAAGTTATTTAGTGCCAACCTACCGTGAATAATTCGATGACTCCAAAAACACTCATTTTGGGGAGTCAAGTTTAAAAAATTCGGAATAAAATAAAATATCGTCCTGAGATCCATCGAATGATTTTTAGCGTTAGTGGATGCTTGGTAAGCACAAGAAATTAATCGCATAAGTTAAGTACTTGTAGTGAATGTAGGTAGATATAAATGTCTGTGAAGGACTACAGCGTTGGTCTGCTGCCTCAGCGGAAGAAGATGGTGAGATCCGCCGTGATTGGCCCTGTCTGGGGACGCGTGAATGCGCTGGCAGGCTAGCGTTGCGGTGTCGTGGGGCGGGTTCTTTCTTCCTAGCACAAGATCTACTACAAAAACATTTTTTCGAATTTGAAAATGGTTCTTTTATTATCGACTGGAGTCGAGAAAGGAGGTAACCGGCTAAGGACTATGAACTCGCTGGTTCAGAGGACAAATGGGGCCTTACGAAAACGGACGGACTTGAAGAGACTTCGTCGTTACCGACGATACTTATGGTCCCCAAATAAGAGTGGGGCGTCCAGGTGGAAGCGGTGCCCCCTCGCTCCCTCCCAACTGGATCAAGATCCAAACGTAGACGTGGCCATGAATTTCCCATTTAAGTGAAAAATTCATACAAATATATTTGCATGAATTTTTCCATCAAATGAGAAATACAAACGTCGCCAATTTATGCTATAGCATTATGCGATGAAATCACATAACTCTATACCAAAAGGGCACGTGAGCGGAAGGCCACTCTTCCCGGGCAAGAGCACCTAAAATGCAATAAAAGGGGAGAGCTCGGCCGATGGCTAGCTCATTTTAGTGGAGTGGCCTGCCATCGTTGCGAGTCCCATACCCGGTCAGGTTCCCACCGAAAGGAAAGGCCGAATCTTCAAATTTTTATAATCCATTATTTTTACTGTCGTGTACGGAAAGTCGCAAATACAATCTTTCTTATATTATATATTTAAAGTATTTATTTTCCAAATAGAGAAAAAGGAAACGAACAAATTCTAGGCGCATATCAATCATTGATATCCATAATATTCGCGAAACGATAAATCATCAGAATAAATATATTCAAGTTAGATATACTATACATATATGAATGTATCTGTTCAAAACAAAGTATTTGTCGTATAATCTAAATTTATACATAAAGTCTAGTTATAAAAGGATTTGTAACATTATATGTTAAATAAAAAATGTGTTAGAAAGGTTCAATTCAACAGCTTAGGATTAAGTGCATATGTTCATCACATTATTGTCTCACAATAGTAACCCCTAAACAATACCAAATAAATTGAAAATAGAGTATATTTGAGGCGTTCAAACAAAAATGAATCGAAAGAATTAATAAATTCAATTTGATTTATCAAAGCTGAATGATTCAATCCCCATTCAATCGCGTTATTCACAATTATCCATTTAACATTCTTAAAATATCTCGAGACATCAATAATTTATTTACTTTGACTATTTTTTATTAATAACCAAAGGATACTTACCCACATCCTCGCCGGGCGCCCGCTGGTAATGTGAGTGTTGCCTAAAATCCTTACAATTAAAGAAAATGGTGCGGTAAATTCCAAATGAGACTCTTGCACTGAACATAAGACAACTTCCTTAAGAAGATATGATGTCGAGACAAGCTGGTATGGGTCAACTATCATCATATATCATTTGATTAAAAAAATTTTTCCTTTAACTCCTTTAGCCTTTGGGCCGTTCGGGTTTGTATATCGTCGATGTTTAAATTGTCCAATTTTCCAATCTCTTCGTCCAATTTTTCTTATTTTTCACACGCGAAGCGACTGTCTTGGAATATCTGTGCCCTTTTATGAACAAAAATCACACTTGGTCGTCGGAAAGTGTGCTATTAAGCAAGGTTAGACCGTTCTTTTCATTTGACAGTATCGTCCGTTCTTGTAGCCTCCTCGTTGGTTCTATCAAACGCGTGATCTGCGAAAGTTGCTGGCTAAGATGAAAGAGCAAAGGAAAGAAACCTGCAGAAACCGTTGGGCTCGCGCTCAAAGTGCACTCGACGTCAGACCGGAAAACGAAAAGCAGCGCGACGGCATTTTATTTTCGTACACTCCGAACCGATTATTTAATGAAATTTTCAACATCAATTATGAACAAAGTTTCACTATCTGGAAACATCATCACATTTCTTGTTTCGCCACTTATCTCTTGCAAACGCCCCGGATCCAACATTGGTTCGTAAAATAAACAGTATCCTGTTCATTCAGATATTATGATATCACTTTCTCAATCCCATCCGGCATTTCCACGTCCTCGACTTTTCCTCTTAAAGCAACGTAGGCAAAAAATTGCGACGCTGGCAACTTACTAGATTTGAGCCCATCAGATAACCAAGGAGCTTTAACTTTGGAATGTCGTTACCGGTGTTTCCATGTTTCTCATTCGTCCTCAGGTACCTGATTATTTTTGGGAGCTATAGACTAACTTTACACAGAGGGTTTAAGGGAGGGAGAAAGCTTTGCACACCCAGGCAAGAGCACTTCCACCACACATGTTGATGAGCACTTTCCTAGCCATTCACTCTTCTCACGATAAAGGTAAAATTTGCATCATTCATGAAATGTTTCAATGATGTTGTTGCAAATCTTTTCACTTCACAACACACATTTCCCGCTGCGTCATTAAACTCGTATTGTGATTTAGCCAACATATCTAACGGTTGGAAATTACTCTTCGCGATCTTAAAATATTAAAAAATATATTTTGCTTTGTATTCGGAACAGAAAGACACGATACGATATGCCAGCAAGCACAATCAAATAGTCAAAGCTTTACTTTTTTTAGCTGCTGTTAGGCAGACTCCCCGGGATCCTTGTGGTTTCGCGATCTCAAGTGGACTCCCGATCCGTCCAAATCTTTCATAATTTCCCTGTGTCGCAACTGTAAATCGAATGCAGCTGCTCGCTCAGCCGAGTAAGATTGCATTGGGCAATGCAATACACGGATGGGATGCACTAAATCAGTGTTCTAATGCCGGAAATTTTAATTTACAGATTTGAATTTTTAAAAATTATCAGACGTAAAGAAAAATGAAAAAGATTTGAAATAATAATAAAATATAATTAAAAGGAAAAGTTTAAGTTTAATATCAAGGAAAAGGATATACAATTTACATTTAATAACAATAATAAAAAAAATATTTTATAATTTATAAATATGAATGAAAGTATTGGGTTTTTTTCCAAGTCTGCAATTAAAATTTCGGATAAGTGTTAGGAAGGTTTTCGAGCAGTTTGCTTTGGTGACTGCTCGATTACTACATACAGTTTTTAATTTTATATAGAATGCTTAAAATCTTCTCCTCGAAATGAATGATTTTCGAATTATCGACTAATTCACGGTTGGTAAGGGATTATTTTAAAAGTGGATTAATTTAATTTTCCCTATTTTCCGTATCACATATAAGCTTTAAAAATTTCTCCATGCTTCATTAATACGAAAATTAAAAAAATATTTAACAAATAATCCTTAATTAGTATTGTTTCCATCAAAGCGCTATTTATTTTTCCTTTCTCGACATATATATATATATATATATATATATATATATATATATATATATATATATATACATATATATATATATATATATATATATATATATATATATATATATATATATATATACGAGGTGTGTTCAAAAAGTATCACGAATTTTGAATTTTCGCGGGCTACGTATATTCGAATTTCGATTTTTTTGTGGCATTATGTTGGTACTCATGTCTGTCACTTATGCTGATAAGCTCGGCCATTTCGAATGTTCACTTAATTGGTGATAGCTGCTTTACTTGCACGTGTTTTCAATCGTCTTCGATTTTTACTTATTCAAAAAAATGGATCAAAGAACGTGTATCAAATTTTGTGTGAAAAACGAAATTAAGTGCGCGGGTGCATTCCGAATGTTGACTGTGGCATACGGAGAAGCTACCTTGGACCGAAGCAACGTTTATCGGTGGTACAAAATGTTTTTAGAAGGCCGAGAAGATGTGAACGACGAAGAGCGTGCCGGACGCCCGAGCACTTCAACAACAGACGAAAAAATTAATGAAGTGGAGAAAATGGTATTGGCCAATCGTCGAATCACCGTTAGAGAAGTTGCTGAGGACCTAAACATATCGATTGGCTCGTGCCATTCGATTTTTATCAACGATTTGGGCATGAGACGGGTCGCCGCGAAATTCGTACCAAAATTGCTCAATTGCGATCAAAAACAGCAACGCATGAACATTGCTAATGAAATGTTAAACTCTGTCCGCGACGAACCAAATTTGCTCCAGAGGGTCATAACTGGTGACGAATCGTGGGTTTATGGTTATGACGTGGAAACCAAAGCTCAATCATCTCAATGGAAGCTGCCGCATGAACCAAGACCGAAAAAAGCGCGCCAAGTTCGGTCGAATGTGAAAGTTTTGCTGACAGTTTTCTTCGATTGCAGGGGCGTGGTGCATCATGAGTTCTTACCACAGGGAAGAACGGTCAATAAGGAATATTACCTGCAAGTTATGCGCAATTTGCGGGAAGCAATCCGCCAGAAACGCCCGGATTTGTGGGAGAACAAAAATTGGCTTTTGCACCACGATAACGCCCCTGCTCACACATCGTTTCTTGTGCGCGACTTTTTGGCCAAAAACAACACACTAATGATGTCGCAGCCACCGTATTCCCCAGATCTGGCCGCCTGTGACTTTTTCTTGTTTCCTAAACAGAAGAGGCCCATGAAAGGACGACGTTACGCTACGCTTGACGAGATAAAGACGGCATCGAAGGAGGAGCTGAACAAGATTTAAAAAAATGGTTTTTTGAAATGCTTCGAAGATTGGAAAAACCGTTGGCAGAAGTGTATAATATCTCATGTGGATTACTTTGAAGGGGACAAAATAGATATTCATGAATACATAAATAATTATTGAAAAAAAACAAAATTCGCGATATTTTTTGAACACACCTCGTATATAGCGTGATAATGATCATATCACCTTGTGGAGTGCCGATACATTCGATCATGACAATGAGATCTCTAACTATTTCTAAGCGAAGGCCCGAAAGGGTCTGTAGTGCCACGAAAAAAAAAATATATGTATATATATATATATATATATATATATATATATATATATATATATATATATATATATATATAGATAGATATATATATATATATATATATATATATATATATATATATATATAGATAGATAGATATATATATATATATATATATATATATATATATATATATATATATATATATATTCCGGGAGTAAGTTGCTCCCTTCTTCAGTGTTATATAACTGTTTGGAACCGCTAAAAATTTAAGTGATTTGCTTAAGATTCCTTGCATAATAAAGGGTTTTCTAATAAGAGGTGTTATTTTGATATTAAAAGAAAAATGCCATTTTCTAATATAAATTATCGGATGTTTATTTCATTATAAAGAGGAAGGTATGCCGTTAATAGTGAAAAATAACATCAGGCTTTTGATGAAATTTTCCATAACCAAATCGCAAATTGGCTGCCCTATGTCCTCGATAGCCTCACGAATTCCATCTTTGAGGTCTTGAATCGCCGCTGGGCTGTTAGCGTAGACCTTCTCTTTCACGTGACCCAAAAGGAAGAAGTCGCAAGGTGTTAAATCACAAGATCTCGGTGGCCAATTGTGATCACCTCTTCGAGCGATAACACGGTCCGGAAACTTTTCCCGTAAAAGATCAACGTAGCGCCGTCTTGTTGAAAGTAAATTTTATATCTTACAGACTAAATAATCCAATAACAAAATGGAACGCAAAGAATAATTACAGCAATATTCAAATGAAAAAGAATAATAAAATGTCGATAATTGAAAGTTAAACTAGTAGTAAGTCTCTTAGTTTTTTCTTAAATGCTATGTAAGAAGAGGGGAAAGGACTAAGCTTAAGTAAACGTTGTCCAGATCAATACCATCCAATTCCAGCCATAAAAAATCATTAATCATCTCTCGATAGCGCAATCCATTCACCGTAACTATAGCTCCAGCCTCTTTTTCGAAAAAGTAAGGTCCAATGACTCCGCTGGACCATAAACCGCACCAAACAGTCACACGTTCAGGATAGAGCGGCTTTTCACCAATAACTCTTGGGTTTTCCGAGCCCCAGATGCGACAATTTTGCTTGTTGACAAAGCAACCGAGGTGGAAATGGGCCTCATCAATCAAGTTGATTTTTCGATGAAATTCCGGCTCATTTTCATGCATTTCAAGGACCCAATCAGCAAAGACACGACGTTGTTGATGATCGACCGGCTTGAGTTCTTGTATTAACTGAAAATTTTATAAGCCTTAAAACCCAAATTTTTATGCAAAATACGGTTTAATGACGTTTGTGGAATGCCTAATTCCAAAGAACGACGAGGAATGGACAAACCTGGGTTTTCTTCAACACTTTCGGTTACAGCAGCAGTATTCTCGGCTGTTCTTGAGTGACGTGCACGAGTTTTGTTCTTGACATCACTTAGTTGTCCCAACAGCTCGAATTTTTCCACCAATTTCTGTATTGCGGTCCGTCAAGGTGCTTCACGACGACCCAAAAATGTTCGAGTTTTACTAACCGTCTCTGCCAAATTTAGACCATTTTTATAGTGAATTTTAATAATTTCAATGCGTTGTTGAAATGTGTATCGTTCCATTTTTATAAATGGCGTAGTTTCTTCTTGTCAAATGTCAAAAAATGACAGCTTCAAAAGTGACATCTACCGAAATAGCGGGCTATACAAAATAACACCTCTTATTGGAAAACCCTTTATTAGCAATAGATAAACTTTTGAATCCAATGCTGCTCACTCTTAACATGTGAAATCCGTTGCGAAACTGGTGACCTTTATAATTTTTTTCTTAAACTTTAAAATCTGATCATTTCTAAAATTCTTAATATTGGCTTGTTCGATAATTAATCCCTATATTTTCAAGTTTTTCATTTTTATTTATATTAACAACAAATATTAATCAATGATCTATTGACAATTTTGTTAGATGACCTTCGAAGAAGCCTTGGTTTTTAGAAGCAAAGAACTGGTCCAACTACTTTTTAACAGCCTGATTGGAATCGAAAGTTTTGAAGGGAGCAATATAAATAATAGTCCGATTGTTCTAAGTCAGGGCTGTAGGATGGATATGGCGTCAGCTTCCAATTGAACTCCTTTAGTTTTTGACGGGTTATCAAAGAAGTGTGGGGTCTAGCGTTATCACGATGGAACATCACGCCTTTGCGATTCAGGGTGTTCAGGGCGTCTTTTCTTGATTTGATAGTTGACGACTGTAGACATTCGAATCCATAGTTTGGTCTCTTAGAAGCAGCTCGAAGTAGACTATACCCTTGTAATCCTACCACACAGAAAGCATAATCTTCATTTGGCGAATATTGGCTTTGCATGTCGATTATGGGGGAACATCTTGCTTGGTTCATGACCCTTTTCGAACTACGTTATCGTAAACAATCCATTTTTCATCACCAGTTATGCTTCGTTTTAAAAATGGGTCTTTTCGGTTACCATTCAGGAATATGTTAATGCGTTTGGTGAGGTGAATTTCCTTTAATTCGTGAAGAACCCACACATCCAGTTTGTTTACGTATCCAAGATGTTGTGAGTGCAAGTAAATGGTTGAGTTCGATATGTCGAGCTTCGCTGCTATCTCTCAAGTAGTCATACTCTGGTTGGTTTCGATTAACGACTTTATTTTGTCATCATCAGTAGTGGTTGGACGACAAGTATGTGGTGCATTTTGCACATTAAAATTTCCAAAACGAAAGCGAGCAAACCAACGCTGACACTGGTGTTCAGTAAGGCAGTCCTCACCAGAAACTTCAAACAAATTCTTTCGAGCTTGCATCGCATTTGTGCCCTTTCGGAAGTAAAGCAATAAAATATGCCGATAATACTATCTTTGATTGTCCATTTTCAAGTTTATTTTCAACCAACTTGTTATTTACTAATGACGCTCAGTTTTTGTTTAATCTTTAAAATAATATATAATAATATAAGCTACACAATCCCTACTACATGAAATGTGGGCACTTAGTCTATAATGTGAACACAAAACACAATTTTAAATATAAAAATGATTTAATAGCCACACAAAATACATAAAACGGTTGAAATAATTTAGTCGTGGTCTCACGATGCCGCCTGTAGCAGGAAATCACGCCGGCTTGACTTGATCGGAACTAATGTTAATTTGTTTTCCGTCTATTTCCAATTTGCATACACTTTCATATCGCTCTACAACTTTGTATGGTCCTTCATACGTAGGCTCCAATGGCTTCCTTACTCGGTCGATACGGACAAAAACGTGTAAGCATGTCACAAGATCCTTATGAATGAAGATTTTGCGCTTGTCATGACGTGATGCTGGAGTGGCTCGTACAGTCTTCATATGTTCGCGAAACATTTGGACAAATAATTTGGGATCCGGCGGCATGTCTTCGTCGAAGAAAAATTCACCGGGAATTCGTAGAATAGTCCCGTACACAAGTTCCGCAGCTGTTGCGCCAATACTATATTTCTTTGATCCTCGTACTCTACTTCAATCCGTTCTTGATTGTTGGGGCACCGCAGGGTAATATGCCGTCGTTCGGGGTTTTCTGCAGCCGACTAAGTGTGTTAGCAATTGGAAAAGGATGGAATGAAACTGAGACCCCTGGTTCGACGTTAGAACGCTCGGGGCTCCATAGCGTTCACCAGTTGGAATAAAATGCGGCGGCGATTTTGTCCGCCGAGATAGTTTTGATGGGAATAACCTCAGGCCATCTCGTAAATCGATCAATTATCGTTAAAACATACGAATATCCTTTTGACGGCTTTAGTGGTCCAACGATATCAATATGCACGTGACTAAACCTTGTATCAGGCATATCAATTTGACCTTGTGCAGGCTTCGCATGTCGTCCAATTTTACTTTGCTGACATAGGAGACAAGTCCTAGCCCATTTGAGTATATCTTTGGACATACTTGGCCACACATACTTTTTAAACACAAAAGCTTCTCGTAGCTCTGCCGCTGGGATGAAACGATGAAACAAGTCAAAAACTTGCCGTCGCAGTGGCTTAGAGGCGTAAGACCGAATGTTGTTCGTTGAAACACCGCAATAAAGCTGCCTCGCTATCGTCTAGACCTAGTCTCCGGAATCGCACGTTCGTTTCGCCACGAAGTAGATGATTCAATTCTGTGCCTTCGCTAAATCTTCGATTGTCACAGCAACTGACATTTCAATAGCGGTAATTCGGGATAGCGCATCGGCTGTTTGATTGTCGCTTCCGGCTATGTGAATAATATTTGTTGAAAATTGCCCATTGAAATCGAGTTCCCTAAGTTGTCTCGGAGATGCTTTGTCAGCTTTTTGTTTGAAGGCGTATATGATGGGATTATGATCGGTTTTAATAATGAGCTGCCGTCCCTCAACCATGTGGCGGAAGAATTTTATGGCACTTTAAATCGCCTGCAGCCCCCGATCATAAACACTTTTTTGCGCTGCGCTTCGATAAATTTCTTTGGCAAAAATCCGAGCGGTTCCCAAACGTTGTTGTTTAATTGCTCGAGAACTGCTCCCATCGCAGAGTCAGAAGCATCGCATTTGACTGCCAGCGTAACATTTTCGATTGAATGTCGGAGCAAAGTTGCGTTGGCAATTTTCCTCGAAAGCTCCATCTGTTTGTGGTACGGTTATCTTTTCTTCTTGCTCTGGTGAGGAACTCATGGAGAGGTACCTGAATAGCTGCTGCATTTTTAAGCGATTTCCGATAGAAATTGATCGCTCCTAGAAAGCTGCGCAATTTCATGACAGTTGCTGGTTATTTAACGTTTAGGATTGTTTCAACTCTTGCCGGAATAGGCCTTATACCGTGATGTTCAACGAGATGTCCAAGATATTCGATAGTCGGTTTTCTCTATGTTTATAGAAAGGCCATACTCACGCAGTCTGTCCAGGATGATTCTTAAATGCTCACGGTGTTCTTCGTGTGTCTTAGAGGCTATTAATATATCGTCAATGTACGAATAAAAAAATGCAGGCCGCGTAGAGCGTTGTCAATGTCGCGCTGGAAGGTTTGCGCGGTGTTGCACAAACCAAACGTCATCACCTTAAATTCGAATAATCCGAATGGCGTTATAACGGCAGTCTTCGGAACATCCTCAGGAGCCACCGGAATTTCAATGGTATATCCGCATCAAGTCGAGCGCCGAAAAAAACCGTGTAACCATTGAGTCTGTGAGCAAAATCACTAAGATGAACAACGGGATATTTTTCCGGGATGGTGATTGCATTCAAACGACGATGGTCACCACAAGTCTCCATTGGCCAGTTTTCTTTTGGAGTCGGTATAGTGGACTTGCCCACTGACTGCTTAACGGCTAACAAATTCCGTTAGACCCTAATGGAATCTACTTTGCATTAGAGGCTAACGAAATTCAGGTCGAATATAAGTCTCAGGTCCTCGTCGACCCGGACTGAAAACTGAAATAAGTTACCACAAACCAACAACGTAGGATATTTATATGAATTTCTTATTCTAAAGTACAGGAAAAAGTACAGATAAGCGTGCTCGATTTTTAGCTGAAATTATAAGAAATCGGGTTGACCTTCTATAGATACATAATTTGTGGTTGTGAAAACGATTTTGTCGGTATTTTAACTTACCAAACTAAGAGCTTCTGAAATAACGATAGAAAAATCACGCGTTCGAAACATTTCTGGCTTTTAACATAATGTGTACTGAGCATATGTTTTCAAATATAGATTTTAGCCCTTTTATTTTCCAATTTAGCTATGTTGTTCCAAATTCAAGGTCAAGTTTTTTTTCTATCCTAAACTCCAACTACCTTTAGTCCAAGGCCTAATAGTCCATCCAATGAATTAGATCAGGATAAACTTCAATCAATCCTTACTGTACAAAAATTGTTTGTATCTATTATGTATGGGTTTATTTCAGCTCATTCTCGACATGAGCCCGTACGTTTTCGATTAGACGAATTAACTCCTTGACGTAAAGCTCGATCTTTCAAAGGTATTTGATGACTGTTTCATCAAAACATCTTAATAATAGATCCATCTGCATTCAATGCATGTTTCAACCCTCACTTTCGATTTCTTTTTCGAATTGATTCAAATTGTGTTAACTAGAAACAAGTCAAATTACATTACAATTGAAAGTAGGACAAACCCGTGGGTTTCCATTAGTCTAAGTCCATTGAAAATCAAACTTTAAAAGGACCCATGTTTGCAGTCCACTATTAATAACCAAGCTTCAATTACATCATTATCAATAACAACATCACATTTCATTTCAGTTGTATATTTTTATTTCCATTTATATACTCACTATTCCCATTCTTAATATTAACGAGCACATCCTTTAGCTCGGAGCACAAAATATGCACATTTTGGAACGGCGCCAAGTGAAAGAATCTTGTTGGCTATTATGTCCTTCACACAATGTCAATTTATGTGCGACAATGATCCCAAAGATTTAGCATAGAAACAAGATTCTTTGCTTAATTGGATCATTTCTTTTCGTCACAAAAATCTTTTGTAAATTGCACATTTTTTCGGGCACATGTAAATTTCATTTGTAGCAAATATGTAAATCAAATCTTCGATAAAATGTTAGTGTTAATGTTTTTTTCCAATTTACTCATCTAGGTGAGTCTAACGTCTACACTTTGGGAAATATTGGAGCACATCGTATTGTGAGCACAAAACTGCCCTCAGTCGGAAGCACCCGCGAGGCCATGACCGCAACCGGAAACACAACCACGCGATTGCTAGGAACTTTCCAAAAGGTCGACTATGTTTTCATTGTGGGTGTTGCTGGTGGTATGCCTCACTATACTGATTACAAGAGACATGTCCGTTTGGGTGATGTGGTTATTTCTAGTGGAGAGAAGTTGAGGAACATTACGAATGGGTAAGACTAGATGTCATTGATTTTCTTCCTCATTTTAACTTACTATTTTCTACAACTTCCAGCAATGCCAACCGCAAAAATAGTCCTTACGTTTACGTTTACGCAAACGGAGACGAAATCAAGACATACTATCCGAAGAACGATTGCCTACAAAATCTCGCTGAGAATTTGCAAGCTGATCCACAAGGCAAAAGACCGTGGGAATTCTATTTGAAGGAAGGGTTGCTGAATCTTCAGAACAAAACCGAGGCAGCATTCGATCGGCCAGCAGCCAACACAGACAAGCTCTACATGAACATTGGCAACAACGAAGTCATAGAAGTTGCTCATCCACAACCTTCAGATGCAGTCGATGGGCTCCCTGCAACTCGTTTGCATTTAGGACCAATAGGATCCGGACGTGATTTAATCAGGTCTGATAACCTCCGAACGGAATTTGCAAAGAAACATGCTCTCCTGGCGACTGATGTCGAGATGAGTTCTGTTTTGGATAGTGTAATTGGTAACTGTAGAGACAGCTTCATTCTTGTTAAAGGTAGTGTAAATTTTTTTACAAATATAGTATCAATCAGTTTTAATATTTTATTTCATCATTCACTCCAGGCATTTCCGATTACAAAGATGGCACAACGACGAAAAAATGGCAAAACTTCGCATCACTTGCAGCTGCTGCTGTGATGAAGAGTATAATTTGCGGAATGGATGCACCAACAAACGTTTAGACTTAAATCTGCAAACATAGTTAAGGTGTTGAAGTAATTTTAGCTTTAAGTAGATTTGATGATACGGTATTTTATCTGAGAAGGATTTAAAACGCATATCCCTAATTCAATAAAAAGAAACACTACAATTAAGCTTTATTACATATACTATATTTATAGCAATTAGGTACGTAGTTCAAACCAAAACTTCTGGTCTTCAAAATTTAATTTACAAACCTATTTATTTAACGTTGCAAATTATCAAGCCTTTGAGTGATTCGTAATAATTGCTAGAAAATCTTTTTAAATTAAATTTATTCGTATCCTTTTTCTACTTATCAATGATGAAAATAATGTTTACCATAGGATAATATATTTGTGTACATAAATGTATCTATTTTATAATTATTTCATTAACAAAATGTTTTTATTATTTGTATGATGAATTCAATAAATACTTTTAAGACATTTTTGCATATTTTTAAATAATAATCATGTATGAACATTATTCCACACATCGTGTACATTAGATATTTTGATTTTAAAGTGCATTTAGAAAGCTCCATATTGAACAAAACATTTCTATTGTGACTGGGTGATGAAAGTGACTAGTTGGTATGATGAGACAATAATAATACACACGTTAATTGATACATATTTGTATTGAACACAATAGACATGTTACATCGGGAAAGGCCGATACGAGACTGACTGTCAAAGGAACGGCACATAGAAAATAACGATTCACAATAGTCTCCCCCACTTAATTAAAACATATAGAAATATAATTTTAATTCTATTATTCGGTGACATAGTCTTTCAAGAAGTTTGGAGGACATCGTTGACGAGCAGATCTGCGTGGTGGTAGCGTCGGGTTGTTTGTGTTCCCGTCTGCTGGTGTCTGTTGGTCAGGAGTGCCGGTAAGTGTTTCTGGCTGATTGACACCTGGCGCAGTCAATGGCGTAGGCTGTGTGTCCATTGGTGGTAACTCATCAGCTGGCATGTGTCGATAAGGAACACCTGGGCTTGGGGCTGGTCTTTGCTGAGATGGAAAGATGACTTGTTTCTTCGGGACCATTGTTGAAATTAGTTGGTCGATGTGCCTTTTTATAGTTCGGCCTGAGTCTAAGTCAATGATATAATGGTACTGACCCAGTTTTTGTTCGACTGTCCCAAATTGCCAGCTATCTTGATTGTTCAGGTGCATTCTTGCCTGAACTCTGTCTCCCATTTGGAATGAGCGGATGTGACAGCTGCTTTGGCTCGTTGGCATTACTGCTTTTCTGTTAGGCAGGAGAGCATCAAGGCGTATTCTAATTTTCCTTTTCAGGTAAAGTTCTGCTGGTGACCGTCCGGAGGCTAATGGTGTGGCACGGTATCGAAAAAGGATATTTTGTACTTTTGTGGCTATTGGTGATGAGTCTTCAGCTGCAGCTTTCAATCTTCTTTTCAGGGTTTGTATATTTCTTTCTGCAAGGCCATTAGTTGATGGGTGACCTGGCGCAATAAACTTCTGAAACATTCCCCTTTCTTTACAGTGTGTCTGGAACTCTTCACTTTTAAATATGGCAGCATTATCTGATACTAGGACAGATGGGTAGCCATGCACAGAGAATATGGTTTCTAGGAGTGTGATAGTTGATGCTGATGATGGTGCTTCTTTGAGTATTCGAACTTCAGCCCACTTGGATTTTGCATCGACACGCATTAAGAAATAATGGTTGTCAAGGGGGCCTGCATAGTCAATATGTACCCTCTCCCAGTTGTCATCTGGTGGGTCCCATGGATGAATAGCGGCTTTCTGTGGATTGTGCCGGACTTGGGCACAGGATTCACAGGTTTTAACAATTTGCTCGATGTCCTTGTCTAAACGTTCCCAATATACATATCGTCTGGAAAGTTGTTTCATTTTTGTAATGCCCAAGTGTGAGGCATGCAGTTCTTCCAGGATTTGGCGTTGTAGAGATTTTGGTATGACTAGGCGGTCCAATCTGAAAAGCATACCGTTAAAGATGGTGAATGGTTCATCTCTTTGACTGGTTCTGAGGCTGGTCATCAGGGTTTGAAGGTTTTCATCTTTGGCTGTTTCTTCAATAATAGTTTCTGAAGTTATAGCTGGGCTGGAGATTTGAAGTATAGTTTCAGCATACAACGCATTGACTTCTTCATTCATTGATGTTTCAGATGTTCTGAGCAGTTGGGGAATTGGAGCCCGAGGAAGACAATCTACGTTCTCGTTGTCTTTTTCCTTTTTTACAGCGTACCGTGAAGTCCAATCCACTTAGAAAAGAGGCATAGCGTAAAAGACGGGCAGATGTCATCTGAGGTAATGCTCGATGTTGATGAAAGATACGAGAGAGTGGC
Organism: Odontomyia ornata; assembly: GCA_963969285.1. NCBI lineage: Eukaryota > Metazoa > Arthropoda > Insecta > Diptera > Stratiomyidae > Odontomyia > Odontomyia ornata. Next base: position 464,294,988 of record OZ017739.1, read on the forward strand.
TCGTTATCAGTGACAAGGGTGAAGTTTCTGGCATAAACATAGTTGTAGAAGTGTGTGGCTGCGTAAATGATAGCTAAGGCTTCTCTATCAAGTTGACTGTAATTGCATTCAGCTTGGGTCAAAGCGCGAGAGGCATAAGCAATAGGCTTTTCATGACCTTCCACTTCATGACTCAAAACAGCTGCAATACCGGTCGGGCTGGCGTCTGTTGTGAGGATCAAGGGTTTTGCTGGATCGAAAGGTGTTAATACCCTTTCGCTACACAACTCCGACTTTAGGTTTAATAAAGCAGCTTCAGTGGTGGCTGACCAAACGAATTTTCCATCTTTTTTGAGGAGGCGTCGTAGATGAAAAGATTTTGTGGAGAAATCAGGAATGAATTTTGCATAATATGTCACCATACCCAAGAATCGTCTTAATTCCTCTACATTTTTAGGACGTGGCATGTTGAAGATGGCTTGAATTTTCACAGGTGACATTTCAACTTTATTAAATGAGACTATGTGACCAAGATAGCTGATACTTTCTTTGAAGAAGGAACACTTATTTTTATTTAGATGGAGATCGCTTTCCTTGAGTCGTTCTAAACAAGCAATCAGGTTTCTTGTACATTCTTCCATTGATGAGCTATGGCAGATAATGTCATCAAAATATGCTTCAACGTTTGATAGGCCATTGAGAATTTGTGAGAGTATTCTATTGAATTCAGATGGTGCTGTTTTGATACCAAAACTGACACGATTCATTTGAAATGTGCCCTTGTGTGTCGTGATTGTTTGGATTTTCTGTCCTTCCGCATCCACTTTGAAGTGTAAATATGCCTTATACAGGTCGAGTTTGCAGAAGTACTTTGAATTTCTGAGGCTGTGCAAGACTTCATCAATGCGACGAATTGGATGATTAGCTGAGACTAATTTTGCGTTGACTCCACATTTGTAATCAACACATAAACGAACCCCTCCATCAGGTTTAGGTATTACGACGAGTGGTGATCCCCAGTCGCTTGAGGATACTGAAGTAATAATACCTTGTGACTCAAGAGTTGCAAGTTCTTCCTCAACTCGCTGGCGCAGTGCAAAAGGGACATCGCGTTCCCTAGTAAAGATGGGTTTTACCCCTTCCCTGAGCTGAAGTTTTATTTCTAGGTTTGGCATGCGTTCTTCGCAAATAGTTGCGTATTGTCTGAGTATGTCTTCAAGAGGAGTGACAGCGTTGATTGTAACTACATGATCCGAAGTGAGCCGTTCTTTATCGATTTCTTTGAGATCAATTCCGAGAGTGCGAATCCATATTCGACCCAGAAGTGCATCAAATCCTGCAGGAACAATGAATAGGTCCGCATTAATTTCTCTATTTTTATATTTTACCGACAGTGAGACTTTCCCTAAGGGCTTTATTATATGAGCTGAGTAAGAGCGGAATGATACCTGTGTTGGTTGTAGTGTAGCATTGAGACCAAGACGTTTGAATTCTGTCTCTGATAGAAGTGAGAATTTGGCTCCTGAATCGACTTCAAATGCCTGTGGCTTGCCATTGAGAAACACTTTGACGATAAATTTATCAGAACCTGGGCTGAGCTCGTATAAGTCTTCAGTGCAGTGAATGTGACCAATACCATATTCTGAGTCAGAGTTTTGATCATTCTGAGAAGACTGTGTTGCGATGGCATGTGTCTTTGAATTTCGAAGAATGGTGGTGATACAGACCTTGGACACATGACCAATTTTCTTGCAGGAAGTGCATTTAAGCGCGTTGCGGTCGATTTTGCATTGATTTGCCTTGTGGTTTGCCCTACCACATCAATGCCCAAAGAACGATAGTCAACCCGTGTCATGTGTTGGGACTGTGAGCGTTGGTGTGAACTAGGACTTGTATTTCGACTTTGGTTGGGTTGTGATTTCCTATGTGACCTGTTGACCCTTGAGACATTGTTTGTGTCACTACTGAGATTGGTGAAATTATCTGGGATTTTGGTAAACTGGTTGCTTTCAAAACGTGATGCTTCCAATGCTGTGGCTTTGTTGAGCAGCTCATCGAAATTTTTGAACGCATAGTGTTGTAAGAGCTGTTCTCGAATCCAGTTGTCCGTTACTCCTCTAACAAATTGGGCACATAAAAAGGTGTCAGCAATGGAAATCACTGATTTGCATTTACATTCAACATAAAAATTACAATCTTTCGATTTCTCCTTCAGGGATGCAACGAATTCTGAGATTGATTGTGTTGGCTGCTGAGTAACATTTAGGAAATAATGCTGAGCGACTACAGTTGAGACAGGCGGTGACAACATATTTTTGAAAAGTTTGATTAGCTCAACCAATGGAATATCTTTCATGGGTTTCTCAGGACCCAATAATGCAGGTAAGCTGTTATAATGCGTAGAGCCAATTGATGCACACAACAATTGAGACATTGTGATAGGGGAATCCACATTTTTGAGACTACAGTAATTGTCAAAACGTTCTAAATAAGAAGTAAATCTTTCCTTCTTGGCGTCATATGATTCGAATGGTGAGACTTGGGGAGCTGAACCGGATCCACTTGTCCCCAATGCGGCAGTGAAGACTGAGAGAAATTGTTCGAATTGTTGTTGATCCATTTTCCCAGCTGGAGCTGTCTCGGAAACGACACGAAAATAATGGCGGCTACGCGACGGAATCTAACTGTTTCACTGTGTCACACTGGTTTTCACTGGCAGTTGCAAACGTTTTAATCCTCGTCGCCAACTTATTGTGACTGGGTGATGAAAGTGACTAGTTGGTATGATGAGACAGTAATAATACACACGTTAATTGATACATATTTGTATTGAACACAATAGACATGTTACATCGGGAAAGGCCGATACGAGACTGACTGTCAAAGGAACGGCACATAGAAAATAACGATTCACAATAATTTCGTATCCAGTTTTGGTCCGCCAGCTTTTTGCGGTATCGGAGGCAGGTTCTTATCTCGCTTTGCAAGTGACACTTTCTATTAATTATTTATGCGCATTATTACTCGAATAAAATATAAACCCTTCTATTGTTGAAAAAGTCACGAGTTCAAATTGTAAATCAAATGAGCCTTCAAATTTTCAGGAGGGTACGGGGATGAAGAAAGTTTTGCAAAATGTACCATTTAACGTATCCAATGAAAGATATTATATGGGGTCTCAAATATATATTTTTTGTAATCAAAATATTAGTTTTCAAGTTACTTAAGAAAATCCATGAAATTTGACCTTTGACAAAAACCATGCTCTTGATCTGCTAAGGACGGAAGAATAAGTGAGTACAACACATCAAGAACTATCTTTTCAAGAATCTTACCAAAACAAAGAAGGAGGGAAGTAGGGCGATAGTTTGGATGACATTGCGATCATCACATTTGAAGATAGGAAGAATGACGGCAATTTTCCATAGGATAAATTCAAATTAAAAATAATTTAAAGAGGAACGCAAAGCATGATGACATAATGGTCGCTCAGTTAGCCTACATCAAGAGAATCCATACCCGATTCAGTATGGAAGGACGAAAACCGGCTTGTACTCCCATGGAGAAACTCAGCGCTCAAGGGCCAGGAAAGCGCCCAATTTTCCGTACCTTTCGATTGTTGAAGGTCTACTCTACGGAGCACGCATGTACCTGTAACATAAACATAGCGTATTCCTGTAATCCCAAAATACGTCTACTTAGTGCAATGATACCGAGTTTGGTAGGTTTCCTGCTATAATGCGCTCTACTATTGGTGTTCCAGCGCAGAAGTGGTTCTTACAGACCGAAATAGTATAGGAAGGATTGTTCCTAAAAAATCAGTTACACCAGCTACTAACAACTCTATATACTCAATAGTTGTAGAATATATCGGATTAGGATAGACTGGGAAACTGGGAGGAAATAAAAGTCCTCGATGTCTAATGGTTGATCAATACGACAGAAGTGTTCTTTATTTATTTATCAAAATGTATTTATAACAATTTTTTCTACAATCATCAACAAGAAATTATTTTAATCGAAGGCAAATTCATTAAACCAAAATGTGCAACCCAGCAGTCATCGCAAATGTGAATTTTTATTGATCGCAGCTTGTATAAGCTGGGATTAAATAGAAAATTTGGAACTGCTTGTATGATCAGTAAATAATTAAGGTGAGTGATTTGCAAGGTAACATTTACATAAATCGTAAATATTGAACTATGGTACATTGTGTTTTATAAAAACAATGAAATTGATGAAACTGTTGAATTCTGCTAGCTTATATTTTGAGTCAATAGGAAGAATTTTCACCTATGTAATTTGCTTTGCTGCACTTTGTTCAGGAACTGAACACGTTGTACGGGCGCGAGTAACGATGCTGTTGAATCTGTCCCTTAGCGATTTAGCAGTTCCGGTATGGTCTTTGGCTTGTTCTGTAGATTTTCTTATTCGTATCTTTTCTTCAATATGTTACCAATTAGGAGCTACAACACAGAGTAACAAGTATTTTGGTTGCTGCTGGCACCGTGTGCTCCTTGATTTTTTGCAGTGTACTTGCAGGTTCCTGGATGTTGGAAAGCTTATTCGTGAAGACCTGCTGCGATGATTTGGTTATCGGCTCAGAGTTCGCAGATGCTGGCTGGTGCGTGATCGTGTTAAATTTCTCAGGTGGTATCTCTTTCATAAAGGAACTTAAAACAGCCATTTACTCGTTGAGTGATGACCAAAGCGTGACTTCTACGGGTTCTATAATGCAGTTTTTTGCTGTACGTATTATTCCTACATCTATCAATACGATTGTTGCAGATCAAGTGTGCTGGAACTGGCGGATAAGCAATAAAAAGACATGTTTTCTTCATCCTAAGCACTTTCCACAATGTGTGTTCACCCCTTGTGCTAAATGTTGGGCACATGATTCGGTTCTGCCTGTTTTAGAGCTCATCCAGGATGCAGTTAGGGTTTGTCATTTTGGCTCAGAGTGAAATAAACTTTACGATCAAAGTCTTCCATAATTTTGGGAGGTCCTGCATGAATTATGATGTAACGATGAGCATCTTGCTGGTGTGAAATAGCCGTTACGTGAATGAGGTCGTATCTGATGTTTTCAGTTATCATGAAATATCCATAAACGGAGGCTCCCTCCTTACTTCGTTTGAGGGATATACATTTTTGAGGGATTTGTAGAATTTCGAAAGCGAAACCAATTTTTTGTTTGGTATTTTGTATCATAGTGCTGATGGTATTTAGTGAAATGAAATTAAGGATGCTGAATGCTGAGTCTATTATAATCGATTTGTGCGTACCATCTTCTTAACCGACTTCCAAAAGAAAGAAGGTTATCAATTCATCGCGTATATTTTTTTTTTTGCTTTTTTTGTATCTTCACGCATAACTTTTAAACGGAGATAGATAGAAGAATCCTGTTTTCGGCAAATGATACGTCTTTCTTCCAGTTAGGTCCCGTTTAAAGGATAAGAAATTCAAGTAATGGTAAAGGACTTTTACCGTTAAAACTAAAAAAATTCCGACTTTCACCCCGATTTTCCAGCATAACTGATCGACGCGGGTAAGGATTTTGATTGTAGAGGTTTCAAATCAGGGGCAACATATTGAACTTAAATGTATCGGAACAGAATTGAAATCTTTCTAAGGGCTCTGTAGATATGAACAGTTAAATATGATATATTGACGTCGAGAAATTGAATTTAAATGATATTTCGTACGAAAAGTGCCAATTAGTTGGCACTCTGCAAGGATTTGTTAGAAATACCGAGTCCTTTGGTGACGGATGATAAAAATGATCAGTATCCTTAATTTCCAGCATAAACGGTACATTTTAGTCCATGATTTCTACCGGAAATAACCAATAAATTAATTTTAAATGTGGCAGAAATACAATTCAAAAATAGTAAAAGGGAACATTTCAGGATGCTTTTCTCTTCCGCATTCATTCTTTGCTTACCAATGAGCTTGGTATAGGATCCTTCTTACATCCTTAGACGTAAACGTTACATAAAGGATTATAAAATTCCCGGAAGAAATAATAAGGATTGAGTGATTGCAAATTATAGAGTTGACTCGTTATTTTCCAGTTAATATTACATGTACATTACAACATATGCCCAGAAATCTAAAATTAAGTGGTTTCCATACGAAAAACTGGCGAGAATCGCAACCTAAAAAGAGATACGTTTCCTGCTATACTTGATCATAACTGTACAGATGAAGATGAAAATGCATAGCCGAGTTTTCATTGAACTATATGGTATGATTTTCTTGAAACTTTCGTGAAAACTAGGTGCCATAGTTAACTGAAAACGGCAATGGGTATCGAATAAACGTGAACGAATGATGCGGTTAAGAAGGGTATTTTTAAGTAAATTTCATGAGATTGATTGCGGAGTGAACTTTATGTTTACATATATAAATACATATGTCTGTGTATATATATACATATATATATATATATATATATATATATATATATATATATATATATATATATATATATATATATATATATATATATATATGTATATATTTGTGTATTTATATATATATATATATATATATATATATATATATATATATATATTATATATATATATATATATATATATATATATATATATATATATATATATATTATATAGGACTGAGCCTGCCCCGCGCCGTCAAAGCATCTGCTAACCGGTATCTGGTGCTGTAGTGGTGGTGGGGGTCTAGGTAAAGGGAACCGGGCTGCAGCAGTTGCCTCCAAGCGCTTGGAGAGATAGCATCGAGCGAGAGCGGAGTGCGTGTTCAGTTACGTCGTCGGAGTGAAAATGGAGCGTACGATCGAGCAACCGAACCAGAGTTTTTTAACCACGTTATTACAGGAGACGAGACGTGGGTTTTCGAATACGATCCTGAGACGAAGCGGCAGAGTTCGGAGTGGCACACACCGGCGTCACCACGACCGAAAAAAGCGCGCATGAGCAAATCGAAGGTGAGGTCGATGCTCATTGCTTTCTTTGACGTGAAAGGCATTGTTCACAAAGAGTTTGTGCCACCCGGCCAAACTGTAAACGGCCAGTACTACAGAGAGGTGCTCCGTCGACTAACCGCCCGGGTTCGCCGAGTCCGTCCGGAGATTGCCGATTCGTGGATCCTCCATCACGACAATGCTCCGTCGCACACCTGCCTGCTCGTCACCGAGCAGTTGGCCAAACAGTCGAGGACAACGTTGCCACAGCCTCCTTACAGCCCGGATATGGCACCAGCGGACTTCTTTCTGTTCCCCAACATCAAGAGACACCTTAAGGGGACGCAGTTTGGGACTCTGGAAAACACTCAACGTGCTACGACGAGGGCTATAGACAGTATCGAGGTTGCCGACTTCCAGGGAGCGTTCGGGGATTGGAAAATCCGGTATCAGCGTGTTATCGACTCCAATGGGGACTACTTTGAAGATTTCTAAAGAAAAATTGTACATATTTTGCCAATGAAAAATTTCCTGAGGTCTGTCCGGTTACTTATTATTCAGACCCTGTATATATATATTGTATATACACAGGCAAAGTTCAAAATTCGAAAATTTCTCGAAGCTACAATTCATATTGGATTATTATTATTAAAGCTAAAATCAAGGTAGATGTTGATGAGATGATGGATTAAATGTCCCAGAGTTAAATTCGATTCCTATGAACGCTGCAGATTTTAGCCGTAGTGGTTTTTGCATTGCAGTAAAAAATTATATTTTAATATACGAGAACATGATACAATGTATTCAAGAAAGTTGAGTTTTGAATGGTTTGAAATTGAAAAATTTGCCACTAAAAAGGGTGAAATAAAAAACTTTTAGAAAAAAAAAGAAAACCGACTTCGGAATGCCCTAAAAAGGATGAAATAAATTTTATGGAAGCGGTGTTAAATGAATTTTCCCATTTCAGCATAAATACTTCCAACATCTGCACCATCACAAAAAAAATCGGGGAAAAAATGATATGGCACCGCTTCCATAAAATTTATTTCATCCTTTTTAGGGCATTCCGAAGTCGGTTTTCTTTTTTTTCTAAAATTTTTCATCATATACGAGTAAACTTCGTCGTTAACACCGAAAATGCTGGTGAGGAGCTTACCAGATAGGCCTCTTTTTTCCCTGTTCAAACTGTCTTGACTCCATGTGTTGTAGGAGTGTATCACAGTGTTTTATCCCCGATATTTCTCCTGTGTGATAGCACATGTCCTTGACCTCCTTCAGGGTAGATATAATGCTTTTCTCATTTTGTAGAGTTGTGTTGATGGGAAAATTTACTTTGAATTTCAGATTCCCACGTAGGACATGAACATTACCAATCTTTCAATGTAGAACCCTCCTTTAGGACCTCCTATTCAAAATTTTAAAGGGAGGTTTAGAAAAATATTTAATTATTTCCATTCATAATCGTAATTTGTAAAATAGTTTTCTTGCTTATTATTATTATTAAATGTACTTTTATATCAATTTTCATTTATATTGAATTTAATTTATTCGTTATGAGATTTAAATTTTATTACTATTTCAAATCCTCTTCATTTTTCGTTACTTCAGTTAAATTTTGTTTTTAAAAAATTTCAAATCTGCCACATAAAATTTAGAGTATGAGAACGCTGATCTAGTACACCCCAACGGTGTATTCCATTGGCGAAGGCAATCGAATTCAGCTGATGCGATTTACCGTGTACACGGTAATCAAAAACAGAGACAGATTTTGGACGGATCGGGGAGTCTGCTTTTCATCGCGACCGGGAGCACGCCGGGGAGATTGAACGGAACGTTTTCGCGGTTTCCTCGCTTACACTTTTTGAAATTTATTGTTGTGGAAAATTCTTGAGAATTGAGTTTCCGTTTGGGATGAATTTCTACGAAAGGTTCGGACAGTTTATCGTGTAGCGTTTCATAAATTGGAAAATGCAGGGGATATCGCTTTTGTTCATATCGTGAATTTATTGCGGAAAATACATATTTACTTTGGTTGATGAGTAATATCTGTATTTCTTGAGCAATTAATGAAAAGTGAAGGAGAATAAATTATAAGCCTACGGGAATACAAGTGATACTCATTTGAAATTAAAAAAGAAAAATTTCCTCGTGTGGTGGTGGCGATGACGTCCACGACTAATTGTATTGAGAGTTTCTGTAATAATTCGAAGAAAGAGAGAATATATTGGATGGAACTGTATTTCGCAACGGCGTAGTAAACTCATCGCGAAAAGAAAACGCAGAAACAAAAAGTGGATTATGCACGGCAGGTTGTTATTGACAACAAATTAACCTATGCTATAACGGTTATCAAAGGAAAAGTCGAGGACGTGGAAATGCCAGATGGATTTAGATGAAAAAAAATTTCTAAATGTTATCGTTTAACTCAAAACTAAGTAAATTATTTTCCTTTGGATAGTCTAATTTCGGAGCTGGAAGATATTCCCATTTCATAAAAGGAGTCGGTTTATTGATGAAACAATGTATACCCATTACACCTATGACTACTACTTGTTATGTCTGGAACGGAGTTTAAGTAACCATGTGTGGCGTGAAAAATTTAATATAACATTCGATGAATTCAAACTCATGTCCTGTCAGTCATTTTATCACTTTCGTCAGTTCGGAATATCACAGTTTTTTTTCAATGCATTCCATATATTTTTTCAATTCATTCCATAAGGCTACACTTTATACAATATTTTACCACCCGAATGTTGGGTTTCCGGAGAATTTTCGTAATAGATCACTTACAGGCTTCATCCCCATCAGGAGCGGGAGGCCAGCGAGGATGCGGATAGTGAGTACCCTTTTGGTTTGTTTGTTGCATGTAAATTTTTTTATATATATTTTTGCAAATCAAATTTTTGTATATTTCTTTTGGGTTTTGTTAGGTGTGAATTTTTATATAGATTACTAATAAATATAATCCAACGAAACAACGGATATATAATCCTTCGAATATTGGGTATCGTGTATTTGCTCGGAACACGAATGAATTGAAAACAGTAAATACAGTAAACTCTGCATCACGTTAAATGGAGTAAACTATATATCTTTTTAATTTTTTTGTTGATCATTTGTCCCTAATTTTTATGATCATTGTGCATATTTTAAGTTATCAGGTGAAATGAACAAGCCATAAGACAAGAATAAAAAAAAAGGAAAGGAAAATAAAAATGTATAGATAAAGAGAGGAGTTACATTCGGTCTTTCCATTTTGCTCGACCTGACCGGGTATAGGACCTGCATCAATGGCGGGCTCCTTCGCTCATATGGGCTAGCCATCGGGCACACTCCTCCCTTTTTATTGTTTAACAGGGGCTCTTGCCGGGTAGAGTGGCCTTCCGCTCGTGTGCCCTTTGATGATATAGGGTTATGTGATTTCATTGCATAATGCTATAGCATAAATTGTTTACGTTTGTGCTTCTCATTTGAGGGAAAGAGTCATACAAAGTGCTTTTGTATGAGTTTTTCACTCAAATGGAAAACACAGGGCAACGTCTGGATCTTGATCCAGTCCTGAGGGTGCGAGAGGGCACCACCTCCATCTGGATGTCCCACTCTTATTTGCAGGCACTAAAAATTGTCAGTAACGACGAAGTGTCTGTAAGTCCGTCAGCTTTTGCTGGGCACAATTTGTTCTTTGAACAAACATAGCAACCCTTAGTAAGTTATTTCGGCCTCGCCACCAGTCGATCGGCATTCGACCCTTTAATTCGTGAATGCGAAATATTTTTGTAGTGGGGCCTTGTGCTAGGGAGAAAAATCCCGCCCCACGGCACCGCAAAGCTAGCCTGCCAGCGCATTCACGCGTCCCCAGACAAGGCCAATCTCCTGGATCTTAACATCCTCTTCCGCTGAGGTAGCAGACCATCGCTGCAGTCCTGCACGGACATGTATTCATAACAACTTTCACTACAAGCTGGTCAGGTAGACAATGAGCCGACCCATGTTTCAAAGAGTGGAGTCCACCCTGGTCGCGAGGCCGAATGAGAAGTTGACCCACCTGTCATAAAGGCAGCTGTAAGCCTCACCGTCTGTTGGAACTGCCGACAACCGGGACACTAGTTTTCTGCATGTCCTGGCGAGCCGTCGGTCTTGCGTTACCGTTGCGGCAAGTCAAGCGGTACCAAGCCATTCCCTGAAGGAAATGGCTATGAATCAAGTGACCCCTGGCATGTTAAGCCCTTTCATGTTAGACTGGGGAAGTATCTAGCTGCTCGTCGATGCATCTTCAATGAGAAGATTGCTCCTACCACTTCTCCGAGGAAGAAGCGAGCCACCCGTCGGATGCGGAGCTTCTGGAGAAAGGTGAGGCAGTCGAAGAAGATTGACTCTGTCATCACCGTCAATGATGTGACCCCAAGCTCTCACTCAATTCGTCCCGCACTAGATGCCAATCAACAGCTATTATTAGACGCGGCTATAGCGGTTTTTCCTGCGCATGAGAAGGAAAGTCTTAGCCGGACAACTTTGGTGTCTCACACGATAGATATGGGGAATGCTAAACCCATCAAGTAGAGACATTTTGCCATATCTCCAGCGAAGGAAATTGTCGCTAGACGCTGAAGTCGATCGGATGTTCGCAAAGTGTGTACGTTTCGCTAGTCACATAAGTGGTTAAGCCGAATAAGGCCCGAACATGTTCAGATGCCAAGCGCCTAAATGCCGTCAACGTTAAGGATGCATATTCTCTACTGTCGATCGTAGATATTTTAAGTTGGTTACCTCAAGCACACTTTGTTACCAGCTTAGATCTCTAAGACGCTTTCTGGCAGATCCCTTTAGATTCTAGTTCAAAGGAAAAGACAGCTTTCACAGTCCCAGGTCGCCCATTGTACCACTTTGTGACTATGACTTTTGGACTGTGTAATGCCCCACAGACAATGACCCGCCTTATGGGCAAATTTTCGGATACCTAAATGATTCTTTACTAATAACCGAGACCTTTGACGAAGATATCATCCTGCTTCAGAAAGTGAGTTTGCATATCCGGAAGGCAGGGTAAACCATCAACATCCACGTAATGATGAGGTTAAGTATTCGGAGCACATCATTGGCCACGGTAATATCAAAACTGACCCGGATAAGATAAAGGCAACAGACACCTTTTTCCCGCCTAAGAACACCAAATAGTTACGCCGATTTCAAGGTTTATGTGGTTGGGACCAACGAACGATTTGTACATGACTATGTGACCATCACCATGCCCTTGATGGACATGCTGCGCAAGGGACGAAATTTCATCAGGGAAGAGCTAAAGAGGAGCCTAACATACTACATAGACCGGACTTCAAAAAACCGTTCTCAATCCATTGTGATGTAAGTCAACGTGGAGTGGGAATAGTTTTACCCCAGGTTATGGAAGTCGGCGGGAAAATGCCTATAGCCTTTACGTCCCACAAGCTTAACCGGCCCAGTGGAGCTACACTGTTTCTGAGCAGGAATGTTTGGTGGCGAAGTTGGTGGTGAAGCGTTTTGGCGTATGTGTTCAAAATCGTTATGAATCATGCTTACATGAAATGGCTGATGAGACAAACTGACTCCATAACCGCTTGGCGAGATGGGTCTTGAAATTTCAGGCGTTTGACTTTACGATTCAACACCAGAAAGGAAGCCAACATGAGGTACCGGATACCTTATCGAGGATGTTCAGCCCGGAAGGAGCTGAGTTGGCCCATGAGGATGACAGTCTTCTATTGATCGATCTGGACCATCCCGCCTTCAAGTCGGCAGGCTACACCCAGCTGATGCACACTATCTAGAGCCAGCTGCCAGACCTGCGGCTAACGGAGGGTTTTGTATACAAGTAGATGAGACCCCGTACACGAAGAGGAAATGTGGAAGCTATGGGTGCCCGAAGAATTGACCATCGATCTTATCAGACGGGCCCATGATCACTCACTGAGTGCACACGGCGGATATGGTCGCACGCTACGGCGGGTGAAAACTTATTTCGTTTGGATAAAAATGACCCAGCATATAAAAGCGTATGTAACCACCTGGGAGATGTTTAAGTTCACCAAAGCGTCAAATACTGTCGGCTTCAAGCTACACGTGAGAATATTGCATCTCAGTGAGGCAGCTTCAGCTATGCTAATAAGGAAAAGTGTTTTAAATCAGGGATCTGCAGTTATTTTTATAATTGATAGCTCTACTTTTTTGAATTAAAATTTAATAAAGTTTTTCTTCATGGACTGGAAATAATCGAGTTTAAAATAAAACAAGTGTTCAATCACGTTAATTTAATTGCCATATTTTATATTAAACAACACGTATGCATTTCGATCAGTATCGCCAACCATCTTCAGTTTTCAGTGCTAGACGTGAAGCTGCTAACGAAATTATTAAACATAAGCAGAAACATTAGTTAAAAACAGTTAATTTTAACATTTATAATTCAGTCGGATCAAATGAAATATAAATTATCGGACTATCGTTAATATTACATGAAAGTTTAATTATGTTACCCCAATATGTTATGAGTTGTGATAATTGATGCAAAGGATAATAAAGTTAACCGTTAATATATATTATCTAGCCAAATCAAATAAATTTGATTTTATTGGGCTATTGCAACGCCTGCTTACTCAGGCCCAAAAGGAAAGTAATTAACGCACATGATGCCAACATGAGAACTGTCAAAAGCTGTTCAATTGGTCTAAAAGAACCGGCCAATAGGTCTAAAATCATGGTGCGAATTGCAACGTGGTGCATTTGCCTTCGGGCCTGTGTGAGGGCGCATTCGCTATTGTCGATATTCACTAAATTGTCCGTTATATGTATGAATAGAGATTCATAAGCGTCGAGTTTTCGCGGATTCGTTAAACTTTTTAATAACTGGAAATTTATCAACTAGCGGTCCCGTGTAGTGTCTTCCTGGGCTCTTCAAATCCAATACCTTGTATTATTTATGTTCCTTGATACGAAATTCTACTGCTCGTGTTAGTTTTTTAGTAGTGCAATTGACTTGACAGATTCCGCTTTTTTTGTTTGGTTCTGAGTAGAGCCAAGGAGTGAGCCAAGCTTGCGGGTGTTATTCTGCACAATCCTAAGATTGGTTTTGCTGAACTCTTTCCTGACAGAGTTGCAAATAATTGGACATATTCCATAGATACACGCGATGGAATTTTGTTTGCTATGGAGTTTTGATGGAAAATGGCTGTAGCTCTCTTCCTCTCTCCCTTTTCATTTCATGTATACATTTAGTAATCGTTTTGTTCCCAAGCTCTTCATCATATCCATTCATTTCTGTCAAGTGTACGATATGCTCATACTCGTTCTTGTAATCTGCCACTGATAATGGCAAATGACACATACGCTATATCATGATCTAAACGCTGCCATTTTGTTTTGATGCGAGACAATATGAGTGGTGATATATATATGGGATCATTGAGTAATTAAATAATACTGGAGTGGACAACCACGTGACCATGTGGTCGCAACAACACCTGCGACCACTTTTCCTACTGCTACGCTCTTGTTTACAACCAAAGAGAGAGCCAAATTGCACAAGCAAACATGGCTGCTGCTCAATGTAAACAAATTTTCATACAATACTAAAAATTGTTTTCTATCTTCAGCATTGTATGAAAAACATGCAAAACATTAAATATTCACTTGTGAAAGGAAACACCTATAGATTCTTTTCCACTATGATTTTTACACGAAGGCACAGCACATTTCATTTTGAAATTGTAAATTCATTTCACAGTGTCACACGTTAAAGTTACTTGAATCACAAACCGCATCGAATGTTTAAATACTTGGAACGAATTTAAATCACGAACACTTTCCACAGTTTTAATATCGGATAAAATTTGCGACGAAACTTGCAAATTGGCCAATTTGCATCAGTCAACTTGACAGACAGATCCCATATAGTCAGCTCCTGGAACAAGAAAGTGACCAGCAAGAGGCAGACGGGGAGGAAATGACAGACAGATCCTTTGGAAGAGAGCAGAGACCGGTCGCATGCTCTCTCATGCATTTTATATGAGCTTAGCCCATCCAGTTCTTATTGATCTGAGTATGGGATGGACCGAAATGCATTCGCATTGTTCAATAGAAAACATATTTATAATATCTAACATGTCAATCAAATTAATGTAATTGAACACTTGTTTTATTTTAAACTCGACCATTTGCGATCCATAAGGATAAAAAAACTTTATTAAATTTTAATCAATACTCATATAACAGGTTAAATTGTTAGAGAAAAGTTGCTGAGCCTACTTTTTGAAGTTTGCAGCGTTGCAACCAATATAGAGCTTTTACATCTCTTCTAAGTTTAAACAAGTGAACATTTTGGGTTCTGGAGTTCATTTTGTTTCTGTGTTAGTTAAAAAGGTAGTTATAGTTAATTGAAATTCGTGTTCAATTATTGGATTACAAATACAAACAGGTATATCATTTCCAATAGGCCATATAAACAATGCCAACAAATTTGTGTTAGTATGTTCGTTTTATTATTTTCATCGCATGAACCAATACCAGTTAAAAGTCTAGTTTCGCTGCACCTTTTGGCTTGATTTCAATGTAGAATTTTACTTTTAATATTGATATTCGTTGAGGGCCGTCGCGAACATGAATATCAATTCTAGCTTGCCCTTCTGGTAATGCTGGTGGCAAAAACGAATCATCAAAAACTAACCCTGAAATATTGAATGGACCCTAA
Source organism: Odontomyia ornata (assembly GCA_963969285.1). NCBI lineage: Eukaryota > Metazoa > Arthropoda > Insecta > Diptera > Stratiomyidae > Odontomyia > Odontomyia ornata. The sequence goes on from OZ017739.1 coordinate 464,310,635, forward strand.
GAGAAAAACCATTCTTTGATTAAAAATAACGAAAAATAGACATATAAGACTTACGTAATACGGACATTTGTCCTTTAAATTGCTGGATTTTTTTAAAGATGGCCACAATATGGTTATAAGATGACTTTTGGCTGTACCAGCAAGGAATCCGCAAAAATTTTCTTCCATGGATATCACTGACCTTCTGTAGGTATTAGCCATACGGTGAAGATAGTCCACTCGAACCTGAAAAGTTCAATCGATGAAATTTTACTTTATAGTATCATTTATTATTTTTGAACGAATTTAAGGATTATATTTCATCTAATCTTAATTGATTGTATCGTTGCTGTAATGAACGCGAATTGACTTCTGGGCCCACTTAATTTACAAACGCCAATCGCCTACAACTTTTATGTTAATTATTGTAACCATTAAAATTACTTACAAACAGATTATTGAATTCCGAATTAGGTTGGGTAATAATGAGAATGTTATGAGCCTTAACATTGCGATTCACGGTAGAACTTGAGCAAGAATAATTGTAAACTGCTCTCGGATCAGAGCTGTCGCAACTGATCCTGCTCACCGCAAAACTGTACAGGTCCTATTTCAAATTATTAATTTTAATGTTGAAAATCTAGAAAACTGTGTCCAATATACGAGTACCTTAGCTTGAAGGATTTGAATATTAAAAAATGATTTTAATAAAAATGCTATTAGAATTACTTTTTTAGTGCTATTCATTTCGAAATACTAAATTCCATATTATATTTCTCGATAATCTTTATAGATCGAGTTTCGTGACTGGTCGGCAATGATAGATCCGAGATAAATCCATAAGTGCCTCTAATCGGTTCGCTTGGTAGAAGATTTAATGAATGCTCTCGTATTTAAATGGTTAGCGTGCAAATTTATTGTTCTGGCGGTATGGTTCGATAGTTTTGGTTTTCGTTTTTGAAGAAACAAATGAAATACTCTGTGAAATTCGATGCATTTGATGGTCTAGTGAAGATAAAGTTGGCAAACGTCAACATTTTATGTATTATTTCAAATAATTTTCGATCAGTATAGAATTTTAGCACTGAGATTAAATTTTTCTTGAAACAGATTAATCAGAATTGAAGCACTGTTCTAATGGCTTTCAATTTTAACTAGATAATTTGTAATTGAAAGATAACGTTTGCGATATCGAATGTTCAACAAGATGGAAGAGAATACCCTGTATTTAGTTATCATCGAGAGAAAATCAAAAGCAGTCAATTCTAGAACGAATGAAATAGAAAAGGAAAAACTAAAACTTTCAAATTTTCACTTCTTTAATGTAATAAAATATCAAATTCAAAGGAAGAAGTGTTATGTGTTACGTACTGATACGAATTCAAAAACATTCAGCATACGCAAAATTATAGTTTTGTGAAAATTCAGTCTGCCAAGAATTGTGCTTGCACATAAAAATCGAGAGAGTAGGTTAATTCTGACTGCACGGCAACTGTTCAAATCAAACCTTTTTGATGCCATTGAAAAGCAAGCTATGTCTTGCAGTAACAGGCAATGTTGAAATTACCTTTCTCCTCAATAATTAGTGTCTAGTGTTAAGCGATATTTAAATATTATCACGCCAAGACCAGTCAAAAGCACTTTATTCAATACTAACCGTTATAAATTTTCAAACAATATAAACCAAATTCCAATCAATAAAAATACTAAAACTTAATGGCCCAACTGGCTATATAAATTTATGCATAATTAATTGAAAAGGTTTAATCAAAACAACAATAGCAAAATCAATGTTATTAAAATTATTGATTTAATTGAAAAAAGGAGAAAAAAAACCCAACCAACACTATTCAAAAATTAATTATAATGTTAACACAACAGTGAATTTTTATTCTACATCTAATATGTTATACCCTGATTCCAATCAAATTCTACAAAAACTTTATTTCATACTGGTGTGGATCTTCATACGGTGTGGATAAAGTGTCCGTTCAGGACTGCAGCGGTGGTCTGCTGCCTCGGCGAGAGAGGATGGTGGTGTTCGCCGAGATTGGCCTTGTTTGAAGACACGTGAATGCCCTGGCAGGCTAGCGTGTCGTGAGGCGGGTTCTTTCCCTCTGCACAAGGACCCACTACAAAAAAACTTCGCATCCACGAATTTTAAGGATACAAGACCAGAGTCGAGGCCGAGGTAACCTACTAAGGGTTAAAAATTGCTCAAACAAACGGCAAACTGGGCCTAGCGAAAACAGACGGGACTTGAGATGACTTCGTCGTTACCGACGATACTTATTGCCCCCAAATAAGAGTGGGGCATCCTGTTGGAAGCGGTACCCCCTGTTTTGTATTCGTTCTTATACGATAGAAATTATTTCATTTTTACAAGTTTTAAAGAGAAAAAAACTATCCAAACACACACCAATTTTTTTTTATCAATGATCCTTTAAAATATTTTCAAATTTGTTCTTGCAATGATTCAAAGGAAAATCAAACGATATATTGTAGAAAAATAAATCGTAATTGCTCGAAAGTTTTCTTTGATTAATTTTAATTTTTTTTATAACATTTTTGCTGAATTCTAAATTATTCCAAAAATTGATATTTTTCCTCCGGATATTCTTCGATTTTCAATCCTTATGTGTGAGCCGCATAATTATTTAATATTTATAATCTATCTTTTGGACACTTATCATCTCGTCTAGCAAATATTATTTATTTTATTTCAAGTCGACACACATTTTGTAGAGATCGGTTTTTGTATATATTTTTTTTCAATAGAAATTTAAGCTATTATTAAACTATGAAAAAGAAAAGAAACTAAAAGTTTACTCACCCGACATCCTCGGCGAGCGCCTGTAAATGATGTGGGTAATGCCTGAAATCCTTGCTGAAAATCTTAATACGTTTGAAATTCAAGAAAAATTCCACTCTATTAGAAAGATAAGTCCCAACTGTTTTTCTTTTTGTGATTCTTAAAAATATATCTATCCGTGGTTGTATTTGGTTCTACTTTGGGTTATGATATCGAGCACCCACCTTCGCGACCCATTGTATCTATTGGGGAGGTCCAGCACGGTATAGTGATAAGTTTCATTTCAATCTAGCCAAGACCGTAACAATTGAAATGCTAAAACGTTTCGTTCGGAGTCGGTGCCGTGCGGCGAAGCCGAGTTCAACAATAATAAATTTATCAAATTAAGCAGACACAAGATTATCACGTGAGCATACTCGCCTATCACTCCGCTATGCACCGTTCAGCCAGCAAGCTTGTGAACACGTATCACGGCTAAAAGTTCAAGTCGGCGACCGGGCTAATATATTACGAGTATCTTTGAATCCGCTCAGCAACTCGAAATACCATGCTAAATGCCTGCGGACTCACTACTTCAACCGAAGATAATTTTTCGCTTTTCGCTAGCCTAGCTTTGTCGATTTTCCATTTTCCTTAACGCTGTGACTTACTGGGTCAGCGTATTGAAAACTGAGAATGGTTACAGCAATTGCAATAAAATTGATGAGTTCAATCGCTGTCATGCGATTTCAATGCACTTTCACCGGAGCTGGCGTCCACTTTTGCGATAAAATCGGCGCTTCCCCCTTCGACTGCTTTCCACGAGTGAGAGTCACCACATCTCTAACAGGTGGTTATTTGGCGTATTGTACAAATGAATATCTCATTGTAATTAACCTCTTATTCACTTTTTCAACTGTTAGTATTAACTACCCATGCAACTCTGTTAAATCCAAACGATTTATCTCTTCTTCACAACACCTTCAAACTCACAGCACTATTTTGAATAGCCTTCAAAGGGCCGACAATAAAAAATGTATTCCAGAATACCAGGCGCAACAAGTGCAGCGGAGCCGATGCAGTCTGTTGCAGGGGTTGGTGTAAAATGAAGGTATCCGTGAACCTCGTTATCTCGCACATAGGAAGATACCAGTACATCATCTACTACCCACGTCGTCCGTTATCTTCCTTCCCTCAACATTACTTCTATAACACTTTCATTTTCGATAAGTGCACTAAACTATCTTAAAGATTGTTGTATCTTTATCTCTAGTACTATTCAGCTGATATAACTAGTAGTCGAAATATATTCAGAACGACTGCAGCGATATCGCGAGGAAACGATGATTTCTTTCGGGCTATTGTGTTAGATGCGGGCTTTTGTTTTGTATGAGAATCGATAGCGCACCTTTCTGTTTTAATCACCACCTGCCGGCTTGGCGATCCGTAGCAGGCTCCCTAATCGCAACAACAGCACAATTGCCTTCTATTTTCTAAAAGCTTTAATGTCGTAGTACTTTTTTTTTATTATTTTCTTTTAAACCAGAACAAATCGCTGTTTTTTTCCTTAAGGAACATATAAACTCACGAAACACCTGCGGCAAGGGATTGCTACAGCAAACAGAAAATAGATTTTAACTCTCGTTTAGATGAAACGAATGAAACTCTCCCCCGGTTTGAACAATGTAAAGCAAACAATTCATCTCCGCTTGCCGGCGCGGCCCCCGCGACATGTGCAATGCTCGGCAATCAAAAGCAGACTCCCGTTTGTTATCAACAGTCCCTTACGGAGCCCGTTGCAACGGCAGTTGACGAGCCAGCTCATCAATCCCTGTAGATTGCATTTGGCCAAGTAATTCATGGATGAGCTGCGTTAAAAGATGTTGCCGTGTCTAAATTTTAATTGCAAATTAAAAAATTATTTTTTTAAATTTAGAATTGAAATTTGGATCAATATTATGAAGGTTTTCGAGCAGCTTGCTTAGTTGACTGCTCGATTACTACATATTCCTAGCTTGAGCGTTAAATCTTATCTCGAAACCTAATATGATAAACATTACATATGACGATCCATTCCCTAGTTTTTAACATAAATAAAAAAAAAACAACACTAAATGTAGCAATAATGAATTGAAACTCAAAACTAAGTAACAAATAACACAACACCAAAAAAAGTAAAAGCCACGAATAATTTAGACATTGTCATTTAGCCACCAATACCTAGATTGCTCTGTCCCAGCTCAACCAGTCTCAACGAGCCCAGCAAAAGAGTATCTCCATTGGAATTGTTGGTCTCGTGAACTCAAATTCGGAGGATATTTTATCTTCTGATCGGTGGTCCATCTATATATGTGATATATGATTAGGCCACCGTCAGAATCAAAAACATATCGGTTCAGGTCCAAATACAAGAATGCTTCGGGAGGAACGTAGGGTGGAACGGCTTTAAAATCCAGGGGTTTTTGTATGCAGCTACAGATCTTGCGATATGATTCCGAAGAAGTTTCAATATGAAGATATCAACTTTCGTCACTTTAGCAGTTCGATACATTCTTCTATTCTATATAAAGTGTTTCCAATCCATCTCAGGTTTTCTATACAAACGATTTTTCCTCCCGAAAACTGTTAATTTTCCCATAGTACTAGTACTCTGGTTGTACCAGATCTGACATCTATACATCAAAACTGGTCTAACCAGGGTTTTGTAAGAGATAACTTTGGCCTTTTCATGAATGTACCTGGAATGAAAGGGTCATCGAAGGCCTATGACTATTTTATTGTGCTTTATTGAGCATAATTTTGACGAATTCAGTAGTACAGATACTGTTCGAGGTAAACACCGACGTAACGCACATAGAATTTATCTGGAACCCGTTCTGAACTACTCTCGTCCACCATAATGTGTAAATCCTTCTAATAACGCTTTAGGTAGTGACTGACTCACTGCAACTTTGTCAAGAATAAAATTGTTTTGTCTTTTTGCGCCTTGACTTTCATTCGCCAATTATCAGTGTAGATTTGCACATCATTAACCATTTTTTGAAGATTGCTCTGAACTATCTTTTCGGTTTGTCATATAAATTATCAGATTATCAGCAAACGCTACCAATGATCGCGTTGGGGAGACGTTAAAATCAAATCTGTTCAATAATTTGCGAATGAATAATGAGAAAAGCAAAGGCGCGGTAACTGTTCTCTGCTGTAAACTATTCTCGTCCATCTCGTTCATTCGAGAGGTTTCCCGAAGGAAATCTAAACCGACCGCGGATCGGTTATAGACGTAAAGCCTTGGAACGTATCAACGGAATGTATCCGTTAGGTCAACAGATCCGGACACCATAAGTCTACTCCGAGCGGGCTGCTGGCAGGCTAGCTAGTGCGGAGAGGAATTTCGATTCCAGATCTTCTGCGAGCAGACTAAGTACAAATATAAAAATCAACCATCGATTCAAATGCCCGATTTAAAACGCGTCGAAAACTTCCAACAATAAGACTTTACTTTACTTCAATTTCCTTTTTTTCTTCCGGTTAGAGAAAAAGAGCAACACAAAATGTTCCGTAGCAAAAACCACGGGTTCCTGAATATTGACCGGCACTCGGAATAAACTACTCGAATTCAAAACCGAATCAATATATTGTAACAAAAAAATTCAAAAACCAAACTACGGCACTGTGTACCAACCGCAACACGGGGATCACCGAAACCCTTCTCTCTCGGCGGCATACTTACCTTCGCTGTCACTTCCCTCTGCAAAAGAAAGACTGGGTTTGCTGAAAAGGAAAGACTGGGTTAACTCAGCAATTCATACGTATGTTTATTCAAAAAATTTTTTTAATGTAACTTATATTATTTATAGTATCATCCGCTCAATATATTTTTAAATGAATAGAAACATTTCAATGTTGTGAAAATACATTATTTAATAAAAAAACAAAATTCCAAATTGATTAAGTTATTCGTGCCAAACGGACGAATTTACAAATACGTTTTCTGAATATTCCAACCAAGTTATTCCTAATTATTACTTCTTAATATGCATTTATAATATTACATCAGTCTGGAATAGTGCTTAACCATTGCTTTTTCAACCAGCACAAAATTAATGGTCAGGGAAATCTTCTTCTTCTTCGTAGCACTACAGCCCCTCTCGACCCTTTGCTTCCTGCAAACAGCGTCTCCAACTGTCTCGGTCCATTGACCACGTCCTCCAACTTCGAAATCCAAGCACCGATGAACTGTCTTCATCGACCGAGTCAGACCAGCGTTTTCTCGGTTTCCCCTCTGGTGTCCGGTCAGCAGTTCTGCCAACGAATATATTTTTGGGTACCCGTTGTTCGTCCCTACGATTCACGTGGCCAGCCCATTGCAGCTTCTGCAGTCTTATAATCGTTGAGACCTCCGGCTCGTCAAAAATTTCATACAGCTCATGGTTGCATCGAATTCGCCATTGGTCCCCGTCTAGCTTCGCTCCGATTATTCGCCTCAGGACTCGTCGCTCAAAGGCGTTCAATATATTTGCGGATGCTTGGGTTAGGGTCCATGTTTCACACCCATAGCATAACACAGGTCTTATCACAGATTTATATACTTGGAGCTTTGTTTTCCTATGTATGCACCTGGTCTTCAAGATCATCAATACTGAATAAAATATTTTATTTGCGAGTTGTATTCGTCAGCGTATTTAGTCTCTTTCATTGTCCGTTTTCGTTATTTTGGCGCCTAGATACACAAATTCGCTCACATTTTGGATACTATATTCACCAAGTGTGATATTTTGTGTATTTGGGGTATTTTTCCTTGACTGCGTCATGAGCTCTGTTTTATTTTCATTGATTTGTAGCCATACTAGTTTTGCTTCGCTGTCGAATTTCAAGAACAGTTCTTTTTGCGGTTGTTAATGACCGTGACAGAATGTTGATGTCATCCGTATAGGCTACTACTTGGCTCGACTTGAATCGTAATGTACCTCGCGTATGGACAAGTAGCTACCTTAAGACGTACTCCAGAGCCAAATTGAATAACAATGGGGTCAGCCCACCTCCCTGCTTTAGTCCGATATTTGTGTCAAAGTCATCGGTAAGTTGGTCATTGATGCGGACATGAGAGGTCTTCGACTTCATTGTCATTTTGGTAAGACCGAGTAATTTGGCTGGGATGCCAAAGCAAAGCATTATTTGCTACAGTACATTACGACCAATACTGTCGTATGCTTGCTTGAAGTCAACGAAAATGTGGTGAACGTCTTTGTTGAACTCCCAGCACTTTTCAAGTACCTGCTTGACGATACTTATGGTCCACAAATAAAAGTGGGGCATCCAGGTGGGAGCGGTGCCCCCTCGCACCCTTCCAACCGAATCAAGATCCAAATGTAGACTTAGCCATATATTTCCCATTTGAGTGAAAAACTCATGCAAACATAATTTGCATGAATTTTTCCATTAAATGAGAAATATAAATGGGACCAATTTATGTTATAGTATTATGCGATGGAATCACATAACACTATAACATAAAAGGGCACATGAGCAGAAGGCCACTCTACCCGGGCAAGAGCCCCTATAACACAATAAAAGGAGAGAACTCGCCCGATGGCTAACGCTTTTTAGAGGAGGGGCCTGCCATCATTGCGGGTCCTATACCCGGTCAGGTTCCAAAGGTCAAAGGAAAGACCGGGTGTATAGTTTAATAATTCATTTTTTTGTGCATTTATTTCTTACTTTGATTTTAATATTTACTAAACAAAATATAGCAATGCAAATACATAACCAGAATTTGTTTGCTTATTAACACCGAGCAAAAAACATAACTCAACAATGTAAATTGCCTGTGAAAATTAATCTTTATCGCATTGTAATAAAATATTTTGTTATGTAATGTATGTAATGTAATGTGTTATTATAATAAAATATTTTGTTATAAAACTATTGAAAAATTTTATAAATATTAGTTACAAATATTTCATATATTTAGATTAAAGCAATTAAATCAATCAATGGTAACCATGTTTTCAGAAAATTATAAGAAAATTTAATAAAAAATTTAATTAATAGGCAAATAAAAGGGTACTTACCCACATCCTCGCCGGGCGCCCACGGGTGATGTAGATGATTTTTCTGAAAACTAATTTTGAAGCCTGAAAATAGATTTTTCTTGCTTTGTTGATTTCAAGGTGTTGACGCAATCGACTTGTAGAAATTAAGTTGAAAAGTGCTGATGATGGTAGACGTTAGAATTAATAGTAAACTTCACCAAATTAAATACAGAAAACAAAATTAAATGATGTTTTGCTCGTTAAATATTAATTATTTTAGATTTTTCTACGGTTATTCTCGTTATTGTTTAATACGATTATATATAGTACGTATAAAAATATTCTCGGTTCGGCGATTTCCACGTCCTCGACTACGTGCGACTTCACCACGCACTATTCCATGTAATATCAACGTACTACCTTTTGCGACACAACGCCGTCGGACCCGTGCTACGGCAATTGATATATTTGTGCAACCAGTGCCAGTGTTATTTTCAATAAATCACCATATGATAACGTGCAATAAAGTTATTGCCTCAATAATCTTCATAATCGAGTTACTTCGTTCTCGAAAAGAATTTCGAGCATTTAATGGCAACATCAATTTGCCGTTGACGTGTATGTGTGAGTAAACAAGTCACACGTTCAGCGTATTGTTCAACAATTGCTACAGGCAAATTTCCTACAGAACCTTCGCAAGCATGCATTAGTGTGCGTCAAATGCCAAAAATGGGAGCGCCTACTCCATCCATTGGAACTTGCCAGGTGAAAGCATCCCACGAAAATAGTCTAGTGTGCATTTGATCCACAAATTTGCTTATAAACTTCAAGTTCAAGTTTGTCGGATAACTTTTTGAGTCGATTTTCAACTAAGCGGGCACCAAAACAAGAAAAATTGTGCAACACACAATGAGTCGCTCTGCGTTGCTCAATCGCGTACTCTCGAATCCATGTATTCCAATCCAGTTCGCGCTGGTGCACAATCTCGAGCAGACTCACTGATCCGTTTCTTGACAACTCGAATATTCTAATGCGCTAACCGTTCCTTTCCACACAAGAGCGCCAAGTTTCGTACTAGATCACTACTCGCTCGGCGTGGCGGTCACATGAAAAATTTAAGAATTGGGTTGAATACATGCAGCACACAAGAAATCACTGCATTCAAACGCGAAAATAAACACAATCAGCGAAACAAACGAAGGTGTTGCAGCGGCGGTCCGTCCGTCCCTGAGCGGAATCTACTTTACGCGGCAGTCTTGCAAAATTTTCGAAATCCTTCACGCACAAATTAGAAAATGCCTCAGTAAGACCACTTAACTTAAAATAAAACAAAGCTCATGACGCAATCGAGGAAAAATACCCCAAATACACAAAATATCACACTTGGCGAATACAGTATCGAGAATGTTAGCGAATTTGTGTATTTGGGCGCCAAAATAACGAAAACGGGCAATGAAAGAGACGAAATACGCCGAGGAATACAAATTGCAAATAAAAATTTTATTCAGTATTGACGATCTTGAAGACCAGCTGCATATACTGGAAAACAAAACTCCAAGTATACAAATCTGTGATAAGACCTGTGTTATGCTATGGGTGTGAAACGTGGGCCCTTACCCAAGCATCCGCAAATATATTGAACGCCTTTGGGCGACGGTTCTTGAGGCAAATAATCGGAGCGAAGCTAGACGGGGACCAATGGCGAATTCGATACAACCATGAGCTGTATGAAATTTTTGACGAACCGGAGGTCTCAAGGTATGTAAGACTTCGGAAGCTGCAATGGGCTGGACACATGAATCGTATGGACGAGCAACGGATACCCAAGAAGGTATTCGTTGGGAGAACTGAAGGCCGGCGGCCAGTGGGGAAACCGAGGCTGGTCTGACTCGGTCGACGAAGACAGTTCATCGCTGCTCGGATTTCAGAATTGGAAGACGTGGTCAACGGACCGAGACAGTTGGAGACGCTGTTTGCAGGAAGCGAAGTCCCGAACGGGGCTGTAGTACTAAGAAGAAGAAGAAGGACCACTTAACGAGCAACAATGGAATAAATGCGCTTAGTAAATTACGGAAATGATCTCAATTTGCCAAACTTATTGCGCGATAGGTTAGATTGCGGCTCTTTTCTTCGACGTGTCCCCGTGAAGATTGATAACAGACTCCTCGAACCGTCCAAATCTACTTATGATTTAGCTGTAGCACCTGTAAATCTAAAAATCGCTGCTGGCTCAGCTAAGTTAGATTGCATTCCCCAATGCAATACATGGATGTGATGCACTAAATCAGTGTTCCCATGTCCGAAATTTAAATGTGCACATTGGTATAGTTAAGTTAATAAAATTAATAATAGATTGAAAATTTAAATCATAATAAAAGATAATATATAATGAATATCAATGCAACGAAAAAATTTACGTGCAATGGAGTAAAAAAAAACAATATAAATTTATTTATTTATTAGAAAAAATCAAAGGTCAATCAAAAGCGCTTTATTTAATACTAATCGTTATAAATTTTAAAAGAATATAAAGCAATTCCTAACAATAACAATAAAAAACTTAATGGCCCAAATGGCTCTCTAAATTTGTACGTTATCATTACACATTTAAAAAAAAAAAAAACTATAGCAAATTCCAATCAATGAAGATTATTAAATATTTTTTAAATTTAATTGGAAAAAGGAGAAAAAACCAACCAACACTATTCTAAAATTATTTATAATCTTAACACTACAGTGAACTTTGATCCTACACCTAATATGTTTTAACTTAATTCTAATAAATCCTATCAAAAACTTTATCTTATACTTAAAAAAAATCTATGACTATGTTCCTAACCTAAGCGTTTTACCTTATCTCTAACCTAATATAATAAACATAATATAAACCTAACCTATACTTAATTTTTAACAAAAATAAACAACAACACTAAATGTAGCAATAATGAGCTGAAACTCAAAAAAACGAAATAACGAAAAACACCAGAACTGAAAAATAAACACGAATAATTTAGACATTGTCATTCAGCCACCAATACCTGGATTGCGCTGTCTCAACTCGATCAGCTTCAACGAATCTAGCAAATGAGTACCTCCATTGAAATTGTTGGTCTCGTGAACTCAAATTAGGAGGATATTTTATCTTCTTATCGGTGGCCCGTCGATATATGTGATATATGACTGGGACGCCGTCAGAATCAAAAACATATCGATTCATGTCCAAATACACGAATGCTTCTGGAGGAATGAAGCCAGTAGCGAGGCAAGTCGCTATATACCCGTCTGTAGGGTGGAACGGCTGTGAAATCCAAGGGTTTTCACTCACAGTCACAGAGATGTTGGTTTCCTTTGATGTCAAGGCACTATTTCCAAGTATCCCTGTCAAAGAGGCACTATGTTTTTTCGAAGATTGGTTACAAGATGGCAATGCAGATCATGTATCCAAAAAAACAACTAGGCAATATATAAAATTAGCAGCATTATGTATGAGAGAGAATTTCTTTACCTTCAGAGGTAAGTTTTTTTAAAACAAAAGACGGGACTGCGATGGGAAACCCCCTTTCTCCGTTAATAGCTGAAGTATTCATGGCCAAATTTGAGGAAAAAATGGACAATCTCCAAATAACGCCTCGAATGTGGTGGCGATACGTTGACGATGTCTTGGCCGTGGTGAAAAAGGACGAAGCTAAAGTAACGTTGGAGAAAATCAACAACGTTCACCAAAACATACGTTTTACCATGGAAGAGGAGGTAAACAACGTATTGAATTTCCTTGACCTCAAAGTTATTCGCAATAATCAACACCTAGAATTTGGCATTTACAGGAAACCTTCAAGCACGCAGCGCACGATCACCAGTGATTCTAACCACGCATATCAGCATAGAATGGCAGCCTATCATTCGATGGTACATAGGTTGATAAAAATACCGTTGAGTAGTGAAGAGTTCAAAAAAGAACGTGACTACATTGTTAAGACAGCATGATGATCCATTTAGGATTCCCAGCCGTAATAGTGGATCAATTAATTCGCAAAAAAAATGAAGCGGCAAAGGCAGGACGAACTAACAACGTTGTACACACAAAATGAACAGCTTGAACAAATCCGTAGAATCTCGGTACCATACTCTAGCTTAACGAAGAAAGTTAAGAAATTATTTAAAGCGCATGATATTCAGGTCGTCACACACAGCAGAAACCATCAACTGAAGACGATGTTAGGATCAGCTAAGGACAAGAAAACCAAAGAGGAAGTCAGTGGAATTTACCGGGTTAGCTGTACTCAGTGCTCACACGTTTATATCGGCCAGACAAAGCGATTAATCAAAACAAGATTTAAAGAGCATATTAAGGAGGCGGAAGCGGCAGTTAGGCACAAGAAAAGCAGCAGTACAATTAAATCATCGGTAGCAAGACATATTGTAGAGCAGAAGCACAGCATGAGCGACGAGAATCTTGAGTTAGTCAAAGAACTCAAATCGGCATACAAATTGGACGCCTACGAAAGCCTGGTGATAGCAAGACAACCACAGGAGATACTATTAAACACCGATCTAGGTAATAATTTCTCACCCCTTATGAGAGTAATTAGCCGTAATGACCAATTAAGGAAGTAATTAGGGTAAGGGGTAAAATTGTAAAAGTAGTAGGTATATAAGTAGCTTTAAGCAAAATGTAAGTTTAGTTATTGTACCACTGATGAAGAAGCAAGTGTGTGCTTCGAAACGTCGGCGTATGGGCAAATAAATAATTACAACGAATAAAAAAGGGAAATAATAATTTTTTTATATTTTTGGTGATAAATTTATGTTTGAAATAAAAAATTTTATAATTTACCAAAAAGGTAAATTTGAGCAACTAAATTTTTCAAATCTCCAGTTGAAATTTCGGAACAGTGTTATGCGGTTTTCGAGTAGTTGGCTTGTGTGACTGCTCGATTAATACACGTTCCCACTTCAAAACTCTGAAATTCAAGTACCTTATTTGTTGAAGGCACTCGGACTGCTCTTATTTGTAATTTTTACCAAGCAAAGTGGTAAATTCTTCCTTTCTACGGTCGACCTTCTTGTCGCAAAGCCTTTGACGGGAATAAATTCAATTTCTGGTGCAGCTGCCTTGACCATCCGAATATCGACCGTATCCTCTCCGCACTCCAAGCCTTTCAACAAAAAGTTATTTTTCCATAATCTACCACCATAGGAAAATCAGCTCCAATTGTTGAATTTATTTTCATTCTCTTCTAGGAGAATCGCGTTGTCTTCATGTCCTGTTTTCGATATTTTGAGGGGCAATAGTAATGTAAAAATTATATCGGATGTGTTCCGTATCAACGAGCCTGCAAGAAGCACAAGACACACTCCCATACTTGCCGTTAACAAACATCAAACTATTTACGAAATGAGCCAATTAAGAGCTGTTGTAGAAATTTCAACGGATTTAGTGAACATTATTCCTCATCAACTTCCAAGATCCTGTTTAAATCCAAAATAATAAAATCCCTCACCCCCTCAACATTTCAGATTAGCTTAAATACTTGTAAATTTTTATTATAATTGATCTGCCTTATTTTGGCGAATAGATTAAAAAAAATTTAAGTGGAACTTCAGTATGCAGGAGGGTGCTCCTTTCGAGCCTTAAAAGCGTTTCAGAGCCCACTATTCCTAATCTTTTCACCAGTTTGATGATTGTATTTGAGCTTCTATAGTTTCTGAGAAAACTTGCTGTGACGTACGGAAAGAACGGCACACATATAAAACTAGTAGGTCTTTGCCAAATTCATTTTACAACGCAGTCATTAGTTACTAAGTAAAAGCTGCAGCTCCATACTCCCTCATCATGCTCGTTAAGGCAATTTCTTATGCAGATATCCATCGCTATCTCAAGCTCAACAAATGTAGATGGGTTGAGATTTCAATTTGCATTCGCGGCAAGTTTAAATTTCTCCAAGTTTCAGCTCAATAAGAAAGCGGAGTGCAAGCGGCAAGAGCGAGTCTGGTCTGAGGCGTTTTGCTTTTTACTTCGATAAGAAGCTCTTCAAGTCGTTAAGCTTTGCATGTTTTGCAACTCGTGGAACTGGTTGTTCTCAAAAAACGCTTCCATTGCCCTTTTTTCGTGTTGATATGACGAACTTCGTCTGAGAACAAGTCAGTCGTTATCATACGACGAAAGCGTGGTGGTGTCTTGTTTTGTTTACGGCCGCGGGTTGTGTCTGGCCATCAGCCACGTGTTCAGAACTATTTCAAATCAGAAGATTTACGCCCGGTATCGTTTCCCAAAGCTTCCCAGTGCTACCCTTAGAAAGTTCTTTGACATTTCCATAGTGCAGTGAAAAGGATTCAGGACATTCCAGTCGATAGCGAAGACGTCAGCACAACTGCGTCGATTCCGGCTTCTTCGAATTCTGAAGTAAGTGCTCCTTGTCCGAAGGTTTTTCCAATTAGATTTGTAGTATCGGAAATTGTGAATGAAGTATTCTCTGCAAGAAATAGTTAAAAGTTTATGAAAAATGTGCAACAAGTGTGTGCTCTCGCAGTGGGTTTGGTAAAAATGGCGGCTGACCTACCGAACCGGTTCTCTCGACTACGACAAGTTGCACTTCAACCCGAACCCGCTATGCGACCGCGCGTACTATCGAACATATGATTTCTACTCAATCAACGGTACTCGGTTGCCGGTTACATGAAACAAACTTGACCTATCAGCTGGACCATCAAGACTAGAATCGCAGCTTCAGCGTGTCGGCATTCCAACGAGTTTTTATGTTGCCGGCGAATTTCATGTGTACAGTGGCGTAGAGTAGTGGAATGAATGGGGTGATGTGGTTATCAATGAAAGTTGAATGACTCCTGAAAACTAGTCAAATACTACTTAGAGTGAAATCTGGTTGATCAAAATAGATGTGTGTTGTTATCAGTTGACATACTTATTGATTTGATTATCGATTTTGGTTAACACCTGAAAATGGTGCAAAATAGTGATTTTTGAAGATAATTAAATTCATGTCGATAGCGACAAAATACTAACTACAATCAATTGGGAATAAATGAATTTTCTGTTAGAAAAGCGGACAATTATCTTTTTGCCTCTTCAATAGGAAGTTTACACTAAATACTCGTATATTGTGTTGACTAAGGATTCATAAATAACGAGATAAAGAATTTTGAATTATTTGCATTAAAATAAGAAAAACAGCGCATAAATATTACACCCGATGCATGCGAGTGTTTTTTCAACGTTCCGGTAGCGCAGTGACAACGCTAATGTAGTGCAAATACTATCTAATCATATTGGACTATGGATATAGCGCGTACGTTTGTAATTGCATTAACGGTACTGCTGCGGCTACGTTACGTTAAAAAACGCTCGTGTGCATTGGCGCTAAAAGCAAGCGCTCGAAATTTCAGAGTTAATGAGAACGATTTTTGGTTAAAGCACTCTTTTATCGAATGGTTATCGCTGCACCGATTGCGTTCAAATTTTGTATTCCGGAGTACTTTTTAATTCTAAAACCGATAAGGTGAGGAAAAATCCGATCCAAAACCTTTTTCAATATAATTTTATTAATTTTAGTATCGAACTGACAGATGAGCACTACATTTATTCATCAATTGACAACCTACACATTTATTCAATTGTGATCGGATGTTGTCATATAACACAATTGCAGAAAATGAGATGGGAATTGTATTTGAACAACATTTTGGTGGAATTTAAGGCATTAAATTATAATATTTGAAATGGCAGATCCCCGATGCCGCTGTAATATATTGTGCAAGGACGGGTTCTAGAGTACCCTTCTATAGAATAGAAAGGTGCTCCTCTTGAGAATAGAAGAGTGCCCTTCTATTCTGTAGAAGGGTGCCTTTCTATTCTTTGGAAGGGCACCCTTCTATTCTTTGAAAGAGCACCCTTCTATTCTTGACAAGGGCACCTCTCTAGTTTTTAGAAGTTATTTTCTTCAATTGTGTTATATGACAACATCTGATCACAATTGAATAAATGTGTAGGTTGTCAATTGACGAATAAATGTAGCGCTCATTTGTCAGTTCTATACTAAAATTAATAAAATTATATTGAAAAAGGTTTTGGATCGGATTTTTCCTCACCTTATCGGTTTTAGAATTAAAAAGTACTCCGGAATACAAAATTTGAACGCAATCGGTGCAGCGGTAACCATTCGATAAAAGAGTGCTTTAACCGGTTTTTAAACTACTGTCTTGATCCGTTCACTTTCAGTATGATTGACAATCTGGTTGTTAGATTTGTGCATATATATTCAGCATATTCTTATTTGATAACGAATATGAAAGCTTTAGGGATACACATTCTGGATAATACAGGGTGGCGCAAAAGTTTCTGACCATAATATTTCTTGCATAAAATTTGAAAGAAAAGAAATTGATTTAATATTATAGCTTTATCATAAACTACATATATTAGGTAATAAATAATTGGTATGAGGTATGTCTTCCTTCGTTTTCTATACACTCTAAAAATCGTTTTCTCAAACTGTCACATAAATTTTTTTGGTAGTCTGCAGAAATTGCGCTTTACTCAACCTGTACACGTCGAATCAGCTGCTGCCTATTTTTGGTCCGGTATATCGAAAGACACTCTCCTTTAATTCGGATTTAAATCAGGGGAATTACCAGGCCAATCACCCCACACATTAGAAAAATGCTCATAAATCGCCTCAAAAGTGTTCAAAGCAGTATGCGCCTTGGCGCCATCTTGCATCAAAATCACTTCCTTTTCGTCCCTAAATCGTTGGGCATTGTCATCAGCAAATCCGAAATTTTCGATATGTTGGCGGAAATTCAGTCGGTTTCAAATGTTCTTCTTGGAAGGTAGAGGTTTCTGGCGTTGTGAATAGGCTTGCCGGTACCAGTTGGTGGACCGAATGGATCACTGAATGTTCGACTCATACGTTTTCAGTGGCCTCCGGAGAGCTGTTAAGATTTTTTGTCATTATTCGCGTCCCCACTCCTGGTCTATTTTCAGCCAATTTTCGAATTTTCCTTTTTTAGGTCTTTGTAAAAAATTTTTTTACAAAGACCTACTAATTTCGCGACCTGTCTGTCCGTCCGTCCGTCTGTCCGTGTGTCACAGCTAATTTCCTCAGAAACTATAGAAGCTAGAATGCTCAAACTTTGTGAAAAGGTCAGAAGTGATGATCTCTCAAAAGTTAAGGCCTTAACAAAAATTTAAAATTTTTTAAGGAAGGCCCTTCTAATAACGAATTGGCCCTTAAATTTTTTTTTTAATCAAAGGTGGTCGAGTGGGGTATCAAATGAAAGGTCTTGATTAGAACTTTTAGAATCTGAAATAAAAAAATCATTTTATGAAACAGGAGGTCCAGGGGAAGGCAAAATGTACCGAAAATTTGTGTCCCTCCCCCCTCGCGATTGGACACCTTTGAACCGAAAAATCTGAAAATTATCACGAACGTGGGCCTTTATGAGTACAAGGGCTACAAATACCTTAGAAGTCGAAATTCGCTCAGCTTTGTTAATAATAGTATGATTTGTAGATTTTACATTTTTGCCCATAAAATCAAATCGGTACATTTAAACTTCTTGAAATTTTGCAATTTTATAGACTGAAATAAGATATATATATGTTCATAAAATTTAATTGAAATCGAATCATAATCGCGCGAGTTATAGCCATTTCAATTATATGGAATTACAACAACAATAACACGTGTTTATGGTTGATACAGGGTTTTCCAATAAGAGGTGTTATTTTGATATTAAAAGAAAAATGCCATTTTTTAATATAAATGATCGGATGTTTATTTCATTATAAAGAAGAAGATATGCCGTTAATAGCAAAAATAAACATCAGGCAAATAACCACTACTACACGCTTACAGGACCATATTCTCTTCATGAAATTTTCCATAACCAAATCGCAAAGTGGCTGCCCTATGTCCTCGGTAGCCTCACGAATTTCATCTTTGAGATCTTGAATCGACGCTGGGCTATCGGCGTAGGCCTTCTCTATCACGTAACTCCAAAGGAAGAAGTCGCAAGTTGTTAAATCACAAGATCTATTCAAAATAACACCTCTTATTGGAAAACCCTATATATATTTAAAATTGACTTAGGCACTTCTATTTTCTTTCAATTTTCATGAAAATTTAAGGAATAGTGTTTAACTTGAACATGTTCAATCGGCCGAGCATTCAGAAAAATCATTTAGGCTAGATTAAAATGGCGGCTGCACTGTGCTTATGAAAGAAACTGTGCATCTTTTGTATAAATTTGAACGATTTCATATCCAAGTATTGGATGAATAATTCAAGTTATCGATTCACACCATTAGAAAACTTGTTTCTAACCCTAGGATGTTTACAAAGACCTTCTGGTAGGAGCACTCTACTGCTTACTCAACTTGTTTGATTTTGCTGAATGTACCGACGGTTGCCCACTTCTTTGCATACACTCCACGTTTCCGTTCTCGTCATTGCATCATTTTTTCACGGTATTCTTGCTGACCCTAAGTATTCTGCATATGTCACTGAGCTGTACCCCAATCGATGCATGCGTTGAATCGCAATACGTTTTTCAATTCGACTACTTACCATTATCGTCGCAAACAATCTAGTTTAATCCGTTAAAGATCCACGATGTTTTTATGGATTCTACAAAACATCGTTAAAAATAAGGTCTTTCGATAAATTTGGTGCCTTCGCTTTAAATAACCAAATATGAATGAATAAATTTCTATTTTCAAACGTCTTTTTACCACACAGAAGTTCACATTTAAGGCTAATAAAAAATATTGGTCTGCATATTTTACTTGTAATTAGGCGTACCTACAAATCCTCTCCGAATTTTCGTACCTGTTTTTGCTGACTCTTAAATAAAAAGTCATGTTTTTTCGCATTATCATATAAATTTCTGTTTGTACTCTCATGGAAATTAATTAATGGTTTGGAGCTATAAGAAAATTTAAAGTGGGTGTCAAAATTTTTGAAGATAGTTTTTTGCCGAAAAATAATTCGGGTTGAATTTTTATGTCGAATGCCAGAAATTTTGCACCACCCTGTAGATTATATTGGTGATAAATTTATTTTATTAACGCTAACCATAAAAATTTAGATCAAACTCTAAAGCAAATTAATAGCGCTTGCATATATAAATACGAGTAATAAACTAAAGGCCCCAAGGAAATTCCAAATTTAACAAAAACAAAATCATTTCCTATACATTTTCATGATTATTTATTTGAAATTAATTAAAGCAAGTTGGGTAGACAGACCTACGCTCATGTCAGAAGGGTTTTGTACCCAATCTCTGCGAAATACGCTCACCAGCAACAAATAAAGTCAAGAAATATGTCAAAGAGATGTGCACGTTTGGGAAAACTACTGCTTCTCCATTTTCAACGGTCGCCATTTTGATAAACTAACAAAAATCACTCAAATCATGAATTCCAAAAAACACGTATTGTTATAAATCTGATCTGGAAATTTTAAGAAGATCAAATCAAAATTGCAGTGTCTGAACCGATGGGAAGTCCATAAAATACCAAAACCGTGTGTTATTGTTGTTGTGATTGCAGAAATTTCAAATGGCTATAACTTCCGCAAATATGATTCGATTTTCATCAAACTTACAGAGTATTATGCCCTTATGTTTATCTACTTAAATATCATACTATTATTCACAAAGTTGAGCAAATTTCGACTTCTAAGGTATTTTTTGTTGTTGTACTCATAAACATCTACCTTTATGATTTTTTTCAGATTTTTCGGATCACAGGTGTTCGATCGCGAGGGGGGGGGGACACCAATTTTTCGTGTATTTCCGCTTCGTGTGCGCCCCCTGAAGCACAAAATGTCAGTTTAAGACCTGTTTTGAAAAGTTCTCATCAAGACCTTACATATGATATCCATATGAATTGAATTTTTTTTCAGAGGCCACTCCCCTATATGGGAAGACCCCCTTAAATACCTCATAGCATTTTTTTGTAATTGAACTTTCAAGAGTGCACCACTTCACACATACAAGTAAAATTTTAGGTTTCTAGCTTAAGTACTTTGCGAGAAAAATTGCTGTGACACACGGACGGATGGGCGGAATGACGGACAGACAGGTCTCGATTTTAGTAGGGTTTTGTAAAATTATTTTACAAAACCCTAAAAAGGAAGGTAAATAAATGTATGCTTCTGTTAGAAGGCTTTCATACTCAATCTATGATACTCAGCTACTAATAATGAATAGACTCAAAGAAAACTTCATTCACATGTACTCGTATATCAGATACTCAGTAATGTTTTTACGACCGAGTCTATGACAAGAATGAACAAAATTATTTATTTCTTATCAGTTGTCCGTTATTTTGTAGAAAGACTGCCACACGTGTTTTATGACCATAAAGGTTGCTACACTCCTAATTGTTTAATTTCAAAACGTTTAGTTTAGAGTTCAGTGTATTTTGTAACGCTCATGGGATAGTAACAACAGTTGTTAAGCACGTAAAATTGCGAAAAGGAAATAAATTGTACTCTGAGTAGGGAAGGATATTCTTTCCGCTAAATCGTGAAAAGGTAGGCGTTTCATGTAAATTTGTCCATTATACTGTAGGGAATTGAGTGCATATAGAAGTCCGTAAAGGACTGCAGCGATGGTCTGTTGCCTCGGCGAGCGAGGTTGCTGGTGCTCGCCGAAATTGGCCTTGTCTGAGGACGCGTGAATGCGCTCGCAGGCTAGC
The DNA here is from genome assembly GCA_963969285.1 of Odontomyia ornata. NCBI lineage: Eukaryota > Metazoa > Arthropoda > Insecta > Diptera > Stratiomyidae > Odontomyia > Odontomyia ornata. Next base: position 464,332,155 of record OZ017739.1, read on the forward strand.
ATTGCGGTGTCGTGGGGCGGGTTCTTTTCCCCAGCACAAGGGTCCACTTTAAAAAATCACGCATTCACGAATTACTTGCTATAGAGTTCGGAAAAGATTGCCAAAGCAAAATACTAACTTGGGTTGGCGAAGGCGAGTGGAACTTGAGAAGATCCCGTCTTTACCAGAGATACTTTTGGCCCCCAAATAAGAGTGGGTCATCCAAGTGGAAGCGGTGCCCCCCTCGCACCCCCCATCCGGATCAGGATCCATTGTGGACGTGACCAGATGTTTTCCAAACTCATACAAACATAAATCGAATGAATTTTTCCCTCAAATGAAAAAAATCAACGTTTTACATTTATTTTATAGTCTTATATGACGGAATCACATAATAATATAACATAAATAAGAACGCAAGCAGAACACCACTCTACCCTGCGAGAGCACCTGCACCGCAAAAAGAAGGGGTGAGCTTACCCGATGGCTAGCTCATTAGTGGAGGTGCCAGCCAACGTGACGGGTCCCATAGCAAGTCAAGGTTCCATTGCAAGTGGAAAGACCGAAAGTGTTGTTCAATTTATTTATTCATTCATAATCCATGCAAAAAAAAAAATTTTTGGTAACAGAACATCTGCTGATATTTCTAATCTTACATAAACACGTGCCCTCCGAACCAAGTATTCCGGGAATCGAATCATATATCGTTTTTTTTTTTAAGTTTGCTTTAAACTCCAATTATACTTTTAAATTGGTTGCAACACATCAAATTTCACGTAACATATAAATTTCTAATAAAATAACATTAAATCCACTTTACTTTTATTTCTAGTTTACGTTTGCAAACTATCACATTTTATTTTGCATATCCTCTGGGATATTACACTTTCATTTCTCTAACTTTAAACTCATATGTGAATCACTCTCTGAGAGTGCAGTTCACAATATAGATCTAATAATTTGAATTAATTGAAGCGACGTTGTTGCTGTGAAATTCCCATCGGGAAAATGCTGCGGCTCATTTCCGGGTTTCAGCAGTGTCGACCGTCTTGATGTCGTGGATCCGACGGCGAGCAAATCGCATGACTGTGAAGAACAGTGTCATCCCAATTCCTTAGTAATTTAATTCTATTCCTGGGAACGAACATCAAGGGTATGTTGGATTGCTTTATTTATCCCAATCCTTATTCTAGCCACCATTGCCACACAAGCCGTTTGTTTGCACACAGCAGTTGCATCATAGAGAGGATCATGTCCGAAACACGGTTCAGATCGCACTTGACGCAGCAATCGATTCCTGCCTTGACGATGTTCACATATATGTGCGTTGAACACCACCGATTCGATTTTCGCAGACAGTTGAAGAATCTAACGGTGAAATATGTCACGAAATTTGTAGCAAAAGAACCACTGTTTTCTTTTCTGTTCTTTTTGCACGAATCGAAACTTAATAAGCAGCACTGTTGATAAACTTATTATTATTGTGAAAATTGCTGCCATGCTTGAAGTTAGTTTCCGTTGCTTAAACACCTTTTAGCAGTCCTTTCTTATTTCTACCAATCAAAGAAAATACGGCTGCATATATATTACAACCCTGATTGACATAATCCACCAGAAGCACTCATTTTCCGGTTTTCCAGAAGCAGCACGCAAGGTGTGTCCCGGTTAATGCTCAACAGAGATGATATTTCTACTTTTCGGTGCTATGACTCTTTCACCGTGAATACTAGTTAATTTCACTTTCCAAGGATAAAACAATTGCTCCATTATATGCAGCGAATTTTCACATTTAGAATATTCACAAAAAACAGCTCATTTAATGGAAATGAAACAATTACTGAGCCACGCGTATTTACTTTCAATTGCAGAATTTTTCACTGTTTGCCACTAAACACAAATCCAAAGGTGCTAATTGCACGGAATACAGGGACGGCAATTAGACGAATCAAATCTCGAACGCGACCAATTTCCTTCCTTGTTTGGGGAAATCGCCAATGCGGCCGCAATGCTGCTCATTTCGTGACTGTGATTTTTTCACTTTCTCAAAGGTAGTCAGACTCCAATTTTTTCATCCCGCTGCGTGTTTCCTGCTATGATGTATCAGAAAAGTCAATACATGGCGAATAAATTGCGATAAAACCTCGTCCGATGTCTTAACGCTGAATATGAATCAGCCCTAAATTTCACAACGGAATTTGATTTGTTTCGCTGATTTTGTGCAAATCCCTTCGGGTTTACGGTGCGGTGACAATCAAACTGAGATTGTATTACTTGATTGTATTTATTGCCAGCAATTTTTTAATAATTACAGTTTTTGGGACTATTGTCGCGCATATTTGCCGCGGATTATGGTTATTATCAATGAGAACACAAAGAAATTTTAGTTTTTCACAAAATTCAAGCGAAATTTTCCGTTTTGATCACCGGCCACGGCATGCAATCGCACATGACAGATAAAGGGAGAAGATTACACAGCCAGAATCAATTTCATGAATCACAATTTCGGTCGCAATTGGTCGATATCGTTTGGCTAGCGCGAATTACGAAGCACTTTTGCTTGCGTGACCACACGGGACCGGCAACTTCTATCCTCGCGTTTATAGCATTTTCCCAATAAAAAATTGTTAATTTAAGTTACAACGCCACAATGAAGTATAGATTTACTGTTTTATAACTTGACCGAGCACATGTTTATGATTTTTGAAAATAACACCGGCACAGCCAGATCGCAAAGTCCGACCCGGCTGGCGATAACAAGAAGACTCCACCGTCATCGGTTATCTTCCATGGCCGAGCCTTCTGCTTGCCGGCAACGGGTATTTTCCATTGCGAGATAACGCAATTCACTTTCCTAAGTTGCGTTGCAACGGAGTTGCCGTAATTGAATTTCAGTTGTAAATTTAAATATTTTTGTTTTTAAATTTACAATTAAAATTGGATGATTTGTAATGGTGTTTTTCGAGTATTTTGCCTAGGCGACTACTCAATTACTACAATACTCTAACTCGAAAACGAGCTACTGAAGAAAATCAAGATCGGAAGAGATCTGGTTGTCCCAAATCTTCAACAAAGCAAGAAGATCAGAACGTTATAGTGCTATCGAAAAAAAAGTTACGTTTAACTGCGTCTCAAATTGCTTCTACTTTAGATAAAGCCTGAAAAAAACTGGTTTCGAATGCAACTATAAACTGACGTTTACTGTCTGCTGGCCTGAGAGGATGCGTTGCTGCTAAAAACCCAGACTAACTAGTAGTCATAAGAAAAATAGACTAGAGTGGGCTAAAACCCATAAAAACCGGACCGAAGGCGAATGGAAAAAAGTTCTTTGAACGGACGAGTCCAAAGACGCTTTTTCGTGCGCCGATCAACAGACGAATGGGCTTTAGGAGCGTATAATGTGCAGATTATTAAGCATTTGCACGGCAGTATTTATGATATACAATTGGGGCACCATCAGAAATACGAGTATCATGTCCAAATACACTTCTGGGGGAATTAAACCAGCGCAAATCAATGCACCTGTTGGTAGGGTGAAACGGCTGTGAAATTCAGGTATCTTCACTCACAGTTACAGACTTGGCGCTACTATTTCGAACAAGCATCAAAATGAATTTATTGACTCTGATCACTGTGGCAGTTTGATAAATTTTTTGATTCGATATATCGAGTTTCCGATCCATTTCAAGGTTTCTGTACAGGCCAGAACATGCGCGAAGACATTTCCTTTCGAAAACTCATAAAATTTTCATTGTACTTCCGCTCTGATGATACCAGACCTGGCATCTATATGTCAAACCTGGTCTAACCAGAGCCTTGTAATAGACAACTTTGACCTTTTGGGCAATGTATATAGAATGACAGAGCCGTCGAAGAGCCATGACTACTTTTTTGCTAAACTGAGCACGATTTTAACATGCCCATCATAGTATAGATACTGATCGTGATGAACACCGAGGAATCGAACATAGGATTTATGTGGAACCCGTTCTAAACTACCTTCACCAGCCATGATGTGGAAATCCTTCCAATTACGTTTCAGGTCTTGACAGGCCAACCGCAGTGTCGTCTGAAACAACATTGTTTCGCAATTTTGGGCATTGACTTTCATTCGCCAATTGTCCGTGTAGGCCAGCACATCGTTTGACATTTTCTGAAGGTCCCTTGAATGACTGATGAAAAATCAAAGCCATTCAATAAAGTGCGAATGAATATCGAGAAGAGCAAAGGCGCAGTAAATGTTCCTTGCTGTAGACCACATCATGGGGACAAAGTGCCTTGGAACTTGTCTTGTAGGAGCTTAAAAATTAGTCCGTCTAACCAGATCGTATCGAAGGGAATATCGGGAAATCCGTTACATATATATTGCACCTGTACTCAATTTGATTCTCTATTATCCACGGTTTCAGGAATACACCTCTTGGATTGTTGTTGGTTTCTGCCATGATGAATGCCGAGCATTAAGATCACTGGCAAGAACATAATAATGATGCAACCTGTTCAATTCGAGTGTTTAACAAGAAAATGGGCTCCTCCTTGAACTTGAGAACCTTTTGCCTCATTGCATGGCTGGAGAAAACGAAGAGGTTATCACTACCTTGCAGTAAAATTTTGATAATGGACACTTCAAGAAATTCAAAGTTTTTAAATTCGAATTTATCAATATTTTGGAAACGATAGGGTCTTGCAACTAATATGCCGGTGCCACCTCTTCAACCACCGTTAAACTTGTCGTTTCTTCTTCTTCGTAGCACCACAGCTCCTCTCGGGCCTCCGCTTCATGCAAATAGCGCCTCCAACTGCCTCGGTCAATTGACCGCGTCCTCCAATTTCGAAATCTGAGCAGTGATAAACTGCCTCCGTCAACCGAGTGAGACCAGCGTTTCCTCTGTTTCCCTAGTTTGTTCCGGCCTTCAGTTCTCCCAACGAATACTTTCTTGGGTATCCGTTGTTCTTCTACATGATTCACGTGGTCAGCGCATTGCAGCTTCCGCAGTCTCATAATCGTTGAGGCCTCCGGCTCGTCGCAAATTTCATACAGCTCATGCTTGTATCGGATTTGCCATTGGTCCCCGTCTAGCTTCTCTCCGATTATTCGCCTCAGGACCCGTCGCTCAAAGGCGTTCAATATATTGGCGGATGCTTGGGTTGAGTTTCATGTTTCACACCCATAGCATACATGGAGCTTTGTTTTCTTGTATCTGCAGCTGGTCTTCAAGATCGTCAAAACTGAATAAAATACAAAGAGAACGATATTTTGTTTCCTTAACCGTATAATTTTTATTCTCGATGTATATACGTATTTCGAGGCTCACTCAGCCTCTTGCTCAGTACAACTGACTTACTAATTCTACTTCTACCTTTTTATATGCTAAAGGTTAGGGATAAATATGGGTTTTAAAAATCGCTATTAAGAAGGATCACCTATCCTACACCTACCTGCTTATATGCTGAAGGTTTATGGGTTCGGGTTAGTTAAATGTTCAAAGAGGATACTATTACAATTATCTGTGTCGCTTTTCATTCTTAATACTAAGAGGATTTTGTTTATACCCAGACTTTCAATTATATCTTCTTTATTGAACTTATTTTTTATTTTTATGATTTCTAGATCATTAAATTCGATTACATGTTCAGCTACACAGGATTTAAAATTATAATTGTAGCTGAACATATAATTAAGAATAAAGTGTAGTTAGTGATCAGCGATCAAAAGAATAGTTAAAACAATAAAGGCCCTCTACAAAGTAAACACTCGTTTCAATTTTATAACAGTATTTTTTTTTAATTCTTAGTACTTACTGCACATGTACAACAGTATTTATATCTGTTTTCTAATGTGTACCATTTCAAAAACGAAGTTAGCACAAGTGTTCCATGAAAACCTGAAAAGAAAATAAGTAAATTAGAGGATTATTAAGAAAATATAGAAATGAAATGCTAGAAGAAAACATTTCCTTTCCTTTCAGTATTTAGAGACTTTCCAGTGGCAACGGAGGCGGAAGCTGAGTATGTCGTCGAGTGAGGGGTTCGACGTAGTCCATGACTGATCGGTTCAGCGCTTGCGGCTCGGTTAGGCGGTGCCTTAATTTGTAGTTTGGCACTTTTACTTAACTTAGAATGTTTCGGTTATGATTAGAGTAGCTTATGCCTGGCACCATGTCGGCACGTTGATCCGGAATGCGTGAGTTGGAAGTTGTTCTTCTAGAATAGTTGGAAGCATCAAAAAGGCTGCGGTAAGGTAGATTCGAATTTTTAAATATTCCTTTGTTAAAATTTTTGACGCGTTTTAATTGGGCAATTTAAATTGGTGGCTGAAAGATTGTGTTCGAGCGTAGTCTACTCACGTCAAGACCCACGACCGAAATTTCTCTTTGAATTAGCTGGCCGGCAAGTAGCCACCTCAGAGTTGAATGCGAGCATACAAAAATGCAGGCCTTAAGAAGCACAGTTCATTGATGTGCCTCAAGACTTTACGTCTTTATTCGTCATGAGGTGGGTTTAGAGTTCCTTCGGGAAATCTCACGGATGAAGCGAAGTAAAATCATTGGAATTCAAGAAAACTGGAAGTACTTGTCTTGTTTTTTTCGTTGTTGTACTGCCTACATCCTCGTTATTATTTTTTGCTTTAACACTACAATCCCTTTTGGGCCTTCACTTAGGGATAGTTAGAATATCTCATTATCTTGATCGAATCAATCGGCACTACACGAGGTGATATGGCCAGTATCACGCTTTGACCGTGTGTCCGTCCACCCAGCTGCGATACGTTCTGATTTTAAACCAGCACATATCATAACTGAATGGGCTTATAGTCCGTCCGAAGAATCACTCGAACTAAATCTCGTTGCCGCTAACGAGACTCGAACCAGGGACCTTCGGCTTACGAGGAGGATGCTCTAACTACTACAGCACGCGGACTACTCGGTATTATACGGCAGACATTTTCGGGTCTTTTATTTTCTTGTTTGTTTATGATAGGATTTCATTACATTCAAATCTCTTTTTTCAGGTTTTGAAAGTTATTTGAATCCTTTTCATTTTCAATAAAAAAGCATCAAATTCATTTCTTTCTGGAACCTGATCATTATGGAGGCTTTCACAAAAGTTGTATCCATCCATATCTTACTCATTAACTCTTATTTGCTAATTTCCCAATTTTTTTAGGGCAACGGAATTGACTTTTACTTTGAATAAAAATTAATTTAATGCACGAGTATTTACATTTGTCTATTTTATCCTTTCAGATTAGCACAAAGGCATAACCACAAGCATCGAAATGGGCTCACAATGCTTTCTCATCCTGGAAGATGGAAGTATCTTAGCAGGTCAATCTTTTGGAGCAAAGGTACCAACTGCCGGAGAAGTTGTCTTCCAAACTGGGATGGTCGGTTATCCGGAATCAATGACTGATCGCTCATACCACGCGCAAATTCTAGTGCTAACCTATCCTCTCATAGGAAATTATGGAGTGCCATCTTTCGAAGAATGTGACGAGTACGGATTGCCCAGGCACTTCGAATGGACTGAAGGCATAACACTTTCGGGCCTCGTTGTTGGCGAAATTTGTGAAAAACCATCTCATTGGCGACATACCAGAACGCTCTCACAATGGATGGAAGATGAAAACATTCCCGGAATTAGTGGTATTGATACAAGAGCGTTAACAAAGAAAATTCGAGAAAATGGTACTATACTCGGTCGAATCGTCCAAGAGCTACCCACGCCCAGCTTGGATTACAAATTTTTAGATCCTAATGAAAGGAACTTAGTAGAAGAATGCTCTATCAAGGAACCTGTAGTCTACAACCCGAATGGTTTGCCACGTATTTGTGCCATTGACTGCGGCCTTAAGTTAAATCAGATTCGTTGTTTCATATCCCGTGGAGCACGTGTCGAACTTGTGCCATGGAATTATGAATTGGAACTAAATAGCTTTGATGGATTGTTTATTAGCAATGGTCCTGGTGACCCAGTGAAATGTGTTGATACGGTGAAGCAGATAAAACGAGCGTTGAAGGCGTCGAATAAGCCGATTTTCGGTATTTGTTTAGGTCATCAATTGTTGGCGTCTGCGTTAGGCTGTAAGACATATAAGATGAAATACGGTAATCGTGGCCATAATTTACCTTGTGTTCATCATGATAGCGGAAGATGCTTCATGACATCACAAAATCATGGATTTGCGGTCGATGCGAATACGTTGCCAGCGGATTGGGAACCACTTTTTACGAATATTAATGACAACACAAACGAAGGAATTATTCACAAGGAGAAACCATTCTTTTCGGTACAGTTTCATCCTGAGCATACAGCTGGTCCAAAGGTAATACTACTTATTTTTAGAGGAAATGAAAAATCGTCCAAACTTAAATTAAATATTCTGTACTAACAACATGTTATCGGCCAAGTTTTATGCGTCGCAGTTTTTCTGAAATATTGTTTTAAAAATTTCATTTAATTAATCTGAAATTTACTTTCATACTCTGTCTTCAAGTAAACGTGCAAGTGCGTAAAGGATTATTTGCTTTAAATTTCTATAGAATACCTTCTACAAAACGACTACTAGCATATATTTTTTAAAATATGTTTTGATTTATTGAATAAAAAAAAAAGTACTATCCTGCCTCAGTCTTAAATACTTGTTAATATTAATTTTCATATTAGCTTCGTCTAAATTTCTTTTGTATCCACAAGCTGACAACAAATTTAATCCAACTCTTTATTCTTCTTTAAGGATCTGGAATTTCTTTTCGATATCTTTTTGGAAACAGTTAAACAACACACGACCAAAATACAACCAAAAATAACAGTCAAAAGTCGCCTTGCAAAATCGTTAGAATACGTCCCCAGACCAGAATCAATTCCAACACAGAAACCCAAGAAAGTTTTAATTTTAGGATCTGGTGGTCTGTCAATAGGCCAAGCTGGTGAATTTGATTATTCTGGTTCGCAAGCCATTAAAGCGATGAAAGAAGAAAAAATTCAAACGATCCTAATAAATCCTAACATCGCTACCGTGCAAACATCAAAAGGGTTGGCAGACAAAGTCTACTTTCTGCCTCTCACGCGTGAATATGTTGAACAAGTAATTCGCGCTGAACGACCTAATGGAGTACTTTTGACTTTTGGAGGACAAACTGCTCTGAATTGTGGTGTAGAATTGGATAAAGCTGGTGTGTTTGCCAAATACAATGTGAAAATATTAGGGACACCAATTAAATCAATAATTGAGACCGAAGACAGGAAAGTCTTTGCGGAACGTGTAAATGAGATTGGTGAAAAGGTTGCCCCGTCGGAAGCTGTGTTTTCCGTTCAAGAAGCGCTGGATGCTGCTGAACGATTGGGATATCCGGTAATGGCACGTGCTGCTTTTTCATTAGGCGGCTTAGGATCTGGATTTGCAAGTAACAAGGATGAGCTCACTCTGTTAGCCCAACAAGCTCTAGCTCATTCAAGCCAACTGATCATTGATAAGTCACTCAAAGGGTGGAAAGAGGTTGAATATGAAGTTGTAAGAGACGCTTACGACAATTGCATCACAGTTTGTAATATGGAAAATATGGATCCTTTGGGAATTCATACAGGTGAGAGTATTGTTGTTGCTCCATCGCAAACTCTATCGAACACAGAATACAACATGCTCCGCGAAACTGCTATTAAAGTGATCAAACATTTCGGTGTGATCGGAGAGTGCAACATTCAGTACGCTTTGAACCCTTTCTCAGAAGAATACTATATCATCGAAGTCAATGCCCGCCTTTCACGTAGCTCAGCTCTAGCTAGCAAAGCTACCGGATATCCTTTAGCTTATGTGGCAGCGAAATTGTCTCTCGGTATTCCGTTGCCCAAAATACAGAACTCGGTAACAGGAGTCACAACAGCATGCTTCGAACCAAGTCTCGATTACTGCGTCGTCAAGATCCCACGATGGGATTTGGCTAAATTCACCAGAGTTAGCAAAAAGATAGGCAGTTCAATGAAAAGTGTTGGCGAAGTTATGGCGATTGGCCGTAAGTTTGAGGAAGCATTCCAGAAAGCTCTTCGAATGGTGGACGAAAATGTAAACGGATTTGATCCGTATATAAGTGATTTGAGTGAAGAAGAATTAATTCAACCAACCGATAAGAGGACTTTTGTCTTGGCTGCTGCTTTGAAGAAAAACTATACAATCGAGAGACTTTACGAGCTAACCAAAATTGATCCGTGGTTTTTGAACAAAATGAAAAATATTATAGATTTTTTGAATTTGCTAGAGAAAACTGGAAACAATTTGGGCCACGGCATTATCTTGACAGCAAAGCAGTTGGGATTTTCTGATAAACAAATTGCTGCAGCAATCAAGAGCACTGAGTTAGCTGTCCGTCAATATCGTGAAGAAGTTGATGTTACGCCTTACGTTAAGCAGATTGATACTGTGGCGGGTGAGTTTTTAGTTTTACCGTAATGATCTTATGAATTAAACATGCGTATAAAATACTAGATTCGTAGGTCCTGTACTCAAAATAGAAAGTTTTTTCTTCTCATAGCATCTGAATGAAGGTCTTTTTTTCCGTAGCACTACAGCCCCTCTCGGACCTTCACTTAGAGATAGTTAGAGTATCTCATTGTCATGATCGAATGTATCGGCACTCCGCAAGGTGATATAATCATGATCTCACTTTGGCCGTGTGTCCATCCACCCAGCTGCGATACGTTCTGATTTTAAACCAGCACGTAACTGAACAGGCTTATAGTCCGTCCGAAGAATCACTCGAACTAAATCTCGTTGACGCCAACGAAACTCGAACCAGAGACCTTCGGCTTACGGGCTAAGTCTACTTAGTTAAAGATTGTACTTTAAACTAAGTTAGGTTGTAGTTGTTGCAAATACGCCGCTATTTTAAATTTGAGTTTTTGATTTTGGGTTATCTTAGCAGGGACCCTTCCTATCTTTTCATCAACGACTGTGCCGGATCCCGTTTAAATCTGAGTTAGTCAAAACACAAATCGCAAAATTTGCCTGAATTGGTAGTTAAAAATATTATATTTGACATTCTTATTTATCATCCAATTTGCATGTTGGAAGAACGTGGTCCAATAACCTAAAATATCCTTTAAAAAACTTGACCCCTAGAGAACCAGAAAAATCTAAGAAAGAAAAATTTTTGAAGTGCCGATATTTTGAAACATCATATAAACACCAAAATTTCATGTGACAAATGTGACTTTTAGATGCTTTCAAACTTCCGAAATTTGACCAGCCGCCATCTTGAAATTAGGAAGCATATTCAAATTCATCAAAATCGGTCCGGCAGCGTGGTCACAACTACAACACATTTATGCACGTTTTTCGAGATAAGAATTGCCGCCATTTTGTTTGAATTTTTTGTTGTGAATTTACAGTCCAATAAATGTTGGTGCCGAATATCGTCAAAATAGGAATTATACTTTAGTCAGAAGAGAACCCACGAATTTCCGTCCTAAAATGGCTACCGTTTTGGTTTTTGTCTTTCGTCTCATTAAGCTGGTTAATAAACAAAGGTCGATACACCTTCCCTGAAAGTTTGGAGCAAATCAAAGTAAATTGTAGCCTCCATCTAGCTTATATTTTCGTTATTGAATCACTTGGGCAAACAGTGAAGAACTATAGTAACTTTTTGTTCAAATCAGGAATAATTTAATGACGTTATCATGGGCAATCTTTCAAATAATTTTTTTTTATCGAAGCACATCCTGAATTCTTATGCTCATGATTTGGATTTTCACCTTTTTTTTTATTTTGGGGTATAAAGAAATATTAATTAATCAACTACTGCTTCTAATGAACAATCTCACTACATATATTTAAACATTTATTTTCTCCCAAATTTCAGGTGAATGGCCGGCAACAACTAACTATTTATATTTAACATACAACGCATTTACCCACGATCTAGACTTCCCTGGCGGATATACAATGGTCGTAGGATCAGGTGTATATCGAATCGGAAGTTCCGTTGAATTCGATTGGTGTGCAGTTGGATGCCTGCGTGAATTGCGAAATTTAGGACGTTCTACCATCATGATCAATTACAATCCAGAAACTGTCTCAACTGACTATGATATGTGCGATAGATTGTACTTTGAAGAAATATCCTTCGAAGTCGTTATGGATGTCTATCAAATCGAAAATCCAGAGGGGATCATCCTATCAATGGGTGGGCAACTGCCTAACAACATCGCGATGGATCTTCACAGGCAGCAAGCGCGCGTTCTTGGTACTTCTCCGGAATCAATTGATTGCGCCGAAAATCGATTCAAATTTTCACGCATGTTGGATCGGAAAGGAATCCTCCAACCCAGGTGGAAGGAACTGACAAATTTGAAATCTGCCATTGACTTTTGTGATGAAGTAGGCTATCCATGTTTAGTGCGACCCTCCTACGTTTTGTCAGGCGCAGCAATGAATGTGGCATTCTCAAATCAAGATTTGGAAGCATATTTAAATGCAGCTTCACAAGTATCAAAAGAGTATCCTGTGGTGATATCAAAATTTTTGACTGAAGCTAAAGAGATTGACGTCGATGCCGTGGCAGCAGATGGTGAGATCCTTTGCATGGCTGTTTCAGAACACATTGAAAATGCTGGTGTCCATTCTGGAGATGCTACTCTCGTTACACCACCTCAAGACATCAACAGTGAAACTCTAGCCAAGATAAAAGAAATCGCCAGAGATGTTGCAGCTTTGTTGGACGTAACAGGGCCTTTCAATATGCAACTGATAGCCAAAAATAATGAGTTGAAGGTTATTGAATGCAACGTTCGTGTCTCACGGTCATTCCCGTTTGTATCGAAAACGCTAAATCATGATTTCGTAGCGATGGCTACACGTGTGATAATAGGATTGAATGTTGATCCCGTTGAAGTTTTGCATGGATGTGGGAAAGTAGGAGTAAAAGTGCCACAATTTAGTTTTTCGCGATTGGCTGGCGCAGATGTTCAGTTGGGCGTTGAAATGGCATCGACGGGAGAAGTTGCTTGCTTCGGAGATAATAGGTATGAAGCATACTTGAAGGCAATGATGTCGACAGGGTTCCAAATACCGAAGAAAGCAATTTTATTGTCAATCGGAAGTTTTAAGGTAAATCTTAAAATTAGTGTGCATACCATTAATGGATTCTAAGTGTGATTGTTATTACAGCATAAAGTAGAGCTGCTGCCGTCGATTAGAGAGTTAGCCAAAATGGGCTATAAATTGTATGCTTCGATGGGAACCGGTGACTTTTATGCTGAACATGGAGTTGATGTAAGTAGAATTTTATATCTTAATATAAGCTGAAAGAGAAGAAATTATTTATCCTAAACGTTCCGAGCTTAAAGAATTAAACCAATTAGATATGTGTATGGTATGCCTTAATTATTAGAGTATCCCATAATCTCAATCGTATGTATCGGCGTTCAAGAAGGTGGTATGGTCAGTACCACGCGTTGGCAGTTGACCCGGCCACCCAGATGCAATATCATTCTGATTTTAAACCAGTACAATCCGTCTGAAGAATAACACGAAGCAAATCGCATTGTAGCCAACGGGGTTCGAACCAGGGGCCTTCGGCTTACGCAGCGAGCACTCTAACTACTACACTGCGTGGACTTCCTGAAAAATTCTCCTTCTTCGTAGCACTACAGCCCCTCTCGGGACTTTGCTTCTCGCAACAAGCACCTCAACTGCCTCGGTCCATTGACCGCGTCCTTCAATTTCGAAATCCGAGCTGCGATGAACTGTCTTCGTCGACCGAGTCAGATCAGCGTTTCCTCGGTTTCCCCACTGGTCTTCGCCTTTCACTTCTATCAAAGAATACCTTTTTGGGTATCCGTTGTTCGTCCATACAATTCACATAGCAGTTTGGGCAATCTTACAATCCTTGAGACCTCCGGCTCGTCAAGAATTTCTAATTATCTTCTTCGCTTATCTTTGGGGGATTTAATAGTAAGTTATCGTCCTACTTTCCCTACCCAAATACTGTTTGTACGCCTGATTCTTTCTGTCTAACGCATTCTGGCACTCATCATCGAATTAATAATTTCTTTTGCGCCGGGCTTGATGACCGATCATATGTCCTGCCACAGTCTTAATTGTCGCTTTCACTTCTATCCAGAGCTCGTCGCTTGTTTTTGGCGATGTATCTGATAGGATGGGAGCCAGCTGGTTGTCGAGAGTCGCCGGGAAGTTTTTTCCCAGAGACGCCGTTTGAAGCCTTTCGATGTCGAATTTGATCTTTGGCAAAAACGCCTTTGACATATAACATCGATAGGATAGTTTGTTCAAGCAATGATCCGAGTTACAATTGGCTCCTCGATATGTACTAACGTCAAGTATGCTCGAGGCCTAACGTTCTTGGATCAAAACATGGTCGATTTGGTTTTGTGTTGCCATCCGTTAACTAGATTTCTGCTACATGCAAAGTCAATCAGGCGCTGGCCGTTGTCATTTGTTTCATCGAAGAGGCTTTATCCTCCAGTCGTTTCCCGATAAGAAAACTCATTGCCAACCTTAGCGTTGAAATCACCCAGAATCATTTTTGTGTCTTTTGTAGGCAATAAGTCGACTAGTCTTTCCAGGTGATTGTAGAACGTTTCGTTCGTTTCTTTGCTAGTCCGAATTCTCGCTTTCCAGCAGGCTTTCCATTTTTGAATATTGTGTGCGGTCTCATATCTTGAATGTCACTTCTAGTCCGGTTGATTTCCTGGATTGCCAGTATGTTTAATTTCTATTGACGGGCCTGTTGTAAAAGGCCATTAGCAGCTTCACGGTAGTTTAGTGATCTGGCATTCCAGGATCCAATTCCATAGTCCTTTTTTTCGGTTGTCAGGTCGTTGCCGTAGGTCCAATCCATTCCGAGGCCCGGTTTCAGGCTTCGAAACAATGTAGGGTTTTCCAGGGACGGAGAGCTAGCCTATCACCCAACCTCCATTCCAGCGGAATAGTTATTGCTTTCAATTCCGTTATCAGGCACGGAAAACTCGCCTTCATCCTCTTAAGTTACCACAAAGGAGGTGTAATTAGGATTTAATAGCAGAGCTGCAGGTGTATTTGCAGTTATTGGCATCTATCGGTTAGTAAACCCAATGTGCGATCCCAAGAACATTCACTACCATTTGGTCGTGGGGTTTAGGATGAGGAATCATAGAAGCTGTGGGTTGGGGAAACAATAGGATCGCTCCTCCTTTCTAAACCGGGCTTGTGACCGACTACGGCGGAGTTTCCTTGAAAATTAGCGTATATTTATTTACAAACTTCATAAAATTTGTTAAATGTTTTGATATTTTGGTGTCAGATCATGACTAAATTTGTTGAAAAATTTAAATGATTCACAATCAAAATTTTGATTAATTCATTCTGACCGCTTAGGTTGATGCATATAAGACGGATAAGTATTTAAAAGGACTAGCAACAAGAAAAACTCTAAAGGAATCATTGTAACTAAAAAAAGCAAAATATTACTGGTTAACATATTACAGACTTCAAGCCACTTTATATTAATGTTGACTGTTGACATCTTTATCAACACCATAGAAAACCCATTAAAATGAAGATAATTTTTATACGACAAATTATCCGTATGTGACTGAGGTATCCACATTAACTTTAATTTTCGATTTCCTGTCTATGCAAACAGATTTAATTTTTGAAGATCCTCAAAAGCGAAACTTTTATCTAATCTTTATCTTATCTTGATGAAAATCATTTTGCTTAGGCGATTGATCTTAACGTCTTTACGTCACAGATTTCCTTTGTAGTTTTGCAAAATTCTACTGTAATGAAAGTGCCGCACGTGAACTATTTACCGTAGTAAACAAACTTATAAATATCAATTATTAAATATATTCTTATTTATGACCTAATGATGAGAAGAATGAAGTATTGAAGGCCGCACTAAAGTCGATAATTGACGACAAATAGATAATGTAAGATTACTTACGTTAATGTTGCACCGATAGCGTATGCGAATATGACTTGCAAGTTCTTTCCTTATTGCTTTAACTTATCACGAACTATGTGCGCATAAAAGTGTTGCGTTTTTAAATAATTTATCTTCCAGACCAATTTTCTCGCCCATCTAACTATGTATGTATTTGATTCCTGATCCATAGAATGACGATAACTTATAGCTTGCCATAAGGTCCCATTTGAAGGACATGGTAATCGAACAATGGTAAAAGGAATTTTCTGGCAAAACAAAAAATTTACGATTTTTGCGTGGAATTTACGACATGAATGATGGATGCATGTTTCGATTTTCATCATTAGTGTTGCATATGATAGATTACATATGGGACTAAAATGTCGCGGAACCGAATTGTAATTCATTGACAGACTCTTAAGATATTGATAGTAACATCTCGTTTTCTCAAATAAAACACAGAATTTCAGCACAATTTCATATAAAAATGTAGTCAGCATATTTTTTTTGTGTTTTTGTTTTATACGTGTCTGGGCATAAATTTTGAATTGAGATGTATTGAGGAGTTTAATTTTTGGCAAAACAAGGACTATTGCAGACATTTATGCCAAAACGGATCGATATATATACATTGAGGGTTCCATTATTGTGGCTGCACACGAATCACATTCGAATCCTATGTATATATAATAATATTATTTCGATGTTTAATCTTAGGAACTACTTTCTCAATCGTTTCCAACGTCAACTTCTCTAGCTTCAACAAATAGAGATCTATTTCATCGTTAGTTAGATTCATGCCATTACGAACCATTGAGCAAGTATTGCCATCATCAGAAGGAGGACATTGCTTCTGGTACTCTGAAGTAAACTTCCATTGAAACTTTCCCCAATCCGTTTTTTTGAATTCAACCGATGATTTTCAAGTTGAACTGAAATGAGGAAGACATCTTCCCTTTGATGGTTGATTTCCATTATGTTTGCGTTATGGTCGCTATCATAAGGAAGCACCTGCAGTTTCCGTTGCGGACTACTAAAGCTGAATTCAAGTCGTGCGTCAGCAATGCAGAGGTCCAAATATGAAATTGTCCTAGGGTATGTTGGCAACTCCGACCCATATATAGGTAGATTGCACCTGAATTCAATTTGGTTCACTGTTATCCACGATTTCAGGAATACGCCTCTTCGATTATTAGTGGCGTGCAGCCATGATGTATGCTTGGCGTTCAGGTCACCAGCAAGAATATAATAACTATGCAGCCTGTTCAATTCGAGTATTTCAAAGAATGAATCGAGCTCCTCCTTGAATTTGAGAATATTTCGACCAGTTGCATAGGCAGATGCAGTGAAAGTAGGTATAAAAATGTCCGTACAGGACTGCAGCGATGGTGTGCTGCCTCAGCGGAAGAGGATGTTGGGATCTGCTGAGATTGGCCTTGTCTGGGGACGCGTGAATGCGCTGGCAGGCTAGCGTTGCGGTGTTATGGGGCGGGCTCTTCCCTCTAGCACAAGGACCCACCACAAAAAAAATTCGCATTCACGAATTAAGAAGTGTCAAACATGGTTGGTACATTTTGCCTTACCCTGGACTCCCTAATTCATATAATGATTTTTTTATTTCAGATTCACTCATTTGATACCCCACTCGGCTACCTTTGATTAAAAAAAAATTTTAAGGGCCAATTCGTTATAAGGGGGGACCCCATTTAAAATTTTTTTAAATTTTTGGTAAGACCTTAACTTTTGAGAGACCATCACTTCTGACCTTTTCACAAAGTTTGAGCATTCTAGCTCCTATTGTTTCTGAGAAAATCAGCTGTGACCCACGGACAGACGGACGGCAGACGGCCAGACAGGTCGCGAAACTAGTAGGTCTTTGTAAAAAAATTTTATAAAGACCTAAAAATTAACAAAAGGGTACTTACCCACATCCCCACGAGCGGTCGATGACGATGTAGGTGAAGTTATTGAAATCCAGAAAGGTGATATTGGCAAATTTTCAGTTGTCTTGCAAATTCGTTCTGTTGAGCGTTCATCCTTAATTTTGGATGGGTATGACCCTGTTTTTATCGTCCGCGCAGATCGGATAAACTTTGCTGAGCAATTTGACGTCAGAAGTGGGCGTTACTTTACAAGCATTTGTTAGTACGTCAACAGCCTAAGCGGTGGCGACACAAATGTTGCACTCTTCATGAGACACATTCGACATATTTCGTTCGTGTTAAATTCAAAATTCCTAGTCGCTAGTTTTTAACTTACTACAAGTTCTTCAGGGGGATACTTTTAATATTTCTAGGTAGAATGCGCAAAAAGCTTGCGAGGTATCTACTACTAGTTTTTTAACTATATTTAGAAGCTATCTTATCTTGGAACATGTTTAGCAAATTAACCATGTCCAGATTTTGGATTTCAAACACGCGAATTAACAGAATACGGGACAAAATATCAAAAGCCGCCAAATAAATTCTTTAGTTACTGAAATAAAACGGGGCAGATAGAATCTAATCGCGATTTTTAATACAAAAATTGTTTTATGCTTCTTCAAACAAATTGCAAACGGTCACTCCCCCGAAAGACGAATTTTTTCGGAATCCATTAAAGTACAATATTCATCGTCATCCGTTGTTCATCAGTGATTAATTGAACTTCGGAACCGGCAAGACCCTTGCACAACTCTGCATCGACAATCACATAGCACAGCACTCCTCACATTTTTTTCAGATTCACTCAGTTCTGGATAAAATTACACTTCTTAATCGCTCGTCTCTTTTGTTACACCCCTCAAACCGCAGCTAACCTCGCACCCTCTCGTTCTTCCCGCGTCGCGACGTGACCGCCGTGAAGGTGAATCGGCGACTCCCATGCTCTTTTCAATCCCAGCTGAATCTGCATCCCGCAACGGTGGTTTTCTCGCACCCAAGCAGATTCTCCTCTTTTCTTGTCCGTCGTCTACCGTATCGTCCCGCTGTTACGGTGGATGAAGATGAGCCCCTTGCTCAGCCACTGTAGATTGCATTTGGCAATGCAATGCTGTATTATATCAGCGTTCCCATACTCGAAATTTTATGCGAAGATTTAAAATTTTTGAAAACAAAATTTAACTGATGTAAAGAAAATTTAACTGAAGTAAAGAAAATGAAGATTTTAAATAGTAATAAAAGCTAAATCTCATGACGAATATAATTAAAGAAAAACATTTAAATTTTCATATCAATGAAAACTGGTATAAAATAACATTTAATATAAAGGAAAATTGATATGAAATAACATTTAATAAAAATAATAAGAAGAACAAGTATTCTACAAATTGCGATTACGAATAAAAATAATTACAAATGTTTTCCAAATCTGCCACATAAAATTTTGAGTAGGGGATAGGAAGGTTTTCGAGCAGTGTACTTGTGTGACTGCTCCATTAATACACAGAGATAACGAAGAGGTTATCCCCACCTGGTAGTGAGATCTTGATAATGGACACTTCAAGAGATTCAAAGCTTTTGGAAACAATAGGGTCTTCGAGCCAATATCCCGGTGCCACCTCCCCTATCACCTATAACCCTATCGTTTCTTACGAATTCAAAACCCTTGAATGTCATGGAGTGCCATGAATTGAGGTATGTTTCAGTAAGAAGCATGATGTCAGGCTTTTGCTTGACAAGAAACTCTAGGAGACAGTCGCGTAGATGTAGACTCACAATGGAGTTGACGTTGATCGAGATGAGACGAATCCTTTCCGTGGGAATGTGACTAGATGACATTTGAAAGCTCTAAACGGTGAACCACAATGTTAATTTTAGAATCTTGTTTATCGATTTTCTCCGATAAGGCATTTAATTGCTAATCAATTTTAAGAAGCAGCTCATCATTGCCACATACATTATTTATTTTATTAACATTGTCTGCTGGTCCTCTCGCAGCAAGTGCAAATGATACCCCGGGCTTGACGAAGTTGGTAGGTATAACATTGCGGTGTGCTTGAATTTACCTTTGCATCTTGATACCGGGAGCATCCTCGATATGATGCTGGATGACCAGAGACACCGCAGCTCATACAATATAATTTTTCTTTTGGCTCCGCCTGAGCCAATTTGCACTCGCCCGGAGCATGGATATCTTTGCACTTTACACACCTATATTCCATGGCGCAATTGGCAGCCGAATGCCCGAATCTTTGGCACCTGTAGCACTAGTTGACCTCACTTTTCTGGAGGCGTTCCCACCTCAGTTCAAGTACCTTATTTTTTATAGAGCACTTGAACTGCTTTTGCTAAAAATCTGGACTAAGTAATAAGGCAAGTTTTTACGCTCGACAATCGATCTCCTTGTTGCAAAGTCTTTAACGGAAATAAATTTTATTTCTGGTGCAATTCCTGGGACCACACGAAGGAGATTGACTGTGTCCTCTCCGCAGTCCAGACCCTTCAATAAAAAGGTCTGGTTTCTTTCACTTTTGGGAGTGTATGTAAAATGCGGAACATCTCCAGAATTCAACGCACTTTTTGCTGCCTGAAAATCAACCAATGACTTAGTTCTAATTGCCAGTTTATCGGCATTGACTCTTGTGATCTCAAAACCATTTAGCTTATTTTCGGCTGCCAAAAGCCGAACCATATCTTTGCGTTTGTACATGTACATGTCATTGAAGCTTTTCTTGAGTTGATCCATTATTAGTGTCTACATATCATAAATTGAGCATAGAACCTTTCTGATACGAGCATACTTGTGGAATGTGTGTGTGTGTGTTTAACGTTCACGCCCCCTAAAAGTAGAAAATAAGAAACAATCATAAACTGTAGCAATGTATTTATTATTTCAAATAATTTAAGTTTCTATCGATTTCATACAAAATTATTTACGAGCCGATTTATTTTAAATAAACCCTTGAATTTCCAGTTAAATTAATAAACTACATTTTTGAATATGTCTGGAAAATAAAGCTAACAGTAACAAGCCTTCGATTTACTTTCCCTTATCACTATCACAATAGGCTTTTCCACAATCTTATATTAAACATATAAATAATATCAAAATATTATAGATACTATGAAACTTATATTCAATGTATTTATTACATGTTTAAAGTAGAATTAGCATAGAAGACTATTTTACTCGAACATTTAAAGCTCCGTCGAATCTCCATAAAATTCTTCATCTGAATTTGTACCTACATTTGAAATGGTAATTGATTTCCTATGAGGCAATCTCAGCTGTCCATTGCTCATTTCAGGAGTTTTAAATTTAACACTGTTGACATCCTTCGTTGGAGATGAATCGGCCGATCTTTTCTGTTTGATTATGCCATTCAACTTCAGCTTAGGCTTGTTGCCATTTTGTTGGTCTGTAGGGGCAGGGGGAGGTGGAGGAGGAGGAGGGGGAGTATGAATTTGTGCAGAAGTTGCAAAGAATGGTCTAGGCTCAACGAACGAGTTTTCACTGAATTGAACCGACTTTCGTCCACTTAGTGGTCTTCTAGTTGTGGGTTCTTCCTTGAGTTTCTCTGTTCTAATTGTTACAACGTCAACGTTGCAATAGGGATCAGCTTTTCCATTCACTGTTTTACTACCACTTGTACTCTGCTGAAAAGATTTCACCGGCTCTAAACTTATACGCCGCGGGAGTTCGGGACCACATTGAATCTCATTTTCCATAGCAGTTTTAACCGTTTGACGAATCTCGTCGATAGTGTCCAAATACTTTTTGGCAATATCTTTCTGATGGGGAAACTCCTGTAACACAGTGCACAAACGGGATGCTTGGTTCAAGTAGATTGTAGATTGATCTAACGCCACATGTGAAAGACAGTGCTTGGCGCAAGCAATGAAGAAATTCACGAATTGATCAAGAATAAAAGATTTCCGAAGCTCATCCAGAGTCTTTCGAAGTTGCAATTTCGTTTGTGCCCGTTTTATTTTTTCGATGTTTTCTGGAACAACAAACTGAAAAAACAAAGAAAAGTATGTAAATCTTCTGTCGTTTTTGTTGGTACGGTTAAGAAAGGAAAAGGAAATAACATAAAATTCATACCAACAAATCGATCGAATCCAATGATTGCCGCTTAGCTTTTTCGTTTTCAAGTTTCTTCTTGATCCGAGCGCGTTCCTTACGCTTCAGTTTCTTCGTTCTCCGTCGTTTTGTCTCATCGAACTTTTCCCGTTTCTGTGAATAGCCAATAAGTCCTTGCAATTTATCGGTTTCGTCTTCTGAATCATCGTCATCGTCGTCGGAAGATCTTTTCTCAGCCTTCATTATGTTTTCGAGAACCTTATTAGCTTTTGTGGTTTTGGCTGCTTTATTTACCACTGAAATTGGATTTTCCACCACAATAATTGAGTAAAGTTCTTTGTAGTGAAGTTTCGGGAAATAATTTGGCAGGAAATGCAGGTTTCGATAGGCCATCATTATATGCATCACAGGGTTCTGAAGAATCTGAGATATGATTTGGTGTAGGTCAGCTTGAGCTTTTTCAGGAATATTCTCAAATAGATTTCTTTCGGGCAGGAAATAGTCGCGCAGCTTCTTGCAGGATATTGCATCGAGAAATGAGTTGAGAAACCGTAAAAGCACTTCCCCTATATATTCCTCCGGCCAGGCAGCGTAGTTCCGCTCGCATTGCCAGAAGAGATGCGCTCGTAAATGGTCAAATGAGAACATGTGGGTGTCCTTCTTTTCTTGAGGCTCCATAAACGTTTTAATAAGCGCCTTCGTTATCATGAATATTTTAATTTGCGTACTAGTTAAGCAGGACTCCATGTATCGCTCTGCTTTCGGAAACACAATTTTCCATTCCAATTCACGAAAGGGGTTTTTACCTCTTTTCGGCGCATACCCCAAGGGAACTACATGGCAGCCAAATGAGACGATTCTATGCACCATTGCTTGGTTGGGCCACTGAAATTTCTGCCCCGTCAAAGGGTTCTCATGAATTGGTCGCTGCCGGTGCTTCCACTCAAAAGCGCAACTTGGCCATGGAGAAAAGATTGCGGGGATTATTTCGTAGTTTGTGGTGTAGATTGACGCACCTCGCCAAGTGGCCACCTCAAGCTCCTTGCTGGAGATACCAATATCTTTTGCGAGCTTATCTTTAAGCTGCTTGGCAAAGTAGCAAAGAAAAGCTTTAGAGTTCAGGTATTTAATTTTGTCTGAAGGAAAATCTGAGTATATCTGCTCGTCCGTTTCGCTAGAATTGTAATCTAGGTAAGTTGGCAATCCACTTATGCACCAACCAGGTATTCCAGAACTGCTGGCCTCGGTCGATTCGTAACTAGTTGTAGTCAAAACACTAAGAGGTCTATGAGTATTTAAGTTTGTTATGTAAACGTAGTCGTATTCAGAACTGGAAGGATTCGTCACGGTACTTGACGAGCTCCTAGAAAACTGTCCACCCCCATTTACATGCTGCGCTTCGGCGTAGGAAGAATCATCTGACGAACCATTCCCATCATCGTCGGAAGAGCTAGAAATGCTACTATTGCTGTTGGAACTTCGACTGCCTCTGATCTTTTTGAGCTTTGTTCTGCGCTTCCTCCTTCGCTCGGGTCGGGCGCTATTTTCTTTTTTCTTTATCAACTCCCACAGCTTTAAACGGATGTAACCTTTCCAATTTTCCGATTTAATGCTTTGAGTATCCAGAACAACTTTACACGTGGGCGAGATTGAGGCGTAGTTAGTGTCATCTGGCTTGAGGATTTCAATGTTTTCATGCACCACGTACACGGTTTGCATTTGTAACGGTGAAGGTTCATGTTTATACAGTCCATGCCTGTGAAAAGTAAATAGAAACGGTGTAAACACAAATTTTATAAATCAATGATAATTTTTTTGCAAAAATAAATAATATATTCCCCAGGAATCAGTTAAATACAAAAAAAATAGATATATCAAAGGGCCGGTATTCGCGACAGTGGTTTAACAGCATGCCCTTCACTTTGTATCAAAACTATTATCAAAACTATAAAATAACATCAAACCACATTCATACATAGAAGATCTTGATATAATTTTCTTATCAAATAAATTGTTACATTCCCGCCAGTTGTAATCAATTATCTATTAAGCGTGTATATGAAAATGTTTCCAGTATCTTTAATTGATGATATTTAGTTCAACGCAGATACACGCATTCTGTACATGCAGATAGAACGGTAGAAGTGCATGCATACTGATAGAAATAATTTACATACATACTTTGGTCTGAAATAGAGCCTGCGTTCCACCATATCGTCAAGGACATTTGGCAAAATGATTGAGTGCTTTTCTAAGTTCTTATTTCGATCGCTCTCTCGTCGAAAGTTTCTTTCGATTGCTTCCAGTTTCTCTCTGTAAATAAATAAGAAAAATAATACGGAATGAAAATGACTGAAATTGGTTGGTTAGTCATTTTTATCTACTGTGTAATTTTATATCTAGAACTGTTGCCAAAAGTTGTCGTAGAAAATAAAAAATTAAGGCTACAATACAATAAAATGCGCTCTGCTATAATTATAACGGCAGCGACTTTGATTTGCTTGCAAAAAACTCGCGTGGTAAACGCTGATGATTGTAAACGCATCCTGAAACATGTTCTGTGGCTTGTCTAGTAAAATGCAAAATTATGAATGATTGATTTCGGAAGTCAGTCGATAACATCATAACATCGAGTGGAAACTTTAATTTCAGGGAGCAAGGGTATTGGTGCTGGATTGTTTTATTTTTATTAGGATATTAGTAAGGTTCACAACCAAGATTAGAGTCCTTAATCAGTAAGAAGGACTAGGCAATGAAGTGCTAGCTATAATATGTCCCCTAAATGAACTTTGTCTCCGATTGCCTGCCTTAAAGGATAAAACATAGAGAATATTTTTTACAATTCCCTATTAAAATTGGTACCTATCTGTCCGTCGGTCTGTCCGCCAGTGCGTCACATCAAGTTTTCTCAGGAACTAAAGAATTTCGAGTCTTCAAATCTAGTGAATAGAAGAATCTGTTGTTTAAGTCTTCCCATATCAGGGTGTGACCCCTTAACATTTTTTTTCTCCAAAGATAGTCGAATAGGATATACAATGGAAGGTTTTGATGAGTTCTTTTAATATCAGTTGTTAAAATTGCAATATCGGTAACGGAATAGGCAGAAGAAACGAAAAAACAAAAAAAAAATTGTGTCCCCGTCTCCCTCGCGATTGCATACCTGTGAACCCAAAAATCTCGAGAAAATCAAGAATAAGGGAACATATTCAATGAAAGTTTGGTTCTAGGTAGTTCATAACAAAATTGTCCTAACATGTTTACCAGAATCCAAATGTATTCATTGAAGTTATAGCCATTTGAATTTTCAGATATCACAGCAACAATGCGCGGTTTTGCAACTCTGTGGGCTTTTGATCCAACCAGATGTTATATTAGTGTTGGGATCTATTTAAAAACTTCAGCAACGTTGAAAAACTACCTTTGATATCATATGCACTGAATGAATGATGCAACGAAATGGCGTTTAAATTGGAGTAAAAGTTATATTGAGTACAAAATCCTTCTAACAGGAGCGTACTTTTGTCTACTGAACTTATATTAAATATAAATTTTCTGCTCCTACTTGAATCGACCGATTGTATGAATTCAAAAGACAAATGTACTTAAAATCTAAGACGTTTTGGTTAAAACGGTTGAAGTGATTTAATTATTATAACGCCATAAATATTTTAAAAATTAGAAGGGAAATAAAACACTTGAATCCTTCAAATAACTTAAAACGTTTGGATTTGCAGTGTATATGTTAAAGATACTTGAGTATAAAAGTAATAAATTCAGTTATTTAAAAAAGCCCACTGAAGAAGACCATCCATTTGTACTGCAGCCAACTTGACTGAAAATAAACAATTTAAATAGTCCATGCAAAAATAGCTTACACATGTGTATTAACATAATACGACCCATTAATATATTATATTCTGAATTTACCAAAAATCGTCAGGCAAACTTCGAGTTAAGTTTAAAAAACGCAAAAGCTATAAATTTAAGCGTGCGAAGATATGCGGTGATTTGTAAATAAATTTTTTGTATTTCAGTGCGAAATCATGGCCTGTATCGTCGTCCATCTGTCCGTGTCTTTCAATAGTTTTTCTTCGGAATTAATTATAAAGAATATAATCATCAAGGGAAGAAATTATGACCTCTTGAATTTTCGGAGTGAACACTTTCGGAGAGTTTTAAGAGGGTCTCTCCACATAGGCGGGGATTCTTAGAAAAATTATCATCGAGCTTGGTCGAGTCAGGTATCATATGAAAGGTTGTTATGGCCACAATAGTCACCGCAATCACAAACATTGAAAGATGGCAGAGGGATGCTTGACCTTGTAGTGAAATTGTAGGAAAATAAACGTCCGTGAAGGACTGCAGCGATGGTCTGCTGCCTCAGCGGAAGCGGGTGGTGAGATCCGCCGAGATTGGCCTTGTCTGGGGACGCGTGAATGCGCTGGCAGGCTAGCGTTGCGGTGTCGTGGGCGGGTTCTTCCCCCCTAGCACAAGGACCCACTACAAAAAAATTTCACTTTCACGAATTAAAACATGTCACATGCCGATCGACTGGTGTCGAGGCCGAGGTAACCAATTAAGGGTTGAAATTGCTTGTTCAAAGAACCAATTGGGCCGGATAAAAATGGAAGGACTTGCGGAGACTTCGTCGTTACCGACGATATTTATGGCCCACAAATAAAAGTGGGGCATCCAGGTGGTAGCGGTGCCCCCTCGCACCCCCCTAAACGTACTTTGCATGAAGCCGATGGAATCACATAACTCTTTACCATAAAAAGGCACGCGAGCGGAAGACCAATCTTACCCGGCAAGAGCCCCTGTTAGAACAAAGAAGGAGAGAGCGCGCCCGATAGCTCAAATCCAGTTGCGTTTACTTCTCAGTGTTCAACACCAGTTTCAGGTCCGCATTCAATTTAAAAATCCAGTGGTTGACATTCCTCGTCATCTATGTCCAGCCAACGACGAGCATAAAGCAAGCACCAAAGTCGTGGAAAAGTGTGGACAAAACGAGGATAACGCGCGCAAATTCCTTCACTTATTCATCAGATATGATGGGTATGATGGCTCGATACAAACTTCGTCCAATCTAAAACATTTATCACTAGCACTAGCTGTTGTGGATAAGCTATCGTACTTGGTGTATAGTGGGATGAGAAACAGATGGATCACTCTAGCACGCACGCACTACCACAGACTGCACTAAGCGAAGTAGGCAACCGCACAACAAAAACAATTATGTTTTCGTTAATTGGAGCGATATCATTGCTAATTTCTAGGTTTACTTTGCACAAAACTGGAGCACAATGACTAATAATTATTTGAAGGTATTTTCGTTTGCCTGCAATGCCCTATCCCAATCAAACTCATAATCTCTTTGGCGTCTTTGTTTTAAATCATTTATAATGACTGCGGATATTACCAATACATCATATATTTCACTTTCAGCCGTATTCATGTCCACTTTGGTAGTTGGTGATTCAATTTGTTTTCATTTCATCATTTCTTTTGCCTAATTCAGAACATCTTTCAGAAATACTACAGTTCCTTGTCTTGTACTCATTCTTTTGATTCGTCCAAACTTTTATATGTTGCATTCTACCTTCTAATTCTGGTATGGCTTTAGCGAAGGTTTCAAATAAACTTACAAAATGATCGGTTTGTGCATTATCCACCACATAGAATATTTTATCGAACTTGTAACGCACAAATTGATCTATAATTGCTGCTATATCTCGAGCCAAGTACAATGTCGATACACCACTTTTTATAATCGGAACATGTCGATCGCCAACTTGAACTATTTTTCTACTATCGGTTTAGCTTCTTGCACGATAAACGATTCTCAAGATCACAGACATATGTTCTAGCACGCTCAGCAATCGATGGATCAGTTAAGGATCTCTTATTTGCTTCCACCTAAGCATTGTAGAGATTTTTAATGGGATTTTTTCGAATTTCATCATCAGATAGGTTCATAAGAGCCATTGTAAATTTTAGAAATCCAAACTGCGTTCCCCAATCACGTAGTTCAAGGGCATTGGTAAGTTGATTTAACAATGGAATGCTGTCTATCTGTAATACATCTTTTATCTGAAAAGAAACACTGCTGAGAAATTCTAATACGCCGTCTATCACGGAAAACACTCGGTAAAATTTTAGATTCGAGATCAAATTCCCAAGAAACTTTTTGCCGGTTATTTCTGTAATTATTTTGGGGGATTTAGTAGGGAAATGCACAAAATAACACGCGCAGCGATCCACCAACGACTTCCACGACTCCCATTTTTATTTCAACTCCCCGGTTTTTGTTGCTCGTCGTGGCCTTACGGGACCGCTCCAAAAACCAGTCGGAGAGCTTTCCTACTACTTTCCTTCTCGTTGCGAAGCGATCGTGGAAGAGCCCCGTTGGAAAGGGGGTTTACGTATCCAGATTTCAATTGCAAATTAAAATGATGAGCATTATTTTAAATTTACAATTGAAATTAGAATTCGCAATATGTTGGTTTTCGAGTAGTTTGCTTAGGCGACTGCTCGATTATTACAACCTGGGGTCGCATACTGAGACCGGCTAGCACTCAGTCGTGTCACCTTACACACAAATCATGCACCAAAAGGAGGGTGAGGATGAAAGAGGGATCAGCTTAAGAGAATTTAGTTTTTCATCTGGACATGGCCGTTTTTATTCACTTAAATAATCATGGTAAAGAAAAGAGAAATAGAGAGAAAATAATAATAAAATAAAATGCCCCAAATACGAAGAAATTCAAAAATCCATAAATCTCGGAATCACTAGATATGCGCACGGAAAAAAACTGCTTTCCCACCGAAATATCGAAACTATCGGATTAATAACTCGAAGCGATCTCCACTAACACTTTTTTCCTAATTCCCTCTCCAACATCACTGTCTCGAAAAGACAGTCCTTTTCCACTTAGCTAACATCCATTTCCCGCTTTACAAGACCCCTAACTTGTCCCCCGTGAATACTTCATCGCATGCAATTCAGATTGCATACAACAGATTCCCCGGTGACTGCCCCCTTTGGTCATCTGATCACCATCAAATATGTGAACGCCATGCAACGGTGTTCCCTTTTACATGAACACATCACTGCATTAAATTCATTTGACGGAGATCACGAGAATCAAACAATGGACGAAAAAGTTGATGCCACCTGACGTCGAACACCAGACCCTCGACATTGCATGCAAATGAAATGCCTGACACGTGCTTCATCAGCGCCACATGGATGCTGAAACAAACAGACTGGGAGTGGTTTCAAAAGCAGTTTCGACGGGAACATCGGAAGGAATGCTTATCTTCAGCTAATACAAACTCCCCGATTATGGTGCCCGGCGACAGGAATTTAACTAATGATGAGATAAACTATTATCTATCCAGGTTGGAACTGTTGACGATGGGCACCATAGAGCGGACTACACCCAAGACCAAACCACAAAATAACATGGAAGGATATGATACACCAATCATCAAAAGATTGAAACAGCTAAAGAGCTTCCTCTTAACCTGCATCAACAATATTTAGAGACGATTGCACAATTACAACCACCCTACATTGAATCTGCTAAAATTGAACCTTAGAAATGTCAGGAATCTTATCCGGCAGAAGTATAGGAACGAAATAAATAGGCAGTGGACAGATAAAATAAAGGGTATATCACCACAGGATCCAGAAGGAATGCACGCACAAGTTGTTTCGAAAGAAATCACGAGTAGAAGTGCCATCGCTCGAAGTGAAGAATGATGAAATGTTCTCCCTGGTTGAAGCTGGTATCGACATGAGCTACATGATTCCCAACGCACAGAGAAGCTATGTAACAAATGATGAAGTACAGAAACTTCTTGTCATCGGGATTCAGATTGATTTAATACATCGGCCAAAGTCAGATGTTGGACGAGAAAGAATTTCGGAAATTGTTTATGCAGTTTTGCACAATTTTAAAGTATGGATGGCCAAACTTTTCTTCAATATTTAACAATAGACTTCAAGCTGACCTGGCGAACATCTGGGTGATTATTTTGTCTCATATAAAGACTTAGTCAACATGTTTAAGCACATTCATAATAAGCGATCAACAGGCATCGATGGGATTCCCAATATTGTGTTGCGGCATATGCCTGGGTTTGCAATTCGTGAATACTGCGTATTATTCAACAACATGCTAAATAATTCCTACTTCCCAGGCTCCTGGAAAAAAGACAAAGTCTTTCCAATCGCAAAAAAGGCAAGGACGCTTCCGATCCGAGAAATTACCGTCCAGTCAGCTTGCTGCCAAATGTCAGTAAGGTGTTTG
The DNA here is from genome assembly GCA_963969285.1 of Odontomyia ornata. Taxonomy (NCBI): domain Eukaryota; kingdom Metazoa; phylum Arthropoda; class Insecta; order Diptera; family Stratiomyidae; genus Odontomyia; species Odontomyia ornata. The sequence goes on from OZ017739.1 coordinate 464,362,372, forward strand.
AGGTGGTGATTAATCGAGCTTTTAATGGGCATCTTAGGAAGTATGACCTGATGCCGAATACACAGTTTGGGTTCCGAGCTCGACATTCAACCATCCACTCGGTAACGAAGGTGACTTCGGACATATGCTGGCAGCTCAATGGTGAGTATTGCGTTGGAGCTTGCTTAATCCATATCGAAAAGGCGTTTGACAGCGTCTGGCTCGATAGACTAATATATAGACTATTAAAACTGATGTTTCCGAAACAAATCATAATTCTGCTGTGCGGAATGCTATACGGAAGATCGTTAACTCATACCGTCACAGATGGAAGTCTTTCCTCAAATCACGACTACAAAGTACAGAATGGTCTAGAACAAAGAACGGTCACTGCGCCAACTCTGTTTGCGATCTATAGTAGCAGTCTGCTAAACAGCTTTGGATTTAACAAGTTCCCAAAAAGGTCACTGGTGGCATTCGCTGATAATATTATAATATAAACGGCTGATAGAAAAGCTTCAATGGTACAAACTGAACTCCAAAAAATGTAAAATGACATCCAGTCTTATAGAAACACGTGGAGAATGCAAATCAATGTACAAAAGTCTGAAACAATCTTGTTTCGACCGACTCTAAGGAAGGCCAACCGGGACTTAAAACGCCACTGGAGAGACTTCCACATACTTGCAATTGAAAGTATATTAGTTCAGAAAGAATCCCTCATAAGACTTGCTTCAGATACCTGAGTACGTAAATCAGCATCTATACTTTACACAGCATGTCAGCATTACGCTTGAGAAAGCGCGAAGGATATACATGTCTCTTCGAAGGTTCTTCTGCTCTAAATATCTCGACCCCAATGTCAAATTGATTTGTTACAAGACTCTGGTCAGGCCGGTGTTGACATACGGGTTTCGTATTTGGTTTAATCAAAGTGCCAGTACGATGGAGAAGCTTAGAGTCTTCGAACGGAAGCGTCTAAGATCGTGCACGGGAGTCTATAGAAAAGCAGAGACAGGATACCAACACCATGTCTCCAACCAGGAGATATATGACATCGTTCAAGTACCGCGAATTGACACTTTTATCATCGAAAATACTAGAAAGCACAGGAAAACCCTTGGGTATCAAAGCCTTTCTATCCAACTCAGGCATACTGCATGACAGCCCTCAACACTGGTTATATCCCTACAGAAGTATTCGTGTATCTTGACAAGCGTGGATATATCCTAGATTCTGACGGACTCCGATTATATACCATGTATATATGCAAGGAGGAGTACCAACAAGAAAATAGAATATACAGCGAGTCTGAAAATAGGAGAAGTAGGTACAGAATGGAGATACTCAACCGCGATCTATAATATTAAGTCAGAGTTAGCAAATATCAAACCGCATATTGGTGGATAGATGGTGATTAGCCTGGCGCAGATTGATTAATCTTAATCTACAGTCATGAAAAAAACAATACACATATTCTTAAATTAATTGATTGATGTAAATAACTATAGATGGAAATGTATAACACCGTAAAACTTATAGAGAAAATATGAAATGAACAAAACTCAAACCAGAGTTGTCATTATAGTTTTTAAGTCAGATTAGGTTAGAGTAGGTAGGATAGTTTAGGATTACTGTAAAAAATTAGGTTAATTTGAGAAAAGATGTTGGTTTTTCCTGCGGTTTTTGCAACAACAGAACGAAACAGAGCAAAAGATATTCCGAAAAAACTCTGTATGTATGAACTAGATTTAAGGCCACGATAATATTAAAATCTTGAGTGCCCTAGAGGCCATTGCAATAAGTTACCGATAAGAAAAAATAACTTTAGCTTTAGGGTGAGATTTAAATACCATGTAAAAACAAATTTCCGTATCAATAAAGCAAATTTTGACTTTGACTTGATGCATAATTTATCGCTATAGTATATCAATGAATTGACTTGTTTAATGGGCAATGACAACTTGACGTTCTAAATATTCACAAGTCATTGAAATAAAAATTTGAAACTGAAAAGTTTTACTATCAAAGAAAAGTGAATGAAAATTCAGAATATAAATCAAATTAAAAAAAAAATCAACAATTAAGATAAAACGAGTCGAGTAGGCAGGAGAGTGCACCTACCAATAGGTCTTTGTAACCATCCTAAGGTTCGAAACAAATTTTCTGATGGCATGAATCGATGACTATAATTATTCATCCAACACTTTTATAAGAAGTCGTTCAAATTTATCCAAAAAGGTAGAGTTTCTTTCATAAGCACATAACAGCTACCATTTTGTTTCAGCTTAAATAATTTTGCTGAATACTCGGCAAATTAATCATAGAAAATCAAACACTAAATTTGAAGGATCATTTGGGTATAAGGACCCCGCCCCGAAAAAACTTTTGAAATGTTTGATATAACTTAAACTTTCGGGAGACCACCACTTCTAACCTTCCTACAAAGTTTGCACTTTGTAGCTTCGATAGTATCTGAAGAAACTTGCTGTGGCGCACGGACAGACAACACGCAAGACTGGCAAATCTTTGTAAAATTCGTTTTACATAGCCCTTAAAAATTACTCAATTACGTAGTCAGTGTCAAAATTCATAAATGGTCTAAGATAAAAGTCGACATTTTACATACATACATAATCTATCATGGAATTGTACAAATGCTTCAGATTTTTGAAAACAATATTAAATTGAAGTTACAGCTACCAAATTTACAAGTAATGCACTGATATGCCTTTTGGTGTCAAATTTTTTTAAGGCAGCTCCCACTATACCATGTCCGAGAACTTTGGCAATAAAAAAAATTTATCTCAAGAACTTTTGGAAACCCGTCTTTAATTTTCGATATTGATATCGAGGTACTCGTAAATTAAAATGCAGTTACGTTTGCAGTTTCAGATCGCCACAAGATATTCAATAATATTTTAGCTACTTTGATTGAATTTCAGTTGATTCCAAAATCTCTAAGGACTGATTGAAGAATCCTCATGAAGTTCCCTCAAATTCATATTGGCTAAGTATAATTGATTATGCTGTGGCAGAAAGCGAGTTATGTGTTGTATTTTAAGCAAATAAACAAGGGAGTTTTTTTTCAATTCATCCGTTTTCTTTTACCTGCATTATATTAATTGCACCCGAGTAAAATTTTACTGTTCATAAAGACACTTAAAGTTATTGAGCCAAAGTCAATATCTTTCACGGAAATAACTTTTCGGTTTATTAGTTTCTTGATAATTCAATCCAATAAGAATTTATTATTATTTTTAATATATCCATTAGCTATCACTGACTTATCACTCTTTCTTGTCGCGCAACACTCGTGAAATCTGCATTTTATTTTCCATCAGTTTCATCAGGAGTGTCACTCAGCCTAGACCATGTTTAGAACATCACAAAAATATGTGAAGTCATCCCATTAATATTATCTTGTCCTTTTCTTGATCAGCTCTCAGAGGTAAAAAATTATACAAATCGACGCAGTAAAAAAACGTTCAGTTTATAATAGTAGATGTGTCTCTTCAACCATCTCTATGCTAGGATCAAAAATGCCCTAAGATGCTTAGTTGAAATTTACTATACTGAGATTTAATCCTTTTCTATTACATACTCTATATCTTTGAAAAATTCTCACACTATAAGAGCTACTCATAAGTACCTCTAAATAAGAGAAATTGTTTGGATAAATCCATTTGGCACATCTTTATGAAAAAGATGTGCCATATCGATTTCGCCGTTTCGACAAGGTGTTTGGCTAGAACATATTCACTGTCATAACTGAAAATAGTTGCGTATGGTACACATTTGGCTTTTGCGCTGATACTATGTGGTATATTATGGATTCATTGCGTTGCGCTGCACTCTTTCTTTCGTGTAATTACAAAGAATTGTCCGGATTTTCATTCACAGGAAATCAAGCCATCAAACCTTCAAAAAATTGATTTCCAATTACGTAAAGATCATTCATGTCGAATAAAATAAGAAGTGTCAACCTTGATAAGATCTTATCATCAGTGGTGGCTTCTATTCTATAGAATTCCCACATTGTTCGTTAAGTACTGAGCACCTTTTTTCTACCAACTTTTTATATCTTGGGCATGTAAAGCATTGTCGGAGATGTTCCGGCAAGTTTTAGAACATAAAGTATAACTACACGACACGAAAAACATTTATAGAAATAATTGGGCCCAAAATAGTGTAAACAGAATAAAATTATTTATATTAAAAGTATTTTCTAAAATGATAAATTCCAATTGATATTTTATAAGTGATATGAAAGCAGAGATTCTATAACAAATATGTTATTATATATAATTGTCCAAGAAGTAATGGAAAGTGCATTAAGCAGAAACGCATCGAAAAAGTGTATTGAAGATAGCAAAGGTATACAAGAAGTTAATTTCGTTTATTGAATACTCGTACATGTAAGAACTAAGACAAACAAAACAATAAAAATAATTCAGAAGACTGTTCGCTCGAAAGTTTTATGAATTTCTGAGAAATCTCATGGCAAAAATGTGACTTTTTGTTGCAAAATATCACATTGGCAAAAGTATTGACAATTTTCGCTTCCTATATTAAATAAGAAGTGAAAAAGTTAACAAAAATTTTTTTTTTCTATTCCAAACCGGAAATTACCTAAAATAATTGCACAATATGAATTTCGCATTGGCCGACCGATTGTTCTAACATAAAATTATTCTGGAATTTGCCAGTTTCTTTTTCATTTAAAAAAGCGGGTTAACAACACACAGGGAATGTGCTGACTTAGAATTTCTGAAACATCAATGTCTATCATCATTTTGGGGCAAGATTGCAATGTTTTGATTAACTGAAACATTGAATGAAATGAGGGTGTAAAGAACATTTACCTTGGCAATGAATATTCGGAAAATTTTCTTATCAAAACAATGTATAATAAAACTCTGGAGGCTATGCAGAAAAAACTGCCTGATGAAAGTGAACTCACAACCATCAAAGTCAAATTCACAGTCAAAATCGCTTTATTCAATAACAATCGTTATAAATTTTAAAAGAATATTAAGCATATTCCAAACAATAAAACTACAAAAATTTAATGGACCAAATAAATCTCTAAACTTGTACGTTATCAGTGAAACCCATTTAATGAAAAAAAACAATAGCAAATTCAAATTAAGTGTAATTATTACATATTTTTTTATTCAACTAGAAAAAGGAGAAAAAACCAACCAGCATTATTCAAAAATTACTTATATTACTAAGATAACAGTGAACTTTTATCCTATACCTAATATGTTACACCCTAATTCTAAACAAATTCAATCAAAAACGTTATCTTATACTGAAATCTATCCCTAATGTATAATACAAATAAAAAATAACACTAGATGTAGCAATAATGAGATAAAACTAAAAACTTAGTAACCAAAAACAGAAAACTAACACGAATAATTTAGACATCGTCATTCAGACACCAATACCTAGATTGCTCCGTCTCAACTCGACCAGCCTCAAAAAATCTAGCAAATGAGTATCTCCATTGGAATTGTTGTTCTCGTGAACTCAAACTCGGAGGATATTTTATCTTCTCATCAGTGGCCCATCTATATATGTGATATATGATACTGTCAGAATTAAAAACGTATCGATTCATGTCCAAATACACGAATGCTTCTGGAGGAACGAAGCCAGTAGCGAGGCAGTCGCAATATACCCTTCTGTAGGGTGGAACGGCTGTAAAATCCAAGAGTTTTCACTCACAGTTACAGATCTTGCGGTATGATTCCAAAGCAGTTTCAGTATGAACATATCGCCGCTTGTCACTTAGCAGTTTGATAAATTCTTCTATTCGATATATAATGCTTCCAATCCATCTCAGGCTTTCTGTACAAACTAGTACGTGTACGAAGACATTTTCTTTCGAAAACTCTTAATCTTTCCATAGTACTAACACTCTGGTTGTACCAAATCTGACATCCATATGTCAAAACTGGTCTAACCAGGGTCTTGTAACATTTAACTTTGGCCTTTAGATCAATATATCTGGAATAAAAGAGTCATCGAAGGGCCCTGACCACTTTTTGTGCCTTACTGAGCATGATTTTAACTTGTTCAGTATAGTACAGATACTGATCGAGATGAACACCGAGGTATCGAACACAGGATTTATGTGGAGCCCATTCTAAACTACCCTCACCAGCCATAATTTGGAAATCCTTCCAATTACGTTTCAGGTCTTGACTGGCCCCCCTGCAGCATTGTCCGAAACAAAATTGCTTCGCACTTCTGCACATTGATTATCATTCGCCAATTGTCAGTGTAGAGCTGCACATCATTAAACATTTTTCGAAGATTGCTCTGAACTATTGTAGCGTTTCGGTCTGCCGTATATATGATAAGATCGTCAGCAAATGCTACTAATGGTCGCGTTGCCGAGACATTAAAATCAAACCCGTTCAACAGCTTGCGAACGAATATTGAGAAAAGCAGAGGCGCAGTAACTGTTCCCTGCTGTAGACCATTCAAGACCATGAAGTTGCGCATTGTCGTCAGCTTTCCATCAGTTACAGCAAATGATTTCCCATATAACATATTACACATCATGGTGACAAGGTGTCTGGGGAACCTGTCCTGAAGAAGTTTAAACATCAGCCCATCTAACCACACCGTATCAATGAGACACGCTCCAACACATTCTCTATCATTTAGTTTCCAACAGATGTCTGAGGTTACTTTCGTTCTCGCATGTATTCGTATGGTCGAATGCCTAGCACGAAAACCAAATTGGCAATTCGGCATCAACTCGTATTTCTCAATGTGGGCGTTTAATGCTCTGTTGAGTATCACTTCAAACACCTTGCTGATGTTAGGCAGCCAGCTGATTGGGCGATAGCTTTTAGGGTATGAAGATTCTTTTCCTTTCTTCAAGATCGTAAATACCTTAGCCTTTTTCTACTCATTTGGGAGATATGAATTGCTCAACATGTTGTTGAACAATATGCAATAATTCCTAATAGCAGCCTCAGGCAAATGTCGAAGAACTACATTTGGAATACAATCAGTACCATATGATCACGGTAAATATGAGGCTCTTAAAGACCGCCTTCCGTAGGTTACCTCAAGAGCAAGAAATCAGGGAATTATCGGTTTGTCACTCTGTGATCAACGGCTACCGCAATTCTTCCAATATATGCGTTCTAAAGCCTCAGGGAAGTTTCCAGACAGCGGATACAGAAACCTCCGATGAATTTCAGAGATCTGATTATCGCCGCCTATACCACAGATTTAGACAAACTCGCAAGTCGCGATGAAAAGATCGTCGAAGTCAAAGCAGCTCCCTTGATAACAGAGATCCTTCCCATAAAAAACAATCCTCAAATCAAAGCGTTAAACGAAGAAGTAGCGGCCCTCAGGTCCAATAGCTGGTGTTTTCAATGGCAAACTTTCGAAAACTACGAAGCCTCATAATTTAATCGCCTTAGGTCTCCGGACTGGGTTTCTTTCGTAAAAATTAGGCAGTGTGATTTCAACTGCCAAGCTGCTTCAAAAAGCTAATACCGACGTTGTATCGAGCGGCGTTTTTTGCCGAGCCGCATCTTCATCAGAGAAAAATCAATAAGTGGATTTTCTTATCCATGGCGGGGTCGATTTGACAGTCCTTCCGAATAAAAATAGCTACAGTAGCACACCGACGGATTAAAAGCTAGTTGCCACCAACGGTTCTCAGTTTGCTTCGCACGGGTAGAAAACACTATCAGTGCATGGTCTCTGTCCTGTAGATTCTGCATTGCTGGCATGGCAAAACCAATATTAGGGGCTGAGTTTCTACAAGGCTTTGGAATTCTTGACGGCATCCAAAATTGCCGGCTCATGGGTCCATTAACAAAATCAACAGCAAGCGGTTCCCGCACGAACCGAAACAATCCTTCGGTTACCTCTCTATTAGTAGAATCACGTTATCACAAATAATTAAAACAATTCCCGTCGTTAACCAACATCAATTGCAGGCTTAATGTCGAGAGCCTTTCGGTTAAGCACCATATCATCGCTATTGGACCACGAGTCGATAGTAAAGCGCCAAGATAGTCAGTTGAAAAACTCGCCGCAGCCAAAGTAAAGTTTTTTTGCTTGCTTGAAATATTGTCACCCTTCTGACAGCCCTTGGGCAAACCCTTTTCATCCAGTGCCTTAAAAAATATGGTTCTTGGCAGCCTTGCGGTGATTCTCGGGGGTTTACCGCGATTAATCAACCCGATCTATGTCTCACATCGAAGATGTGTTCGCTGGGTTGCACCGTAAGAAAATTTTAAGTAAAATGGACCTGTTGCGCGCCTTCCATCAGATCTCAATTCATAAGGTCGATATTCCCACAACGGTTGTCATCACCCCCTTTGGACTGTATGAATTCACAGTGATGACCTTCGGGACTAGAAACCCAAACTTTGCAGAGGTTTAATGACGAATGCTTAGTGGTTTGGCTTTTTGTATCGCGTACGCCGACGAAGGTCCACGTAGTGTAGTGGTAAGAGTGCTCACCCCGTAAGCCGTATTCAATCCCGTGAGTGACGAAATTCTTTTGAGGGACCATTAGCCCGTTAAGTTATGATATGTACTAGTTTAAAATCATAACATATCGTAGCTGGGTGGACAAATACACGGCCCAAGCTTCTTCTTCTTCTTAGCACTACAGCCCCTCTCGGGCCTTCGCTTCCTGTCTCGGTCCACTGACCGCGGCCTCCAATTTTGAAAACCGAGCAGCAATGAACTGTCTTGATCGACCGAATTAGACCAGCGTTTCCTGGGTTTCCCCGCTGGTCTCCGGCATTCAGTTCTCGCAACGAATAATTGGGTATCCGTTGTTCGTCCATACGTTTCATGTGGCCAGCCCATTGTAGCTTCCGCAGTCTTACAATCGTTGAGACATCCGGTTGGTCGGAAATTTCATACAGCTAGTACATGCTTTCACGTGCAAAGCAGATTAGTCCACACCTCGATGAATCCGACAATAAAACTTCATTTCTTAGTTTAATACCCGTAAACAGCATATCATGGGGTGCACCAATAAAGTAACAGATGCATTATCTCGACTGAAAAGGCTGACAATCCCTCCGAGTTTTTTTCGACCAAAGAGATCCAGGAGGAATAGAGCAAAGACTCCGAAATCCAACGGCTCGTAACTAGCAATTCAATTTTGCTTCGTCTCAGTTTTATCTCATTCGAAGACATCGGAATGGTCTGTGACAACCAAGTTGCTATGAATCAAAGTTTCCAACACGTTTTATCGAAGTTCTCATCCCAGCAGTTGGTCACCCTTATATGCCATCAAAGAGAAGCCATTCATGAATGGCGATATTCATGAATGGCGATGGACTCGATCATACATCAGCTGTCAACAGTCCAGTCACCAGAAACATCATAAACCCACTTTTGCGCTTTCTGATCCCAGAGATATGACTTAAACAGGTGCATCTGGACTCCGTGGGCCCGTTACCTGTCTCGCGTGGCTTTCATTATCTTCTCACTATGATGGCTCGGTTTCCAGAATAGCCAGAAGCTGTCTTGGTGGTCGAGCAATCGGCAGTAATTGTCGCTGAAGCCTTTTACACTAGCTGGGTAGCGCGTTTTGGGGGGCTGGCGGTTATAACTACTGATCAAGGTACGCAATTTGAGGTCAGCTTGTTCAACCCACTCACCACGCTGCCGGGATAGAATGCACCACAACTTCGCCCTACCATCCGGCATTAAATGGTTCATTGGAGCGAAATTATCTGTCACTTAGATGACCAGAATTGGGTGACTGCTCTCCCAACAGTTATGTTGGGCTTAAGAACTACGTTAAAAAAAGACTTTGGAGCATCTCCGGCAGAACTTCTGTATGGTGCCACGTTGCGGATACCTGGCGAATGGTTTTGCTACGATGACCTTCAGACCAATCCATCTGAAGTTCTTAATAGTTTTCGTCACAAAATTCGACAGTTCCGCTACCGACCAACTCCCCACAGGAATCTAAGGACCAATTTTGGTTTCAAATCACTCAAATCCTACTCACACGTTTTCCTGCGAGTAGATGCAGTTTGAAAATTGCTTATCGGGCCGTACACCGGTCCGCATTTGATTATCAACCGTCTTAATCCCAATCTTATCACCATCGATATCAACGTCTCTACAGAACGGGTCAAACCGGCAACCTGAACCAGGATTTTCGACACGGAACCTTCGCGCTCAGAAACTCACAATCGCGATGTCCGGTTTCCGGCACACCCAGAAAAATAGTAACTTTCTCCACGCCAGTAAAGTACATACCTATCAGTGGAGAAAGTCAGAGAAGAACATAGCTATGCGGCAAGTTACACCAGTACCAATACCCACCGATCCATCTGCTTTCGCAAACTCATGGATCTCACCATAATCAGGTTTCCTTAGCCTCAATTTGAGCCTGCAGCTAACTATCCCCCTGTCGCATTCCTCGAAGCCCAACGAATCAGCTGTGCTTCCACCCGTTACCCATTCTAATTCACGTGCCAATGTTATCATTGGCGGCGGAGTGTGTAGCGGACACGGGATTTCTTAGCAGCGCTGCGGTCGAAGCTACCAATGTGTAACGGATAGGGCATTTCCTAGCGCCTTTGTGATCCAAGCTGTCAACATCATGTCAAAGCTGCTTTGTTGGCACTGTTTAATTTCATTTTCGCAACTGTCATTCATCTGAGTGTTAACGCTAGTTGTCAAATAATAAAACATGAGCTTTTACCTGTTATATCTAGCGATTGAATTTCATTGTTGCTAAAAGTACTTAGTTTCAGACGCCAATTGAAAAGTATGATTACCTAGCCAAAAGCTAGAAGGTTTGTTTTAATATATAACAATTTTGTATCTCTATATGAACGCACCCTGAAACATTTTTAATGAGCTGTCAATGTCAAAACGTTAGCTAAAGTCAACATTTTCATCATCTTCAGCGGAGAAGGGCATTTCTTGCTCAATGGCTTTGTTAATAAGCAAAATATGTGTTATTGGTCAGCAACAAACCCACATGTGCTTCTTGAGACACAGTTGCAGCGGCGAATGCAAAATATGCAGATTGGGCAAACGAGAAGATGAGTCTCCACAAGGATTCGTGAGCACACCAAGGAAGTCGAAAATTAGAACATAAGCAACACAAACAGGAACTTTCGAACAACGATCGTCGAACACGTGGTTGAGGAAGGGCGCGAAGATCATAAAGTTAATGTCACGATTTCAAAAAAAATCTGACAGAAGCGGAAATTTGAGGCACGGGAGGCTACAAAAATGGCAAAAGTAGACAAGGATAAGTTTTGACCGAGAACAACGGGTCACATAGATAAGAAGCATTTAATACATAGTGGGTAAACAACATCTTCTGAACTTCAAAACTTGACATATATATACAGATACCATAAATTGAGTTCTAAAACTCAAACTTGACTACGATGCATATATTTAAATTCGTCACTATTCTGTTTTCACAAATTAGCCCACGCAGCTGTAATAATTACAGGGTTGAGCGTGATATTGATCATATGACCTCGAATCCCGTTACAGTCATGGAATGGGATACCCTAACAGCCAACAACGACAAGGTTCGAATTTGAACTGTTGTGGGATAGTTTATTATTATCATTATTTGTTTTCATTACATCGACCACATTGTTTGAGTAGTCATGATAACATATCAATGTTACAATCAATTTCTAAATTGTTCATCAATATTCCTACATATCTGTAGTGCCCTAGTATCACGTGTTGTTGTTTTAATTGTTAAATGTTCAATAACCTAGCTGTTTACGGCTCGATTATTGTGAAATTTGAAGAACAGATACACCTACTGCCAAAAAAAGGAATTTTAGGGTCCCCTTTCGATTTTATAGACAAAAATCTAAAATTCACAAAATGTATTGTACTATTGTTAAAAGAGTTGATCGAAGTTTGACTTCTGAGGTATTTGTTGGCCTTGTAATCACAAAGATTCACTTCCATGATTTTTTTGGATTAAAGCTGATCAATCGCAAGAGAGGGAGACACAAATTTTTTGTACATTTTCCCTCTCCCTGCGCCCCTGGATGCACAAAGCGTCAGTTTAAGACCTGTTAAGAAAAATTTTTACCAAGACCTTTCATTTGATACCCATATTGGCTACGTTTGGTGAATTTTTTTTTAAAGGTTATCCTCTATATGGGAAGGCCCCCTTAAACAGTAGTTTAATTTTGAAGGTGGGATTTTATGTTTCTGGCTTATGTGGTTTCCAAGAAAACTTGCTGCGACACACGGTGGGACAGATAGACAGGCAGGTCGCGATTTCAATAATTTCCCTAAAAAGCAATGACTACATTTAAACCTTGAGACACGGCCGAAAAGGTCGACCTAGAAAAATTGGAACGACAGGTACGACACAAAAGGTAGAGATGTGGCTAATAAAATAAGCTAAGCGTACAAAGAATATACCAGTTACCAACTCGGGCCAAAGTGGAACACTATAATACCCTAGATGACAAGCAAAGAAGTGTGCCGAAGAAACCAAGATCCAGCATCAACGAAATAATGTCGCTAATTGAACCCATATTAGCATATTGTAGTGAAACGCGTGTATATATGTCCGGAAGGACTGCAGCGATGGTCTGCTGCCTCGGCGAAAGAGGATGGTGTCTTAGGCTAGCATTGCAGTGTCGTGGGGCGGGTTCTTTTCTCCAGAACAAGACCCACTACAAAAAAAATTTCGCATTCACGAATTGAAAAAGGTATAATGCGGATCGACTGGTGTCGAGGCCGAGGTAGCCTACAAAGGGTGGAAATTTCTTACGCAAATGACAAACCGGGCCGGGAGAAAACAGACGGACTTGAGTGGACTTCGTCCTAAGAGTAGGGCATCCTGGTGGATACGGTGCCCCCTCGCACTTGTGCTGGGGAAAAGAATCCACCCCACGACACTGCAATGCTAGTCTGCCAGCGCATTCACGCGTCCTCAGACAAGGCCAATCTCGGCTAAACCCACAATCCTCTCTTGCCAAGGTAGCAGGCCATCGCTGCAGTCCTTTACGGATATTTTTATCTACCTAGTTTCACTACAATATGCTTCTACTGAACAACTAAGAGAGAACGAAAATAAGTCTATGTAGAAGTGTACAAAGATCCATCCTAGGCTCTTAAAACTATTTGGCCGCAATACTTCCAGGCACTGCTCCAGATTGGATCATATGTCCTACGCACAAAAAGGGAGATAAGTTGATGTGTGAAAATTAAAGAGACATCGCTCTTATTATGAACGTCTTATAAAGTGCTCCCGAAAATCATAGAAGAAATAATAAAGCCCAACTGTGAAAGTATTATCGGGAAGTATCACAGTGGCTTTCCAAACGAACGATATACAACTGACCAAATTTTCCCAGTGAAATATGTGGGCAAAGAGTGCTGGGAATGTAACATACATTGTGACAATGAAGTACTCGGAAATTGTAATTTAAACTCCCCGGGTAAATGACATTTCAAAAAAATGTATTTTGATAAGTTGGTAGGACTGTCCTTAATTACTATGCCAAATATGAGCGCGATCTGTCAACCAGTTTGTTTACAGCAGCTGCTTAGGTCGGTACACCTCAGTAATGCGTTGCGATTTTTGTGATTTTGTGAGTTTTTTTATTGTGACCGAATTTAAAGCCAAAAACTCAATAAATACCATCGATCAACCACCGTATTCACCAGATTTGGCTCCGTGTGATTTAAATGAATAATTAAATATTTTGCGTATTATTTGCAATTTTCGCGTACTTTTTCGTCAGAATGTATGTGCCAATTTTTTTGTGGACTTCAAGCAAGCAAACTAATGTTCAATTTGGCTTCCGAACAAAAGTGGTCCGCATAGTCAAGGTCACAGTCTTAAATGCAGGACCCAGGTAAACGGTGATATAACGGACAGCTTTAAAATGGAATCAGGCTTAAAGCAAGGGGATGTAGTCGCCACTGACGTCTTCAATATTGCACTGGAACACGTCATCAGGAAGACATCAGCTAACACAAGCGAGTACGTTAATATTCAAGTCCACACAACGTATAGTATATGCTGATGACGTCACCACTATGGCTAGATCATTATCAGATGCTAAATGAGCATTTTTAAGCTTTGAAGTAAATAAAAGAGGCCTACGAGTCAATTAAAATTCATGAGTCAAACGAGGAAGAACACTCCCAGCCTGACTTTAGGGGACTATAACCTTGAGAATGTGGATAACATCTTAGGACTCAATTTGAATAGAAAAGGTATTGAAAAGGACAAAATTTGAGTTTTGAAATACCGCAAACGAAACTTTTTTCTCCATGTTTCCCATTCAAATGTAAATAGATATGCGCTAGATAATATTTTTTCTTTCTTCAAAAGCCGTCGGGCCTTGCTTTGTTGTGTGAGCAGACGCCTTTCGACTCTTTTGAGTCATCTTCACACAAAGTAATTGACTACAGCACTGCCAGCCAGGGTAAAACTGTTGCGCTCAACTGCAACGACGGCTTTTAAAGAAAAAAGAAAATTGGAATACAGATACCAAATAAATAAAATAATTGACTTTGTACTCTATTTACAAGTCGCTCATAAAACCTGCGCTGCTATATAGAAATTAAACATACCTAACAAACGACTTTGAAAAGGTAGTGGATGACGAAACAAGAAACAGAGTGGAGATGATGGCCTGTATAAATTATTTGACGGCACTTCTTTGTTTAGATGTTGAAAGCTATGCAAATCGCAATTGGCAGACCAAGTAGAAGGAGTGGAGAACACCGAATAGCCAAAAGCACTCAATAGAAAGTTCAAGGACATCATGGGAAAGGTCGATAGAAGCTGATCGGAGATTTCTGCTAGATATGATAAACTGATGAACGAGGTCGCAGGACTATGACAATTGGACGAGTTTAATTCTGAAACCCTAAGTAGAGTCAAATGAATTCACTTGAATCCCATTCAATTATTTTGATTGAATCGATGACATTGCCCCAAAACAATCATTGTCCAGCATATCATGAATCAATCAAATACAAAAAAGTTTAAGGGCTTTGTGACGATTCCAGGGCTCACAATAATTATTCTGGTGACACAATTGATGACTTCAATTATACATATTATAACTGCACACAATTGATATTGTTTGGGTTGATCGGAAAAGACAAGGTTTCCCGTCATTAGCACAATATATTATATTGGATAGTCTAAAAAGTATTGAGCCTTTTTTGTCACTAGATGGTTTTCGTTGTCATATATTGGGCAATACTAATCAGATTGAATCAAACTGACATGCCTTGAAAGGTGACATTCCAGTCTACAATTTTCATATGGTCAGTTTTGTATTTTGTTATTTGTGCCAAAATTTGTATCCATTTAAAAATGAGTGAGATTTCTGAAAAAATTCGTTATATTTTACAATATCACTACGATCAAGGTAAGAATGCATAGCAGGCTCGTAAAAAAATTTGTGGTGTCTACGATCAAGATATTTTATCAAAAGCCACAGCCAAGAGATAGTTCACTCGCTTTCGTTCCGGAAATTTTGATGTCAAAGATGCACCTCGCTCAGGTTGACCAATCACTGAAAAAGTCGATGAAATCTTACAAAAAATTGAAGAGGACCGACACATAAGCAGCCATGACATTGCTAAGGAACTGAATATCCATTAAAAAAAAAGCTTTGAACCATTTGCGTAAGGCTGGATACACAAAGACGCTCGAAGTTTGGTCGCCGCATGAATTAACACAAAAAAATTTGATCGACCGAATTTCCATTTGCGAAATGCTAATAAAACGCAATGAAATTGAGCCATTTTTGAAGCAAATCATTACGGCCGATGAGAAGTGGGTAAGATACGCGAATGTCATTCGAAAAAGATCATGTTCAAAAAAGGTGAGTCATCACAAACGACTTCAAATCCAGTATGACACCAAATATGGTTATGCTGTGTGTATGGTGGGATTGGAAAGGAATTGTTTATCATGAGGAGCTAGAACCTGGCCAAACACTCAATTCGGCTTTGTACTGTCAGCAATTAACCAGATTGCAACAAGCAATTTGAAAACTGTCTTCCATCATGATAATGCCAGACCACACACATCTTTGTTGACCCGCTAAAAATTGACACAGCTTGGCTGAGAAGTTTTGATGTATCCACCGTATAGTCCAGACCTTGCACCATCAGATTACCATTTGTTTTGGTCCCTGCAAAACTTCCTTAATGAAACGAAATTCACTTTAAAAAGGAACTGTAAAAATCACTTGGCCAAGTTGTTCGTCGATAAACTACAGAAGCTCAACACAGATGGAATAATGGCTCTACCCAAATTAGCAAAAAGTCATAGATAATAATGGAACATATGTACTTAAATAAAATCCATTTTAAATAAAAGAAATATTCAATCGAAAAATGACAAAAAAGGCTCAATACTTTTTACACCAATATATGCCACTTTTTTGCAGCTTAGATAATCTTGCTTTAAATTAAACAATTTAACATTATTCAAATTCAACACAATTAATTATTGAAGATATTCCGCCTTTAGTGGAACTTTCAAATATATTAAATAATAGAAAGAAAATCTTTTTTCACTATCTTCTTTTTATTGTTGTTGAATAATCATTGCGGGCTACTTTAGCTGGATACAGCCGAAAATGTGGAAATATGTAAGTGCAGCAGATAGGACATTTTGAACGGGGACCCAAGTAATGGACATACCTAGTTTTCCAAATTCACCAAGTAAGGAATGGATCAAACTTACTAAGTAAGGAATATATTAGTCCATTCAATAAGTCCGTAGGATGACACATACATAGCGTTACTAGATTTTTTTCCATATAATTTTTTATTTGTACTGACCTTCAAACGGTACGTGTATAAATTTGACAGCGATCGGACTATTGATTCGTGAGTTATAACATTTTGTGCGAAGCAACTTTTGTTATTGAAAAAAAATGGAAAAATTGAATTTCGAGGTTTGATAAAGCATTGCTTTTTGATGAAAAAAAATACAGTGGAAACCAAACAATCGCTTGATAAACATTATCCGGACTCTGCTCCATCGAGACATAATATGGTAGAGACGTGGATTGCTGAATTTAAACGTCGTCGTACCAGCAAAATTGATGCAAAGCGCAGTGTATGCCCAAATGAGGCTGTTATTCCAGAAAACATGAAAAAAAATCCACAAATTGGATATGAACGATCGCAAATTGAAGAGGCACGAGCTTGCTGACATTGTAAAGATATCAAATGGTAGTGTTTTTCCATTTTACACGAACATTTGGGTATGCGAAAGCTCTGTGTAAAGTGGGTGCCGCGTGAGCTCACAGCCGACCAAAAACAACAACGCATTGATGCTTCAGAGGAGTTTTTGGCGCTGTTAAACCGCAATAAAATCAAGATCTATCGTCGATATGTGATAATGGATGAAACATGGCTTCACTATTACACACAAGAATCCAAAAGACAGTCAGCTGAGTGGACAGCAGTCGACGAACCGAATCTAAAGCGAGTAAAGACGCAACAGTCAGCCAAAGGTGACGGCGTCTGTATTTTGGGATGCGAATGGAATAATATTCACCGACTACAGGTATCTTCAAAAAGTAACCACCATCACCAACGACTATTACTGTGCACTTTTGGATCGATTGAAGGCTGAAATCGCGAAGAAACAGGCGCATTTGCAAAAGAAAAAAGTGTTGTTTCACCAAGTCACAAATCGATGAAAACGATGGCAAAATTGAATGAATTGGGCTTCGAATTGCTTCCCCACCCACCGTATTCTTCAGATTTAGCCCTCAGTGATTTTTTTCCTGTTTTCAGATCTCAAGGGAATACTTGCTGGAAAGAAATTTAAGTCCAATGATGAAGAAACCGCTGGAACTGAGGCCTATTTTGATGAGAAAGAGAAATCGTACTATGAAAATGCTATCGAAAAGTTGTATCGCCCTCGAAGCCAACTATGTTGAATAATAAAATCGATTTTTGTCAAAATTTTGTTTAATTCTTACTTATCCTACGGACTTATTGAATGACCTGTTAGTGGCAATGAAGATAAAATGAATTGTAAAAGATCATGTAATTAGAGATGAAGTTTCTACTAGCAACGAAAATATATACCTTTTGGGGTAATAGGGACTAAGTTAGGTCGTAATCAGGGATTAAGTTAAATTGTTTGACCAACCTGGTATAAATTAGGACTATTGTAGGTTAAAAAGTAGTACTGAAGAAGTCCTCAAGGAGAGGACGAAACAATCATATACAACAACAAAACAAGATAGTGGAAATAAGAGAATTTCTTGCTTCTATTGTATGCATTTAAACATAATTGCCGAAATTTTTTTGTAAGATAACCATCCTGACCTTCCATAAAATTTGATAATTGTAGCTTCTATAGTTTCTGAGAAAACTTGCTGTGACGCACGGACAGACACGATGCCAAATGTATACACCTTTGTAAAATTCTTTATACAAAGCTTAATATCTTTTATGCACTTCAATGACAATCAAATATTACTTTTTTGTACTGAATGAATCACCAGTTTATTTTGGGAAATTGAGAAGAATGTTTTTATCAATCATAATCATCTGGTTCTTACTCACAACATCAATATTTCTGCCAAGCGTAAAAAATTATCAAAAAAGATGTTCTCTTCCTTACCTCTCATAATTGCCATAGAACTGTATCGACAGTGTCAGCTGATTGAGGAAAAACGATGAAAAATCACAAGATAATTGATTCCGCAATCGATTAGTTGCAATTGTATCATAATCCGCTAATCGTAGGTCACACTTTTTCCCGTTCAATTCGTTATTAGCACTATCACTACCACTCAGTGGTTTGAACTTTTTGCCCTTTTTCAATTCTTTTTTAACTTTCTCGTGGCGCTTTTTACGCTTTTCCAATTCTTTTTGCCTACGTCTGAGATTATATTCAATTTGCTCCATAGGATTGTTGGGGATTTTCATTTTAGAATGGGACCGACCCATGTTTCGCAGCCTTTTCACTATTCACGTATGGACCTTCTAACACTAAATTGCACAATTTCACTAATTGCACTTGACTCACCAAGGCCGATAAAGAAAGCACGTCATAGCACTTGAGATGTTCTAGAGGAGCGGACCGACATATTTAAGCTAATCCGGGGATTTCCCGACGTAATCTGAAGCACAACTGGAACAGGGTTAGAAGCGCATCGGTATCCTGCCTACTTTCACTAGACTTCCGGCTGTGATGGCCACTGAGGATGTTGCCTACGAACTAGACGGCAGGGTGTCCGATGGCGACTTGATTTTGTTGTGACAATCGAATTGGCGAATTGATAAGTTAAGAGGTTTTGTGTGGCACACAAACCGTGTAATGGGAATGTTATCAAAAACTTCTGATTGTATGACAGCGCTGAGAAAAGTAGAAACTCAAATAATATCAAACGGTTATCAGTCGCGATTCGCGGTTGTATTGTCTGCAATAATTTTTGTATTGTTCCTTTTTCCCGTTTTTTGTTTTTTCTGTTTTTCACTACTTTTTCGCGTTACAAATGGATACTTGGAACAAGGGGTGTCTGTATCGAAAATATATTTTAGAGCGAGTACTTAAGAAGCAACTTCTTTACACTTACACCCCTTCCTGCGCTGTTACTTATTATTATACAATACAATATGGAATTGTCTTTTATGCGATTTCTGCCCGCGCAACATCATTCGCGCTCATTCAACCTGCTTTGAAGATTCTCCTCAGAGCCGTGTTATCTTCTTCTTGTTGAATTTGATGTTCGCATGATAAGAACGTAATCACCGCTAAGGTGGGAATCGAAAAAGAATTCTCTATGTCAACAGTTGTAAATCTTTTCGGGATTGGGGATTAGTCAAGTCTCGTTGGATATTCGTGGTGATGATCATAACCTCACGTTTTCAAAAAAATATATTGTACTTCACATGTATGACACACTGAGTACAATGGAGAAATTGATTTATGAGGAACAGATAGTGAGTTTTATAGTGTAGTGAGATATGAAGCAGATAACCACAATAACTCCAGCAGCATATGGTATTTCCTAATTGTACTTATGTATTAACAGATAGGCTTAAATTACGCAAGCGTAAGAATGCATTCTGGTTCTCTGTTCAATATGTTCCTACAATTTGTTTTAGTGGTTTACCAATGCCTCTCTAGAACGCTTAGTGTGTTACACCATTATATGAAGGAAATTTTTCATTGACTCTCGCTCGTGCGATCTGCATTCACATTTCGTCACTTCTTCAAGTGTGCCACTCACACAATCTTCAATACATTGGTATATGGGGGCCCACAAAATTATGTGAATTAATCCTTTCATGAATATATAGTCTAGTTCGTGATCAGTTTTCAGAAATAAAAGAATTCATATGATACAACGCATTAAAAAAAATCTACTGCTTCTTTAAGTTTCTCGCCGATAGGGTCAAAAATGCCCCAAACCACTGTGTTAGAAGTTCACGCTCAATCAGTGCTCATTAAATGATCCCTAAGTCTTTTCTTAAATACCAAAATTGCGTTTGCTTCCTTCACCATCACTGGGAAATTGCTATTTATACGAAGAGCATCATTCGTGGCATCATTCTATAGACGATCCGTTCTGGCAAAAGGTATTACCAATTGATTTGCATTCCTCACATTATATGGGTTGACTTGCGATACTTTAATTAATGGTGTTTGGTTGGATCCATTAGTTTTACAATATTTGCAGATAAATTTAGCTTTCTACATTATAATGATTTGTTTGATTGGTAAACCATTCTATTTTAAGTGAGCATTGGCAAATTTAGGATATTTTTATATGCTTTGGTCAGCAGCCAGGACATAATATTAAGATGTTGCTTTACCGATTAGATCCAAATAACTACTCCATAATGTAATTTTGTCAACATATATGCATTTAGAACAAGTTTCTTAATGTGTATTGGAAAATTCTCATATCTTAACTAGCCTATTCTTCTTCATAGCACTGCAGCCCCTCTTGGGCCTTCGCTTCTTGCAAAAAGTGCCGGTCCATTAACCGCGTCCTCCAGTTTCGAAATCCGAGCAACGATGAAAACGGCCTCGTCAACTGAGTCAGACCAGCGTTTCCTCGGTTTTCCCACTGATCTCCGCCCTTCAGTTCACCCATCGTTATACCTTTTTGGGTGTTCAGTGGCCAGCCTATTGCAGCTTCTGCAGTCTTACAATCGTTGAGATTGGTCTCCGTCTAGCTTTGCTCCAATTATTCGCCTCAGGACACGTTGTTACGATAGGAATTTCTCTAACGATTAGAGAACATTATTGATCCACTACAACATAACTTTTCGAATATAACAGAAAATAGAACAGTCGAAACAGCAAACGAGTTTCCACAGAAAATCGAACAGTTGATATAACAACCTAGATTCCACAGAAAATAGAACAGTTGATGCAACAACCTAGGTTCTACAGAAAATAGAACAATGGAAACAACAAACTTGTTCCCACAGAAAATAGAACAGTTCATACAACAACCTTATTTAGAAACTTTGATCATAATGATATCCAAGACAACGGCAACGGCAGTGACAAATTAATTCTTTACCACGATTTAGGGAAAGACAATTTTGCTGAGCAAGCAAAAATAACACATATAAACAGCGATGCGGGCTAGGAAGATTCAAGCGACTATCAGTAGTTGCTTCGAGTGGTTGGATTCGCCCACTCATCAATTAGGAAAACCAGTTGGCCTTGCGCCTGGTCTTGTCTAGTTGGCCTTGCGCCTCGACAGCTTTCCTTAGAACCTTTCTGTTGGTTGGCTTTGCCTAACAGATTGGTTAAAAACCAATTGGCCTTGCGTCTGGTTTTGGTCTAGTTGGCTAAGTGTCTAGACCCGTCTCCTCATATCTAGGTGCTCTAGTTGGCTATTTGCCTAGAGCCCTAGATGCCACCAGGACCAAGGTCGCAACAACGGCAGCAGAGCGCGACAAGTTCTGGCGCCCCCGACAAGTTCCAGCGCATGGTCAGTGAACTGTGGCAGGAGTACCGGCGTCGCAAGCAAATGCAAATACAGACCGGGAAGCGCAAAGCGGCCCCACCACGACACGCCGGACAGGTGTCCCCCGACCAACGAGGCAACGTGCAAAACAGAACGACAGCAGAAGGCCAATAGTCACTAAGTTAACATGTATAAACTGTAAATATAGACCAAAAAACCTTTAAATAAAAAAAGTATGATTCCACTAAAAATACCATATCTTTAACTGGAATGCGATGAACGAGTCCGAGTGGGGTATTGACAAAGGTAAGTGTGTTGGAGTGAAAAAAGAAAAATAATCATAATAATCTCAAATTATTCTACAAAGTCCCTTCGGAGAGGGTAAAACCCTTGGAACCACGCAAGGCAATTTAACTCTCGCCTCAAAACTACCATGCACTTTTCAAGTGGTAGAAAAAGTGCCTGGATTACAAAACGATGGATTATTAGGAAACGACTTCCTATCAAGAAACTGTGACATACGGGGTCCAAGTCAGTCACTTAGGTTCCCTCGCAAGGAAATCAATCCCAAGGAATTTTCCGTTCCTTTGGAGTTTTCCGCAAGTACAGCACAGTCACATCAGGCTCTAGTTGTCACGTTGAATGGCACTGAGGCAAGTCCCAGTAAGACGACACTTAGTGTGACGGACCTAGAAGGCCAGCATAAGGATGTGAGCTATAACTCTGACCAGAAAGGTATACTCACTGAGGGTATTACAAATGGAGTGTATAGGGTAACTTTAGATAAGGCCATTACTATACGCCCTCGAATCCAAAATATAGTGAAGTATTCTCAATTCAAGCAATTCTACATTAACACTAACAGATATTATGCTGAAACTTGAAACAATTAAGGAATATCATATTTGCCAATTAAACGAAACAAATAATAACGATGAGCAGCTTACAAAGATCGCTAGAAATGCAACAATTGAACAAGTGAATTGCATGACTTCACAAAACCAATTTAAAACCCACAACATACACACAACTACACTCACTCGATCTTTCCATCTAGTTCAAGCAATACAGTAAAATCTAGCTCTGCTTATCACCTCGATCATATTAAACATAAACCGAGCTCTGCTTATTACCTCGATCATATTAAGGAAAAATCGAGCTCTGCTTATCACCTCCACACACTTCCAATAACTACCAACAAAACATTTTGTCTTCTTCCCCTGATCGAGTTTTCGTATACTTGTATAGCCAGTAGTATCGCATCACAAAAAATTCTACTATTGAGTCCTGAAAATCTACACACCCTGAAAAAAATTAAGCATCCCGAGCCTGGCGATTTATATGTATGTCAACTTCTTCTTCTTCTTTGTACCCCTACAGCCCCTTTCGGGCCTTCGCTTAGAGATAGTTAGAGTATCTCATTGTCATGATCGAATGTATCGGCACTCCACAAGGTGATATGATCATT
This sequence comes from Odontomyia ornata, assembly GCA_963969285.1. Taxonomy (NCBI): domain Eukaryota; kingdom Metazoa; phylum Arthropoda; class Insecta; order Diptera; family Stratiomyidae; genus Odontomyia; species Odontomyia ornata. The sequence goes on from OZ017739.1 coordinate 464,385,778, forward strand.
ATCACGCTTTGGCCGTGTGTCCGTCCACCCAGCTGCCGTCCGAAGAACCACTCGACCTAAATCTCGTTGACCTTCGGCTTACGGGCTTAGTGCTATAACCGCTAAGCCACGCGGATGTCAACTTACCACTCCTATAATTCATTCCCCACTAGTGGTTAACGAAATTATTAACCTACTCCACAACCCATTTAAGAGGAAAATTAACTATCTCCTCAGAATCGGCACGTACATCCAAACCAAACAGTTCTCGATAACCACTCCATCTGTTTCTAAGGTATTCTTGTAAAGCCTTGCTTCTGGTGGCTCTATAATTACATCAGTTTTGTTATATTTGTGGCGAGTCACTCCCTTGGTGATAAAATAGATTGTATTTTTTACATATATTGCTGTGCCTTCACCTCTTCTAGGTCTGCCGGAGAATACCGCATTATATCCTTCAATGTTATAAAATCGCACTTCTTCCGGATAAACCCATACTTCATAAAAATAATTAAATCTATTTCAGGATTTTCTGCAGGTAAATCTAAATATCATTCAGTTAGTGCCTTAAGCTTTTAATATTTGCGTATATGTGTCAAATTTGTTTCACTTGACTAATTTATACGATTAACAATCATCATCGAAATTGTAGCCGATGCTCCTTCTGGCGATCAAAACCGTACGTTGAAATTCTGAACGCTGTATCTAATCTGCTCTATGAAAATGATCAGTATTGTTTCCAATACAGTTGTAGCACTTCTCATGCGTGCCTTTGCTGTCCTTTAGCTCAAACTTTCCTCCACACTTCATACAGATTTGCTCTCTTTTTGTCTTGTGGTTGTATTTTTGGCAAATCTAAAATTTATCTTATAGTCTTCCTTCACAAAATATGATCCATAATCTATAATGACGTTTCTATTTACAAGCCTCTTATACACGCTCCCATTTTCCATGGATGATATGCAACCACTTTCTATTTCATGTCCGCCTAGCTTGTACGAGTTCTATTTTATTCCGTTACCGTGTATTGGGGCTTAATGATTGGATCTCATCCCTTGAATTTGAAATCAATTCTACAAGGCAATGGCACCAAAAAATATTTTATGCAATCAATGAAGCCATTGACTATTCTATATATATTTTAACTAGGCTTGTATCATTATCTGCTGGAGAGACAGGACTACAACAGTGGCGACGAGCTCCGAATTCACGTATGAATTAAAGGCAAACACCGTAACCTAGAAAGTGAATTGCAACGTTTAAGTGCACGTCTTGCTGAAAAGAATCGATATGGACGCGGATGCAGTTAAGGCTACAGCAATGGCTGAGCAGCAAAATAAAGTTTCCCAACAAATGGCTAAGCAGCAAAGCTGGACGGAAACTACAATCGCGTTGTTGATCCAACATTTGACTCAAAATCAGCCATCGGCAGTCCCAGCGATGACTTAGCACCAGCCATCGGCAGCCCTAACGGGAACGTCGTTGCACAACAATCTGGCGGATCGTATGGAGAAATTTTCGTACAGTGCAAAAGACGACCTGACGTTTGAGTTGTGGTATGCGCGTTATGAGTCCATTTTCCTGACGGCAGCTGCCGAAATGACAAACTCAACAAGAGTTGACCTACTCACAGAGAAATTATCAACATCAGATGACCAGAGGTTCGCAAACACTATTCTCCCTCAGACGAATACAACGATCCCCTTCGATGACGCTGTCAAGGAGTTTAAGCGGATTTTTGACCACACAATTTTTGCTTAGATACAAATATCTGAAAACTGAGAAAAATATAAATGAAAGTTTTTCTGAATATGCTGCGCGAGTCAACGTAAGGTGTGAAAAATTCAACATCGCAGTACAGGGATTGAATAAAACACAAGAATCATTGGCCTTGGAGAAATTATTGACAAAATTAGAGTAGCAGGAATTGGCGCGAGAATGTGCCGGCGTAGAATTAAATGGTAGTGCCAAGCTTAAACTTCACGATTGTGTCAACCTTGCAAACTGGCTGAGCGAATTAAAAGCTGTAAAGTCCATGGTTTTGTGCCCAGAAAGCATATCATAGAGTGACATATTGACAGTTCATGGGAAACCGAAGGAGAAGTGAACGAGCTACGACCAGGCGATATCCATTTCCACAGAGACTGTCCTTTCCGAGAGAAAGATTGCTCCGACTGCCGAAGAGTCGGACGCAAAAAAGGATACGGCACGACGTCCCAGAGAGAGAGAGAGAGAGAGAGAGCCTCAAAGTTGAATTGATGGCTACTTCGACGCGCAAGTGTGTTAAGCCCGCGATTGACAACTTGAAGCTGAAATTACAACTTGATTCGGGTTTCGATCGGGCGATTATCTGACATTAGCCATATGCAAGGAGCAAGCCGTAAGCGCATCGGAAGGTCCAGCGAAGACGCTGGACAAGTTCAACACACGATTAAAATTGGACGGTAGAGAGAGCAGCGGCATCTGCTGCGTCTCGGCATTTAATTTGAATGTGCTTGGATGGAAGCGCTTACCTTATGGAACGTGCCTATTGATAAACTTTGCAGCACAATTGGGCAAGTGAAGACACCGTTACTAAACGAGACGGTGAAGGAAGAATTTTCTTCTCTTTTCAACAATGAATTGGGACGATGCAATAAAATGAAGGCATCACTCACGCTAAAGGAAGATGCCAGAACAATTTTTCGAAATAAGCGGCCATTCCCATTTGCTGCTGCAGCGCCGATATCTGACGAACTTAAGCGGTTGCAATTGTTGGGGGTGATTATCCCTGTCGATTACTCAGAGTATGCAGCACCAATCGATGCCGTTAAAAAGAAGGATGGCAGGGTAAGAATTGGCCCCGATCATTCGACGGGTTTGAATGGCTCGCTTGAACCGAACCAGCACCCACTGTCAACACCCGAAGATATCTTCTCGCAACAGTTCCTATTTCGGGTGTTCAGTAAGATTGACTTTTTGGATGCGTTTCTGCAGGTGGAACTCGACGATGAAGCGAAGAAAATGATGATGATGAACACACACTTTGGCCTCTTCTGAGTAAATAAAACCTGGCATTAAAACTGCTCCAGGTATTTTCCAGCAACTAATCGGCACAATGATGAACGGAGCAAATTGTGCATTCCGCTTCATTGACGACTTTATCGTGGAAGGGGCTAATGAGGCCGACAATTGTGAAAATCTATTTGAAGTATTCAGACGTATCAAAAGCTACGGGTTTCACCTCAAGATCGAGAAGTACTTATTTGGTCAAAAGAAATTGGAATTCCTGGGGCACGTAATCGACGAAAACGGTTTGAGACCGACTCCAGTGAAGATCAAAGTTCTGAACAAAATTCCGGCACCGAAAGACGTTCACCAATTGCAAGCTTTCCTTGGGGCCATTACATGGTACGGTAAATTCATTTATCAGCTGAGGGAGCTTCGCGGACCGCTGGAAGAGTTGCTGCATAAGGATGTTAAGTTCGAGTGAAAACATTTACACCAAGAGATGTTAGATAAGCTCAAGAATATACTTTCCTTGGATCTTTTATTAGCCCACTATGACCCAAAGCAGAAAATTATCGTGGCTGGAGACGCATGGAGTTACGGTATGACTGCGGTTCTTATGCATGAGATGCCGGATAGGACTAAGTGACCGATAATGCATGCAGCGTGAACATTCACAAACGCCAAGAAGAACTACCCACAAGTTCATCAAGAAGCCTTGGCATTGACATCTGCATTATTCAAGTTTCATCCTTATATCTACGGTCGCAAGTTCGAGCTTAATACCGATCATCAGCCTTTGTTGGTGATTTTTGTTGCAAAGGAAGGTATACTTGTCTATACAGCCAACCGTCTACAAAGATACGCACTAAATTTCCAAATCAAATACATACATAATATGGAGTGTTTTGGATATACAGACTTCATCTCGCGGCCCATTACAAAACAAGAAAAGTCTAACGAAGATGTTGTTATCGGTAGGATGGAGAATTGCTCTATATCGTGCTTTGCGATCGACACAGCACGAATGCTGCCCATAACATTTGAAGATCTCAAACAAGAAACCAGTAGATGCCAAACAATGAGGGAAGTTGCAGATTACATCAAAAATGGGTGGCCACGAACTTCAAAGCACATCGATAACGCGGACGCCGCGAAATTTTTTGTCCGACGGGAATCACTCACTAGCATTCAAGGGTGCATCTTTTATGGATATCGCATCGTTTTGCCGGCTTGTTATTGGGGGACAATATTGAAGGAGCTGCATCAAGGCCATCCAGGCGTCGCTTGGATAAAACTGTTGGCACGAAGCAAAGTTTACTGGCCATCTATTGACGACAATATCGACAGGCTGGTCAAAAGGTGTTGAAGCTGCGTAATAAATTCCAAATCGCCGACCAAGTGTTCCCTACAATCATGGCCCATACCGGACGGACCATAGTCTCGTATCCATATCGATTTTGTGGGACCCATAAATGGATTTTGGTATATAATTATTATTGATGCGTTCAGCAACTGGCGAGAGGCATACAAAATGCAATCCACAACGACATCAAAGACAATCGAAAGATTGGAGGAATCCTTTTCGCGGCAAGGACTTTGCGATACACGATCACATCAGCATGACACCTTTTCATCCCCAATCAAACGGTCAAGCTGAAAAATTTGCCGATTCGCTGAAAACTGGATTAAAGAAGCTGGGGGGAGAAGGGAATGCCGATCAGATTTTGCGCAAGTTCTTGCTATGCCATCGTTACACACCATCGGCAGCCCTTAGAATGAAGTCACCGTTCCAGGTCACGACCGGTCTGCTATGAAGACTAAGTTGGGTTTATTGAAACCAGAGCACGACCGTTCTTGCAAGTGTAACAGGAATATGGAGCAGCAATTTAATCAGCACCACGGAGCCAAATGGAGGGAATTCGATGTCAGTGAAGACGTCGTTATCAAAACGTGCACCGCCAACAAATGGAAGTGGTCACCCGCAACTATTGTGAAAAAATGCGGTGCAGTCAATTACTTGGCACTTACGGAGGGTCTGTCGGGTGATCGCGAAGTTAACGTCTATGTAAACCAAATCAAAAAGCAGTTTACTTTCCTCGATAACGGAAGAAACATTCTACTTGATGGTCTTGATATCCCTGTGCCGCAAACCCTTAGAGAAGTGGTGACTAGGTTCCAACCGAGTTCAGAACGTGAAGAGCCTGCCAACAAACAACCAGTGGACCAAGCAGCGGTGCAGGGAGACGAATGTGCTGAAGATCCGCAATCGCGTCGATTTCAACGAACCAATGCAGGAGTACTACCACAACGCTATAAGGATTATGACGACACGACTTGCACATAGAACCGTATAATCCATCTTAACGGAGAGAGAGAGATGTTGGGATGGCAACACCGATCATGGGAGAAGAGGACGGGTCACTTGTCATCGAGGAGTCGTAGAGTCAAGGTTAAGCTCACGGAGCTTATGTTGTAATAGCAACGGATAATAAACTATTCTATATATATTTTAACTAGTCTTGTATCATTATCTGTTGGAGAGACAGGACTACAACAGATAGAGTACGTTTTCTCACCCGCCATTATTGTTCAGTTTTTTTCAAAGTTTCATTCCAAGGATTCCGTTATCTTGAACTCCTCTGGCTCGTCAAATACTTTCATAGTTCTATTTCATTCGTCGTCAATTTTGTTATCTCAGCAGCCTCTTTTATATCGCTTTCGAAAGTTATCCTTTTTGTTGGATGCAAACTCAAATGTCGTAAATTTGGAGTTCCTTTCAATGAGCACAGCGAATACCATAAATTGATTTCAATGGATTCAAAATTTGAGCAGATCTCTTTCACTCTGATAATATCGGTTTCGGATTGGAATTTTCCAAGACATTTTTATTTAACTAAAACAATATTCACGTATTTTCTCTTTAGGATAAGAACTTGGACATACCCACTTTCTAAAGATAGAATTTCAAATACAATACATAGTTATACTCATAAGTTGACGTCAAACTGACTGCACAATAATTAATATTTGTGAGCTCATACAGTAGCACTAAATTCATTGTAATATATCAAAATATGGAACGTGATGTTATTTGTTTGATCTCTTCATCTCCATAAATATTAAGGCAAATATGAATTCACGGGAGATTATGATGAGAGTGATTTACCATGTTGTGTATGAAATATTTTCTAATTATAGTTAGAATGAGTTTCTGTTTTCAGTTAAGTTATTGCTCATTGTTCCAGAAAATTGAAGCCATTGGTTGAAAATTTTTCACAGAGAAGCAAAGTGTATATTATTTGAAATGCTATCTCTGATTGAAGTTTTCTTCCCCTTCTACCTATCTCGAGCTCGATATTTGTGAAATAATCATTGCATATCTTCACCTGAGTGCCTAGATGATCAAATAATATATTAGGATTTTCTCCTCTTCCTCTTTCCAGTGGAGTAAGCCTTTCGTTTACTTACACCAACCTTTTCTCTCTGCCGTGTAGTGCATCTTTAGATTATAATATTTAATTAACAATGGCCTTTACTACGTAGGGGAAGCAAACCAATACCATACTTCGATTACGTGAATGGTTGTCCTTACATCAACTACAATATATTATATTGTGTTCATAGAGTGTGCATAGGACTCACCTCCCAAAATTCAAACCGAATTAGGTCACGATACCTTACGAAATTAGTCATTCCTCTACTGTATCCATCCTGGAAGAGTACCATCGACGATTATTCACCGATTTGACATTGGAGCAAATCTTCCATAGCAGCTACATAAGTGCCGAATGTCTTTCACTACCGCTGAAGTATCTTTTATTATGAATTGAATTAGTCTGTTCCCGGCTCGTACAACGTCTTCTCCTTTAATGCTCTTCATAGCAACACTAACAAGTTGGGTAGACAGACCTATGCTCATGTCAGAAGGGTTTTGTGCTCAACTTACAAAATGCAGTAACCAGCAACGAATAAAATCAAGAAACATGTCAAAGACGATTTTATTGGAGAAAATGTGAAATTCGAGGATCATACTATTATTAACAAAGTTGATAGAATTGTGAATTCTGAGGTATTTGTTTTAGTTATACCTATAAATATCTCCCTTGATAATTTTTCCAGATTTTTTAGAAACACATTTTTCATGTATTTCCCCCCCCCCCCCTGTGCCACACTGAAGCAAAAACTGTCAGTTTAAGAATTGTTTTGAAAAGCTCTCATAGAGAACTTTTAGTTGATATTCATATCGGCTACCTTTCTTGAAATTTTTTCAGGGCCCACTCCTCTGTACTGTAATCATCGATTCATGGCCTATTTTTTTCGAATCCTAGAATGGTTACAAAGCCCTTTTGCTAGGAGCTCTCTCCTGCCTCTTCGACTTGTTTCAATTGTATGTACTCATTTTCATGATACCTATCATTCCTGAAATTTTCATGCAAATCCTAGCAAAGCTGTAGTGTCTAAATCGATAAAAAGCGCATATGGCTCCATAGCCATATGTTTCCATAGTAATAAAGGGCATATTGTTCCATAGTAATACGGGAAAATTCAAACCGCTATAACTTCGTTAAATACTATTCGATCCTTATGAAACTTTCAGAAAAAATCAATCTTATAAATAGTCATCTGTTTGCTGAGTTTTATTGAATTTAAGGGTACCGTTTAGATTTTATTCAAGAAAACTTAAAATCGATAAATCATACTATTACTAACAAAGTTGAGTGAATTTCGACTTCTCATGTATTTGTTGTTGTTGTACTCATTAAGGCCTACATTCATGATTTTTTTCAGATTTTCCGGATGGAAGGTTTCCAATCGCGAGGGGGGGGGTACGCGAAAAGTTCGTACATTTCCCCTTCCCCTGCCCCCCTCGGTACCGATAAGGCAATTTTAAGACTTGTTTTGAAAAGATCTCATTAAGACCTTTCCAATGACACCCTACTCGACTACCAATGGTGAAAATTTTTTTTTGAGGGGTCACCTCCCTATATGGGGAGACCCCCCTTAAGCCCCTTCGAAAAAATTTTCCACCCTTGAACTTTCAAGAGGTCACCATTTCTGACCTTTCCACAAAGTTTCATGGGTGTAGCCTGAATAGTTTCGGAGAAAAAGTGCTGTGACATACAGACGGACGGACGGACGGACGGACAGACGGACACAGGTCGTGATTGCAATAGGGTTTTGTATTTTAGTACAAAACCCTAAAAATGATTCACATACAACATAACTTATTCTAAAAACCGAAATCCTATTTCACAAATACTCATACTACCAATTGATTTCCCATAATTCATTGCCAACGAATTTCTTCTTGAAGGTCTCAAAAGATCAATCATCGCCTACTCGTCAATAATCTTATAAACTTCCAATTATTTTCATATTTTTACTACTAAACCAGAATCTTTGTTTTGTAGGTCGAATCAGTTCAATGGACTTTTGACAAACTAGCGCCTGAAGATGCCAATGGAGAACTACGACACTTGGCAGAGTTTCTCGCAAATAAGCAGTTTGACATGGTTATAAATCTGCCTATGAGAAATAGTGGCGCGAGAAGGTATGTCTAAACAATATTCACAACTCCTAAAATTAAAGGTAAAATCTTTAGAGTTTCATCCTTTATGACCCACGGCTATCGAACAAGACGTTTGGCAGTAGACTACTCAATCCCATTAGTCACTGATGTTAAATGCACTAAATTGTTGGTGGAAGCTATTAGACGCATTGGTCGAGCACCTCCGATGAAAACACATACCGATTGCCTCACATCGAGACGCATGGTTAAACTTCCTGGCTTTATCGACGTCCACGTTCACTTGCGTGAACCTGGAGCCACACATAAGGAAGATTTTGCTTCAGGCACCGCTGCAGCTCTGGCTGGAGGAATCACTCTTGTCTGTGCCATGCCAAACACGAATCCTTCAATTATTGATAGAACAACTTTGAACCTGGCTCAAGATCTCGCAAAGAATGGAGCTCGCTGTGATTATGCCTTGTATGTTGGAGCATCTGAAGATAACTGGAGTACTATTGCCGAATTAGCACCGCAAGCAGCCGGACTAAAAATGTACTTAAATGACACATTCTCAACGCTCAAAATGACTGACATGAGTATTTGGGAGAAACATTTGGCGACATGGCCTAAACGTGCTCCTCTTGTATGTCATGCTGAAAAGCAAACAATGGGAGCTGTAATCCTCTTAGCGCATATCCTGGAGAGACCAATTCACATTTGTCATATTGCCCGGAAAGAAGAGATTTTGCTGATTCGGTCGGCCAAACAAAGAGGAATGAAAGTGACTTGCGAAGTGTGTCCTCATCATTTATTCCTTTCGACGGATGATATCGACACAATAGGAAAAGGTGTTTCAGAAGTTCGTCCAGTACTTTGTTCAAAAGAAGATCAACAAGCCCTTTGGGATAACTTAGAGTATATTGATGTTTTTGCCACAGACCACGCTCCACATACATCGGAAGAAAAACATTCTGAAAATCCTCCTCCAGGTTTCCCTGGCTTGGAAACTATTCTTCCGCTGCTTTTAGATGCCGTACAGCAAGGTCGACTCACTTTGGAGGATATCACGAATAAATTCCATAGAAACCCCAAAAAAATATTCAACCTTCCAGACCAGCCCAGCACCTATGTCGAAGTTGATCTCGACGAAGAGTGGGAAATTCCGAAAGAAACTGAATACTCAAAAGCCAAATGGACTCCCTTTGCCGGAAAGAAAATAAAAGGCCGAGTTCATCGTGTCGTTCTACGAGGTGAAGTAGCTTTTGTTGATGGAGAAGTTTTGGCAGCTCCGGGATATGGATTAAATGTTAGGACACAAAATCTACGAAAATCAAATCTAAATGCATCCATGGAGATGATGGATCAATATCAGTCGATGGAAGGCTTAGATGCCCTTCCCAGATTCCCAGTTCCAAAAATGAACACCGAGTTTGTAAGTGATGTCCAAACAAATGAGGCGTTCGCGAAACTTCTATCGGACCCTGTCTCCAAACTGGCGGTTCATTTTGCCGGTGATCCTACTAGCTCGCGTCCAATTTCGCCTCTTCCCCGTATACGGTGTGATTCTACGGGCAATAACACCCTCAAGGAGTTAATTCACCAAACTACAGTCCACACCTTATCGACGTCGCATGGACTGCTTGGAAAGCACATTCTCACAGTTGATATGTTCAACAAGGATCAGCTCAACGATATATTCAATCTAGCCCAAATATTTAAGAGTCGTGTGGCTAAAGATCGTCCATTAGATGATATATTGAAAGGAAAAATCATGGCGTCAATATTTTATGAGGCCAGCACAAGAACGAGTTGCAGTTTTGCAGCAGCTATGCATAGATTAGGTGGGCGTGTGATTTACATGGATGAAAAGACCTCGTCGGTGAAGAAGGGGGAAACGTTGGAAGACAGCATTTCTGTTATGGCAGGATATGCTGATGTGATTGTGCTAAGGCATCCTGAACCTGGAGCGGTTGCTGTGAGTTTTTTCAAATAGATAGCATTTATACAATTATTTTACTGTTTATTTAGCGTGCAGCCCATCATTGTCGAAAAGCCCTAATAAATGCTGGCGATGGAATCGGCGAGCATCCAACTCAAGCTCTGTTGGACATATTCACGATTCGAGAGGAAATCGGCACTGTAAATGGTTTAACGATAACCATGGTGGGAGATCTCAAACACGGCCGAACTGTGCATTCATTAGCAAGACTGTTGACGCTTTACAACGTTCAACTACAATACGTCTGCCCGGATGGGCTGGGCATGCCCGACCACATAGTACGCTTCATCAATTCCAAAGGAGTCAGTCAACGTGCATTCAAAACAATGGAGGAAGTTTTGCCCAACACCGACGTTTTGTACATGACCCGCATACAAAGGGAGAGGTTCCCATCAGATGAAGAGTATCAAAAGGTAAGTCCCTGAATCCGAACTTTATGAATGCTTAAATTCAACTTCTCTCATTTCAAAGGCTTGTGGACACTTCATTGTCACTCCACAAATCATGACTCACGCCCATCGTAAAATGATCGTTATGCATCCGTTGCCGAGAGTGTTTGAAATCAGCAAAGAGTTTGACACTGACCCTCGAGCCGCGTATTTCCGACAGGCTGAATATGGTGTCTATGTACGCATGGCACTGCTTGCGATGATCCTTGGAAGGAACTGACATGTTGATGAGATCAAGCCTAGCTTTCATATTATTTAAACAACATTTCATTGCTATAAGCATTCATTCAATGAATAATTTTTTAACATATCAAAAAATAAGATTAGTATAAATCCATAGTTCATGTTGGAAATAAAACGGCGTTTTTAGAAATTGCGGTGTTTTTTTTCAGTTTAATGAACCATAATAACATAGAACAAATTTAATTACACTGATATTCGAACTGAGAAAATCTTATGAATATACATATATGGTTATGGTGTCAATTAATATATAAAGAATACAAGTTATTATGTTTGTAATAAAAGACTTGGTAGTAAAATGCTGTGCTTCATTGATATATTGCAAGTTACATATAATTTATATTCAACTATTTTTATACAGTACAGAAAGTTGTAAACAATGCGATGAAATGAAGATGAAAAATCTCTGAATGCAGTTGGGAAAAAGTCTCCCCCACAACGAATGCATGCAACAAACAACTCGAACCAAAATTGAACAATACAGCATTCTCAAACGAAATTTAAACAAGTTGGGTAAACAGACCTACGCTCATGTCAGAAGGGTTTTGTATTCAATTTACAAAATGCAGTCACCAGATCGAATCAAATCAAGAAACATGTCAAAGATGATTTTATTGGAGAAAATATGAAATACGAAGATCATACTATTATTAACAAAGTTGAACGAATTTCAACTTTTGAGGTTTTTGGTATTGTTATGCTCATAAATATCTCCCTTGATAATTATTGCAGATGTCCATCCGCGACGGAGGAAACACATTTTTCATGTATTTCCCCCCTGTGCCCCCACTGAAGCAAAAACTGACAGTTTAACAACTGTTTTGAAAAGCTCCCATGAAAACTTTTATTTCATACTCATATCGGATACGTTTGATGAATTTTTTTTTCCAGGGGCCACTCTCCTGTACTGTTATCATCGATTAATGGCCAATTTTTTCGAATCCTAGAATGGTTACAAAACCCTTTTGCTAGGAGCTCTCTCCCACCTCCTTGACTTGTTTCACTTATGAGCATTAATTGTAGGTACTCATCTTCAGTCATTCATTAAATTGAATCAAGTGTTCAAAGCATGCACCTTAAACGTTGAAGTTGGGAAAAATAACTCAAAATTATTCAATCTTCGCATTTAAAACAGCCATTATTTTGTTTTAAGATTACTGATATCACTAGCTGAACTGATTCTCAAAGATATACATGACACGCATCATTCCTGAAATTTTCATGCAAATCCTAGCAAAACTATAGTGTCTGAGTCGGTAAAAAGCGCATGTTGTTCCATAGCCATATGTTTCCATAGTAATACAGCGCATATTGTTCCATAGTAATATGGGGATTGTTAATAAGCTATGCGCGATCCCCACGAGAAAGAAAAAGAATATTACTTTTACTAGAACACAAACATAACTTTATTGGTAAAACTAAAGACAGAGTTGTAAGTATTGAATTTAATGTAGTGAAGGACTACATGTTGGCGCGCGCGACTTGACTCGTCGGAGGTTGCGAACGAAGTGAGCGTCTCGTTGACATGAGTTATGAAATTCATGGCATCCACTAACTGCTTGATGCGCTCCTTGCGGTGAGCATGTGGACGCCACAGTAATACAGGAAAGTTCAAATCGCTCTAACTTCATTTAATACCATTCGATCTTTATGAAACTTTCAGGGTAAATCAATCTTATAAAAAGACATCTACGTACTGAATTTGATTGAATTTAAGGGCACCGTTAAGATTTTATTCAAGAAAACATAAAATCGATAAATCATACTATTACTAACAACGTTGAATGATATGCGACTTCTAACGTATTTGTTGTTGTTGTACTCACCAAGGCCTATATTCCTGATTTTTTTCAGATTTTTCGGATCACAGGTGTCCAATCGCGAGGGGGGGACACAAATTTTTCGTGTATTTCCCCTCCCTGTGCGCCTCTCGAAGCAAATTTTGCCAAACTAAGACCTGTTTTGAAAAGTTCTCATCAAGACCTTTTATTTGATACCCATAACGGCTACCTCAAATGAAAATTTTTTTTCGGGGATCACTCTCCTATATGGGGTGACCCCCCTTAAATACCTTATAATTTTTTTTGTAGCTGAACTTTGAAGAGATCACCACTTTACACCTACGCACAAAATTTGATGTTTCTAGCTTAAGTGTTTTCCGAGAAAAACTGCTGTGACACACGGACGGACTGGTCGCGAAACTAGTAGGGTTTTGTAAAATTATTTTACAAAACCCTAAAAATTGGAATGATGGAAAAAACTAATAGTCAGTACCTGGAAATAAAAAAATCTCTTTGGGCATCACCAGCCGGAAAGGTAAATATCTCGCAGGCACCCTTATTTTCAAAAGGCAAATTATAATTTGATTGGCCACCACTTTGAAAGTGAAACACAGTTTAAGAAAAATTCTCTTTCGCATAAATACTCGTACTTGTAATGTAAGTAATTTGAAGCGTTTCCATGAAAATATATTCAACACTTTAGTTGCTACTAAAATACCCAATTTTGTTTACTTTTTGACTGAAGCTGCCATTTTGAATTTATCTTTTTGTAGGGATTTTTAATTATGTTACATATGTCCGTTCAGGACTGCAGCGGTGTTCTGCTGCCTCAGCGAGTGAAATATCAGTGCTCAGCTGGATTGGCCTTGCCTGGGAACGTGCGAATACGCTGGCAAGTTTGCGTCGCGGTGTCGTGGGGCGGGTTCTCTTCCCACAGCGCAAATTGATTGGCTGGTGTTAGAGGTACCAATGGCCGAAGCAACCTACTGAAAGCGATTGCGTACTGTAGTAATTGAGAAGTCACCTAGGCAAACTGTCCGAAAGACCTTTGCGGAGAAAACACCGTTTTCCACACCAGGAGAATTTTTCCCAAAGGAACAATTGGAAAATTAAATAAAAACTACAAAAAGTTTATTACGGCAGTCACCTTTGCGACGTAATTTAGCAAAGGAATTGCAGTTTATCTCAACGAGAAAAACCTCTGCTACCGCGATGAAGAGGCTCGTCGAGAGAAGCGGGACCGGGCTGTGGAACGACGAGGAGATAGCCGTCGCGTGAGTTGGAGTTTGAATCTTTTGTGCATATTAAAAATTTATTTTTGATATTAAATTAATCCGTGGGAAGTCTTGTTTTGTCTTCGCTGATGATCAGATGAGCTGGTGACAACTGCAACGGTGTCGGTTTACACATTATTGGTTCGGACTTCGAATTGTCCATCATTTAGTGTAAAAAAGTGCAAACTGTTGAACCCTTTTGTTTATTAAATTCATTTAATAATTATTTATTGTGACATTTGAAAACGAAACAAACTGCACATCACAAAGGAAATATCTAAGTGAAATAAGATGTTAGAAAAACACGTAGGAGGGTTTAATTTGTAATGCTTATTTATTCTAACCAGGTCTCATGTATTATAATCATGTCAATGCTCCGATAAATTCTAGGTCTCATGTTGTGTTAGGGGCATTTGAAATTTTACAATCACATTAATGAACTTATTTTAAAGAAAAGTGAAACTATTGTTACTAGAAATTCTTTGCTTTAAAGAACACTAATGTATAATACAAATGTATCTATATTTTTTTAAGATTCATCCAATGTCTTTATGAATATTCTTTATGACACTAAATTATTTTGTCGGAATTTTTTTACTTTGAATTACTATCCCGAATAGATTATTTTAAGTTTCTAAAATAATTTATTTTGATGTGAATATGTTAATTTGAAAATTTAGCATGAAAATGCTCTGTTCAGTTTTTGAGATGGTGTTAATAACAATTGATTAATAACATGGAAAATCATTTTAATAAATTATCATACTTGACAAAATTCGTCCATTCTTTGCTTGTGGTAGTAAACTCTTTGAGATTGTAGCAAAGGCTCTTTCTGTTTCGAGGGCTACAAAAGTTGTGTATTGTACGTTGCAAAATAAATCATTTATATGCACAACCAGTATGTGGTGCATCTTGCACTGTAGAGATTGTCAGCATGTTCATTGTCTGCAAAGGATTGCAGCGATAATCTGCTGCCTTGGCAAGCGAAGATATTAGTGTTTGCCAGAATTGGCCTTCTCTAAGGATGCGTGAATGCGCTGGCAGGCTAGCATTGCGGCGTCGTGGGGCGGGTTCTTTTCCCGAGCACAAAGGTCCACTACAAAAAATTTCGCATGGACGAACTAGAAGATAAAACGTCTCGGTTTGACGATGTCGAGGCTGACGTAACCTGCCGACGGGATGGACTACTAAAAATCAACTGACCGAGCCTGATTAACGTGTGCGGGATGCGAGCGGATTTCGTCCTTACAATTAGTATTTACGACCCCCAATTAATTAAGAGTAGGGCATCCAGGCGGAAATGGATTAAGATCCATTGTATATGTAGGCATATATTTTCCATTTAAATGAAATAAAAATGTTTCAGATTTATGTTAAAGTGCTATATGACAAGTATTTTTTTTCTTATTACGCCTTTCATTCTAGAATAGAAATAATATATAAAATATTTGATCAATTGAACCAAGCTTCAATGATTTATGCATCAATTTTAATAAAACTAAATGGTGCTTTATATCAACAATAAACCTTAATCGTATGCAAATAATGAAATATGGGATTTAGGGGAAATTATAATTGGGCAAGTCACCATTTATGGAAACCAATTTATCAATTAATTAAATAGTCTAGTTTGAATAGTAGGAGGTATGAAAGCATATTTTTAAGTGCGCTGGTGCATAAAACATTTCCATCAAATGTGAGAATTGTACAAAAAGAAATTATAAATAAGTTGGATAAATTGTACAATAAATTATAAATATGTTGTGTGGTTATTTTTCGTGTAGGTAATATGGTTCTACTTTTTTTAAATTAAGCTTCTACACATTATATTAAATGATTACGTGAAAAGGGAAACTCATAGCTACACACATATTTAGTAAAAATAATCAAATGATAACTATTACAACGCCATCAGCAGTCAGCACAAATTAATGTAGACTTATAACTTTTCTGGTGTTTGAAGAGGCCTTCATCTACTTTCCCTGGAAACTTTCATCAAGAATTTGTTGGTTATTCGGTTCATTTAGACATTTTTCGGTTCATTCTATATCCAGATACATGTCGTACAGAAAAATTATTACTTCTTGCTTGCCAATTATGACATGGCTATTTAATTCCTACTCAACTCATTTATTCAATCAGCGATAATAGCACTGCGGACATTTTTGAAAGCGATAAAAGCACTTTATATAGTAAAATTTCAAGGGAAATAATATTTTCTTGTCTCAATTTCAATTTTATAGTAAACCCTCCAATGGCGAATATTTCTTACAATTTTTATTGATAAATTTTCAATAAAGCATAAAACAGTCAAGAGCCTTGTTCTACATAACCGAATATTTTGGGAAAATCGTGCAAAGAGCTGAATTTGTTCAAAAATTGCAATTTATCCAAAAAATGATACTTACCCAGTCCTCCTCCGACGAGCGCTCGTTGTTGGGGTGTATGTAGTAGTATGTTTACTATCTATCACTTTCAAATTAAACACGATATAAATAAAAAGTTTACAAACAAACAAATAAAGTGTTTTTATCACATATAATCAAATCGCCTAGTGTTTTCTACATCATAAATACAACACACCCTTCAGCGAAAGATAAATTAACAAATGGGATACGACAACGCATATTATTAAAGCAACATATGTAGTTCTTCCATGGATGTTCCCCTTTTTTTTATTTTTCCTAGATTGAGAGAAGTGTGCGTTTTTCTTAATTTTTTGTTTATTTTGTTGTTGGGTTTCTGGTTTTTTGCACTTCAGGACGGTAATTAGTATTAATCTGATGTTAGAAGGTTATAGTACTTTTTAAAAAGCGGAGAGCAGCAAGAGAACGCACAAATTCAACAATCACTATTGAATCATCTGTACCTGATTCACTCAAGGCTGTTTAGTATCAACAAAAAAAAAGAAGGTTGAATTAATTCGAACTGGATTCGTAAAATTGAATCGGTAAAAAATTCAACGGTTCAAGAAGTAACACACGACAAGTGATCATACACACTTGGTCGGTCTAAATTACTCGTGTTTATTTTCAGTTTTTGTGTTTTTCGTTCCTTAGTTTTCGAGTTTCAGCTCATTATTGCTACATTTAGTGCTTTTGTCTATTTGTGTTAAAAACTAGGGATAGGTTATGTATATGTTATGTTTATTTCATTACGATTAGAGATAAGGTTAAACGCTAAGGTTGAAAATATTGTGATAGAATTTTTTAGTATAATGTAAAGTTTTTGATTGAATTTTATTAGAGTTAGGTTATAACATATTAGGTGTAGGATAAAAGTTCACTGTTGTGTTAAAATTATAAATTTTAAATAGTTTTGGTTGGTTTTTTTCCTTTTTCCCATCGAATCATAAAATATGTTATTATCTTAATTAATTTGAATTTGCTATGATGTTTTTGATCAAACGTGCTTAACTGATAACGTATAAATTTAGAGAGCCATTTGGGCCATAAAGTTTTTCTATTGTTATTGTTTGGAATTTGCTTTATATTATTTTCAAATTTATAACCATTAGCATTGAATAAAGCACTTTTGACTATGATTTTGATTTTCACACTTGCACACGACGACGGTTTTTAGAGTTATCAGTGGGAAATTTGTTTCCGCTAAAAGATGTTCCCGAATTCTCAAGCTACGATGAGATTTAGTTTTATACTCGTAGCACTTCAAAACGTATCGTGCACTCTGGCAAAACTGGGGCCAACACGCAAGTAAATCACACTTCACTGTAAATATGGTCATGACTATTCCCAAAATTTTTCCAACAGGATTATACACTGAATATTATCTAAAATCCATTGCGGTACGAGTTCATCAACAAATTAACGTGGATTTTCCACATGCGAAATTCTGGACAGTTATCAAAACACGACCTATGGGACGGATTTCAAGCGGCGACCACTTTCTCGTACAACCCTAAAAGATTAATTTTCTTCTGTTCGACCACGTGTTTTGATTTTATCGCCTCCAGTCAAGAACTTAATAACCACAAGTTCACTTCTAAATTACAATATATCTTCTCAAATTAAATCAAATCCACAGCACTAACTAACGCGACGTCTATCCCGGTCGTTGTTTTCAAATCGAGTCCCGGTTCGTATCAATTCCGCTTACCAGCTCCCTCAACGAGCCTGTTCATGGCCGTAACGGCAGATTCTCGTTTCAACAATCTCGCAATCGCTTCGCTAAATTGTGTAGCAATGGCGTTGCCATTATCGATTTTATTTGTTAGTGTTTTATTTTTTCTTCGGAAAAATTTTTTAACGATAATGGTAACGGTGATAGTGGCTGAGTTTATTTCGGGTTAGTAATAATAATATTAATAATGCGTGTCAAATTGTTCTTATTATGAAATGACTTTTTTACGTAAAGGTGCTCGAGCAGTTTACACAGGCGGGCTGCTCGATTACTATAGCACATTAAAATTTTCAGAACAAAAGCAAATAAGCTGACACTGGCATTCAGTAAGATAGTCCTCACCATAGTACATTCACAGAGTATCCATGCTGAACCTAGCCTCCGGAAAAAACCGAACACAAGCCGAAGAGCGAACCATAAACCTTCGGCAGCAGGTAGGTAATTAAATGCTGATGCGAGGCTTGACGCGAATGTAAACGTCTGCTTTGATGAGAGATTTCAGCATTATCAGATCTCAAAAATTCGTTCTATGCAATCTTCTAGTTTTTTATTAGAATCTGATAATGCTCCCATGTTCTGAAATGCGTAAAAGAACACGTGCTTCGGAAATTTTATTTGTTTTTATTTTGTTTTTTGAATACGACAGGCCTCGGCTCAACTGACCGGCCCCTAAGAAAATTCAGAATGGTGTAACGAAGGGTAAATGTAAACTGTGGATGCTTTGTGTGTACACTATGGTCCTCAGCATAAACTTCACATAATTTCTTTCGAGCTTGCTTCGCATTTATACCCTTTTGGAAGTAAAACAATAAAATATTCTGATCATGCTCTCTTTGATTGTCCATTTTCAAGTTTATTATTGACCAACTTGTACACTAATGACGCTCAGTTTTTGATTGAAGATAGTTTAAGTCAACACACTTACGTCCAGATCCATTAGAATTATGGTTTAATTATATATGCTGATATGAGCATAACATGCGCATTGATCCTGATAGTAAATTCTGTGAAGCACTGGAAAAATGCTTGAGGTATATTTGAACATAATGAAGCTTACAAACAGGATATTCGAATGATTAAATTATGGATTACATATCTCGATACACAAGCAAATCCTCTTAATCTTTATCAAATATTATATCAGCGAGGAATGGAAACTCGATGCTCACGTTTTTATATAGGTTGGGCTCATTATTATGACTCAGTCAATGCTTTTATACAAGCGGAATCTGTGTAAAATTTTGGTTTTCAGGCTAAAGCCGAGCTCTACAATGAACTCTAAGAAGCACATACAAATCTCGTATTTCACTGTTATATACAGACAATTCTTCGAAGAAACGTTCTGTAAATCATTTGATTGAGCAACACCAACAAATCACACACTTAAATCCATCTAAGAAAGCCAAAAATGAACATGCTGAAGCTGTAATGGGTACAACATCTTGTGTGGAAACTTATGTCGAGCATGATAGCTCGCAACAACCACATCCGGTCCAACAACAACCACAACCTCAGATGCCAATTCAGGAGATTCAGGTTCAGCAAAATCGTACACAATTGCAACATGTTCAACAGCTTCAATATGTACACATACAAGAAGTACAATTAAACCAAGGTTGCACACAGCAAGTATCACCACAAGTTTATACACATGTACTACAAACTCAACAAGCCTACATACAAAATACCACTGAGGCTCGAGTTTGTCAAGCAGTTCAGGAAAATTTCCAACATAAACAAGAAACTGTACAAAATTATCCTCACGGCCAGTCAACCCATAATCAAAGTTATGCCCCAGCACCACACCTACAAGCCATCCGAAACATAACTAACCCACAAATCACTCAGTCCGCACCGCAATTACACATAAGCTAAGCAACAAACCGTATTCACAGCAGCCCAAACATACAACAGCCACAAATTAGTCATCAAATAACGCAGCAAACATTTGAGCATAAAACGTTTCAACAAGTGCACCTGAGAGCACCATAAGAGTTTTTGCTACGAAAGACAACACACAAACACGTCCAACAAACAAAACTTCCAAAGAATGTCCAACAGCCAGCACAGCAGTTGTGGATGCAACAGAAACCATTGCTAACTCCACCCCAACAACAAATACAACAGCGAGTTGAACCTCAAATCAAACAGCAAATAATTAACCATCAAATGCAAACTCAAGGGTGCAGCGAAATGGGTGGAAGGTCCGTCAACTGCCGTTGCAAGGGTTCCGCAAGGTGACAACCAGCAACAACACGGAATCTGTTATGAACTCTGACGGTGGACACGTCGCAAAGCCCAAGGTTTTTGGTTTTTTTGCGACGAATGGAGAACCGTGCCGGGGAATTTTTCGCGTTTTGAATTGGATGAAGAAGATGAGACCCCGGAGCTCTCATGCGTACAGTGAGCGCGATTGTGATCTCCAACGTTTTTTTTTTTTTTGTTAGGAAGAGGGATATTGAAAAAGCTATAGCGAAGATCGAATCTTGACAACATGATCACTGCGCGGTTATCCCATTGAATTGCGCGTAGGAACCTTCGCATCTAGCGAACTCGTTCCTTTGTGTGATGATTCGGTCGGTCGGCTTAGCAAGGAATCCGTTGCCGTGCGAGTTGTGAAGGCAAGGAGGTGAGCAGCGAAAAGGCTAAAGGAAAGACTGCACTTCGCGCGACTGCCATCAACACTAGTGGAGTTGTTCGTGTATACGACCGAAAAGATTTTTTTTGTGGAATTCCAAAGACCGGGGTTTGAAAAGTGTCGTGTGCATTTTCGTGACGAAGGAAAACAAAACGTTTTGCATTGCGTTTTTCCAAAACTGGGATTTTTGCAGAACAGAATACGGAAATCGTGGCTTTAAGAAGTTCCGGGCAAAATTTTACTGTGTGGAAATGAACGGTTAGCGCATTAGAATATTCCTGATTCTAGTGGCATTTCGAAAACGCTCTCCAAATTATCGGCTGTCTCTCTCTTTCTAAACCGTTTTTACAGCATAAGATTGAATGCTAAGAATCGTGCGGTGATTTTTGATTTTCATGCTGCACCACTACAGATGAGCTTAGGTGTCTAGTTTAAATAATAAATAATATTCGAGTGCTAGCAGTTTGTCTGAGTTAAGCTATTCGTGGGCGCAATTGATATTTCATTTTGGTTGTGATTATTTACATACTGAAATCTGGTTGTTGACAAATCCACAAGCATTTAGCTGTGAGAAACTACTGTACAATAATAGATTAGGGGATTGAAGTTGTGCTGCAAGCAAATCAGGTACTACTGCAGGCCCTTGTGGAGAGCCTATCGCTCGGGATGAATTTGGAGAAGTGATTGACTGTGGAGTACTTGATTTATTGAAATGAGAATTGTTGTTGATCAAAAGAGACCGGTCGCAGACGATAGTTTTCATATGAAGATAATCACTTGGAAGTTGTATCGGATTTATTTAAAATTAAGACGCTGTTGAAACAACTAGTAATTACTACCGGATAAAATGTGACCGCACCGTCTCATGTCGACAAACACCAAGTCAGCCTATAATACGAACGCCATACAATCGCTTTCTTTGAGGACTACGTTTTGCGCCCTTTACATTCTCGAAGAGTTGAGGACGCCCACGAAATACGATATTTGTGCGTCACTAGCTACTACACTTTAGTCAATATTTTAATGCATGAATGTTGGATTTCAGAAGAATTTTAGTAATAAATTGATTTCAGTCATCACCACATCGTCAACAAGCGCTCGTGGAGGATGCCGGTGAGAACCCGCTTGTCTCATTTATAAATTATATATATATATATATATATATATATATATATATATATATATATATATATATATATATATATATATATATATATATATGTATGTATTTATATATATATATATATATATATATATATATATATATATATATGTATATATATATATATATATATATATATATATATATATATATTTAATTATTTAAAATAATAATTGTTTTTGTCTTAAATTATCAATTGAACGAGACACTTAGTAAGAAATTTTCCAAATATTGGGTATTGTGTATTTGATATGCACGGTTATAAAATGAAAATATGAAGTACAGTAAACTCTGCATCATGTTAACTGGAGTAATACTTTTTTTGCTTCCTTGTGTTGATCAAATTTCTTTTTGATTTTTATGATCAATGCATGTATTTTGGTTTATCATGCGAAACGTAACAGCAAGACTAGAATTAGAAAGAAAAAATATTAGAAAGAGTGGAAAAACCTAGAGTAAAAACGATTGGATGCGGGTTGATTGGTTAGATGGAGTAAAATTATAGTACTTTGCATTCAATTTATCTATATTATATATGTTGTATGTTTTCTTTTTGCAAATAATGAATAGATAATGGAATAATCCGACTTCGGTCTTTCCTTTCATCCAACCTGAACGAGTATGGAATCCACAACGATGGCAGGCCCCTCCACTAAAATGAGCTAGCCATCGGGCGCACTCTTCCCTTCTATTGAGTTGTAGGGGCTCTTGCCCGGGTAGAGTGGCCTTCCGCTCATGTGACCTTTTATGGTATAGAGTTATGGGATTCCAACGCATAATACTATAACATAAATTTGCTACGTTTCTATTCCTGATTTGATGGAAAAATTTATGCAAATTATGTTTGTATGAGTTTTTCACTCAAATGGGAAATATATGGCCACGTTTACGTTTGAACCTTGATCCGGCTGAGATTGTGCGTGGGGGCACTGCTTCCACCTGGATGCCCCACTCTTATTTGTGGGCCATAAGTATCGTCGGTAACGACGAAGTCTCTTAAATCCGTCCATTTTCTCCCGGTCCAACTTGTTCTTTGAATATGCAATTTCCACCCATAGTAGGTTACCTCGGCCTCGACATCAGTCGATTGGCATTCGACCCTTTGTAATTCGTGAATGTGAAATTTTTTTTAGTGGATCCTTTTGCTGGAGAAAAGAACCCGCCCCACGACACCGCAACGCTAGCCTGCCAGCCCATTCACGCGTATTCAGACAAGACCATTCTCGGCGGATACTACCATCCTCTTTCGTCGCTGCAGTCCTTTACGGACATTTATATCTACCCTACTTTCATTACAAACTGTACAAAACCTCGAATTTTCGTCGGTACTTCCACATTTCTCCATATACCACCGTATAAATTAGTGAGCAAAGGCAAGCCTACATGTGGTTATGTATTTGGTAGTAGGGCTTTCTGGTACACGGCTTATTAAGCTGTAGGAAGGCTTTGTCTAAAGTCTAATCTTTAAAATAGTATATAATAATATAAGCCACACAATCACTACTACATGAAATATGCAGTTCACGTCATCTATTATGCAGTTCACGTCGTCTATTATCGAACAACCCAATGCATTATAAGCATATTATAAAGCAATTTTTAACCTATGGCGACTCTGCTCTACCTTGACTAGCAAGTTATCAACTACATCTAAGCAAGTTCGAACACTCACTCATTCATTCATTTTGTCATTCCTTTATCATTCACTTATCTTCGTTTCTTTTCCCTGTGCTAGCTAATCATCATAAAAAACGTATATATAACATATAGAAGCAAGTTGAATACTTCATGAAGAATTAAGAAAACATAAAATCGATCTTTGCTAAACTTTGAATTGATCATTTCACCCTTATTATATCAATTTAATGTAAATCTATACGATAATTTTTTGCTCTACAGTGAGCTTTCATTGCTTCGTGCGGATATCGATCTAGTTTTTCGGATGGCTCCGATAGCTTGAAAATAATATGAAATTCTTTTGTGGCTGCATGATTGAGTTGCTTATTTTAATAATCTTTCTGAAAAATTATTAGAAAAGAAAAATGTTAGAAGAAGGTGGTTTCGACGTGTGTACTAATTCTCATCGGGCCATCACTCGTATTAGATACACAACAGTGATGGCGACCGCCATGCTTAGAGGTGTAAAGCTTAGCAAAAACAAGTACTTGCAGGAGAAATTTAACCTGAACATAATTCGTAGTTACAATAACATATCGAGTTCGCATAAATAGGAAAATGCAAAATAGCTCCCTCACCTCTAAGCACGGTGGTCGCCTTTACCGGTGTGTATCTAATAACAGTGATTGCCCGATGAGAATTAGTACACACGTCGAAACCACTTTCTTCGAATATTTTCCTTCTCTATTAATTTTCAGTTAGTAAATGAGATTCAAAATCTATTTCAGTTACATGTAATTTTCTTTAAACCGCTTTGGCTGCCACCTATACGTGACACTCAAGCCTCATTATTATAAATTGTTTTTGTTATGCTCTGATAAAATGTTATGAAAGATGAATCTGGAAACTGGCCAAAAGTAATTCGAAGAGGTTTGTTGCTTCAAATTAACCACAATATGATTTGATTCTATTTGATGAAGCAACGATTGCAATAAATTCATTTCATTTTATGAACCAATTCAATATTCAAACTAATTCCCGCGTTTCTGCCGGCACTACCAGATATACGGTTTCGTTTAAAACGCAAAATTTGAGTGAATAGCTGCTTGAGCGTTGCAACCAGCCCTTCTCATTTTGTGCGTTCATACGCACACATATGATAGTTGTTGATCGAGCATATGAGGAAATACAGCTAGATATTGCTATTGCATTTATTCACATTCTCATTTACGTTTCAAAAACTCTGTTCTCCTTCGCACGCCAGAAATCTTCCGACCCCTCCCCAGTATTTCCATCTCTTTTCATTGTCACAATGAACGAAGTAAAACAGCTCCCGAAGCTCGATTGAGATTGATTAACCACAAACTGTCAAGCCATATCAGAGAGCACCACAGCCGCATCGGGTGGGGTGATTGGAGTGTCGCTTGTCGGGTTTGTGTTTTGTGAGCTCGGTTAGTATTCCAAATCGTCAAAATCCTGTTGTATTTTCCCTGCAAATGCGCTAGCAGTCGTCGACACCATCAATTAACATCGCAGTGAAAAAGTTATCTAATTGGTTTGCGCGTTGTTCCGACTGCGAATCTCCCAGTTTCGTGGAATATTCGTCCGCTATGAGAAACTCTCGTCGATAATCCGCGCGCGGGTGAAAAAATCGATCGGCCGAAATTCCGTGATTTGGAAAACACAAGTGCTTGCTTACGAAGTGCCGACGATAACAGTGAAAAGTCTTTCTAAAGTGGAGCACTCGAGGCGTCCGTAAACATTCCATGAAGCAGTGTTCGAGCGGTGGATCTCGCTGAGGTGAGTGCCAGCAGCCGCCGCGGCCCGCGGGACCACCTTTGCCCCGCCCGCGGTGCATTTCACCTTTCCCGCGAACAAAGAGACTTTTCTAGCCACTGCGGTTGCATCCAAATTATTCGTACTTTTCCCTCATGCGTTGGCATTTGAAATCGTTTTTGCACTCTGCCCATAAAAGCGGCGAAACATTAAACAACGCGCGTGGCTCTTCGTTGATGGGTGTTCCCCAACATTCATTCATTACCATTGCAGCACAAATGCAACACTTCCTTCTTCCTTCCTCGGACTGCAGTCCTCGTGCGGATTATTGTAAACAACTCTTGTGGGTCGAAGTCCCTCTGCAGAGAATAGTCCAACGTCGGACTATGGATGGATGTTATTATTTTGGTTTGAATGTTTATTATTGGCCCACGCCTGCTCCGTCGTAGCCCAACGCAAGGCTATTCTGCTCCCTGTTTTGAATTGGGCGCCAGACAATATTTTCCATGTCTTAAGATTGCTGTCTTGACTCCATCCACCAGCGCCAATGGCCAGCAATGTACGAGCGAGTTTAAGCTACGCCGGGGTGTAATTTGATTCATTTTTTATACCCGCGGCAGCCGGCTCTGCTGCCAAGACTGTCCGTTGGAATTCGTAATATTTGTACAAAGCACGAGACGTAGTAAATAAACTTGACCTTCATCGCAGCAATTCCAATCTTTCCTGCAATACAAGTGGCTCCGATTGTCTTAATCGGTCAAATCTTTGATTATTTTATGGTAGGCCATGATCTTCGTTGGTTTGATTCCCTGGAGGACATCTTCAAATTCATTGTTTTGTGGGAAGCGCTGTCATATTAATACCTTTACTATGTTTAATGATTTAATTTCCAAAAAGTTTCCATTCGCTCAGAATATTTTAAACGAAAATTGATTTATGTATCAATAGTTACCTATGTTCATCAATTAACAAATAATACTACATTCATGTATGCCCAAATGTACTAATTTGATCAAAATAATTTTGAGTTATATGAAAAAGCTGCTTTTTGCAACTGTAGCGTCAGTCAATCTAATACTTCAACATTTCCGTTTGATTACTGTTTAGTTTTTGTTCCAATTTTTCAACGATTATTAAAAACAGAAATTTCAGACGGCAAAGGAGCTTCAAAGAAAGGAGACTTTCCCTTTGGAAAGTGAATTACGAAGATTCAAGAAGGGTGGCCTAGAACAACCCTAGAAGAGAGGCGTTTCTATTTAAACGAGGAATTCGGCGTTAAATTTTAAGAAGAGAGAAGGAAAATTCAAGATAAATTCCAGACTCAAAGTAAAAGAAGGAATCAAAAAAAAAAAAGTGAAACAAAAGAATATGTATAGTTCTTCTTCTTCTTTGTAGCACTACAGTCCCTCTCGGGCCTTCGCTTAGATCTCTAAGCGTTAGAGTATCTCATTTTCATGACCGTATTGATTTTTTCGGAAGTTGGTTTCGTCAGTAACATGCTCCCGTGGGCTATGATATGATCTGATTAAATCAGTACATATCACCACTGAGTGAACACTCATAGTCTGTGCGAAAAATCTCCTGAACTAAATCACGTTGCTCCCAACGAGATTTGAACCTGGAACCTTCGGCTGATGCGTTCATGCTCTAACCACTAGACCACACAGACTAGATGTATAGTTACTTTACCAATATTTCATTATGTGTTAGAAAGATTTATTTAAGACCATCACATTCAAATTCAAAAGTTCCTATCACCTTATTTTTTAAGGATTTTGTAGAAAATGAGCAAAACAATGTATCTGTTATGCATTCACAGTCTTTTTTTAAAACCTTTCCAAAAACTTAAACTCGAGTGAATTCATTTTCAAACCCATTCATAAAGTTTCAATTGATAATTCTAACGCGTACGATGTGCTTATGCATCTTATGAAGGAAAAAACACTTGGAGGTCATTCTTCTTTGGAGAAACCCAAACGAGGAGACTTGACTCAGTGCTACCGATGTCAGCGTTTCGGTCATATGGCCATGAACTGTGGATATAAAAGCAGATGTGTGGCGTGTGGCTTAGAGCATACTGATGTACTTTGCCTAAGGAAAAATACAGATAAAAATTTATCAGAGTCCTCTATACTTTCTGTCACTTGCATGGTATGCTCATCCAATGGACATCCTGCAAATTATTCTGGCTGTCCAGAACGAATAAATCTTAAAACAAAAATTGACGAAAAGCGTTCTAACCGAGCTCTACCGAATTTGTTCCTTCTATTGGTAATAGTAATTTTCCTGCTCTTGTTTCTAAGAAGAACGATTTACCATTTTCGGCCTTATCCAAAAACTAATGATTTATCCTATTCTGGAATTACCAAAACCTCATCCCCTACGTCTGGATATATGGATAACAATAATCAGGAAAATTGCCTAGTCATATTAAATCGAGAATCTCTTCTTCATTTCGGAGTCTCTCCAGCTGTGCTCATAAAAAAAAAAACAAAAACGTCTTATTGTCTTATAACATTTTGAATTCTGATGACCAACCAGAAGCCATTTTGAATTTTAATCAGTATTGCTAGTAGTAAATAATTTAAAAAATCGCATTAAATATAAATTCTCTTCAATCTCATGATAAAAGAATTGCTTTGCAGTTCATTCTTGATCAGTACCTTCCAGATCTAGTTTTTTTAAACGAGACCCGCCTGCATGAATGACATAAGCCATTATTTAAACGTTACAAAATACTTCGCAATGGTGATGGTAGAGGTACAGCTATTCTTGCTCATAAAATATTTGGTTTTCTAAATTCCTTGCATTATTTCCTCTCTTTCTTATATGATTGCCAAATTACATATGGGTACACATGGTGGCCACATTAGGAAATTACTTGTGAATTCTTTATATTTTCCCTCTTAGTTAGCCTCTCTCTTGATCCCTCATCTTGTTTTCGTGCTGAATACCTCTGATGATTTTGACGGTTTTATATGGGCTAGTGATTTAAATGCACGGAATCATAGTTGGGGTGACTGCAGCATCAAATCTAATGGTAGAATCATTTATAATAGACTTACATAAGATAATAGCTTCTCCTTATCTATTATTCGTGCAGGCATCCCAACTTTTTCTAATGGTAACTCATTTTTAGATAACTTTTTAGTTTTGTCATCTCTTGATCGATAATCATAATACGCATTATTGCTTCTCCTTTTCGACTCCTTCTGACCATCATACTCCCTTTTTGGTTTTTGCCTCTCATTATCCAATAACCCCTAGCATCTCTCTAGCACGTTCTTTCAAAAATGTGGACTGAGCTGAGTTTGACAACCACCATTCTGATTAGTTGGAAAGTCATTTTTTAAGGATCAGATACTAAATAATTACCAAATTGATGACTATTCAATTTCTTTCTAGTAGTGTCTAGTAGTGATCGCAAATTAATTGTCTGAGTAAAATTATAAGAAACATAATTCGTATAGACCTGAATTAGATTTATAAAGCTTGCTTCTCTGAAGTCATCTTCGGATGAGTCAATTAATTAAAACTTTTCAGACTCAATAAAAATATGATTCGTGTAAAAATAATCAATGGCACTGAATAAATTGCACAAAGAGGTGAACATAGGAGCTAATAAAAAGAAACATACATTTTTAGAAATGGACCTTTTGTCATACAGATATTTTAAATAAAATATTTTCGACTAATGCCTTTTTCGAAATGACTTCTAAGATGTACATATAAAACCAAAAATTTTCAAAAGAGTTGTTTATTAGTCATCATTACTTTCATTATATTCATAGTTTGCAGAAGCTGTAGGCCATGCATAGATCACTGCATAGAAGTTTTGTTACTCTGCCGGGATACATTTTTCGAGTATTTTTAAATCTACCATTTTTTTTATTGATCGGCACTTTACCCGTATATGCAGGAGTGTTAGTTGATGGTAGGGGTGGTCTCTGGTGCCAATCCGTTGTAACAACTGGAATTCATGACTGACTAAACAGTCTATGGATGCATGTGTTGTCACGAGACCCGGCTTGGAGTTAAAAATGATTCTTGGGCACTCTGCCATACGAATCCACAGATAGCACTAGTTTCTTATGATGGTTTGGTAACCATTTTTCAGGTCTTTGTAAACAATTTTTTTACAAAGACCTACTACTTCCGCGACCTGTCTGTCTGTCTATCCGTCCGTCTGTCCGCCTGTCCGTGCGTCACAGCTAATTTCCTCAGAAACTATAGAAACTAGAATGCTCAAACTTTGTGAAAAGGTCGAAAGTGATGGTCTCTCAAAAGTTAATGTCTTACCAAAAATTTAAAATATATTTAAGGGGGGTCCTCCCCTAATAACGAATTAGCCGTTAAAAATTTTTCTTAATCAAAGGTAGTCGAGTGGGGTATCAAATGAAAGGGGTTGATTAACACTTTTAGAATCTGAAATAAAAAAATTATTTTATCAATTAGGGTGTCCGGGGGAACGCAAAATGTATCAAAGTTGGTGTCCCCCCCCCCTCGCGATTGGACACCTTTGAGCCAGAAAAATCTGAAAATTATCACAAATGTGGGCCTTCATGAGTACAAGGGCAACAAATACCTCAGAATGTTCGTAATTGGTTTCATTTTCGCAAAATAATTCTGAAAAATTAAAATCAATAAAACCTTCCTTTTATTTTTGCGTGTTTAATTTTATTTTCGTAATCGATTTTCGACCGTTATCGATATCTTCAGCGATTGTATCACTGAACCTAAAGATCCTACTTATATACTAGTTAAAATTAACTCTACTAAAATTCCTTTTGTTACATTTGAAAATTACTTAGCTAATTAGCTTGAAGAGCCAAGATTTACAATTTCCTGTGTCGTTGTTCATTAGCACGGCTTTTTCTCTTGAAATGGCAAGACTTTCCATTGCATTCAGTTTTCTCGCATCTCTTAATTCTCGTATTGGTGTTGCGTCATCCACTGTGATGTCGTGTCCTTGAGTTATAATATGCTCCGCTACTGTTTATCTAAAGTTATTCTTCTTTCCTTTTTTCCACGCTGCACATACTTCGCTTAAATGTTCTCGCACCCTGGTGTTGATCAATCTTCTTGTTTGTCCAATGCAAACTTCGTGACAGTCGGGGCATTCGATCCGGTGGATGCCTGATTTCTCGTGTGGTTGCCGTTTATCCTTAGTTGACCCGAAAATGTTTTTCAGCTGATTTTTGCTACTTGATTCGATTATTTGTATGGGCTCATGATGCTTTAGCCTTCCAGTACAACTTTTCAGAATCTGGGTTGAGGACAACAAGTGAA
This sequence comes from Odontomyia ornata, assembly GCA_963969285.1. Lineage (NCBI taxonomy): Eukaryota > Metazoa > Arthropoda > Insecta > Diptera > Stratiomyidae > Odontomyia > Odontomyia ornata. The sequence goes on from OZ017739.1 coordinate 464,416,625, forward strand.
AGTTTCACCTTATCGAGCCGTGATTCACAGGATGTATGATCTACCACTGAATACGGCAGCTAGGGAAGAGAAAATGCAGTATATTCTCGACACTGCCAAGCTGAATGGATTTAAGCCCTCAACGATCAAGAGAATTACGGACAAAATCAGACAAACTCGACAAAATAAAGATTCTGAAAAGTGTCGAGAATATACTGCATTTTCTCTTCCCTGGCTGCCGTATTCAGTGGTAGATCATACATCCTGTGAATCACGGCTCGATAAGGTGAAACTTTCACTTGTTGCGTGTGGTTCGATGCATTCGGAATCGTCCGTTGTGTATGTATTACCTTCCTGTCGATTTCGAAACTGATCTCGCCACTCGTTCTTGATACCAATGTGTCCAGGAAAGCCAATTTTCCATCTTTTTCTTCCTCTACCGTGAAATTGATATTTTTGTGCGCATTGTTCAGTTTCATCAATATTTGCTGCCGGTCTCCTTTCTTGACGTAAGCAAAAACATCATCCACATACCTGATTCAGCATCTCGGTAATCGATTCTTTGTTTTGAGTCGATCCTCCAGTCGCGAAATAAACATTTCACTAAAAAACAGTGATGGCGGATTTCCCATAGCTGCTCCTCCTTTAGTTTTGTAGAATTTACCCTGGAACGTGAAGTACGAGTAGTTCTATGTCACACACAGCTTCGATGACTGGAGATACTGTCTCGTTTTCGTCTTCCATGCCATAGAATTGTCCTGTTTTAGTAACCACTACTCGATGTAGCCAAGTGTTTCCATCACTGGTATACTAAGAAAGAGAGCTTTCACATCAAACGATACCATCACGTCGTCTTCTGTTGGCGGGCCATATGTTAACAGCTTTTCTGTGAATTCCTTTGTGTTTTTGACGGAGTCTCAATCGGTTGCTTATTTTTGAATTCCTCCATAGCCATCTTGCTAGTTTTTGCGTTGGAGCGTTCACAGCTGGTATTATTTCTCGCATCTAATCTCCTTCCTTGCGAATCTTGGGCAAGCATTTGATCCTTGGTAGAGTTGGGCTCGTAACTCTCATTTTCGTCAGTTCACCGATTAGTGACTCGCAGCTTTTGATCGTCCTATCAACTCGTTTGATACTTTCCTCCAGAGGGTTTCGACGAAGTTCGAAAAAGTTGCCACTGTTTAGTTTTATGGTAACCGCTTCCTCGTATTTGGCTTTATCCATAATGACAACTGTGTTTCCTTTGTCCGCTTTGATGAAATAGACCGGTTTTTCTTCAATTCGAGGCGCTGGCTGCTTCTGGGTTCGTCGTTGACCTTTGGGCTCCCGCTATTGATTTTACTATCTCCTTCCTCGGTGGCGTTTTGTGTGCTTCCGGCAATTTGCTAATTGCTGCTTCCATCTCCACGATCATGTCTTCCTTCGGGACCTTTGTTGGCATTATCGCATAGTTGAGACCCATGCTCAGTAGCCACATTTCATCTTCCTTGAATTCCACGGTAGATTTGTTGACCACTAGTCCAGGAATCTCTTGTACTTGGAATACTTTGGATAACTTTGGAGTAGCTTCTTCTAATTTACTCAATTTCTGCAAATGTGTTGCTCTTTTCTTTTCTTTCTCACATTGCAATGCTCTATCAGCCTTCTCCAATAAATCTTCCATGTGACCTTTGCCGCAATACTCGGATTGTCTCATTAACTCCAGGTGACCTTCATTAGCATTAAACGTTACTTCATTCAGCTTGCTATACAATTGTTTGATGCTCATCTTCATAAGATTCCTTTCCGCAATTTTCGCTTGTCCCGTCGCATATTTGAGGCCGCAAAGCAACTTTACAATGTGACTCTTCGGGGTAACTCTTCGCTCAAGACATGTTTTTAAGAAGTTGCTATCTGCTCTAATCCTAGCTAACGTTTTCTTACACTTTACATACCTAAAAAATACAAGTTGATGCCTGGTCACCAACCGACGGCTGTTCAAGCAAAAAGAGAATTGGCCTGCGGATATTAAGTAAACAAAATAAATTGACTGTTCAGAACATAACTTACTCTGGTCTTAGAAACAAGTAAGCAACAATTGCGTGTATTATCGAACTCTTATTTTCAAACTTTTGCATAATAATTGCGCTGTCCCATTAAGTCGCATTACTGTTAGTTTTTTTACAGAGTTATAATCGTTAAACTTAGAAATTCCTATTCATCTTTAAATCGCGTTCAATCCAGAGTTCCACAGGGATCAATTCTAGGTCCGTCTTTATTCAATTATTATTTGTTCGATATTCCTTTCAACTATTCTAATACAATAATTATATTAGAATGTTCCTTTATGCGGATGACATCATCCTAGCAAGAAATAAGTCATTAGCTGCTTTAAGTAAAGTTAAAAAATTCTTTGAAAATGTAAGGAAGTATTTAGACGATCGGGCTCTGAATATAAACCCAGAAACATTTGAAATTATATGTTTTCGTAACGCGTAGGCAAAGGTCATAGAAACGTCCCTTCTGAAAGCAAGTTACTCACTTTTTCAATAAATGGTCGCACTGTACCCCTTAAAACTTCAATTAAATATTTAGGTATCCATTTTCATCATCTTTTCAAATACAGTGAACATGCATATGAAATGTTAAAAAAAAGCATTTACCCCTCTCCTCTCAAGTAAATTTGTTAATTGTAGTGCCAAAATTTTGATGTATAAAACATTAATTTGACCAATAATTACCTATTGCTTCCCAGCTTGGTTCTCTGTCTCATCTACCGTTGCCGAAGAATTGTAAATTTTCAAACGCAAAATTCTTAGGAAATGTCTCTCTAAATATTGAAGACCAAATAAAAAACATTATAATAACAATCCTCTTTGCAAAAACCAGAATTAAACCCATCTTATTTTATACGATTGAATTGAGTATCAAACGTTTATCCAGTTGGATTTCTCATCCTTATTTCTTGATTCGAGAATTATTTAATCAGAATATTAATATGGAAAACACAAACGGATATATTTCTTCTATTAAATCTTTGTGTATTGATAGTTATCTTCTGCTTATGCCCTCAATTCCTGATCCTCATAAGCCATTGTTTTTCTCTATCGGAAACTCCTGCTTTACTTTTGATCGTGGTTAAGAATATCTATACACATAATACACGTTATTTTCAATTACAATGGTGAATTTCTATCTTTTTTATACTTACCTAATTAAATTTTTGAATTATCTCTATATCAAGCTTAAATGTTTTATGTCATGTTAGTGAATTATTGCTTCATTTCATTACTATAAAGCCATTGAGCACTGGTGTACTCTAAGCATTTCATGTACGAGTATTAATAATATTATATTGGCTACGACCGGATTTTATATATGTTTAGTTACTAGACAATTAGTGTCGCTGTCAGTATGTTTCATTGCTTTCTTGTATATTCGTGTATATATAAAGGCTCCATAAGTTCGTATGTATGTATGTATGATTTAACATGATTTGCAAGTTATTTGATTCAAATTTTTTTATTTGAGATAATTTGCAAATTGTCAGTTTTAATGGAAATTATTTTTCATCAAAATTACATAATTTGCTTTGGTCTGAACGAAGTATTATAAGCAATATACAGGTTTCTTTTTAAAGATTTTTACAATTTCCTATTAATATCGGTAAGAAACAACAAAGATCTACAGATATCACTTTTGTGTTTATTTTTTTTGCGAAAAATTTCAAGGGTAGTCTCCCCAAAAAAGCACCAAATACATTTCAATGCAATGGCCAAGAACAAAACCAAAGAACAGACCTTGAAGGTATCCTTTTGTTTAAGGCTTTGAAATTACACTAAGAATGTCAGGGAAAGAATAGGGAAAAGTATAATATTCACAAACTCTTGCCATGTACTCGTATTTTGGCTATAGTTTAGCGACGGGGGCTGCTTTAAATGAATCTGCAATTCCTCCGGTTGTGAGTTTATTGTTTTGATACCGCGATGGCATTTTTTTTAAATTTATATCCCATGTTTGATGTTGGATTGCTAATGCCAACATTAGTATTTTAAGAGAAAGGTATAAAAGCCGGCTGAGTGCTGTGCAAATTGGGAGGTAAATATTTATCAATTGATTGGTTGTAGTTGTTGCCCATGAGGAGGCAACTGCTGTGTATAAAGGTTTTGATTAAACACAATTTATTGCCCTCGTTTATCTAGTTTATTAAGATGATCCTGGATCCTGGTTAGCCGACAGTTGTAATCGGTTGCGTTTTACTTTCCAAGAACTTCACTAAGGATGTATCATTTCAACAACGTATGATGCCCGCATTCGAAGCAGCGCAGACGATTATAAAGCAATTGTGCTAGCTTCTAGTTGATGAGTCAGAACGGCATCATTGCATCAGCTTCTATTAATTTTCTTTTTAAACAGTCATTCTATATAAATCGCTCGTTATTGTGCCAATTAGTGAGCTATACTCGTATATCATTTAATGTATTCAATGATTGATTATTCGAGTTATTGAAGCTATGCATGGTCGATGCTGCATTGAAACTAGTAAACATTTGATTTTGCGGTGATGGCATTGTTTGCGGACTTAACACTTTATCCGGCAATACCAAATGGACTAGAATTGCAGCAACCAATCTGGACATTTCGACTCCTCGTACTCTTTTTCATGAAGGTCCCTCGAGCAGTTTGCCTAGGCGACTACTACACAAGACCCAACTTGAGCTGTCGCGCCATAGATGATAATGATGAAGATGAATATCGGAGCATGTATCGATCAGTTTTGTCGCAAAATTTGCGCAAAATTCTAAAATTTTTTTGATTTACCATTTACTATTGTTCAATTACCATGTCCTTCAAATGAGACATAATGGAGAGCCAACCCAATATTTTAACGAAAGCAAAAGTCTTCTATCCTACATAAAAAAGCAAAAACAAAATTTACAGATGAAACCGATAACCTACTCTCCTCTCCTATAGAAACCAGTTAATAAGGTAACACTGGATTTATTGAAAATATCATTTTGGTATTACGGGGCACCCGATCGTCATCGCAATGGGCGTTTTATAACGCCTTAATTTTCATATCCTTTCTTGTAATATGTGCTTTGTACACTCTATACTTAGCATTTAGGTCTCGACTATAGTCGGAATAAATTCAAAGGATTTTAACAGGTTCTCCCCATAAAAAGATGTATCGCCTTAAAATGTTTGTTTACCGATGATAATCGAGTAGGCTATCTTCAATATCAGTTGCTAAATTTGCAATATCGATAACGAGGTATGTAGGAGAAACGGAAGAAAACGAAAAAATTGTGTCCCCTCCACCTCGCGATTGGACATATGTGGATTGAAAAATATCAAAAAACCATTGAGCTAGTCCTCTATTAGTACAACAACGAAAAATACCTTAGAAATCAAAATTCGCTCAACTTTTCAATACTCTTTGGATTTATGAATTTTATACATATTTTTGCCAATAAAATCGGCTTCGTACCCTTAAATTCAATGAAATTTCAATACAAGATTGCTCTATCTTGTAATTTTTATCAAAATCTTAACTGTTTGCAGTGAATTTTATAGCCAATTAAATTTTCATATCTTACAACATCAACAATACACGGTTTTCCTACTCTATGGGCTTTTGATTGAACCAGATGCTACATTAATAATCGGATCTCCTTGGAAACTTCAGGAAAGATGAATAACTTAAACATCTTTGAGATATTATAAAGGGTTTTTCATTAAAGACATAACAATTTTATCTATTAATAAAACACAAATATCTGAGTTATTGAGCTCAAATTTATTGTTAATGTAGTTCAAGCATTACATTTTATGCATGAAATTCGATTTCGGTCATATGACCACCAAGAGCCCGTTTACAGCGGTCGATTTTTTAAACCAAATTTTCCACCGCTCTGGCACACATTTCGACCAGAACGTTGGCAATTTCGCGTTGGATGTTGTCTTTGAGCTCGTTTAAAGTTGCTGGCTTGTTAGCATAGACCAGTGACTTGATACAACCCCATAAATAGAAATCCAATAGGGTTAGATCGCATGAACGAGGCGGCCATTCGACCGGATCATTTCTCGAAATAACACGTTCACCAAATTTGCCTTTCAATAAATCGATTGTGAGGCGTGCTGTGTAGGTAGTTGCACCGTCTTGTTGAAACCACATATCGTTGATGTCAAGTTCATCTAATTTTGGCCACAAATAATGTTCCAACATAACACGATAGTGCTCTCCTTTGACGGTAACATGGCGATCGTTTTCATCCACGAAAAAATACGGCCCAATCACACCTCCGGCATGAAAATCGCACCAAACAGTAATTTTTTGCGGATGTAACGGTGTCTCAAGAAGCACATGCGGGTTTGTCGCTGACCAATAACGCATATTTTGCTTATTAACAAAACCATTGAGCCAGAAATGAATTTCATCGCTGAGGATTATTTTTCGATGAAATGCCTAATTTTCTATAACCTTCGCCAGGGCCCAATTGGAGAAGTTTCGGCGTTTCGAATGATCAAGTGGCTTTAGTTCTTGAGTCAATTTGATCTTGGAACCATATAGGCCAAGATCATTTCGCTGAATACGCAACAGTGTCGTTTGAGCGATGCTCAATTCTTGAGAACGACGTGGAATCGACTGATTTGGCTCATTTTGAATCGATGCACTTACGGCTGCAATATTTCCTTTGCTTCAAGCAGTATGACGTCTTTCTGGCACCGGAACGTCCAATAGTAAAAATTTGAACCCGAACTTATCAGCCTGTCGGATGGGACGATTATTACCACCGAAAAATGGAGTAAGCGCTCTTAAAGTTGCGACCACCTCAAAATTTCAGTAGTAATTTTTAATAATTTCCAAACTTTGCTGGTTTGTGAGCTTTACAATGATAAAAATGTTGACTTTAACTAACGTTTTTACATTAACAATTTATTAAAGAAGTTTAAAGGTGCGTTCATATAAAGATACGAAATTGTCAAGTCCCTAATGGAAAACCTTTGATAATATTTGCTATACTGCAGCAAAAATGGCGGCCGCCTAAATTAAAGTCAAAGATGGTTTCCTTTAAACGTACGATTTAACATATGTATATATCATGAAAATGTTTCTTGAGTTTATGCATTAGTTACATATCTAACGTAAATGTCTGCATTCCATAAGTTGAATACAAAACTCACCTGACAGGAGTGTACTCCTACCTGTTCGACTTATTCCAAACTATATTTGTTTCAAACTCATCACTAAGCGAACCCTTAAGGGCACTACAGATTTGGTATTAAATTCAACTGTTTGTAGGACATCTTTGAGCTGAAAAAAAACCATGCAAGTAGACGTTAATGCGAGCATGGGCAAAAAATACCTCAGAAATCAAAGTTCGGTCAATTTTAATAGAACTATCATGATTTGTGCATATATGCTCTATACAGTCATCAAAAAGGAGGGAGGAAAAATACGAAGCTGACATTTCTGCAGAATCTTGGGCAGTGGGTTTCAGAAAATTGATTATGCTAAGCGTGCCATCGATGAAGTTTTGATTTTAGGGCTGCTGGAACAGTTGACACCGCTACGCTCGCATTCATAGTCACCAGGCGAAAGCAACTTTTTCCTTCTATATGATATGCGTAGAAGGAAGTCATCAATAGTGATGACACCAATTGTGGAGATACCTGTGGAAAATTCAGTTGTATCCAACAATACTCCGCAAAATGTCAACAGCTTTGAAGAATTGTTTAAAGATAGAGTATCAATAATATTTAAAAACATTTTTTTGTATATAATATATTTTATTCATTTCAATAAATTTTTTCTTCATAAAACTTAATGACTTTCTTCATAAAACTTAATGAGCTGAACAAATTTCAATGATTCCTTTACAACTAACAAGAGCACATAACGCTAAAGAAGCTGCGAAGTCAAGAACCAGCTTAAAAATTATTTCAACGGAATTGGATCTGTTCCTTGGCAATCTTTTCAAATTTGAAGATTGCCAAGGAACAGATCCAATTCCGTTGAAATAATTTTTAAGCTGGTTCTTGACTTCGCAGCTTCTTTAGCGTTATGTGCTCTTGTTAGTTGTAAAGGAATCATTGAACTTTGTTCAGCTCGCCATGCTCCATCAGTTATACTTCCAGTAAAGATATTTTCAACATCGACACTGTCGCGTAAGTATAATGCAGAATTCGTCTTCCCTAAATAATTATATAGATAGCAGGATGCTAAGGTTACAATAGCTGCCTTTTGAGGACTCAAGTTGATTTTATTCAAAAGAATTCTAAACCGTGATGACACAATCCCAAAGGCATTTTCTACTATCCTTCTACACGAGACAGCCTATAATTGCTCTTCCTTCCCAATGTCGTCGCCTCCATATGGTTTTATTATATTGGTCTCGAGAGAAAATACTTCGTAACCAAAAAACACAAAAGGAACTTTCGTAAGAGTATTCAGAAGTACACACATGTCTGGAACTGCCACCGTATTCTCTGATAATTTTCCATTAAATTTGATCTTCGAGGATACTCCTCCATCAGACACCCGTCCATTCCCACCAACTTCCACCATAATAGACTCGTACTCTGCATTCACTACCACAAGCAAAGCAATGCTGAATGTCTTCTTGTAGTTGAAGTAATACGAACTCGTGTTATAGAGCTTCCGGATTTCCACATGCTTTCCGTCTATCGCACCGACACAGCTCGGGAAATTCTACCTTTTAGAAAAACCGTTAGCTGTATTCATTCACTTTTCTTCAGTTTTCGGTATCTGGAAAAATAAAATTACGATTTCCCAACAACGAAAAATTGTTGAATTTTTAAATTACCTCTATATATCCTTTCAAAGCCTCAATGAGAGCAGAGCATGTTTCCATGACAATAACCCCACGGCTTTGAGGAGAGATTGTTGTGAGGTATTTCAAATCCTCAAAACTTTGTCCACAAACAACGAACCGCAGGGTCGCTGATAATCTTTCATTCGCAGAAATCGCGTCTCGCATAAAAGTATCCGCATCAGGGGTCTCACTGCAATTAACAAACTTTCGTACGTGTTGTGGTCCATTCGCAAAACGTTTTTTAAATCCGTGGGCGCACTTAAGATTAGTTCGTTCATTAAATTTACGTGCGAGAATGTTTGCCGTTTCCTATACCAATTTTTGTACCATAGTCTCTTCTTCTTGTTCACTTGAATGTCATCTTCAAGGCATTCGTTCACAACGAGCAAAGCTAGCGCTAACTCCTTACTCACTTTCGACTTAACCAACGGACAGAAAATATCACACTGGGATGAACTTATCTCAAGATCGACATGCCACGAAATGATGTTCGCCCGGGTGTTTACAAAAATGTTTCAATGCCTATGGGTTTCGTGTCTGGAACCTGGTCATGGACGAGGTCTCACAGTCTGTGGGGACCTTTTGCTAGTACGATCTGGAACTTCTAAACTCGTTCAAATCAGCTGAGCCGCACATTACTTTGTTGCTGCGAACAACCAACAGATGTTGGCACATAAATTGCAATTACTGGAACGAACAAATACATAATAATAAATCCATTGCACAACAGTCCAAATCCGAAGAGGAGATATGGTCAATATCACGGTCAACCATGTGATTATTACCTAAATTTTCAATTAGCACCCATAACAGCTGAGTGGGCTGACAGTCCGACAGCAGCATCAGAAGCTCAAACTCGACGCCGCGACCGAGGTTTGAACTTGGGAGCTGCTGCTCAAGCGGAGTATTCCCTAACCCACAGCGCCACACGGACTACAAATACTAGGTATTGTTGCCGCATATTTGAAACGCAATACTCCAAGCTGGAGCTTTGATCGTGGTATCTTTGGGTTAGTTGAAAATTAAACATTGGTTGCTTGTAATCAAAAATTTAACTAAGCGAATAAAATATATTACACTATTGTTTGACACGGACCGCTTGCAGGAATTTATAAATTTTATGGAAAAATGTTAGAAGCCATTGACACGGTCAAATACTTAAAGATACGGAGGTTGCTACCGAGGCAGATTCATCTTCGAACCCCAAATTCGAAAGGTCTAGATTCTAGCCATTACACCATAGCTGTTAAATGAATGGCAGCTTTAGTAAAAATTTATTACGTCATGGTTAAAAGGAAATAGAAGAAACACAATAATTTAAGCATGTTTTGCAAATACATATCAAATTACAGTATTTAATCAATTTTCCTATGCTTCAAGATGAAGAATTTGGCTTGTTAATATCTTCAAGCAATGAATGCTAATATCACCGTTGCATAATTTCACCTGCGATTCATGAATAATCAGATTCTTACTTGTTGGGAATATTTACAGCTTTCATTTCGCGAATCATAACTAAGGCAAAATATCCAACCGAATGCATAATACGTAGAAACGCAGTTTTCAGTTTATATGGCGGCATATTTGAATAAATCGTTCATCACGCAGCTGTTAACCAAATCCTTATTTATTCACTCTATTAAAGTTGCATAAAACTCATACCAACGTTATTATTTGCTATGGTAATTATTATTTTTTGCCCACCCCCACAGTTTTTAGGGTTTTGTACTAAAATACAAAACCCTATTGCAATCACGACCTGTGTCCGTCTGTCCGTCTGTCCGTCTGTCCGTCCGTCCGTCCGTCCGTCCGTCCGTCCGTCCGTCCGTCTGTATGTCACAGCACTTTTTCTCCGAAACTACTGAGGCCACAGGCATGAAACTTTGTGGAAAGGTCAAAAGTGGTGACCTCTTGAAAGTTCAAGGGTGAAAAAATTTTTCAAAGGGGTTTAAGGGGGGTCTCCCCATATAGGGAGGTGACCCCTCAAAAAAAAATTTTCATCATTGGTAATCGAGTGGGGTGTCATTGGAAAGGTCTCAATGAGATCTTTTCAAAACGAGTCTTAAAATTGCCTTATGAGTACCGAGGGGGGCAGGGGAAGGGGAAATGTACGAACTTTTCGCGTACCCCCCCCTCGCGATTGGAAACCTTCCATCCGGAAATTCTGAAAAAAATTATGAATGTAGGCCTTTATGAGTACAACAACAACAAATACATAAGAAGTCGAAATTCGCTCAACTTTGTTAGTAATAGTATGATTTATCGATTTTATGTTTTCTTGAATAAATTCTAAACGGTACCCTTAAATTCAATAAAATTTAACAAACAGATTACTTTCTATAAGATAAATCTTTCCTGAAAGTTTCATAAAGATCCAATAGTATTTAACGAAGTTATAGCGATTTGAATTTTCCCGTATTACTATGGAACAATATGCCCTGTATTACTATGGAAACATATGGCTATGGAGCCATATGCGCTTTTTATCGATTTAGACACTACAGCTTTGCTAGGATTTGCATGAAAATTTCAGGAATCATAGGTATCATGAAAGTGAGTACATACAATTGAAACAAATCGAAGAGGCAGGAGAGAGCTCCTAGCAAAAGGGCTTTGTAACCATTCTTGGATTCGAAAAAAAAGGCCATGAATCGATGATTACAGTACAGAGGAGTGGGCCCTGAAAAAAATTTCATGAAAGGTAGCCGATATGAATATCAACTGAAAGTTCTCTATGAGAGCTTTTCAAAACAGTTCTTAAACTGACAGTTTTTGCTTGAGTGGGGCCAATGGGGGGGTGGAAAAACATGAAAAATGTGTTTCTTAAAAAATCTGGAAAAATTATCAAGGGAGATATCTATGGGTATAACTAAAACAAATACCTCAGAAGTCAAAATTCTTTCAACTTTGTTAATAAAAGTATGATCCTCGAATTTCACATTTTCTCCAATAAAATCGTCTTTGACATGTTTCTTGATTTTATTCGTTGCTGGTTACTGCATTTTGTAAGTTGAGTACAAAACCCTTCTGACATGAGCATAGGTCTGTCTACCCAACTTGTTTCTAATTGTTTACCCGGTTGTATCCTCTCCACTAATGACCTTCACCACTTTACGTCTTTCTTCGTCTTGTTTCTGAAAAATAATGAAATATTTACGCATCGTTGGCTAATATTTAGGATTTCGGTGGTTTCCTAGGTGTTGTCTTGCACAACTAATAAATAAATCATAGCCGGCGCCGGGAGCTTCGACTCGCGCTAAAATTCTCATCTCGAATTCTACTGGGTTGTATTACATGCTACGTAGGCTGCAGGTGTATCCAATATCTTTAATGAACGCTTCGCAACTTCTTGAGGTTCTAAGAATTTGGATGTTTTTTTTTTCCTTCAGTTAGACCAACTTTTTTCTCGTCACTTGCAAACAATTGCTGTGGACATGGGAAGGAGAACGATGAAATTGGAGACGCGTTTCGAGAGTGGATTTCCTTGAAGTAATTATTTTAGTAAAAAATCGCTAAAAGCTACTTCTGTAGATACGCTTCGGAGAGACCAGTGAAGCGTAAATTAGGCTTTTTCGGCAGCATTTCCACTTATCACAATGGTACAGCGTTGGTTCGATGAAACAATTTAGTAATGCTAAGCCTATTCTTGCTCTCTAATCGTCGTTATGTCCACAGCGCTGGTTTTTCAGCTTCTGGATTTTTGACAAGTTTGACGAGTTTGAAAGCAATAAAAACCTACATACTACATGTGGCTTCTCTTCGTACTTGTTAGTAAGGGAAAAAGCCTACATTGTAAATTACTTACATGAGATTAAGCTTTCTTTGTAGGTTAAATCGTGTATTCTATATTTTCCCAGTTCTACCGTTTGTGTTTATAATGCGGTGAGTCGTCTTGTAAGTGCTCCGCATTGCTTAATACGCGATAAATTAAAAGTGTGTGTCAAGTGCACTGTGATCACTCAACTAAGTACATATGAAAGCTTAGTTGATAATATTATTACGCCAGACTGGTTTAAATATAAATGACTATGCCTCGTCGAATATATTCCACCCCATCCATCACGGTGTTGAGTCACTCTATTCCTCCCTGAGTAATTGAACGCGGTGGTAATCCATCCGCGACTATTTCAGTACACACTTGCAATCTCGCTATGATAAATTATCTTCGATTCTATGCAATGTAATCGATGACAAAACAATTAACTAAAACAATGAGTTAGAAGTGGACGAGGGTGCAGAATAATTAATCAAAGTTTAATTTTGTACTGGCTAAGAATTGTCGATCTTAAAGAAAAATAACGATTTTTCAGGATGAAATAGGTGATTTGGTTTGAATCAGCCCTATTATTTATTTTTGGCATTAGAAAGGCTACTTCACAGCTTTGTTAAAATGAGGTTTGTCCAAAACCTAACTTATCGTTTGGAACAGGTAAGCTATCTAACGTTTTCAAACTAAATATTTGTAAAACTTCTAAAGACGTCTCTTAAGGCATGTTGCCGTTTTTAAGTGTTTTGTACTACTTACAAAACCCTATTCAAATCGGGTTTGTCCGTCCGTCAGTGTGTCACAGCAGTATTCTCCGAAACTATCGTAAGTACAGACACCAAACTTGATAAGCAGATCAAAAGTAATGACCCCTTAAAAGTTTGGGTATCAATAAATTTTTTAAGGGAGATCCTCCCATATCAGAAAGGAAGCCCTCAACCTTTTTTTTTTTAAATGAAAGGTTTTGATAAGAACTTTCCAAAATAGGTCTTTAAACAGTAATGCCAGCTTCGTGGAGTGAAGGGGAACGGAAATATACGAAAAATTGGTGCCCCCCTCCCCGTAGCTGGGCACCTGTAATCCGTAAAATCTAAAAAAAACCATGGAGGTAAATCTTTATAAGTACAACAACAATAAATGCTTTGGAAGTCAAAATTCGCTCAACTTTGTTTATTTATTTATTTAGCCAAGCAAGGCACTAGTACAAAAAATATAAAAAAATTAACTTTATAATAAAAATTCACAATAATTTCTGAATAGTACCATTTAGAATTAATTTATAAATATAAAAATTGTGACAAATGCAATGTGCTATTACAATAAAATATGTTGTGATGGTAGGGTGCATGATGGAATTAAGATGAAAGGACATTTGATAATAGAGCTTTAAAATGGGTTCTGGAAATGTTTGGGGAGTAATGTGCACTAAGTGAGTTAAACTTTTTACAACACCTCTTAATCGGCTCATTATCTGCATAGATTGTATTATGCCGCTCTTCAACTAATTGACGAGAATGCCTAGTGACTCGCAATGGCTCATGCACTTTTATTCTATCAGTTAAAAATGGGATTTTAATCGAGCCTATGAAGACATCAAAAGTGAAACAACAAGTTATCATAGTTCTACGGGAAGCAAGTGATCGTACATTGAGAATTCGCAGCCTAAGCTCATAGGAGGGTAGAACTTCAAAATTCCTGAGATCATATAGCGATCTCAATGCTTCTAAGATAAACTGTTTTTGAACAGACTCGAGTCGGTCAATGTGAACGTTGAAAACAGGATCCCAAATAAGACATGCGTATTCAAGAACTAAGGAGAGATATAATGTCTTCGATACCCAAATATTTTGAAATTCTTTGGATTGACGCTTGATGAAGCCGAGGAGCTTATTGGCCCTACCAAGGACGTCATCATAATGCAGATTGAAACGTCATTTATTGTCCAAAATAACACCGAGGCCTACAACGCTGTCCACTCTTTTAAGTTTGTGGTAGTCGATATTAATCGACAGCAAGGACAGAGTTTTTACGGGAAAAACTTATTGTCTGACATTTTTCGAAATTCAGAGAGAGTAGGTTTTTTTCTGACCATTCTAAAAGAGAGTTTAACTTATTTTGAAGGAATTCCGTATTCTTTAGAGACGTTACCACCTTGAATAGCTTGAGACCGTCAGCATAAAATAGTGCGGAATGTCGGACAAGATAACAGAGAGATTCGAAATGAAGATGTTAAAAAGTATGGGACCAAGATGGCTGCCTTGAGGTACACCGGAGAAGACATTTATTTCTTTGGACAAAAATCCTTGAAATTTGACGATTTGCGTCCTATTTTTGAGATACGAGTCAAGCCATTCTAACAAAGGGCCACAGATATCGAAATTTTTTAATTTTTTTCTCAAGATTGACACGATCAAACGCTTTACTGAAGTCGGTGTAAATTGCATCGATTTGATGGCCTTTTTCCATTTCACAAAGGTCGCTAGAAACCATCACCGAGAGATTTGTAACTGTTGAGCGGTTTTTTCGGAAACCATGCTGTTGGTCGTTCAGCCGAGGCTCAATGACTATTTTTTTCAAAAAGTGATTTTCAACTGACGCCTTGTATTTATTTTTATAAATTGGAATCAAGTAGGATTTCTTCCAAATCGATGGGAAACTTCCAGAAGTGAGGGATTTAATAAAAATGATATGCAGAGGTGGAATCAATTGCACTTTACAGTGAAACAAGAAGCGAGGAGGGAGTAAATCAGGACCAGGCTCTGTATTTAGATCAAGCGTCTCTATTGCATTGGATATATCATCTTCGGAAATGCCAAGTTCTTCGATGAGAGATGCTGAATTTATGTCTGAAGAAGATCTGTAGGATAGGAGGAATTTTACTTATTTTTTTTAGAAATGATATAAATTAATGAACTATTGGAAAAGTCGCGTGTAACTTTTAACCTAGCGCCAGGAGCTGGTTGTTACACCAAAAGGGGCAAAATGTTACAAGAAAAAAAATTTCATACTTTTTATTAACAAAATAAACTTCTTTACCACAATAATGTACGAGTAGTACATTGCAGTTTTTTGTTTCATCAAAGTGAAGGGTGGTCCAACCATAATGTTGCACGATGTTAATTGTGAGTCACACACTAACGTCAAGTTTTTCGCCCAACTATATTTGAGATTTCTTTGTTTCAATGTTTGACAAATTCAACCATGGAGAGGCACACAATTGAGCAGCTCGTTAAGGTTGTTGAAGCCTTTTACGAAAATGGGCGTTCAAATCAAAATGCATTCCGTGCACTTCGTGACTTTTTGGTCAGCATAATCGACCAAATGTGTCCACAATCGGGAAAATTATGCGCAAATTTCAGCAAAACGGGTCTGTAGGAAATGTAAAATCACCTGTGCATGCTTGCCCAGTTCGTTCTGCGGAAAACATTGCTCTGTTGTTCGCGATAGTGTGGCAGAAGAACCGTCAATCTCGACTCGTCGTCGTGCCCAACAATTGAATATCTCACGAACATCACTGATGCGAATTTTGAATAAAGATTTGAATTTACACGCTTACAAGGTTCCATTGACTCAAGAGCTGAAGCCTGCTGACCATTTCAAAGGTCGGCAATACGCCGAATGGTTGGTTGAACAGACAGAAGGGAATGGTGACTCTACAAAGAAAATTATCTTCAGCGACGAGGCACACTTTCACCTCGGTGGATTCGTTAACAAGCAGATTTGCCGCATTTGGGCAAATGAAAATCCACGAGTGATTGTTGAAATGCCGATGCATCCACAAAGAGTGACTGTTTGGTTCGGTTTATGGGGTGGCGGCGTCATCGGGCCGTACTTCTTCGAAAATGAGGATTGCCAAACAGTTACCATGAATGGTGTTCGCTATTGATAAAGGACTTTTTGTGGCCAGAAATTGAGGTTATGGACATGGACAATATATGGTTCCAACAGGATGGTGTCACTTGCCACACAGCCAACGAAACAATGGCTGTTTTGCGCGAGAAATTCAATGGCCGTGTTATCTCACGTTGTGGCGATGTTAATTGGCCGCCAGGATAATGTGATTTCATACCGTTAGACTTCTTTCTCTGGGGCTAATTAAAAGAAAAAGTGTTCAAGCCAAGAACAATTCAAGAGCTAAAGGATGAGATAATTCAGCACATTAACGACATTGAACCTCAATTATGTCTCAGAACCATTGAAAATATCGACCATCGGATAGAAGTAGACCACCGTAGCCGTGGCGAGCATTTGGGCGATATTTTGTTTCACACATAATTGCCATAGAACCTTCTATTATAATAAAAAATATTGACATAATTCTCTGAAAACTTTTTGTTTTATTTACAATTAACGTCATGCGTTTTGGTTAGACCACCTTATTTGATGATATCCTTTCGAGGCACCATTTTTCCTTCAATGCTCAGTGGTACTAACTTATGTTATTTTACGTCCTTTTCCGCTAGCGTTACGGAAGCATATTAGTCCCGATTGTAAAGCATTTATTTGGAGTTCCCAATCCATTAAATTGTGTGCTATTTTACCAAATGCTCGTACCACCTTTCTATAGCGAAAATAGGAAGTGAGCGTCTAGAAATCAAACATTACACCGTGCACGAGTCCAACCTAGAGATCGCAGTTGTTGGTAAAACAAGTTGGGTGGACAGACCTACGCTAATGTCAGAAGGGTTTTGTACTCAACTTCGCAGAAATGCAGTCACCAGAAGTTATAAATTTTTTTTGTGATTGAATGTTGAAGAGAGCACCAATTTACACCTGCATACAAAATTTGATGTTTCTAGCTTAGGTGTTTTGCGAGAAAAAGTGCTGTGACACACGGACGGACGACAGACAGGACGCGATTTTAGTAGGTTTTGTACAATTATTTTACAAAACCCAAAAAAAACTGGTTCTTCGGTTTTTCGGTTGTTTTCATCTTCGGTTTAGTCAATTTTTAAATAAAAATGACCAAAATTATATTAATATTTTTTATATTTATTTATTGTTTCGATTTGTTACTCACACAATAATTTAAAAACCATCAAAATGAACTAAAGGATAATTCATCGCTGGGTTAAAAATAAGGGATTAACGTATTGACGAAGCTGACAGATTACTGTTAAGCAAAGTCATTCATTTACGGTATAAGGGTGAAAGGTTCTTCAGTTCAGTCTCCAAATATTTTTTAGTTATTGTGTATCGTGTATTAGCTTCACTTCGCACTCCCAGTGAAATCATTGGCAATGAAATGAAACAAACAACTAATATCAAAAACCAATCAAAACATAGAAATTTGCTTTGCTCTCGTGACTGTGGTTATTGATGCTGCCAAGTTAGGGATGCCGAAATATGTTTTCGGGTTTTTGTATGTATTTGTATCCGGCTCTTGAATTTGAAAGAAATTTAAACCGGGAGGAAAAAATCTTCGGAAAACCCCGTTTTTTTTTTTAGCCAAAAAATCCGATTTTCGGTTCAACTGGTGCGTTTTTTTCCATCCCGATGTTGCTATGAAGAGCATTAGGTAGGTAAAATCTACAAAGGCTGGATCCCAGGGTAGATCCTTGTGGGACACCAAATCAGATTTGTATGGGAGGTTAAAGTTTGGTAGGAGATTTCAATATTGATGGTTGTTTGTTATTTTTCTTGAAAAGCCGTCGGGCCTTACCATTTTTAGTAAGCAGACGCGTTTCGACTCCCTTAAGTCATCTTCAGTTTATGGTTCTGTTTAGCAAGAAACTAACAAGGATACAAGTGAAGACAAGGGGACGGTTTGAAAAGATAATTTGAATTTGAGTACATCAGTTCAAATTGATCGAACGGGTTGTGCAGGTCCACCGCACAAGAAAGCGTGTATTAGTTCCTATGCAAATTATTTTTTCTGGTGCCATTCATCAGCATTATTACTTATTCCGTGGACTCTTAGGATTGAAAAGCGAACCAAAATGGAATCAGCTTTTGTGAGAACGTCTTGCAAATGCATAGGGTGATCCTTTCTAGGACCTTGCCAATACTAGAAAGTAGCGAAATTAGCCTGAATTATTTTATATCTCCTAAGAAGTGTAGTTGATCTTAACGTTCTGCACCAAATAATGCTTTGCTTTGATATCTCAGCCAAATTAATCCGTCTTACCAAAATGACAATGACGCCGACATCCTCACAAGTCCGCATCAATAACCAACTCACCGACGTCTTAGATATAAATATCGGACTAAAGCACGAGGATGGACTGGCCCCATTGCTATTCAATTTGGCTCTGGAATATGTAATAAGAAAGCTACCAGTCGATACACGAGGTACGTTATTAAACAAATCAAGCCAAGTGGTAGCCAATGCGGATGACATCAAAATTTTGTCACGATCGCTAACAACCGTCAAAGAACTTTTCCTGAAAGTTGACAGCGAAGCAAAACTTATAGAGCTACCAATCAATGAGAATAAAACAAAGCTCATGACGTAGTCGAGGAAAAATACCTCAAATACCCAAAATATCACACTTGGTGAATACAATATTGAAAATGTGGGCGAATTTGTGTATTTAGGCGCCAAAATCAGGCTTAGTACGAGTATTAGCAAATTATTTGATAGATATCAAAATGTATTGGAGTCAAGGGAGAATATATTGTCTTGGGTGAATTGCACGAAGGAAAGGTGGACTGCGCGCCTCATCCCGGATGTCAGACCGTGGCTAAATCGAAGGCATGGTGAGGCTGACTTCTATCGGACGCAGCTTTTGAGCGGGCATGGGTGTTTTCAGTCATACCTCCACAAGATTGGTAAGTCACGGTCCTCCGATTGTCGGTTTTGCCCAGGAGAGGACAATGCTTGCCACACATTTTTTGCGCGCAAAAAATGGGACATCTACAGGGAGACGGGAGAGCTCACCCCAGATAACATAGTCGCGGTGATGCTCGAATCGGTTGACAAATGGAACCAGGTGGCACATTATGCTCGGGCAGTCCTAAAATATAAAAGGGACTCAGCAGCCGGGGGCGTCAGGGCTGAGGGATCGCTTTTCTGGAACTTCCTCTTCCCCTCTCCCCTCCCGCTAGATGGGGCCCCCCAGCTTGAAGGCGCCTCACGGCGTAACAAAACGAAGTAATGTGTCAAATGGTTCCAGGCTGGGTTCTCAGGTTGACAGGGGAGGTGTTTAGTGGGTAGTCCAGTCGCCTTCTTGCGAGCATAAATGGCATTGACCTCCCTACCACAAAAAAAGGAGAATATATTGAAAACGAAAAATAGTTTTATGTTTCATTTGAACCCTCTTCCCTGTCTATCCAGGAAGTTTTTATCTATCCTCATATATCAGAAGTGATTGCTTCCCCCCATATAGGGACCCAATTTTTAAAAAGGTTTTTTTTTATCAAAGATGGTCACGCTGGGCATCAAATGAAAGGTCTTGATGAAAACTTTTCAAAACAGTTCTTAAAATGGCAGTGTTTGCTTCAGGAGATGCTGGGTGAAGGAAAATGTATAATACACTGCCGTACATTTTTAGTTAAAGAGAACCTAAATTCATCATAATGGGCGTTATACTAGGGGCGGTTAAACTGTATTCAACAAAACAAAAAACTTGGAAAGAAATAGATACGACCTTGTTCTAACAAAATGAGTACCAAACTAGAGAAAAACAGGGACGCCGCATAACCTATTCGAGACGGACTGCACACCGTCTGTCCAATGATACTTTATTTCAATTATCAGTCATTACTAAAAAAGTAATTGTCCCGACAAGACCGGTGTGATCTTAAAAGAATCTTAGAAATTTATTTTAGTAAATTTTGGTTTCCGTTTCTATTTATCTGATGAAATGAGTGGCTCAGAGGCAGGACCACCAGGACTACCAAATTTTAGCAGTGGTAGTGATAGTGACAATTTATTGTTTCGGCTAAATAGAAAGAAAACCCAAAATTTCGTAGTAGATGACGGTGATATTGATGTATAGTAGATCTTGATGAAGACAGAAACTTGGATATTGATGATTCTTTCGTTGAAATTTTCGGTGATACCGATAGTGAATATTCCGAAGAGAGTGAAAGTGATATTGAAGACGTTAAAGGCGAGTCAAATGGAGATATTAAAAATTGGACTATTGGCGGTAAATTTCAAAAAATTACGTTTGCGGGCCCTCCAGGTTTACAAAACTCCAATGGAGGACAACCGTACGATTTTTTCAAACTTTTGTTTGATGATAAATTTTGTGATCTGATAGTGAATGAGACAAATAAGTATGGCGAAATAGCTCTCGGAAGAAAATGGAAAGAACTAATCATTGCGGAGTTTAAGGTGTTTTTAAGCTTGTTATTACATACAGGCACCATAAGCTGCCCAAGAATTGATAACTACTGGAATCAAAGCAAGCACTTTGGATTCGAGTGCTTTTCGCGGTATATGAGTAGAGAAAGATTTCAGAATATACTCGTATTAAGATCGCTTCATTTTTCATCAGATACTGAAAATGATCATCGCCTAAAAAAATAATTCCTGGCATCAACTATTTTAATGATAAAATAAAAAGTATTACCCGCATAAAGTATTGTCATTGGACGAATCCTTATTCCTTGGAGAGGACGATTGATTTCCATGCAGTATACTGCAGGAAAATAGCGGAAACAAAGTTATACAGATTATGTGAAAGTTCGGGAACAGTGTTACGAATAAAAGTTTACACCGGAAGTGGTGATGAAATAAGTGGAAAAGGACATGTGGATAAAGTTGTTTTTCAATTAATGAAAGATTTTTTTTGCATCAAGGACATTCAGTGTCCATGGACAATTATTATACAATCTTTGAACTAGTGCGGAAATCGCTTGAGTGGAGATCTTATTGTACTGGGACTCTGAGAAGTACTAGAAAAGGAAACAATTTTATGGTGGTCAATGCAAAACTTTCAAAAAACGATTTAATATCAAGATTTAAAAACAGTATTCTTATCGACTAGTTTAGAGACAAGAAAGACGTTTTATTTATTTCAAGTGAGTAGCAAGCGACATTGACAGAATACGAAGATAAAAGAAAGTTTAAGATTCTTAAGCCTGCTATCATATTATTCTTGAACAAGGAGAACCTTCAAATAGGATGTCAAACTAAGGATTAATTTGATAGAAACTTTGCTTTTGAACTCGTTCAACTTGTAGAAAACTTATGCCGTATCAACAAAAAAAAAATACATTTTTTATCAGTATCGCCTGGAGATATTGGAAAAACTCGTTGAAAATCCTCGAGATTAGCAACTTATGACACCAGTATCATTGTATCATCTACCTGAAGTCCTGTCTAGAGATAAAAATTGAAAAGTGAAACGAAAGATATGTCGCATGTGTTCTCAAACAGGTAAATATCACGTACTAATTATTCCTGTTCTGCCTGTGTCGGAAATCCATCATGCTTCACAAAGCTAAGGGCTATCTTCTCAAAAATGTTATAATTGGTTTATTACTATCTTACTGCTTTTTTACTATCCGCTTATCTTCATCCATGTTATACTTACTTTATCAATTTCAAACATCTATATGGCTCGCAGGAAAATTTTTCTAGAATCAATTTTCATCCCATTTCTCACTTCATTTGTTTTGAATTATATATGTATGTTATGTGCGGATCGTCCTTCCTTAAATTTCTAAATGTTTTATGACTTGCTCATCATATGGTTTTTTGTTTGGCAAACCTTGTTTCCATAAATTCGGAGCGTGAAATAAGAAATGCATGTTCTTTTATTACTCTAGAATAAATAATTATTCACCGTATCCAAGTTTTTTTCATTTTCGTAACTCTTGCACACATTATGTGCAATCCGGTCCTCTAAATAATTTTATTACGAGGTGCGGCCTGCACACACGGTGTTCATTGTTGTTGTTTTGTGATACAAGTAAAGGATCGATGGATCATTAGTACAGTTATGTTTTTTTGGCAAAAATCGTTTAAATTCAGCAAAAAACAATTTTCCCTCCTGGGCAGACCTTCCAAAGATATGAGCGGTCTCGAATGGGCTATACCGTTGGACTCTGGTTCAAGACCTTTTCGCAGCAACGAGATATTTACGCACTCCGTTTCAGCCAGGAAAGGCTCCTGGCAGTAACCTTTCATGGGCTTCCTCTAACCCCCGGAACAGACCAAAGCTCTGCTCAGCTTTTCGTGACGCTATGCCTTAGCATCACTTCCTATGCGTAGCCTAACCTCGGGTTTGTAAAAGTGGTCTTCCCCAAAAACTACTACTTTCTGAGAATTTCTTTCAAGGATCAGCAAATCTCCCTGCTGATTAAATTTGGGAACGCCTAAAATCAGCAATGTGGTGTCCAAAATAATCAGATGGTGCTCGACATGAGATCTATGAAGATCGCTGAGACTACACAGCTCATGAAAGAGCATTAGCCCAAAGACACAGATCTGGTTTAACAGGAGGAATTTTTAGGTGGTGTCGTGGTTAGGGCGCTCACCGCTTGCGCAACAGTTCCAAAGTTCAAAGTTTGTTATAATCACATGGTTGATACTGACCATATCACCTCGAGTACCGTTACGGTCATGAAATGAGATTCCCTAACAAATCTCAACGCCAAGGTTTGAATCGGAATAGTACGCGGTTATTATATTTGAAATTGGTACTAAATTATAAGAGATGTTAATCTAAAACATCAGTGCTCACCGCAGCTGCATTGCTACTGCCAAATGTAAAGCTAACCATGTTACCTTCTAGAGAACCATAAGGCAACTCAACGCCAAGATTCAAGCTGGACTATGGGGCCATGCGTTATCATGCATCCTCATTCGGACACTCAAGTTTTTGATTTCTAAAAATGGAAAAATTTGTAGATTACCTATTAACGTAAGCCGGCATTTTTAATTACATTCTGTCTAATCGTAAGGCAGAAAAATCTGAAACAGATCCAAAATATTCCTTTTCACAAAACAGAATGCATGTGATACGTTTCAAAAAAACGACTTTAGCTTATTTAAATAAATTTCTAGATTCTTCCAAAATATGTTCATATGCAACACATATGAAATTTTGCTAACCCTTCTGTTAGGTGCAAAGATTCACTATAGACGTCATCATTATTATGGCGCGGGAGCCCTAGCCAAGCCTTGGCTAACAATAATTTTTATTGAAAAATCTAATTCACTTTGAATTACAAATCGAAAGATATTAATCGCTATCATAACGGAAACGTTTCAAATAAGCTAACGTAGCTATAAATAGTCGTTTACATTATCCTTCCATCCATTATCCATCATCCCTTCACGGTATACAGAGGAACTGGTCATGACTAAGTAATTTCTTATCATTGCCCGCATATGCTATCCTTGGAGCTTCTAAAAGGTTCACTAAACAGCTTAGTCATTAGGCGTAATAGATGCGGAACTAATGGCGCATTTTGTTGATTGTCGACAGAAAGAAAACGGATGTGACCTTGCATTCAACTTTAAGCCTGCAAGGATTTACTAAATTTTATGATTCCCTTTCAATCAAAGAAATTGGCGAATTGAAACTCATAAATCAGATACAAAATTCTGCAATTTCTTAAATGCGAGTAAAGATGAACTCAGAAGCTATGTGAGCAACGAAGTATTTCTCCTTAAAAGTGTACTGAAATAAAGATAGATAAACTCTTTTTTATCTAATTCCTTGAAAAGATGATTTCTCCAGCGGCTGTATATTCTATTGCATATCATTTCCTTCCAAAGCATTAGTAATCAGTCGACATTTTAATGGGGAATTTAATGGAGTTTATAAGCATTTATCTTTGATAAGATTTTATCTCGCAAGTTTTTAAGCTTTGTTTATTGGGTTTAATGCTCAGCATTAATGGATCGTTATTTCCTATCTTTGTCTAGTAATAAATCAATTATACCCGCCTTATTATTGTTTAAAGTTACGAAACAAAAATAAAGTAATTAAAAAACCTAGCAGATATATGTGACGAAGTTTATGTCTCCAAACCAAAACATTTCATAAACTC
Organism: Odontomyia ornata; assembly: GCA_963969285.1. Taxonomy (NCBI): domain Eukaryota; kingdom Metazoa; phylum Arthropoda; class Insecta; order Diptera; family Stratiomyidae; genus Odontomyia; species Odontomyia ornata. The sequence continues at coordinate 464,441,141 of OZ017739.1, forward strand.
ATCAGACATTTTATCATCTTTTTCGATAAAAAAATTCCTACATATCTTTTCAAGAATTTTCCATTGGCATTCAAGTCGCCTTATTTTTCAACACATACTCGTACTCTTATTTGCTCCTAGTCCTATCAATCATATGTTTTAGTTCGCTTGTCCGACACATGCTTCCACTTGAAAAGCACTTTGTTATCTCTTGTGATATTATTTCGAGTGTGTGACGCCTCCTAATGCGCGCGGATATTCAAGCGAGCGTACGTGCGTTCCGCCTGTCCATAGACAGATTCAATTAGAATTAGGAGCTCTACCTAAAGCACTGCTTGTCGAAACATTCTCGCAATTTGATTAAATTTAATCGAGTAATAGGCGCAATTTGCAGTAGGCAAATAGAATTTAACAATGAAAATCAGATTGCAGTATTTTAGCGAAAGAGTCAAATGGAGTTGTCTATGATTTCAATTTAGTATGACAAATAAAATTGTATGCAACAGCAAAACATAAGTTACGAGTGTTTTGTTTGCGAAAAACATGTGAATAAATCGATTTTGACTATCCTCTAAAAATTTATTAACAAAACATTTACTCCTAATTGATTTAATGAATTGCCTTTCATTTCAGATTTGATACTTCAAAGGTCCTAGGAATCCAATTCGTAAGGTACGTTTCGACAACTACAGTTAGAATTTTTCAATACGAGTATTGATAAGAATTTATGGTGGATCCAGTAGATGAATTGTCTTGAAAATAAATATACAGAGGTGGCCAAAAGTGATCGGACAATACAAGAAACAAGCAATAAAATACTTTTACGAGCATAAGCTTTGAAATGAAATAAAAATTTTTCCCTTATATAAAAGTTACTTGTATTCTCAATTAATTGCACAAAAAAATAAAACAGAAATAAAAAGATTTTCACAAGAAAATTAACAACTAATTCAAATTCACATTGCATCAAGTGGACAAAAGTAATCGGACGTTCAATTGTAATACTTTTCTTTCTGATGATTCCATTAGAACATAGGCTTTTAATATCTAGTTGCGTATCCTTTTTGTTTTATAACTTCTGTTAACCTATTGGGCATAGACTGTACCAACTTACGGGTAACGTCCGGAGTAATGTTGTCCCATTCTTCTAATAACACCGTCTTCAGTTGACTTTTATTAGTAATGTGATGGTTCCTTATTTTTTTATCCAGATGATCCCAAAGATGTTCGATGGGATTTAGGTCTGGGGATTGCGGTGGTGTTTTTAATTGACCAGGAGTGTTGAAAAGGAGCCACATACGAACATCATGAGCTGTATGCTTTGGGTCATTATCTTGCTGGAACAAATAATGACCATCAAGACCCAATTTTTGTGCACTTTTTTTTCAAATTTTCTTTCAAAATCGACAAGTAACCTAGTTTGTCCATAGGTTCGTCAATGAAAACAAGTTCTCCTACACCGTTGGCAACCATGCAACCCCAGACCATTACACAGCCACCTCCGTGTTTTACTGTATGTTGAATGTTTTCGGGATGAAGCTCACTATTTTGAGTTCTCCACACCAACAACCTGCCGTCGGAGTGGTAGATATTAAACTTACTCTCATCAGAGAATATTATACGAGTCCAAAAGTCGAGCGGCTTGCTTTTAAATTCTTTTGCAAAGCATAATCTTTTCTTCTTATTAACTTTGCTAATTAGTGGTTTCTTTCGAGGTACTCTCGCTTGATAACCAGCACGGCTGAGAGCTCTACGAATAGTCCGGGCACTAACATTGGTACCATTTACATCTGCTAATTGATCCCTAATACTTCTGGACGTTGTGGTCGGATTCTTTTTAACAATTCTTAAGATTTTTCGTGCGTCTGTCTCTGTTAGTTTACATGGTCGACCACTCCTAATTTCGTTTTCCACCTGATTATTTTTTCTGAACCGTTTCACGATATCGAAAACTGTCGAACGACTTCTTCCAATTATTTTTGATATTTCAGAAAAGGATTTATTCTCTTTATACAACTTTATTATAACTTTTCTTTCATGTATACCGGTTTCTTTGCGATTCTTAGCCATGTTTAACTTTCTTCACTTAAAACTGACAAGTAAATGACTGATATCAGAAAAACACATATCAACATATAATTAGGGGAATTCCCTTTTAAACTCGGAAATGAAAAGAAAAGAATTGCTCCAAACTTCAATGACTAATTTCACACTTTTCAAAATGTCCGATTACTTTTGTCCACTTGATGCAATGTGAATTTGAATTAGTTGTTAATTTTCTTGTGAAAATCTTTTTATTTCTGTTTTATTTTTTTGTGCAATTAATTGAGAATACAAGTAACTTTTATATAAGGGAAAAATTTTTATTTCATTTCAAAGCTTATGCTCGTAAAAGTATTTTATTGCTTGTTTCTTGTATTGTCCGATCACTTTTGGCCAACTCTGTAAATTATTATTTTGTGGGCAAAATGTATCGACCATGAAAACATGTGGTGTTAAGGCGCAGCCCCCAGTGAAACTGAAAATTTGGGTAAACTTTACAGCCGTTCATCTCAGAAACGTTACAAATATTTGCAAAATTTTTTTTAGCAAGAAGTCGGAATGAACCTTTGGCTATCGAATCAACTCATTACATTTTGCAAAAAGTTTGTTGCAAAAGTTATTAAATTCAAACAAAATAGCATGTTTTCGTTAAAAAATGTAGAAGATCTCGGAAACTACTTAACGTGCCGAGTTGATTTAAGCTACGGTTGTTAAATCTAAATTATTTGCAGTGAATTAACTCATTCAAAATTTAAAAAAGTTATTTGCAAAAAAATTTCTAGAACGAAATGTGTAATTTGCACACACTGAACAAATATCATGCATGCACATTGATTTGTATCAAATTTCCACATTTTGTGCTAGGAAATTTTTTGCAAAAAACTTATTTAAATTTTTGATGAGTTAATTCACTGCAAATAATTTAGATCTAACAACCGTAGCTTAAATCAACTCGGTACGTTAAGTAGTTTCCGAGATCTTCTACATTTTTTAACGAAAACATGCTATTTTGTTTGTAATGAGTTGATTCGATACCCAAAGGTTCATTCCGACTTCTTGCTAAAAAATTTTTGCAAATATTTGTAACGTTTCTGAGGTGAACGGCTATAAAGTTCACCCAAATAAGATTCCACTGGAAATAGGCGCAATTTGCAGTAGGCAAATAGAATTTAACCATAAATTAATTCCAGTGAGAATGGAGTTTAAATTTAATCTGTTCCTGATGCTGGTGCATATGATACAAATTCTTGATGCTTACTAAAATTTAAAGTTCTCTGTATTAAGACTTCAATTTAGATGATTAACAAAAACCTATTGAAATCGCGATCTCATATAGGAAGGGAACTGTTAAAATGTTTTTCCTCACAGGTGATAATGCATTGTGCTAAATGAAAGATCTTGATGAGAACTTTTAACAAGTCGACTTGAACTATGAATCCGTTGATCAAACAAAAAATTTCAATTATATACGAAAGATCGAGGGTTTCCTTCAATAACCATTTAGTAGTCGATTTTTTTTGTTGAGAAAATGGCTAAAAAATTGTCACCTGTTTTTTTTTTTTTTTTTAATTGACTTTATTTATTCGTACAATTAATGAATTACAATTAATTCACTCAATAAGAAGTTTTAGAATGATATATTTTGAAACATTCAATACACAAGCCTCCATCACAATCCGGACAGTAATATCTTGTCTCCTTTCGAATTTTTTTGCCACTTGCATTTTTACGTGAGCAACATACTTTGCATTGTCGAGTAGGTCTATATCTTTCTTTGCAGTAGATCGTATTACTTCTATAAAATGTCTACCAATCAAACGTAGAGGTGATGATGATATTGATGGACGTCCAGAAGTCTGTTGGGATTTGCCACATCTTTCAATAATTTGTTGTACCAAATCTAATCTGAATTGCAAATGAGTTTTTGAGCCTCCTTGCTTTCCATATAAAACAAAAGAATTCCATATTGTCTGATCGAGAAGGTGCAGAAAAATTTTATAGCAATATTTCTTCCCTTTAGGAATTTTTTCGGAGTCCCGTGTTCGTTCAATTTCTATTATTTGTGGGTTATGAATTGTTGACAATAAGGCGACGTCCTTCTTATCTTTCCACTTCATAATACAAACTCTTCCTCTTTGGTATGCCATTATTACTCCTTTATGTAATTTTTTCTTTTGTAAATCGCTTGGCACATCTTTTCTATTCGGTCTCATTGTTCCAAATATGTCGGTTTTGTGTTGGATAAGAATATCTGCAAGTATCGGTGAAGTATAAAAATTGTCTGTAGTGAGACAGTATCCTAAATTCAAAATCGGCTTCATCAAAGCCATGAAAATTTGTATCCCCATTCCATCGTCTTTATAATTACTATCCAGTATTGTTCCTTTCCCTGTGTATATTATAAAAATCAAATATACCCAGGTTTTGATTCACAGAGCATATATAATTTGATGCCGAACCTGGCTCGTTTTAGGGGAATATACTGAATCCAACCTAATCTACCTTTATATAGCATAAGACTCTCGTCAATTGTCACGTCTCACTCAGGTGTAATTGCAGAAGAAAACTTTTTATTTAGGTGTTCAATGATAGTCCATAACTTATTTAGCTTTCGAATTGGGTGTGTTTCGGGATTATACGTTGTAATATCATTGAAATGTATACAACATTTCAATAACGCAAAACGTCTGTATGAAATAACTTTTGCAAAAACTGGTGTTTCAACCATATCTTTCTTGGATCAGTACCATTCGATTACAGGCATATTTATAATACCTTGAAGAATATGAAGAGCAAAAAACACCATGACTTCATCATTATCGGTCGCTTTTCACTCCTTCAAGCGTGAAAATCTTTTCAAAACTCAATTACTGCAATTCAAAATAACGTAATATTGTTTCAGAATCCTCTGAATGATAGTACGACTTCAGTCTCTAATTCTGAATTCAATTCCGAATTCACTAATCAACATTTCCTCATCACTTTCATGATCCAACTGAAACATTTTAGGAACCTAATAATGTAGAAAAAACTGAAAATAAAATCTAATATAAATGTATACACAACATATATCACCTGCGTCTAAAATGTAAACGAAAACTGTAATACGAATAAGTGCTAGAAAACACGTACTAAACCCAACGCATGTTGTTCCATAGCCATATGTTGCCATAGTAATAAATGCAGCGCATATGTTCCATAGTAATACAGGAAAATTCAAACCGCTATAACTTCGCAAAATATGATTCAATCTTTATGAAACTTTCAGGATAGATCAATCTTATAAATAGACATCTACGTAGTGAATTTCATTGAATTTAAGGGCACCGTTAAGATTTTATTCAAGAAAACATAAAATCGATAAATCATACTATTACTAACAAAGTTGAGTGAATTTTTACTTCTCACGTATTTGTTGTTGTTGTACTCACCAAGGCCTACATTCCTGATTTTTTTCAGATTTTTCGGATCACAGGTGTCCAATCGCGAGGGGGGGATACAAATTTTTCGTGTATTTCCCCTCCCTGTGCGCCCCTCGAAGCAAATTTTGCCAAACTAAGACCTGTTTTGAAAAGTTCTCATCAAGACCTTTCATTTGATACCCATTTCATTTGATACCCATATACCTTTTTCGGGGGGTCACTCTCCTATATGGGGAGACCTCCCTTAAATACCTTATAAAATTTTTTTGTAGTTGAATTTTGAAGAGATCACCACTTTACACCTACACACAAAATTTGATGTTTCTAACTTACGTAGTTTCCGAGAAAAACTGCTGTGACACACGGACGGACGGACGGGCGGACGGACGGACGGACTGACAGACGGACAGACTGGTCGCGAAACTAGTAGGGTTTTGTAACTTATTTTACAAAACTCTAAAAAAATGTCTAAAATGTCTAAAATCCAAAGCTGTTCAGTTCTTAAAGAAATTTCATCGTTTTTTTTCATGTTTTTCAAAGTAAATATATTTATATTAACAAAACATTAATCAATGATATATTGACCATTTTGTTTGATGACCTCTTGCCATTGTTCGGTAAGTTGAAAAATTCCACGTTCGATGAAGCCTTGATTTTTAGAAGCGAAGAACTGGTCCAAATCATTTTTAGCCTAATCGGAATCGAAAGTTTTATCATTCAAATGGTTTTGAAGGGGGCGAAACAAATAATCTTCTGATGCTGCTAAGTCAGGGCTATATGTTAGGGTGGATGTGGCATCAGTTCCCAATTGAGCTTCATTAATTTTTGACGGGCTATTAAAGAGGTGTGGGGTCTGGCGTTATAATGATGGGACATCACACCTTTGCGATTGGCCAGTTCAGGGCGTTTTTTTTTTATTTCTTCGTTCAATATTGATAGTTGACGACAGTAGACATTCGAATCAATAGTTTCGTTTTTTGGAAGCAGCTCAAAGTCGACTATACCCTTGTAATCCCATCACACAGAAAACATAATCTTCTTTTGGTGAATATTGGCTTCGGATATCGATTGTAGGGGCTCATCTTGCTTGGTCCATGATCGTTTTCGGACTATGCTTTCGTAAACAATCCATTTTTCATTACCCATTATGATTCTTTTTAAAAATGGGTCGTTTTGGCTACAATTCAGCAAAGAGTCGCATATGTTAATACGTTTGGTGAGGCGGATTTCCTTTAATTCGTGAGGAACCCAAACATCCAGTTTGTATACGTATCCAAGCTGTTGTGAGTGCAGGTAAATGGTTGAATTCGATATGTCAATCTTCTCTGCTATCTCTCGAGTTGTCATACGCCGGTTGGCTTCGACTAACGACTTTATTTTGTCGTCATCAGTAGTGTTTGGACGACCAGTATGTGGTGCATCTTGCACATTAAAATTTCCAAAACGAAAGCGAGCAAACCAACGCTGACATTGACGTTCAGTAAGGCAGTCCTCACCATAAACTTCACCCAATTTCTTTCGAGCTTGCATCGCATCTTTGCTCTTTCGGAAGTAAAGCAATAAAATATGCCGATAATGCTCTCTTTGATTGTCCATTTTCAAGTTTATTTTTAACCAACTTTTTGTTTACTAATGACACTCAGTTCTTGCCTGAAGATAGTCTACAGCAAAGGTGGGCAACTTTTTTGGCCATTGGGCCAATTTCAGTTTTTCAGAAGTTCCCGCGGGCCAGAAAAAATAAAAGCAAGTTTATGTTCTGTAAAACTCTGAAATTATTTGAAAGGTACAATCTCTGCATTTTGATAGAAGGAAATAATAGCCATAATTTGTAATGAATAGTTTTTAATTATCACTTGGCAAAAATACAACTTAAATGCTACACGAAATTCAATGTGAGGGATCAAATTGAGAATGTTCTTGATTTATGATTACATCATAATCAGGATCTAAATGACTGGTTGTTATTCGGAGAATGGATTCCAAATTTTCGTCTGTCATTCTAGATCTGATTTTATTTTTTGCATGTTTCAATGGCGAAAATGTAGATTCACAAATGTAAGTTGATCCAAAGAAAACCAAATATCTTTTTGCATGATCCAGAATATTTTTAAAGATTTCTGGATTCAACAAAGCATAAAATTCTAGTATCGGTTTTTCAGCGTATTGGTTTTTTAAAAGTAAATTAGACTGCAAACTTATTAACCCCTTCGAGACGGACTGCACACTGTCTGTGCAATGGATTTCCGAGTCAAAATGACGGACTGCACACCGTGTGTGCAATGATACTTTATTTCAATTATCAGTCATTACTTAAAAAGTAGTTGTCGCGACAAAACCGGTGTGATCTTAAAAGAATCCTAGAAGTTTATTTTAGGGTTCGGCCACATTGCGATTGCGCAGAACTAATATGCTCGTTTGAAGGTATGTCTTTGCCAGGAATACTCGTACATGCGCTAACTCATTTGTGCGCTAGGCAAAGAACTTCCATGCACGTCAGCGTCAAATGTCCAAATGATGTGCAGTATCACAAAAACTGCCTACTTAACTGGTTTTAGGAAAAATCGGAAACTCCTGCGACTGCCGACCTGGCCAAAATTTTCGAAAATCACAGTGTGCTCGCTTCCATTTAACCATGTGTGACTTGCGACAGTAGTGCGACTATATAGTCGTAGTGTGACCCATCCTTTAGTAAATTTTGATTTCCGTTTCAATTTACCTTATGAAATGGTTGACTCAGAGGCAGGATCATCAGGACTGCCAAATTTTAGCAGTGATAGTGATAGTGACAATTTATTGTTTCCGCTAAATAGAAAGAACAAGTTGAAGTAGCAGGAGGATGCTCCTGCCAGAAGGGTATTGTAAAACAATTAGTAAATCAAACAATATATTCTGCATATCAAAACTTGACTAATATATAGATTCTATAAATTGAGTTTGAAAAATTATTGTGGTTATTATGATTTTAAACTCGCCACCATTTTAATTCAAGTGGTTTGACCCCGTCGCTTGATTAGTCATAACATATGGATATTACAAACCATTTCTAAAATTGTTATCCAGATTTCTACATATTTGTAGTGTCTAGGTCCGTTGCAAACGTGTATCTCCCTAGTATCACGTGTTAATGTTCTTGTAATTGTGAAATATTCAATCGGCTGTAACTTAGCTGTTTATTGTTCAATTATTGTGAAATTTTCGAACCATATACAATTACTTTCAGAAAATTTAAATTATAGATTTTGGGAAATTTAAGGGTCCCATCTTGATTTTATAGACAAAAAAGCAAAATTTATGAACTGTACTATTATTAACAAAGTTGATCGAATTTCGACTTCCAGGGTATTTTTTGTCAAGGAAAAATTGTCAGTTCAAGTACTGTTTTGAAAAGCTCTTATAAAGAACTTTCATTTGATATTCATATTGGCTACCTTTGATGAAATTTTTTTTTCAGCGGCCACTCCCCTGTACTGTAATCATCGATTCATGGCCTATTTTTTCGAATCCTAGAATGGTTACAAAGCCTATTTGCTAGGAGCTCTCTCCTGCCTCCTCGACTTGTTTCACTTATGAGTATTAATTGTAGGTACTCATCTTCAGTCATTCATTAAATTGAATCAAGTGTTAAAAGCATGCGCCTTAAACGTTGAAGTTGGGGAAAATAACTTAAAATTATTCAATCTTCGCATTTAAAACAGCCACTATTTTGCTTTACGATTACTAATACAACTAGCTGAGCCAATTCTCAAAGAAATTCATGATACCTATCATTCCTGAAACTTTCATGCAAATCCTAGCAAAGCTGTAGTATCTGAGCCGGTAAAAAGCGCATATTTTTCCATAGCCATATGTTTCCATAGTAATACAGCGCATATTGTTCCAATACAGGAAAATTCAAATCGCTATAGCTTCATTAAATACCATTCGATCTTTATGAAACGGAGACACATTAATCTTATTGATAGTCATCTGTGTACTGAATTTTATTAAATTTAAGGGCACCGTTAAGATTTTATTCAAGAAAACATAAAATCGATAAATCATACTATTACTAACAAAGTTGAGTGACTTTCGACTTCTCATGTATTTGCTGTTGTTGTACTCATAAAGGCCTATATTCATGATTTTTTTCAGATTTTTCGGGTCAATCGCGAGGGGGGGGGACACAAAATTTTCGTGCATTTCCCCTTCCCCTGCACCCCTCAAAGCAAAATTTGTCAGAAGACCTGTTTCGAAAAGTGCTCATTAAGACCTTTCATTTGATACCCATATTGCCTGCATGCGATGAAAACGATATGGGGAGACCCCCTTAAAGACCTTATAAATTTCTTTTCGTGTTGAAACTTTGAAGAGGGCGTCTCTTCGCACCTACCTACAAAATTTTATGTTTCTAGCTTATGTAGTTTGTTAGAAAAAGTGGTGTGACACACGGACGAACGGACAGACGGACAGACAGGACGCGAAACTAGTAGGGTATTGTAAAATGATTTTACAATACCCTTAAAAACCAAAATTTTGTAATCGATGAGATAGTGATGTATAGTAGATCTTGATGAAGAGAGAAACTTGGATATTGATGATGCTTTCGTTGAAATTCTCGATGAAACCGGTAGTGAATATTCCGAAGAGAGTGAAAGTGATATTGAAGACGTTTTCAAACTTTTGTTTGATGATAAATTTTTAATCTGATAGTGAATGAGACAAATTAGTATGGCGAAATAATTCTAGGAAGGAAATGGAAGGAACTAACTATTGCGGGGTTTAAAGTGTTTTTAATCTAATGATATCATATTATTCTTGCACAAGGGGAACCTTCAAACAGTACGTCAAACTATGGATTAATTTGATAGAAACTTTGCTTTTGAATTCGTTCAACCTGTATAAACTTATACCAGCAAAAAAATACAATTTTTATCAGTATTGCCTGGAGATATTGGAAAAACTCGTTGTAAATCCTCGAGATCAGCAACTTACGACACCAGTATCATTAGATCATCTACCTGATGTCCTGCCTAGAGATAAAAATAGAAAAGTGAAACGAATGATTTGTCGCCTGTGTTCTCAAGCAGGTAAATATCGACGTACTAATTATTCCTGTCCTGCCTGTATCGAAAATCCTGGGCTGTATTTGGGTGAATGTTTCAAACGATATCATCATGCTCGACAAAACTAATGACTATCTGCAAAAATGCTATAATTGCTTTATTACTATCTTATATCCGCTTATCTTCACCCATGTTATAATTACTCGTACTATATCAATTTCAAACATCTATGTACATGGCTCATAGGGAAAGTTAAATAAGAGCGTGTCCATTATAATTTTGAAATAGTTTTTGCCTTAAACATACATACATTAAATACATTCTGAGATAACGCACTTTCAGTTTAATAGTGAGTCCAATCACCACCAGCATCAATTATTGCTTGACATCTCCGAGGCATACTTTCCACTAAATTTTCGTCATATTCGAGGGGAAGCGCCTTCCAATTGAGTCGGGAGAGCTGCTTCAAAGTGTGAACACGTTTTCCACGGAGCTTCTGCTTTATGAAGGCCCAGACGTTTTCTATAGGATTTGCATCAGACAATTGCGAAGGCCAATCAAGTGTCACAATGCATTTTTCCCATTTCCATCCAGTACACAGCCGGCTCCGGTGTTTGGGGTCATTATCGGTACTTCGCCATTTTACATTGTTTGCGTACAGATGTTCCCGAATGGCGACGTGTGATAACCCGAGACCTTTTTGCTTCAATTACGCTTGTCCTTAACGTAAGGACAAGCCAGGATCGCGTGAAAATAAAGCCACGATTCGCTTTTCGTCCTTTTTGGTCACTTTTCCTACCGAACCACGATTTGGAAGGTCATCGACGGTTTTTGACTCTTTAAATCGTTGAACCCACTTCTTGACAAACGAAACAGACTTTTTAATGTATTTAGCTGCCACTACTAGTTCCTTTTTGGTCCTTAGGGTGTGTGCAAAGGAACGCGATTTTAGTGTTTCCCGACGGAAGATTGACTTCGACTGAAATTTTTTTTTCAAAGCGCCAAAGATAGAGGTTCTCTCTACCGATCAAAAAAAAATTGAAGTCGATACCAATTACCGATCGCAAGCTATTAGGACACGCCCTTACTTAACAGACTGTGCCTATGTAATCTGTGGATCGTCCTTCCTTGAATTTGTAAATGTTTTATGACTTGCTCATCATATGGTTTTTTATATGGCAAACCTTTCCATAATTTCGGAGCGTGAAATAAGAAATTTATGTTATTTTATTACTCTAGAATAAATAATTATTCATCGTATCCAAGTTTTTTTCATTTGCGTAACTCTTGTACACATGGTGTGCAATCCGCTCTTCTAAATAATTTTATTGCGAACGATGAACAATGGTTATTTAACCATTGTTCATCGTTAGTTCGCTGAATTCATTGAGTTTGTTTTTAATATTTAAAAAATTCACAATCTCATCTAATAAATTATGGAATCGGCTCAACACTCCTGAAATACTGAGCCACCTAATCTCAGTATGCTAGGGAATATCAATGAAATCACTTTCAATTTCTTGTAAGAAATAGATGTATTGGCGGTGATTTAATGCTCGTCCTCGAATAAAATTAACCAATATTGTTACGACCGACGTAACGTGCTTAAGATTTGGAACTTTTTTACAAAGCATTTCTTGATGTATGATACAATGCAAGAAAATTATTTCTTTTCCTGGAATGCTGCTTACTAGATCCCTTATTCTTTTTATCAGCCCGACATTTCTTCCTGTAAAACTGGGGTATCCATCAGTTGTGATATTGACTACTTTCTCCCACTTTATATTATGTTTCTGCAACGCTTCTTGAAGCGCCACAAAAAAGTATTCGCCAGTGGTAGTAATTTTCATAGGATATGCAGCAAGAAGTTTTTTTTCGATGATTTCAAATTGATTGTTTATTCCTCGAATAAAAATTGAATGGTGTCTGCTATATCACATGACTCGTCTAATGCTAATGCATAATAAATGCAACTTTCCAGCTTTAACATTAATTGATCACATAAATTGTTTGCTGTATTACCAGTATGCCTAAAGAGAGTTCGCCTTGAAAGACTAATTTTTTCCATTATTGTCTTTTTATCTGGAAGTAACACTTCAGCAATATCAAACAAGCAGTCTTTAACAAACTCTCCATCCGAAAATGCTTTCAATTGTTTTGCAACTTTACCGTAATAATATAACTAGCTTTTGTCAAAGCTATATTTGAATAAGGAAGGCTTGACAATGTACTTTGTTGCTTAATTAAGCCTGTTTTACGTTTTTCTGCTTCAGCACGGAAATTTTTGAGTAAAAAAATTATATTTATTTGAATGGTTTATGGAAAAATATCTTTTTATAATATACTCTTTAAAAACTAAGATAGTTTCATTGCACAGTAGACATACTGCTTTGCCATTCAAGCTTACGAACAGATATTTAGAGGTCCAGTTTTCGTTAAAACTGCGGCGTTCCGTATCAACTTTCCTGTTTTTGATTCACTCATTTTAAGTTCAAAAGCAAAATAAAACCAGCACCTTCAAAGCGAGTTTAATTTTATGAAGATTTATAAACAAAATCACGACAATGTTTGTTATCATTCATAGAATTCATATTATAAAACTAACAAAACCCGAAAACTTCGAAATGTACTAACTCACTCCCGCCAGTATATATATTTCAGTTTTTGTCCTTGTATGCAAAGTGCCCTCAAACTAAGGTACTATCTTTCAGTTTCCAAACCAGAATTTTTTAAGTTTATTAATAAGGAAAACCAATTCAGACAACCAAATTCTCTGATTCCATATAAAATGCTATATTTTTTACGCACGTTCTTTTTCATCCAGAAAATCCCTGAACTTCATTTCAAAATATGACCAGAACTTTATGTGACCCGTATAGAAAAAAAATAAAAACCAAACTTGGAGTGTAGATTTTCCGTGTGCTTTTACATTTCAAATTTGTTTGGATATGGCAGACTCGAGCTATACAATATCACAATCCGAATGATAAGCCCATAGAACATCAGGACTACAAATTTTAAAACCTACATCTGCGGCTAGTCAAAGGTTTCCAAATATACGAAACAATGCGAATAAAAATCTTTTACAGGACTGAAATTTGAAGTATGTTCAAGTCACTAAATCGTAAATCAGTGCCCAGTCAAAATCACTTCACAAAATACTACAATAATTTGTATCAGCACGAAAACTTTTTCACTGTTCCGGTTCACGGAAAGACATCACTCAAATGAGAGATCAGAACAGGCCAATCAAACAGCGGTTGCTTACAATGACTTTCAGTTTCGATTCCGAAATGAGTTACGATTGGGCGAATTCATACAAAGCGTCAAAAATAGTGGCGTTAAACAAGTTTCCCACCGACGTAGCTCGATCGAATTTCATATGATGACAAGGAAATACTTATACGAGTTTACACGCATATACGATAGATATGTTGCCACCTTAAGATTGGGGCTTTGACGCGAAAGCTGTGATGAAAATTGTTTTTCAATCTACTAATAGAATAACTTTACGGTATTTATTGCTTACTCACTGCGGAGGAGCTCGAAACGTTTTTGGAGTAACGAAATCTATGTGCGTCCAGTTCTGTAATAGGTGGATCGTTTTGCCGAAAGCGAAATTTGATGAAATATTTTTCAGTATTGTCTTGGCCAAAGAAACCTAATTGTTTGAAAATTTGAATTCGTTGCTGGCCGATCAGAGCATCGTTGCGGGCCGGATTTTGTCCCCGGGCTTGCAGTTGCCCACCTCTGGTCTACAATCTAATCTTTAAACTAGTATATAATAATATAAGCCGCGCAATCACTACTACATGAAATCTACAGTTTCCGTCATCTATGAGAAAAAAACAACATAAATTGAATAGTTTATTTCAGAAACCACCTAAGCGACAAATTATCAAAAAATGTGTTTTTGGTGGTACTGTACAATTTAATGGTAAGTTCATCTTTTAGTGCAGAAATAACCCATGTTCCATATTAGCAATGTTATTTGACCGCCTTGAAAATAATCCGTTTATTTCAGAAAGAACCCAAGCGCCGTCGCTTAGGTTCTTTCTGCGGTAAATTTCACTCGTGACGGTTGGCGGCCTTGTTGATATCACTTGTTGATATATTTGTGGATTCAAAAGTTCATAATACAGTAATAGTTGATTCAAAGGTTACCTAATACTGAGTGGTTAGTTTTCGTGAGTTTTCGGTGAAAATTAGGTGTTATTTTGTTGTTTACTATTACATCATATAGTTCTTCAGCCATGACGGATAGTTCAGATGAACCTAATGCCAAGCGTAGGCGTGGTTTTGTGCACGAAGAAAAATACAAACGGAACATTATTCGGAATGCTAGGCTCAAAGGACTGCAGTACGTCTCGTGCAAAGGAAAAGAAGTTCCCAGCAAAGCCCCGCTGAATGATGTAAACTGTAAGTGCAATTTGAAATGTTATTTGAAACTTACGGACGAAATAAAACGAGAACTATGGGAAATATTTTACTCTTTGCAAAAGTAAAAACACCCAAGACACGTACCTCCAAGCTTTAGTCGAGTTTAGGCCTGTGAAACGTAGACGCAAAAACCGCAGGCCTAATGTAAATAATGAGCAAGCTCAAGAAAACCTTGATGATTTGCCAAACAAAAAATTCCATTCATACAAGTATGTATAACTTGAAAGTAAATGGTGTTCTTACTCAAGTTTGTAGAGGAGGTTTCTTCTAGGCTTGATGTCGCAAAAATTCATGCAATGTTTATTTTAGACAACCCGGATCTAAACACTAAAGTAAAGCATAGTTTCTACAACAAATGCTTCGCTTACTGTTTTGGAAGACCACAAGTTGATGTGTGTTCAACTTGGGAAAGACTATCGGCCAAACTGTTGTGCGTTCATCTCGAAAATGACGGGAAAACGAAAAATGTGAAAGTTTTGTAAAGCATAAACAAGATAGATGAAGAGTGTTCTGAAAAAAGTGAAAACGACTTCTCTAAAAGTGAAGAATTACTCATTTGAAGTCGCGGCAGGAATCGAGTCCTCAGATTCAGACAGTGAAGATGAGTATATTTTAAATACACGTAGAACAACAAAAAGCTAAAGATTGTTTAGTTCAGGAAGTGATAATGATATATGTATATATATAAAATGATAAGGGTTCAAACCTAAGGCTGCAAGATATATTAATTTAAATTATTAATTAATGATGTGGAAGCACTTTGATATTTTAATGATGAAATGTTTTTTGTGCTTGTAAAAATTACAGATGGATCAGTGTTAATACAAGCTATCAAAACGGATAAAAATGCGCATGATTTGTATTGAATTATATTTTTCTTAATTTCGTTTGATTTTTAATAATGCCGGTGGTGCTGACTTTAAATACTGTTTTTTTTGCGATTTGAATTGATATTTACAAATAACGCTCCAGCACTGAACACTTTTGAGACTCTCAAAACGTTCGGGAAAGCAATTGCGGTATAGAAAATTGCCTCATAAGCGTCCAGCTTATCTCCTTATTTCGAATCGAATAAAAAGCAGCCGAACTTCATTCAAACAATTTGATGTTATGACGGTTGAAACATATAAACAAAATAGCTACTGATCCGTCTATCCATGGACTATAAATTAACAAGTCATCGAGCTAATGGATGTTAGTAAACATTCACAAAAACAAAACAAACGTAGTCCCGTGTAACAAGTTCAAACCATCTCTTTTTTACTTTGTTCTTCGTACGTTCGACATTCTGGCATGTTCATTTTGTGCTTATACCACTTTTTATTTATCACCGAATGTGTTTACGTTGTGATAAGTCTCAAATACTCGTACGTAAAGAAATCATAAAATCGCAAGTGGATAAACATTAAAGTTGAAAACTATGTAGAGTAAGTTTATGGAACATTCAATTTTTGGGGCTTTGTAAAATGAATTTTAAAAAGACTTACTCGTACTATTTTCGCGACCTGTCTGGCCGTGCGTCACAGCATTTGCTCAAAAAAGCTGCAAAGCTCAAACTTTGTGAAGAGGTCAGGTTCACCCTTGTACTGAAGTAACCATAAAAAATATTTTTTATCAATGTTAGTTGAGTGCATAGTATACTCAAATAGTATCCACACTCCATCACCCCCCCGGAAAAATCCGAACACAAGCCGAACAGCGAGCCATAAATCTTCGGTAGCAGGTAGGTAGGTAAATGCTGACGCGAGGATTGGCGCGAATATAAACATATGCTTCGATGGGAGATTTCAGGATTACCATATCTCAAAAAATCAATAAATTTGCAGAAAAACAAATTCGTTCCATGCAATCTTTTAGTTTTTTATTAGGCTCTGGCAGCACTCCCATGTTCTGAAATGCGTAAAAGAACACGTGCGTCGGAAATTTTATTTGCTTTTTGCTTTGTTTCTTGAGCGCGCCAAGCCTGGGCTCAGCTGTCGTGCCCCGGATCAGCTGATGTGCCCCTGGGAAAATTCAAAAAGTGTGCAACACAGGGTAAATGAAAGGTGTGGGTACTAGGTGAATTTACTATGGTTGAGTGGAGCATCAAGTGAGAGCTCTTGGTAAGAACTTTAGAATCTGAAACAAAAAAATCAGTTTGTGAATCAGGCGGGCTAGAAGGGCAAAATGTACGGAAAATTTGCGATGTCGCCCTGGTATCGTTATCTATTTGCTTCCGATTTTTTCGACTTAAATGTTTCTAATTGTGACAAAGGTTGCAGATTTTTCAAACATCTGATATCTTCCGTGCTCCTGAGCTGAATATTCCAATTTCAAAATTTCTTTCTTATGGAAAGAAGAGATATAGCAAAAATAGTGGAAAGACAATATTCATCAGTGCAAAGGGTTATAAATAATAAGTGTTGCGATCATGGTGCTATTGAATACAGGAATCTTTTAAATCTTAAGTTTAATTTCAATTTTAAAATCAATAAGTTAATTTCTGTAAACAACCGAACCATTTTGAGGCTAGATAAATTGGAAATTTCAAAAGACTTACTCAAGCATGCATGGGCCCATTGTGATACTGCATGCAATTTGACCCTACGTTTTTTATGAGCAAAACTACAATGAGATTCTGACAAGCCGAGCAACCCTCTAAAATTCACCGAACATTCTTCGGCTAATCCGATGAAGAAGTAGAAACCAAAATACTAATTCATCTCTTTGCAAGGGCTGGGAATTCGCCTAAGAGATGAAAATTATAATATCTTCTAGAATAAGCGTGAATCATGAAACATATTTCAAACGCTAAGGTCCAATCTAGAGTTAACATCAGACGCGTCCTATCCACTGGAGCTAACGTATTTCTATCGTTCGAAATAGTTTAGGAGAATATGAAGCGCCATTTTAATTCGTAAATTACCAATGCGTACGTATCAAAATATTTTCCGTTTTTGTCTAAACGAATTTTCCATTCAAAATATTATCGACAACGAAATCATGTTATGCAACAAATATGTGTGTCTGAAAATATTTCATTTAAATAATATTTAATTTCATTCTTTTTCCCGGGTCTGGGGAAGATATACATCACTTATCGCTTACAAACGAAGCTCGCGAGATAATGCAATAGAAAATATCTATATGTCGAAACATTTATTATTCCAGCTAACTTTATCGTTTCCTTAGTTACAATTTAAAAGCATTTATACAATCAAGAGCCTATGAGCTCATCATTCTCTTAAGAGATAAAAAAATGGGAGACCCTCTGCAGTGTTATCTCAGCCACATGAGTACATATGTCTTTATTGATTAATGAGTTCTTTTGCACTCATAAATCTGGTGACGGCCACAATTTCCCTGGAAAATATTCTGAAATTCCAATTAAATGTATCACATTTCATTTCTTCGAGCGCTTCTGCTTTACGATGCACAGAAGAGAAACAGATGCAGGGATCAAAGGCCCCGCAACTTTATAGAAGAAATGATCCGACCAAGGTTATTTGTGGAGCGATTCGAAACAAAGTTGGGGTGAAGTGTTTTTATATTTATTTGAGAAGGGACATTAAAGTTGCAGCTTAAATCTTTCATCGCAAACATTGAAAAAATTTAGTTACAGCTTAAGGTAGTTTATCTTAAAAAGATTTGTTATTGCCTAGAAACAATTAATCGCTAATGAGTAATCGAAAGCTTTTCTATGAGTAATGAATGAAATCGACGGCCATAAAATTTCTAAATTTCATACAATATACTTTACTCCCGTCTAGGCAAATGAATCACCCCACTATCTCCTTATCGCTTTTCAGCATGTTCACGTTGAAGTAAGTTTCTTCCCGTCGAAATAGACTGATTAGAAAGTTTGTATCAACGCTAAAAATATTCTTATTAACTGATAATTCGTTGGAAATCAGCCCCCTGACAGCTATATTCTAGTGTATGCTCATCTTTATTGAAATTTCCGCAGAATATCAAAGCCACCCGCTGATGATTGATTTAGTAAACAAATGAAAAGTCCAATCGAAGAATGTTTGATTTTTACAACAAAATTAAAGTAATTTTTTTGCGGATTTTACTTGTTTATAATTAGACGTAGCTGATAATTAAAAACTGGCACTTATATTTACCCACTGCCCTTGGGTAGCTAATATCAATTTGGAAAAATTATCTTGATTTGATCACGTCTAAATATTTATGTATAAAATAAGCATAAAAAGGTGAGATTCTCGCTTTTTACCAACGCTATTTATTAAAATTAATTTTCCCAGGTACCATTATGAAGACAAATCCCCTTGTTCCACAGTGTCCATAGTCGGAAGCTTTATTGGGTGTCTCTCGTGATGTTGAAGTTATAGCCATTTCAAATTTCTCCAATTGCAACAACAATAACACTTATGCACTTTCCATCGAATCAGTTTTGATTTGATCTTCTTGAAATTTTCAAATAGGGTCAATGACATTAATATCTTTGGGAATTCATGGTTTGAGTGATTTTTGTTGGCGACCGTTGAAAATAGAAAAACAATTTTCTTTTAAGCGTGCACATCTCTTTGACATATTTCTTGACTGTATTCGTTGCTAGTGACTGCATTTCTGAGAAGTTGTGTACAAAACCCTTCTGACATGAGCGTAGGTCTGTCTACCCAACTTGTTTTTTTGCGTAAATTGATTTCATATAAATTTAATTTTTACATAATTTTAATGATCTTGCAAATTGACAAATCAGAGGAGGAAATTTTGAAAATGTTCAAAACGCAATACATAGTGAATATCAAAGTCAAATAATCTCAAATTGATTTGAAATCTGATCACTGTGCGCAGGATGGGAATCTCAACCGCACTTACACATTTACCAACATTCTGCTGAAGTCTCTGCTTATGATGTATACGCATCGAATACCGCCATGATTTCTTATTTTCTGCACTGTGAACGCTGTCGCTGTGTTCGAGTGTCTTCTCTGTAATTCATCATATGGTAGATCGCAGGAAATCCGCTAACGATGATTTTGCATCCAAATAAGGGAAAGCTTCATCTCGTACGAATGACGTCCCTCTGTATCGATCAAAATACGAAAGTCTTGTTTAATACGGATGCTTAATATACATATTCGCATTCGTTGTATTTGTGGCATTTCCTCCTTATCTTATGCGCAATATGTACAAGAGTACAGACTGGGAGTCGCCACCGTCTCCAATTGGAGCCTCAAATACTGGAAAAGTATTCGTGAAATGCAGTCATTCAATTTTGCAAGTTGAACCACTTTGTGGAAAGAACTTTGTTTTTGGGACAGTTTAGTCTTTCTTGGATGTTTTCTTGCAGACTACAATTTCCAATAGAAATTTTTACAACCATACTTTAAATTTCTGCATTACACGCAGGATCTTCCTATAGTTATATCATTACGCGAAACTTACATTCGCTTTTCGTCGTCATACATTAAAACCATTCCGCTTGTGTATAACAAGCAAACAAATATAAACTTGTCACAAAATTAGCTCTAGTTTAAAAATGTTCAAGGATAATCAAAAAAATGTTCAACGCGAAAATGTTGCATCCGTTCACCAATCATTTTTTCGTAAGTCGGAAGTATATTGGTGCCAATGAAATTTCAAACGCTTAAAAATATATCTAGAACCAAAAGTAAAAATATTTTGCTGTATTATAAATGTTGTTCAAGCAGTTTTAACAAAAAATCAAAGAATTGGTGCTAATTTTTCTGTCCCCAATCGCACATACAATGTCAAGACAGAAAATATAAAATACATCGATACAAGTCTATTCTAAACAATGCCAACAAATAATTTGTTTAGCAGCACTTAGTAGTTAACTAGAAAATGGATTGTGAAGCAAATTACAATGTTCAGAATATTTCATCGAACAAACGAAAATATGAATTTATGCATACTCGTATAAGTTGAATTCTTCTCAGGTGAGAATGAAACAAATATTTTACTCGCTGAGAATCTTGTAAACGAAATTTCAGATAAATACAATTTTGTATCGTCTTAATTGTTTACATGAATCGAATGTATAGATTTTGCTGAAGAATTTTACTAATTGCCTTAACAGGCGATTCATGGAATTCACTATTTAATATCTCATCCAAACATCAATTCTATTGTGTACATTCAAGACCAAAATATTTATATGATTGCATTATGTTGCTCCATTCATTCTGCTGAAGTTTGCCGGCTTGAACTTTTTAATTGGCTTGATGTGTAAATAATTTTATTTCTGTATACCCATGCAATTATTAACGGATTATAAAAAAGTTCTGAGAAAATTATGAAAAGCTTTGTGTTTGTTTTGTTGTAGAGATTGTTTGTATGTGGATGAAGGTTTTGATGAAACTTGCCTTTGATGTTTTATGAAAACCTTCTGTGAAATTTGATATAAACTGACCAGTCCTTATTGAAACAATATTGCAGCAGGCTACCTTTTTGGTTCTTTTTCAAAGGAATTTAATTACATATTTACGTTATTTTAGCATTTTCATTATTTGGCATCACGATCTTTAAAGCTCAATTGATTTTCTTAGTCCATTTATCCTTCCAGACGTTCTAGCAATTTGTTTTTTTAGAAGCTTCCTATCGTTCTATT